>CM062816.1:1511963960-1512563960 GCA_031772625.1 Pinus tabuliformis
CTATACAATGCTAGGGCTTTTGCAATTACTTGCTTGATTCAAGTGAAGGCACATTTCTCCCTTTTATCCCACTTATAGATTGCATCCTTCTTAATCATCTCTTGTAATGGCTTTCCAATCTATGCATAATCTAAGATGAACTTACGAAGGAAGTTGGTTTTCCCTAGGAAGGATTGCATGGCTATCTTGTTCACAGGAAAGGGAATCTGAGCAATAGTCTTGACCCATTCCAAGTCCACTTTAATCCCACTCTTAGCAATAATGTGGCCCAAGAGGTTACCCTTAGACACTCCAAATATGATTTGCTTCAGATTCAGAGATATTCCATATTTCCAACATCGCTAAAAAATCTACCTTAGATGACAAGTGATCAGATTTTGTCTTGGAAAACACTGTAACATCATCCAAGTACACCAATACACTTTGTATACTAAAACCAAAAAACACGATGTCCATAGGCTTCTAAAAGGTAGCACCTACATTTATAATTCCAAAAGGCATCCGCTTAAATGAAAATGTACACCACTTCGTCCTAAATGTGGTTTTATGTCTGTTAGGTTATGTTACTAGAACTTGGTTGTATCTAGAAAATACACCTAGTAATGAGAACATATCTGACCCAAATATTGTTTGCATATATGCTCCACAGATGGCACAAGATAGTTTTCCTTATCCGAAGCCTGGTTCAAATTGTGGAAATCAACACATAGGTGTATATCTCTGAACTTCTTTCTTACAGGAACCAAATTGGAGACCCAAGTAGAATGACGAACTTTGAATAAGATCTAAGCATCCAACAATTTTCTCAGTTCTTTCTGAATGAGGGGCTTAAGTGTGGGATAAACTTTTCTTAGTTTTACTGAAAAGGATTTACCCCTTCTTTGATAGGTATCACATGCTGGATTATTCACATGTCGTAAGTCTTCAAGTCATTGTACATCCATGTGAACACATCTCAATACTACTTGAAAATGTAGATGAAATCTTGACACTCTTGAGGTGTACAACACATACCGAGGTTCACATATTCCAGATCTTCTTTAGTACCCAAATTTATTTTTTCATGAGATAATGAAAAACTATGAGTCTTTTCATTAAATGGTCCCTTGAATCAGTTTTGCAGGTCATACATATTTTCCAAAGATACCACGCCCTTGGGCATGGGATTTCTTTTATTTTCCTGAGTTGATCTCATTAAGGATTTCTCTTGGCCACATCTTTGAACACATCAAAATTTTCCATGAAGTCGAATATATGTTGGTCATCATTGAAAACATGAAATTTAGTGATGTTATCATGCACATATGGCTTATAAATAATCTCAACTGAAAAGCCATCTCTTAAAGGTGAAAACCTAGCAGTTGCATAAGCTAATGTACCTACAATGATGTTATGAATTCTAGGAACATAATTAATATTAAAGGCTTGGAAATGTGAAATTAGACACCATACCTCTTGTTGGTAGTTTTTGAGATTGGGTGACACATAATGAATAGTATTTTGTATCTGATGTGTAACAATTTATGAGTCACCTATTACTTTGAGCACTTCCACTTTGAGGTTAATGGATTTATTTAAGCCAAGAATGAGTTCTTCATATTCAAAAACATTGTTAGTGAATTCAAATTCCAAGTGGCATGAGATCATATATTTTTTCTTTCGTGGGTCTATCAAGATACAACCAGCTCCAAAACCCTCCTGTGTTTTCGAACCATCAAAATACAAGGTCCAAATGTTAGAAACAATAGGGTTAGTTCCTATACTAGAATTATTTAAATCTATATTAAAAGAATTATAAGAAGCATTTAGATTGCAAGGAAGGATTTCCAACTATATAGGGGAAGGTTGCACAAGATAAAATCCATGATCAACCTCTAGAAAACAATTTCCAAAAATCATCTCGCATAACTGATAGGCTCATTAGGGGCTTCAAGCACTGTGACAGTATGTTTCATGAAAGGTTCAATATCCACTTAGATTTGATTGTTCTTTCCCTTATATAGAAGCCATAAATGTGACCAGTCAGTAGCAAAGTATCCCTAAAACTTGCTAGACCAATCTCTACTCAAAAGAAAACCATAAGCTTCTAGAATATCCACAATGACTATATCAATACATTATTGAAATTTTTGGTCTAATGATAAATGAATTATAACATTACTAAGCTGACCAATTGCATGTACTAAATATCTATCTAACTAAGTGATTCTGGCATCAATATTTTCCCATTTAGCATTAATTTTGTTGGCAACAGATAGGGGCATGACATTCACAGATGCACCTGAATCAACTAAGAAATGATATAATAGTTATATATTTCAAAAGTTAACAAAAATGGGGGGCAAGTAGATCTAACATTTACATTAGTTGCATTAACAACCCATTCACGAATGGTTGGAATATCACTAGATGAAGATTGAGAAGCATAAAACGTTATACTTGATAGATACCAAGAAGAAAATGGTTGAATTGTCAATTGACATTGCCTTGCTGTCTTGGCTAGTTCATATATGGAGATATTTGCATGAGCCTTCTTCATATCTTCAATAATGTTGTAATCAATATCCTCACCATGAGCAGGGTTTGCTGTAGTGCTAAGTGGTGTGACTTTCTTTGATACCTCAGGGGTGGCAGACTTGTTCTTATTATTTCTGACTTTGTACTCTTAGACTTGTTATGAGTACCTTAAGTAGGATTACTTGGAGATAAAATATTTCTTAGCAATTGCTTTCTTACATCCTACTTAGGCACTAGTCCTTTGTTCCTCAAATTATATTTCTTAGCAGGTTGTTGAGGAGGAGCATTACCTGCTAGGGGCTCACTAGCACTTTGTCAATCATTGTTGAAAATAAGATCAAAAGTGAAAATTGAACCACCAACATTTTGTTTTTCCTCCGTCGATGCAAGTTCATCAGTCTCTTGTGTCTGCTCAGATTTCTCTTTTTCTATCAAACTTTCTATAACATTTTCAACCACAACATTCATGTTGTGTTTTCATTGGGGGCATGTTTTTTTTTAACAAGCCTCCTGATGGAAGGTACAATAATTGTCCATGACTAAGTTTTCTACATTGAAAAAAAGTTCGGAGGTCTGTGCAGACTTAGTTGGTTGACTGTTAGTATTATTAGAAGCCTCACTTCACTTCCTCCTGAGTTCTGATACTTCATTGGTTAACAACTTTAAAGGTTTAATCAAGATGTCCATCTCAAAAGGGTCTTTCTCTTTAGCTTTGGCAGAAGAGGCTTTGGAATTTTTAGAAGTTTCTTTGGATTATTTTAAATCTTCTAGATCAATGATAACCATAATATACCTTAAGTATTTCTTTATGAAAATCACTTCTACAAAGTTAAGAGCCAAATTGTTTTTTGTAGTGCACTTGACAAAAACATAAATGTTAGTAGGAAAGGAAGAAAAATAATATTCTTTCGTAATAGATTTATGTAGTTGAAAATTAGTGGGGAATTTATTCAAGATACATGAAAATCTATAATAAAAATCTTTAACATTTTCCTTTTCCCCCATCTTAAGATTTCTAAGTTCTTTTAATAAAATGGCTGGAGTTTTATCATCAACAAACTTTTCTAAGAATAACTGTTTGGACTCTCTCTAATTATGGATTGAATTAGGTAGAAGGCTATGGTACCAAACTGATGTTCTACCTTCTATAGTATATGGAAATATTCTACAAGCAACATCATCAAAACACACCTCTAACATTCTTAGATGCAAGTAGAATTCATCAATATGGTCTTCGACCTTTGCTTTCTTATTTGGATCGTACTCTATAAGAAAATTTTCCAGATATTTTGGTAAGCGATGCATATGTCTTGGAAGAGAAAGAGGCCCTTGGGCCATCTAATCCAACTAGTCATCGACCATGCCTTTTTTCTCCTCCTCCTCCTCTTCACATTTTGATTCTATAGAGTCTTCTCTTTCACCATTCAAATCTTCGTTATTATTAGGTTGTTCTTCTTTCCTAGGTTGTTCTTCGTTAGAAAAATGAAAATCCTCCCTGTCTCCATCCAAATTTTCCTTAATAGGTGGTGGAAGATCCCCTCGTTGATGTAGTCCTTCAGTAGGATCAAATTATTCCTCAAGGGTCGCAATAACCAATTCTTCCACCGAAGAAACCAACAAACCTCAGTGGGTTATACCTTTCTTTTCTTGCTTATGAGGAAGAAAAGATGGGACAGGAAGCAATCCAAGAGCTCTAGAAAACTAATGAGTAAGAGGCCAAAATGTTTAGAGTTGATCATAAGTAACTTTGTATGCATTCTCTATGCCTTGGTGAGATGATTCTCCTTTCTTAGAAATGTGAGTGGGACTTGGAATCAGAAAATTACTACCTTGCATGGAAGGTTCTTTATGGGAATGTGGTGAATTGTTAGCCATAAAAGGGAATCCTTCTGTCTATTTCCAGAATTGTTGACGATCCTGGATGCCACCAGCAGTAAGGGGGTCTCCCCGGTATGAAGTCCTAAGTAGATCTCACATCGTTTGGAGTAGGAGCCCTAACGAGAATATATGGCCAGTTTCCATTCTTAAAGATTTCCCTTGGTTGCAATAAATGACACAAGAGAAATACATGTATTTTCGAGGTAAACAAGTATGTTAGCCTTGTGATGTATTCAATTGTATAGTGTATAATGGTTCTTTCATAAAAGGGAAACGAAAGTGAGTCTTTAGGAGAAACGTAATATTAGTATCCTGATAAAGACACATGCATATATATGAAATAATCATTAATAATCTTGCGAAATAGTTCACAAAGAAACCACCTTAAAAAAAAACATAAGACATACAATTCAAATAAGCATACTAAAGTCAACAAAATAGTTCATTTTCATTAGTATGAATTAACATAAACATATATCGTAAACAATGAAAAAGTAGTCTCACAATCAATCATGAAATATGCATGAAAAGTGTTCCGGTTCTGATAGATTCAAATTATAAAGTGAAAGTTCCAAGATACAACATTACAATGATACAATCACTTGTTCCAATAATGGAACATTAAGCGACTACTTGCTTCTAAAAAGCTTAATCTTCTCTCCTAAGCCTAGCTTGAGAAGCCGAGGTTAAAATTCCTTTGCTTGAGCTATGAGGGTGTATATATAATAAATGAGGTGACTCTCCACCTCCCTTGTGACCCTTGAGCTCCCCTCATGACTCTTGAGCTTCCATGCGGCTCCTTTGAGACCTTTGGACTTCTACATGAATTTTCACATTCTATGAGTGTCCTTTGGAATTCCACACACTTTACATTTCTCATTATTTGAAAATTACATGATTACATCAAAAAATGATGTGGTAACTTGATGACTCATATGAATCTTGACGTGACACTTGAACAAGACATGACTTGGCACTGATGACATGGACTTCATTATAGAGTGCTTATGCCAAGCTTCTCTTCTTGCTACCATCTTTATATCTTCATGATAGGTGTTGCATGTTATTAATATTCCTCCTCCAAAAGGCTTGATGATATGGAGTCTTCCATGTGATCTTGGACTTCAATCTTTTGTCATGATGTAGTGTCCCTTCATCTTATTGCTTGATTATCATAGTTTCCTTTCTAGCTTCACAAGTGTCGTCTTGTATGGTCTCCTTTGAATCCTCCTAGAGTATAATCCTATCATGTCAACATACAGTACTTGCAGATGAAATTCACTCATGAAAGGATGAAATCAATCTAGAAATCTCCTAGTCTAACTTTCTTCATGTAATTCACTGATTGGATCCAAGACTGAGTGTTGGACTGAGAAGGAGGCTCAGGGATTTTTCAATGCATAGTTTTAGTAGGCAGTGGGGAAGGTTTGATGACTGTGACTATACAATGCAAAGTGGCTGGGGGATTAAGAAACAAAATTGCGTAGTTGAGGGAGACAGTGACATAGTGAGGCATACTTTCCCATTGTGACTACACAATGCATAGTTTAGGAGAGATTGTGCCACAATATTATGTATTTACATAGATAAAAGAGACAGGGAGGCTTAATGTTGACATAAAATGCACAGTGTTCAGTGGAAGGCTAGATAGGAGAGAGCATTGTGCAATTTCCAAAGATAGGGGGCTCAAATTTGTCACTATGACTGCATAGTGCACAATCCTTGGATGAATTGGCTACTCAATGTGCAGTTCTAGGAGGAAAGGGATGCTGACTGAGTCTTACAACTATGAAATGTGTAGTTCCAATAGGCTAAGTGAAGCAGGGTTGGCTGAGCAAGGAGCTCTTTAAAATTTGAATAAGCGTGGGATCAATGAGACGAGAGATGAACCAAGACATGACTTGAACATGATCACACACATAAAAAATCAACGACACAATAATGAAAACTTAACAACCAAAAGCAACATGTACCCATTGAAACAATGACAAAATGACACTTACGTCTTAGTGCAACACTTAGGATACACTTTACGACATAATTGATGAAAATAACTAAACAATGCATAGAACTTTGGGAATGAGTCTGGTACATGTCTTTATGATATATAGGACCCGTTATTACCAACATTTCCTCTTAAATATGCACTATAACTCTCTTACAGAAAGCACGACACTTCCTTTATCAAAATATGAAACTTAGGTTTACTTCACAAAAGGACTCAGAAACTTTAGGAACATGCATGGAATGTCTTTTACTATTAGAAATGTCAACTTACATGGTTAAAGGAGGCTCCAAAGTTTGAATATAGGCCACAATTTGGAGGGTATTTTTGTAGCGACAACAACCTAAGAAAGATAGGTTTCATTCCCCAGGAGTAGAAAGGATTTCATTATTTCCTTCATGTCATAATGCTCCTTCCAATAAAATTTCAAAATAATGTTTCTTATAGGATCTTGATGATCCTTCTTTTTAGGATAACTACCTCTAACATTATGTTAGAAATGATTGGATGAACTACAATATGATCCCATTTTTCTCATTCTTGTAAGCTACATGATTCCTACCAAATCAACTTGATCGTGTAGACTCTAATTCCTCCACTATTATATGCTTCTTTCTGTGATGCCATGCTTTACAAAAACTAACACTCTTCTATCAATGCATGCTACTCTACTTTATACTTAATAAAATAAAGGCAAATTGTATAAAGAACCTGGTAGGGATGGAGCTTCCTTCAATAGAAAATATCCTTGGGATCTTCTCCTTTTAGATTATTCTAAGGTTCTCCATTTTCTTTATCTATGTGAGCTTCACTTCCCTTTCTTTTGTTGTTCTGCTTGTTTGGAAAATTCGTCTTAAAGTGTCCATACTCATTGCATCCAAAGCCTTGAATCTTGGAAATCTCTGTTTTCTTTTTGGACTTTCCAAACTTCCCTTTCTTTAACTTCTTGGATCTTGCAATAAAAGCTTAACACCTTTCATTTGATTCGATGTCATACTTTGCCTTGACCTTTTATAATTCTAAGATACATTGAGCCAAAAACTCATCAAAAGGTGTAGTATCCTTCTTTTAGTAGATACTAGTTGCAAAGCTACTACAAATTATAAGGTGGTAAAGCATTTAATACACAAATGGTCATTTCAGTGTCAGAAACAGTGTCCCCAAGCCCTTGCAATTGGTCTGTTATTTGTGATATCTTCATGAGATAAGTTTCCATGTCTTCATCCTTTTATTTCCTTATTCTATATAGTTGGTTCCCTAAGGAAATATTTTGACCAGATTTACTAATAGAGTACAACTTTACCAACTTATCATACATAGCCTTGGATGTATTTAAATCAGTAACAAAGGGAACTAGATGATATTTAATGGCTTCAACAATGATACTTTGTGATATTACTTCTCCCTTCTTGTATTTTGCTAACTCTTGAGTCTTCTCTTTATTTGGTACAACCACTTCACCAAGAACATATTCCATGACTTCATTTTCTGTGAGTGCCAAGTCAATCCTCTTCTTCCATACAAGGAAGTTTGTTGATCCAACGAGCTTGTTGCTTTCAGTTGATGGTGCTGGACCTGCCAACATGTCAAGGGGATATCCCTGGTAAGAAGTCCCAATTAGACCTCAGATCGTTTGGTGTGGCAGTCCCAATAGTGGGTCGTATGGTAATGCCTTGACCACGATTTCGCACAGAGGCAAGTAAGATAACTCTATTGGTAGCAAGGGTGTGACAGCTGCAATGAGTCAAGGAAGGTGCATGAGAGGTTCTAACACATGTGGGTTGAGATGAGTGCACCCCTTGGAAACCAATAATAGTACTCGGATGGGAAGGGAACACATGGGCGAAGATACATCACAAGCTGGAAATCCAAAGTGATGGTTAAACCAACAACACATTTCAGAAAGATTCATACATAGTCATATAGAATAGTCCATACATCCATGCGTAAGAAAGAAAATACACATGCCATTTAGAGTAAACAAGATAGCTGGAATACAATACAACATATGCATGAAACATGTTGGCTCTTGTTATATAAAGAAGTGTAAGTTCCAGTCATACAATACATCCATGTCCAACCACTAGCTCCAATAGTGGAACATTACAGCCACATCCGCCTGCTCCTCCAAAGAGATGTACTGGCTCCGTGTAGTGGAGAAGCCAAGGCACATTAAAATACTTTCCAAGCTCTCTCCAAGATAGTCTTATCGGAAGATTGGCTGACAAAAAGCCTATACAATGAGTTATGAGGTTCTATTTATAACAAAGGGTGGGGTGACCCTCGACATTCCCCTTTGTGATAGTTCATTTACCCTCATGACTCTTCATCTACTCTATGACTGTTACATCCAACTATCGACACTTGGCTTACACTTGACATGACGTTACATTACAATGCACATGTACTCATGTGAGACAACATGGCTTGAGCAAGCCATGCAAAACATCATTGACATTCGGTTTGTTGAGATGAGACCAACTCTTTGACATGCTTGTGATGGTGAAGGTGGTGAGCTAATGCCAAGCTTGGTCATCCGTGATGGTGTGCATGCACCCCATGGTGACATCTTGTTGAAGAAAACTCTTGCCTCTGTTGCAACCGGTGCATTGGTTCGACTCCTTCATCCAACTCATCCACTAACATGCACATGGTCTTCTTGGGTGTGGCTAAACTGACAACATATTGATGCATAATGTCCATGCTAATCTTTAAGTGTGTGCTGGTGGTTATGCACATCAACTTGCCGAAGTACATATTCAGCTCCAGTTGGACTTGCTTCTTGTCTTCGCCTTGGTGAGTGTGCTGAATGGGTTGGATCGCATGTGTTCGCACATTGACATGTATGATGTTGAATCCCTTGCATGCAATCAACAAAAATGCTCACCATGTTTGCTCCGTGCTAGCTGCTGGGATGGATCTTTAACTTGTACTGGTACAATTTCATTTGTGAGTGCATGTTGTTCCAATTGTTGTTCTTGTTCCTGTTGCAACTCATTCGTCTGTCTATGCATCTTCATGTTCTTCCTTGAGTTGCTGCTTCAACACATGAAACTCCTTCTTTGTTTCATTCTTTGTCTTCGTGCGATCTTCATTCCGCATTGTCACCTCATAGCCCGAGTCTCCAAAGTTTCTTTCATCATCAATGGATCTGCTTGAGCTCGCAACTTTGTTCTACCTCTTTGTTGTCAACAACCTTTCTCTTGCATTCATTGCATTCAACATTTTGCCTTCAACTGTTGTTCATGATGTTGCTCGCTGTGATGTTGTTTCCATCATATATTGATGCCCTTTTCTACGAACAACTTAATGTCTTTGTGGTTAGGCAAGTTCATAGACACTTGATGGACTACATCCCTAAGTGTTCTCTGAATGGTGTCTTCGAATCTGCTCTCTTGAAACCATTGTACCTGCGCCGTTGAGAGGTAAATGAACTCCTGCAATACCTGGAGACATGAAAACACTCAAGGCAAGCAATTTGTCAGTTGAAAACCAAAATGATGTTGAGAACTGACTTGTAACATACCTGTGTGACTAATCATGAAGGTTGCGCAATTTCGGTTAGGAGGTCAGGAGACTGACTGCCAAGACTATGCAAGGCATAGTATGGGCTACTGGGAGACTGAATGATTGTTAGAACTGCACAATGCACAGTCCAGTCTGGCTGTTGACTGCTGGAATTGTGAAATGTGCAATCTTAACTGGCAATGATTGTAGGCTCAGTGACTACATTGCGCAATTTTTTGGGGCAGCAGTTACTGTCCCTCAAAAATGCGCAAAACAGTCCTGGAGGACAGTGCCTAGGTAGAAATGTGCATTTATGGAGAGGAAGACAAAGCCTTCCTTCCCCAGATTGTGCAATGTTGTCTCAGTGAAGGTAGAATCCAGGTCAAGGTTGGCCAGACTCGCCGACGGGCAACTAAAATCAAATATGACAGTGAATGCATGGCGACACTAAGTGAAAGTAGAAGTGATTGATTGTGAATGCAAACATTGAATGAAAGATTTAGTAAATAGATCAACATGCATGTGGCTAAAGCGAGTCATCGAATCGATGACTATTCGTGCAAAATAGTTTCATGCATGCGACAACAGTGAAATAGCAACAAAAACTGAAACAATGCTAGGAAAAGTTAGTATACATGTAAAAAACAACAAGCATTCAAAGAAATCAAGCAAACAACAACCACACAAGCGAATACACAAAAAGTGACAGAAATGCAACATAATGCATGGAAGGCGAGCTTACTCCAAAAAACTTGAGCTGAATGTGCTGATAGCTCCTAGAAGTGATGTGGGATGTCAGAGCTACAAGGTTGATGTGAGGAATGAGCTCTACAGCGTCCTGCTGATGAGTTTTGATAACATCGAAGTTCTGACGCACATGCCACAGATCTAGGCAAAGTGACACTTGGTGGGAGGTTTTTGAAGTGATCCTTGCATGTAACCTCCAACTCATAAAGTAGGTCCCTGAATCAAGGGATGTCTTTGCATGATGCCTTGGGAGAAGCAACCCATGCATGCAAGTCTGTTTTGCTCGGCCCCGGAGGGAAATGATCAACTCAACTACACATGCAAGAGGCTGCTCAACTGCTAGGATAAAATGCGCATTTCTAGCCGGGAGATGGGCGACTGCTTAGGAGATTTGCACAATTTTTGGGTAGAGCAGTTGACTACTGCCTAGATTTGTGCAAATTCTGGGCTGAGCAACCCTGCTGGGGAAAATTGCACAATTTTCACTGTGAGCGTTGACTGGTAAAATTGTGCAATTCTGGAGCCGAGTAGGCTGCCAGATAAGATTGCACAATTTCTGGAGGGAAGGCTAGTTTCCCTCCATAAATGTGCAATTTCTTGGGGGAGTTTCTTAGCCTGCAGCTGGACCAATTCCGGATGAACAACCTGCAAGGGGAATGCATCAATCTATGAGCGACAGGCTGACTTTGTGCAAGAAAAACACTAAAGCTTGTGTACTTGATGAAGCAAGACAAGGTGCTATGAAAAGTTGGTAGGGAGGCTCCAAAATGAAGCTTAGGAAAAATTTTGGAGGGTGGTTGTAGCCGCTACAACACTTAGTGACACACTGGTAGAACTCTAGCTATCTAAATGGAACTTGTTCATGAAAGCAAGTTTAACACCTCCAGAAGTATCGTTCAGTTCCCAACTCATCTTGGTTTCACACTATCTTGATTGTAAGATGTAGCATCTGCCAAGATCTTGGTCGATTGACACACATTCCAAGCCAAGGCAACACAATTGTTGCGATTGGGGTTGAGGGGTATATTGGTGCATAAGTAGTATAGTCGTCAGAGTATTAGTTTCATCTCTGGTGTTGCTTCGCTGCCAGCAGCCCTAGACAGTACCCTGACAGAGTCACATGGGAACACAAGCATGGCTCCACTTCCAGAGAGCCTAGTCAGTACCTCGGTGGAGTTACTTGCATCACTCCCTGTGCAGGAATCTTTCTCTTCTTTTTCCTTATTCATTTTCATTTTTCATTTTGATTTTTTTTTCACTTTTCATTTTTCATTTTTTCAACTGTGCATAGAACTTATTCATTTTAGAGGAAAAAGAGGGATCCTGAATTATTGAGAGAAAAAGAGGTTGTTCCAGTAGAGAAGTAGTTTATTGTATCTCTGACGTGCCTGTTAAGGTTTCCCCCCTCACCTTACTCTACTTCACTGAGCTGACAAGGGTTAACCCAAAAATAACCGACTAGAGAAAGTGACACTAGTTAGCGTGCAAGCATTGTGTTTTCACCAAGGTTCACTTCGAACAATACATATTTTCCTTCAACGTGTCATGGTGTTAGGGTCCCACCCTAACCCCCTTATTTATGTCATGGGATCACGTCATAGTCAAGAGTCAATAAAGCCCATATTAATATTTGTAAGTGGTTAACCCGCAATTAATGACGGGACCACAGTTAGTTGCAAATGGGCAGTAGTATTAGATAGATGGTATTAATAAAACCCACGGTATTGGCCCGTGGTATTGCATGTATGAGTCATATATAAAGGATAGAGACTCCCTGCGAGGAGTATCGTGTCTTATTTTGTAATCGAGCTCTGCTCTATTGGAGGTTGCCCCCTCGAAGAGGCATGTGAACATTGCTCTTTGAATAATAAAATCATTGCTATTCTGTGTTCTGGGTATCTTTTCTTCGCATATTCTGTGTTTGGGTATTACTTTGTAGGTTAAGAGCATAACAAGTGGTATCAGAGCACTTTCCAGGGCTCGGTGGGATCTCCAATTTTTAGCAAATTTTTTTTTTGGCTAGAGACGTGTTCCGGCGTCTTTAAACCACGGGATCTGTCGTTAAGCGCACAAACCTGCGAATTTGGGGAGGCATGCACGCAGGAAATACAAGAGGTGGTCACGTCTGTTGGACTCCCTTGTAACCCCTGTGGGTACCCCTTCGAGTAGTAGCGCATTAGACAGAACCGCACACGGACTGTCTTCCACGTAACCTCTGGGTATATAGGAATCCCCCTAGGCTCCCTTGAAACCTCGCCATAGATAAATCTTCGGTCGTCTTGTGGCTACAGTACACCGAGAACAGTACTCGGAGAGATTACTCGCCCGTACGATAGGGTAGTCGGGTTGTATGGCTAAGGGTACGGTCGATCCTCCTTAGTTAGAGCCCTGAAACATTGGGCCGAGTACTACTGTCAGACCCTTATGTATATTGCGATCTGTAGCACCTGACACTCCTCAAGACCATAGTTCCCTTTCTATCGGGGGATCACACATCATCTATTCCAGATCCGTGGGTGCAAAGAAGTGCAGCAGCAGTAGACATCAGTCCAGCAGCTCCATCAGATCAGCAGCAGCAGTTGTTCCACCATTCAGATCTCTCAGATCCACCAGATCGGAGTAGTTGTGAAGGGTTCCTGTACCTAGATATACTTTTCGCAGGACTTTTGGCGGCATTGACATTTTGAGGAATTGGCGACTGCAGTATTGATCAAGAAGGAGTAAAACTCCATTAGGAGTTTTCCAAAAAAAAAAAAAAAAAAAAAAGTCTGAGATCTTCCGGGGCGCTTATTGGTGATCTAGCCCATCAGAATCAGGACGACGAGCTGAGCAAGGTGGTACCATTCAATTTCTTAGTAAAAAATTTTTAGGCGGTCCCAATTTTTCATCAGGTTGGTGTATGGTAGAAACTCGCGCTCAAGCGATGGCCAATGAAAGGATGGACAAAATTGAAGACCATGTGAACTCCATCCAAACTGCGGTGAACGAAATACAACATGAGATTAAAGGAATAAGTCTCCAGATACAGAATGCACTCTCGAAGGGCAAGGAGCCAGCCCACGAGGAGGCGTATAATGGCCATGAATACCATGAGGGTGAGTCTAGCCACTCTCCCCACGTCTGGCACACCCATCCACCACCCAGTCAGCGACCTCCCAAGTTGGATATGCATAAATTTGACAGTTCTCACACGTCCGCATGGCTAGCACAAATGGAGCAGTATTTCAAATTGAATCATATCATAGATGAGGGGACTAAGCTTATGGTGGGCACCATGTACTTGGACAATGAAAGATGGCAATGAGGGGAATGGCATCAACATTGCAATGGACATTTTCAGAATTGGGCCCAATTTGCCAAAGCTCTTCGAAATCGCTTTGAACAGGAAGACTCTTTTTTGGGGCGTCTCACTAAGCTCCGACAGACGGGTACAGTGGATGAATATATTACCACTTTTGAAGCCTTAGCCTTCCGCACTAAGGGTCTCACAGATGAGTTCTACATGGAATGCTTTATCAGCGGTCTTAAAGAAGCCATCAAAGCTCAGGTTCTACTCCACCACCCTCCCACGTGGACAGAGGCTTGCCAGGTAGCTCGTAAGGTGGAACGTGTATTAACAGCCCAATCCAGCCGCCCCAACTTCCCCGCTAAAGGTCGTCCCCCACAGGCTCCCAACACGACTCAGACACTTAAGATTCAAAAGGTGTCACCTGCGGAAATGGCTGAAAGAAGGAAGCAAGGACTATGTTACTACTGTGATAAAAAATATTCCCCGGGTCATAAATGCAAGGAGCCTAAGTTTTTTCAAATAGATGCCACTGACTACAGCTCCACTGAGGAAGATCCACCGCTTGAGGAACCGGAGGCGATCGAAGAAGATAACCAAAAGGAGATTGTATCTGACGAACCAATTATTTCGCTAAATGCATTGGCAGGAATTTCTTCCCCTCAAACTCTCAAAATCAGGGGTTTTCTTAAACATCGCCCAGTAGTAGTCTTGATTGATAGTGGAAGTACCCATAATTTCATCCATCAAAAGATCGCTGAAGCAGCGCATTGTTTTGTCCGGCCAGTTTCTAACTTCCAAGTCCAAATTGCAGATGGGGGCACAATGAAATGTGAAGGCCGCTGTGAAAATGTCAAACTTCAAATGGGGGATTATCAGTTGAAAACCCACATGTTTGCAATACACATGGGGGGTTGCGACATTGTCCTAGGCGCGGAATGGCTCCGCACTCTTGAGCCAATCACAATGGATTTCCAGGAGTTATATATGAGTTTTAAGCAGAACAACTCCACACATACCCTCCGTGGACTACAGGCGGGAGCCCCCTCTATCATCAGCTTGCATAGGATGGAAAAATTGTTAAAAAAGGGCCATCATGGAGTGGTAGCTCAATTTAATGCCATCCAGGTAGTAGAAACCATGTCTCTGCCAATTCATCCTAAGATGCAACAGATTTTAAATAAACATCGGACGGTCTTTGAAAAGCCTCATGAGCTTCCACCCTCGCGAGGGGAACATGATCATAGCATCACATTGGTTCCAGGGGCCCAACCCCCAAATGTGCGGCCATACAGATATCCGTTCACCCAAAAGAATGAAATAGAAAAAATCATCAAGGAATTGTTGGAAGCAGGTGTCATTCGTCCCAACATTAGTCCTTATTCATCCCCAGTGGTCATGGTCCTCAAGAAAGATGGGGAGTGGCGGATGTGTCCCGACTTCAGGGCCCTCAATAAGTTGACAGTCAAAGATAAATTTCCCATCCCGGTGGTTGACGATTTGCTGGACGAACTCAATGGGGCTCAATTCTTCACTAAGTTGGATCTTCGCTCAGGCTACCACCAAATTCGCATGAAGGAAGTCGACATTCCCAAGACGGCTTTCAGAACTCATGAAGGCCATTATGAGTTCCTGGTCATGCCATTTGGTCTCTGTAATGCCCCCTCTACTTTTCAGAGCCTTATGAATCACCTCCTCAAACCATATCTCAGAAAATATGTCCTTGTCTTCTTCGATGACATCCTCATCTATAGTGGCACTTGGGCGGCACATCTTCAGCATGTAGATCTACTCTTGCAACTGCTCTGCAAGCATAAATTATTTGTCAAGATGTCTAAGTGTTCGTTTGTCATGGAAGAAGTTGAGTATTTGGGCCACATTGTGGGGCGTGAAGGTGTCAAGGTGGACCCCAAAAAGATCCAGGCAATGCAAGAATGGCCTCAACCTAAGACCTTGAAGAGCTTGAGAGGATTTTTGGGTCTCACAGGCTATTATCATAAATTTGTCCGCAACTATGGCCGCATAGCAAAGCCCTCACTCAACTCCTAAAGAAAAATTCCTTCTTCTGGAACGAGGAAGCACAACAGGCATTTACCTCTCTCAAAAACGCCATGTGTTCCACTCCCGTCTTAGCACTACCTGACTTCACCAAATCCTTTGTCATTGAATGTGATGCTTCGGGTACAGGTATTGGAGCGGTCTTAATGCAGGAAGGGCGACCATTGGCCTTCACCAGCCAACAACTCAGTAGGAGGAATCTGGGCCAATCTACCTATGAGAAGGAAATGATGGCCATCTTACATGCAGTCGAGACCTGGCGACCTTACTTATTGGGGCGACGTTTCCAAATCCGCACAGATCATCACAGTCTTAAATATTTTTTGGAGCAACGCCTATCCTCCCCACAACAAAATAAATGGTTAGCCAAAATGCTGGGATATGATT
This sequence comes from Pinus tabuliformis, assembly GCA_031772625.1. NCBI lineage: Eukaryota > Viridiplantae > Streptophyta > Pinopsida > Pinales > Pinaceae > Pinus > Pinus tabuliformis. Next base: position 1,511,980,346 of record CM062816.1, read on the forward strand.
ATGAGATCATTTACAAGAAAGGGAAAGACAACAGTGTAGCAGATGCATTGTCGCGACAATTTGAGGAGGAAAGTACTCTGCTCACAATTTCCCTCCCCATTCCAAACTGGATTGAAGAGGCTCGCAGGGAATGGTTTTCACACCCCGAGCTCTCCCAACTCATTTCTCAATTGCAGGTAGATCCTAATTCCAGCAAGGGCTAGTCGTGGCAGAATGATATTCTTCGCTACAAGGACAGAGTCGTAATATCACCAACATCCACCCTCAAAAGTCGCATTTTGGCAGAATTGCACTCATCTCCCATTGCAGGACATTCGGGCTTTCAGAAGATGTATGCTCGCACTAGAAGATCATTTTTTTGGACCGGCATGAAAAAGGACATCCTTACTTTCGTAGTAGAATGTGATGTTTGTCAACGCCACAAAGGGGAAACCGTCAACACACCAGGCACATTACAACCAATGCCCATTCCGGCATCAATTTGGACGGAGGTTTCCATGGATTTCATTACAGGTCTTCCAAAGTTTGGGAACGAGTCAGTCATCATGGTGGTTGTGGACCGACTGTCGAAGTATGCTCATTTCTGCACCCTACCCCAACCGTTTTCACCAACTTTGGTTGCTCAGTCTTTCATGGATCAGATCTTCAAATTGCATGGCATGCCCACTTCTATTGTGTCCGACTGCGACCCGATCTTCACCAGTAATTTTTGGCAGTAACTCTTCAGAATACAAGGCACTCAACTCAAACTCAGTACTTCATATCATCCACAAACAGATGGTCAAACCGAAGCCGTCAACAAATGTCTAGAAACCTACCTTAGGTGTTTCACTTCAGAAAAGCAACACCTTTGGGTACAGTGGTTACCTCAGGCTGAATGGTGGTATAACACCAACTATCATGCCACCACCAAAATGACTCCCTATGAAGCAGTCTATGGTCAACTTCCGCCTTCCCCTACTTCTTATCTCACGGGGTGTTCCAAAGTACAAGCCGTGGATCAACTCCTACAACACCGCGCATGTTATGAAACCAGCTCACAAAAAGATAGAAAAGAGAGATCCACGCCTTAGAATTCAGCCTCTTCGAGGGGGCAACCTCCTTTACATTACATAAATGAACAATTCTTGGATGATACAAATGACAAAACCTCCTTTCTATATATAGGAGTCTAAGGAGTCACAATATAATCCAGCCGACCTAACAATAATAATATAAAGCCACAAAAATAACAATAGAGGGATTCTATGGGGCACAAAAATAACAATATGGGGGTAATAGGGGCACAACAATATAAATAAGGGGTATAACTACAATAGTAATGGGGTAATCACTAGTATTATAGGGACCCAGCATGCCCCTCTCCTTCAAAAAAGTGTTGTCCTCAACGCTTGAGTAGTTCTGGATACTTCTGCATAAAATTCTCATCCTCCCATGTGGAATCTTCAGCGGATAAGTTCTTCCACTTGATAAGATACTCTGAAATTGATCGATTTCGTAGCTGTCGAGTTCTTGTTTCTGTGACTGCTTCCGGTTCCAATATAATTTTTCCTTCCTCGTCAAGTTCTGGCAATATTGTTTGAACTGGGAGCTTGTCGCCTATAACCTTCTTTAAACATGAAACATGGAAAACTGGGTGCAATCGAGAAGCTGCAGGAAGCTCCAATTTGTATGCCATAGTACCAATCTTTTGCAACACCTTGTACGGACCATAATACTTTGGTGATAATTTATTATCCTTCTTAGCTTGCTTTAGGGACATTTGCTTATATGGTTGTAGCCGTAGGAATACCCAATCACCTACATCAAAACTTCTTTCACTGCGATGTTGATCTGCCTGTTGTTTCATTCTATTTTGTGCCAACACGAGGTTATCCTTTAAGAGTTGGAGGACTTGTTGTTGATGTTCGATGTGATGTTCCACTGCCTGAACCTTAGAATTTTCTCTTAAATATGATGTGATGGATGGTGGTTGATACCCATAAAGTGCCATAAATGGGGTCATTTTTGTTGCTGTATGGAAGGAAGTGTTATACCACCATTCAGCCAGAGGCAACCATTTGACCCATTGTGTCTGTTTATCAGATACAAAGCAACGAAGATATCCTTCCAAACATTTGTTTACTATCTCAGTTTGCCCATCAGATTGAGGATGATAAGATGAGCTATGAGCTAACTGAGTACCAAGACAAGAAAATAATTCTGTCCAAAAATTTCCAGTGAAAATGGGATCTCTGTCACTTACAATAATCTTTGGGTTTCCATGTAGCTTTTGAACTGTTTCCATAAATGCAGTAGAAACTGTACTGGCTTTAAATGGATGTGATAATGCACAAAAGTGTGCATACTTGGTAAGTCTGTCAACTACCACCATGATGACACTCTTTCCCTCAGACTTGGGTAAACCTGTGATAAAATCCATTGAAACCTCCTCCCAACGTTGGCTTGGAATGGATAAAGGTTGTAATAGACCTGGTGTCTTAATTGTTTCAACTTTATTTTGTTGGCAAACCAAACATTCCGCCACAAACTTTTGAATATCTGATTTAAGGCCATCCCAAAAAAATTCCTTCTTAACCCTGTGGTAAGTTTTTAAAAATCCTGAGTGCCCTCCTAAGGGAGAAGTGTGCAATTCCATAAGAATCTTTTGTTTTAGCTGGGAATTCTTACAGAGGTATAAGCGATCTTTGTACCATAACGAATCATTTTTCCAGCTAAATGTATCAGAAGTACTGGAATCTTGTTGTAGCTTTCGAATAAGTGCCCACACTTCTTCGTCATTCTTCCATTCCTCCCTTGCTTCGTTTATCCAATCTGGTTGGATAATAGAAATGGCACACAACAATGCTTCCACATCCTCATCCTTTCTTGAGAGTGCATCTGCCACCACATTTTGCTTCCCTTTTTTGTAGATGATTTCAAAGTCATAACCCAACATCTTTGTGACCCACTTTTGTTGCTCTTCAGAGGATAATCTTTGTTCTAAAAAGTATTTAAGGCTATCATGATCCGTTTTTACCTTGAAGTGTCTTCCCATTAGGTAGGGTCGCCATTTCTTAAGTGCATGGAGTATTGCCAACATTTCCTTCTCATAAATAGCTTTGCTTAAAAACTTTCCCTTGATTGGACGACTTTCAAAAGCAATGGGTCTTTCATCTTGCATTAGAACAGCACCAATTCCATTTCCTGAAGCATCACATTCCACAATAAAGGTTTTTGTGAAGTCCGGTGTAGCTAAGACCGGTGCTTGGCACATTGCCTCTTTAAGATGTTCAAAGGCCTTTGTTGCTTCTGGAGTCCATGAAAATGAATCTTTCTTCAATAATGTTGTTAGAGGTGCTGCTATTCTCCCATAATTCTTAACAAACTTGCGATAATACCCTGTCAACCCAAGAAATCCTCGCAGATGCTTTATGGATGTGGGGATTTTCCATTCCTTAATGGCTTTAATTTTGCTAGGGTCTACCTTAACTCCTTCATGAGATACAATATGACCCAAATATTCCACCTCCTGGACTCCAAAGAAACATTTGGATCTTTTTGCATATAATTGTTTCTCCTCCAATAGTTGTAGCACCCTGTCAACATGTTCAACATGATCCTTCCAAGACTTGTTGTAGATTAGTATATCATCAAAAAATACTAACACAAATTTTCTAAGGAATGGTTTGAAAATTGAATTCATCAAACCTTGAAATGTTGAAGGTGCATTGGTAAGGCCAAAAGGCATGACCAAAAATTCATAATGACCCTCATGAGTTCTAAATGCCGTTTTCGGAATGTCTTCAATCTTCATTCTGATTTGATGATATCCCGAACGAAGATCCAACTTGGTGAAGTAAATTGATCCATGCAATTCATCCAGTAATTCATCAATGACAGGAATGGGGAACTTATCTTTAATAGTGAGCTTGTTGAGCTCCCTATAATCTGGACACATGCGCCATGATCCATCCTTCTTGTGCACCAATACTACTGGAGCTGAGAAAGAACTTTGACTCGGTTGAATTATACCAGCCTCTAGCATTTCTGCAACCATACGTTCAATTTCACTTTTTTGGACATAGGGATATCTGTACGGCCTGATGTTTGGAGGAACACTTCCTGGAATCAGATGAATAGCATGATCATGATCACGCATAGGTGGGAGACCTTTGGGAGTCTCAAATACCTTGGAATGATTGTCCAGGACTTTTTGGAGATCTGGAGAAATAGATGATTCCAATGTGGAAACATCTAGCGAACATAATTGTGCAATTACACCTCTTTGCTCCTTTTTTAGAAGCTTTGTCATGCCATTAGAGCTGATTATCTTTCCTGGTTTCCCTGCAATACCCCTTAATTCAACTTCCTTTCCTTCCACAGAAAATTTCATGAAAAGTTCTTGAAAATTAAAAGCTATTGTACCCAAGGATTGTAGCCATTGGACTCCTAGTACAACATCAACACCTCCCATTGGAATGGAAAGCATTGGGCTAGTCAATACATATTCTCCCATGGATAGCTTGATATTATGGCACTTTCCAGAGCAATTTATTGTTCCTCCATTTGCAATCATCACTTGACACTCTGGTGCTGGATATAGGAAGCAATTCAATTCTTTTGCTACCCTACAATGAATAAAATTGTGGGTGCTTCCTGAATCAATCAACACTATTACCTTTTTCTTCTTGATTTGTCCTTCTATCTTGATGGTTTGAGGAGTGGTAATTCCTACCAATGCATTACAAGATATGGTCGGATTTATTTGTTCTTCATCTAGGCTTTGTTCCTGGAGTATATCCTCTTCTTTTGACCTTTCTTGCTCCTTTTCTTCTTCCTCTTCACAATCTATGTAGAATAATTTCTTCTCAGCACACTTATGACCTTTTGTGTATTTGCTATCACAATTGTAACAAAGCCCTTTTGCTCTTTTTTCTTCCAATTTTTGTGGTGTCAACCTTGTAGGTTGTGGAAGACTATGGGAAACAACACTTCCGTCTTTATAGTTGTGAATGGTATGCTTCCTAGTTGCCATAATTTTGCTTTCCATTTTTCTTGCTAACCTGAATGCCTTCTCTAATGAATCAGGTTCCCAAAGGCGAACATCATGTTGATGTTGGATATTATCCTTTAAAGACCCTATGAACACATCAATTCTATGCTCCTCTGGAATATCTTTTACCCTTATGTTCAATTTTTGGAACTCCTCAATGTGCTCCATTACTGAACCCTTTTGTTTGAGACTTATCAATTGGCTAAAAAAAGTGTTGCTTTTTGTATCTTCATAATGTGCTATCAATTCTTCCGTAAAAATTGCCCAAGTGATAAATTTTTTACGAGAGCAAAGCCATTGATACCATACAAACTGATTTGGTTCCAAATATACAGTTGCCATACGTACCTTTTGTGTGTTTTGCACATTATTGAGATCGAAGAACTGCTCCATCTGTAATATCCATGTGGCAGGATCCCTGCCATCAAAATTCCTCATATCGATTTTTGGAATATGGTGGGTCTTCGATCCAACATTAGAGTCTATGGAATCATGATTAACATTACTTTTGTTCACATCATGAGTTTCCTTTACAACCTTTTCACCATTAGTAAGTATTTCTTGTAGAAAATTTGTCAAATCTGTCTTCAAATCTGCCATGTCTGTCTTCAAATCTGTCTTCAAATCTGCCATGTCTCTCTTTAAATCTATCTTCGAATCATCCATCTTAGCTTCCATGCCCTTTATCTTAGATTCCACGCCACTTATCTTAGCTTCTGTTAGCTTTTGTGAGCGTGACATTTGTTGCACTTGTTCTTGTAATTTTGATATATCATGTAGCATTTCTTCTTCTTCTTCATGAGTCATGCTAGAGCTTTCAGGTTCCTTACTAGGTGTTTGCATTTTCTTTCCTCGGGGCATCAGTTACCGATAATAATGCTTTACTATGCCCTTTGAATTCCCTTAAACCAAGCTTACACAAAAATTTAAAAAAAAACTACACACATTTTTTCACTTTATAGAAGCCTGATATTGAATCTGATGTATCTCTGTAATTTCGGATCATCCAGTTCTGAAATTGCTACCTGTAGTAGCCTTCTGCATCCTCTTTCCAATGCCACAAGTCTGAGCCAAATTGGATTCTCCAAGGAAGAGTTATGTGAAATCTCCCACAGTGACTTGCTTTTAGACTGGTTCAGTAGAGCGAACTTGTACGACGTGCCACGAGTCACTGTTTCAACCTTTGAATCTGAAACACACACACAAGAAACTACAGTCCGTCCTCTTTCTGTACCTTTTTACGAAATTTCAGTCCAATCCTCAGAGAGAGAGTTATGATGATTTTCCCCAGGTCACCTGTTTTGAATGTAATTCAGGAGTCTGCAAAAAGGCCAACTTCCTCAGATCATATCTCCGAAAATGTCGCGCGAAAAGCTCTGAAATTCAGACCCAAGGTTGAGCGCCAATTCTTCTAAAATGGGTTTTTTTGCGACTTCTGAAACGTCACAGAAAAAAAGTTATAGCGAAAATTCCACGATGACCTGTTTGGAGCAGTGAAACCCTAGAATCCAAAGCTCTGATACCAAATGTTATGAAACCAGCTCACAAAAAGATAGAAAAGAGAGTTCCACGCCTTAGAATTCAGCCTCTTCGAGGGGGCAACCTCCTTTACATTACATAAATGAACAATTCTTGGATGATACAAATGACAAAACCTCCTTTCTATATATAGGAGTCTAAGGAGTCACAATATAATCCAGCCGACCTAACAAAAATAATATAAAGCCACAAAAATAACAATAGAGGGATTCTATGGGGCACAGAAATAACAATATGGGGGTAATAGGGGCACAACAATATAAATAAGGGGTATAACTACAATAGTAATGGGGTAATAACTAGTATTATAGGGACCCAACAGCGCAACCATGCTCGCCCATCTTCGCGAGAATCTTCATCAAGCTCAGAACCGCATGAAGCAACAGGCCGACCAACATCGCTCAGAGCGCCAATTTCAAGAAGGGGATCAGGTCTTTTTGAGGCTGCAACCATATAAGCAAACATCACTCAAAGACAAGGGTTGTCAAAAGCTCTCTCCAAAATTCTACGGACCATACCAAGTACTTCAGCGCATTGGAGAAGTGGCTTACAAGTTGGATTTGCCACCTACAGCAAAAATCCACCCAGTTTTCCATGTATCGTGCCTCAAGAAAGTGATTGGGAACAATTGCCGAGTTCAAACCAGTCTACCTGAATTGGACGAAGAAGGGTCAATCTGGCTTCAACCCGAACAGGTTCTAGACACAAGGGACAAGCACCTGCGCGGCCGCATGATTAAGGAAGTCCTCGTCAAATGGAAAGACACCTCTCCGGAAGATGCAACTTGGGAACCAGCCACGATTCTTCAGCAGTTTCCGTAGCTTCAGCCTTGAGGACAAGGCTAGTCTTAAGGGGGAGGGCATGTTAGGGTCCCACCCTAACCCCCTTATTTATGATGGGATCATGTCATAGTCAAGAGTCAATAAAGCCCATATTAATATTTGTAAGTGGTTAACCCGCAATTAATGACGGGACCACAGTTAGTTGCAAATGGGCAGTAGTATTAGATAGATGGTATTAATAAAACCCACGGTATTGGCCCGTGGTATTGCATGTATGAGTCATATATAAAGGATAGAGACTCCCTGCGAGGAGTATCGTGTCTTATTTTGTAATCGAGCTCTGCTCTATTGGAGGTTGCCCCCTCGAAGAGGCATGTGAACATTGCTCTTTGAATAATAAAATCATTGCTATTCTGTGTTCTGGGTATCTTTTCTTCGCATATTCTGTGTTCTGGGTATCTTTTCTTCGCATATTCTGTGTTTGGGTATTACTTTGCAGGTTAAGAGCATAACACATGGACTAAAAGTAACAAGATCTTCATACAGAGGCAAGATGATAGATAACCAAGTAGTAATAGTTGTACAAGTCCTCTTGTACTTCACCCAGCTCGTTTCAAAAGTCATACATGGTTTCATGCGAAACTAACCTACAAACGAAACAAGCGAACTAACAAACAAAAAAGCAAAGCAAGAGTAGAAGCAAAAGAGAAAGCAAAGCAGGTAAGAAAATAATCAAGCAAAAAAATAAACAAACAAAGTGAGTAAGCAAACAAGCATGCAAGCAAACAACTGAAAGCAAACACTACTCCTACTCCTAAGCTATCAGTACATGGGCCTGATCACGTGAAGTGATATTTCCAATGCAGCCACCAGCACATTGGTTGACCCATGTTCGTGAAGGCTTGGTCGACGAGCAACCCAGTTGTGCGAACCAGCAAGCAAGAAAGATATAACAACGAAGAAAACCACCCCTCGTGTTTCAAAGTGTCCATAAGACATAAGTGAGTGCAAGCGCATGATGAGCAATCCGTGGACTTATCATGGTGCTGTGTGACACTACGCACAATTTTGAAGCATAAGCACACTCTTGACTATGAAATGCAAGCAAACAAAAGAGACAAAGTTAACTTGCGTCGCAAACAAGTGCTTCCAATGTAAGATTACTCCAATGCATGAGAGATGGTATCGTGTAGTCCGAGTGGAGGAAGTATGATATGTGTATGAGTTTGATCTTCAATGCATACAGATGAGTGATGAGGAGCCTTGGGTGATTGAACAATTTCATGATCAGAAGTGAGACTAACCCCAAGAGAGCGAGGGCCTGACATAACCATCAACTCAGGCTGAAGTGCCTCGACAGGCTTGGGTGTTTCAACTTCATCATCAGGTTGATCATCATAAATCGGTGGCTTTGAAAGATCAACTGTAATAGAGTCATGATTGTGATCAAATATTGGAGTAAATGGATCATGACCACCACGATAAGAAAAATAAATGATTTCGTCGACATCCTCATGATATGATGAATCAAATAGAGGGGTAGATGAAAAGCGAACAAACTCATCTTCAGTGCTTCCAGAAAAGACAGATGAAAGATAAAGTGGATTTTCAATGAGTAAATTATCCTCTCCGTTGTCAAATGATGGACCAACATTCGGTGTGTCCTGGGAGTGATCAACAATGGGTGCATCCATTGATGAAGACACACATGCAAAATCATGGATGATAGGTTCACCAAAGATGTTGGGAAAGAATGGAGGGGGCTCAGACGGAAGAGAGTCATCCTTCATTGAGTGTTGATGCTCAAGCTCCCACTCATACTCTTCATGAATGACAACACATGTTGGTTGTGCAACACCAATTCCGTCAATGGCTTTTCCCTCATTCACAACAAGTGAAGAGTCTGGAATGGAAGAACACAAGACAATATCATCCGGAGGAACACCCGAATGTGAAGATGGAGGTCGCGGAACAAAATTGATATGGGAACTCGAGGGACTCACAACCAACATTGCGTGAAAATTGAGTGAAGTGATGTTGGGAGGGTGTGCAAGCTAAAAAAGTGAGTGAGCATGATCCTCAACATCACTCAGTAGTGGTGGAGATGTTGAATGAGGGAATGGCAGACAATCAATTGAGACAGTGGCTGCATCCACATGAGATTGTGCAACTCCATCAGTGAAGATTGTTGAGTGAGGCTTGATTTAAGGATTCTTCTTGGGACAGGTAGATTTCTCAAGGAAATACTCAAGTCGGTCCCAAAGATAGGCAAATTTCATCTGGCTCCTCAGAGCTAGAAACTACAAGTCACGGAAGTGCTGCCAAACATCCATAATCGATTCATGCAGAGCCTTCTGTTGCTATTGCAGCCTTTGGTCAAGATAGTCTGGATGAAAATGATATAAAGTGTCTTCAATGAGATCACAGAAGTGCTCAAGTGAGTGCATGCTGTCAGTTGGTAGGCTACACAACCATCAAAATGGAGATTCGCGAAATGTGTATGTAAGCAGTAAGATGGCTTATTCATTAGAACACCCATCTTCCTCATGAAGCATGGAAAGAAAGTCATGTAAGTACTCAGGCTAGGCCACTTCGCCTTCACCATCATATGTGTAAGTGTACAAGAGAGCGAAAAAATCCCTCGTGATGGTGACATCTTCATGATTCGAAAAACATCGTGGAGGGAGAAGAGTGCAAGAATCCATGAAAGATATGAAAGGTTGAAAATTGAATGAGAGGACACAACTTGTCATCTAGCCCTCCTTCTAGCACTAGAAATGTTGATGGTGCTGGACCTGCCAACATGTCAAGGGGATCTCCCCAGTAAGAAGTCCCAATTAGACCTCAGACTGTTTGGTGTAGGAGTCCCAATTAGACCTCAGACCATTTGGTGTAGGACCTTGACCGCGATTTCGCATAGAGGCAAGTAAGATAACTATGTTGGTAGCAAGGGTGTGACAGTTGCAGTGAGTCAAGGAAGGTGCATGAGAGGTTCTAACACATGTGGGTTGAGATGAGTGTGCCCCTTGGCAACCTGTAATAGTACTCAGATGGGAAGGGAACACACAAGCGAAGATACATCACAAGCTGGAAAGCAAGTTAGTTGGAAAGCCAAAGTGATGGTTAAACCAACAACACATTTAAGAAATATTCATACAAACTCATACAGAATAGTCCATACATGCATACGTAAGAAAGAAAATACATATGCCATCTAGAGTAAACAAGATATCTGGAATACAACACAACATATGCATGAAACATGCTAGCTCTTGCTATATAAAGAAGTGTAAGTTCCAATCATACAATACATCCATGTCCAACCACTAGCTCAAATAGTGGAACGTTACAGCCACATCCACCTGCTCCTCCAAAGAGATGTACTAGCTCCGTGCAGTGTAGAAGCCAAGGCGCATTACAATACTATCCAAGCTCTCTCCAAGATAGTCTTATCATAACCTTGGCTGACCAAAAGCCTATACAATGAGTTATGAGGTTCTATTTATAACAAAGGGTGGGGTGAGCCTTAACATTCCCCTTTGTGATAGTTCATTTACCCTCATGAATCTTCATCTACTCTATGATTGTTACATCCAACTATCGACACTTGACTTACACTTGACATGAAGTTATGTTACAATGCACATGTACTCATGTGAGACAACATGGCTTGAGCAAGCCACGCAAGAAATCACTGACACTCGGTCCATTGTGATGAGACCAACTCTTTGAGATGCTTGTGATGGCAAAGGTGGTGAGATGATGCCAAGCTTGGTCATCCGTGATGGTGTGCTTGCATGCCATGGTGACATCTTGCTGAAGCAAACTCTTGCCTATGTTGTAACTGGTGCATTGGTTTGGATCCTTCATCCAACTCGTCCACTAACATGCGCATGGTCTTCTTGGGTGTCGTTGAACAGACAACACATTGATGCATAGTGTCTGTGTCGATCTTCAAGTGTGTGTTGGTGGTTATGCGCATCAACTTCATGCAATACATGTTCAGCTCCAGTTGGACTTGCTTCTTGTCTTCACCTTGGTGAGTGTTCTGAATGGGTTGGATCAAATGCATGCGCACATTGACATGAATGTTGCTGAATCCCTTGCATGCGATCAACAACACTGATCACCATGTCTGCTCTATGCCAGCTGTTGGGATGGATCTTTAACTTGTATGGGCAAAGTTTCATCTGTGAGTGCATGTTGCACCCACTGCTGTTCTTGTTCCTATTGTAACTCATTCATCTGTCTGTGTAGCTTCATGTTCTTCCTTGAGTTGCTGCTTCAACACATGCAACTCCTTCTTTGTTCCATTCTCTATCTTTGTGTGATCTTCATGTTTCCCCATCACCTCATAGCTAGAGTCTCCAATTTTGCTTTCATCATCAATGGATCTGCTTGAGCTCGCAAATTTGTTCCGCCTCAATGTTATTAACAACCTTCCTCTTGAATTCATTGCCTTCGGCATGCTACCTTCAGCTGCAGGTCATGATGCTACTGCCATCATATCTTGATGCCCTCGTCTATGAACAACTTGATGTGTTTGTGGGTAGGCAAGTTCATAGACACTTGATCGACTGCATCCCCAAGTGTGCTCTGAATGATGTCTTCGAATCTTCTCTCTTGAAACCATTGTACATGCACTGCTGAGAGGCAGATGAACACTTGCAATACTTGGAGACATGACAACACTCATGGAAATAAATTTGTCAGTTGAAAACCAACATGAACTTGAGAACTAACTTGCAACATACCTGTGTGACTGATCATGAAGGTTGTGCAATTTCGGTCGGGAGGTTGGGAGACTAACTTCCAAGACTGTACAAGGCATAGTCTAGGTTGCTGAGAGACTGACTGACTGCTGGAACTGCGTAATGCATAGTCCAGTCTAGCTGCTAACTCTGGAATTGTGCAATGCACAATCTCAGCTGGCAATGGCTGTAGGCTCAGTGACTGCATTGCGCAATTTTCTGGGCCAACAGTCACTGTCCCTCATAAATGCGCAAAATAGTCTTGGAGGACAGTGCCTGGGCAGAAATGCGCATTTCTGGAGAGGAAGATAGAGCCTTCCTTCCCTGGATTGTGCAATGCTGTCTCAGTGAAGGCAGAGTCTGGGCCAAGGTTGGCCAGACTCGTCGATGGGCAACTGAAAGAAAATATGATAGTGAATGCATGGTGACACTAAGTGAAAGCAAAAGTGATTGATCGTGCATGCAAACATTGAATGAAAGATTTAGTAAAAATATCAACATGCATGTGGGTGAAGCGAGTCGTCGAATCGATGACCGTTCGTGCAAAACTATTTCATGCATGTGACAACAGTGAGATAGCAATGAAAACTAAAGCAATGCTAGGACAAGTTAGTATACATGTAAACAACAACAAGAGTTCAAAGAAATCAAGCAATCACCACTCACACAAGTGAATACAAAAAAGCGACAAAAATGCAACACAAGGCATGGAAGGTGGGCTTACTCGAAAACAGCTGAGCTGAATGTGCCGACAACTCCTAGAAGTGATGTGGGATGTCAGAACTACAAGGTTGATGTGAGGAATGAGCTTTGCAACATCCATTTGATGAGTTTTGATAACATCGAAGTTTTGACGCGCATGCCACAGATCTAGAGAAAGCGACACTTAGTGGGAGGTTTCTGAAGTGATCCTTGCATGTAACCTCCAACTGCTAAAAGTAGGTCCCTGAATCAAGGGATGCCTTTGCATGCTGCATTGGGAGAAGCAACCCATGCATGCAAGTCTGTTTTTCTCGGTCCCATAGGGAAACGGTCAACTTAGCTACACATGCAAGAGGTTGCTCGACTATTGGGAAAAATGCACATTTCTGGCTGGGAGATGGGCTGGTTGCCCACGAGATTTGCGCAATTTCTAGGTAGAGCGGCTGATTGTTGCCCAGATTTGCGAAAATTCTGGGCTAAGGAGCCGTGCTAGGGAAAATTGCACAATTCTAGAGCCCAGTAGGCTGCTAGACAGGATTGCACAATTTTTGGAGGGAAGTCTGGTTGCCCTCCAGAAATGTGCAATTTCTTGGGGGAGCTGCTCAGCTTGCAGCTATACCCAATCTAGATGAACAATGTGTGAGGGGAATGCATCAAGATGTGATCAATGGACTGCCTTTGTGCAAGAAAAATACTGAAGCTTGTGTACATGATGAAGAAAGACAAGGTGTTGTGAAAAGTAGGTAGGGAGGCTCCAAAACGAAGCTTAGGCAAAATTTTGGAGGGTGGTTGTAGCCGCTACAACACTTTCATTGCAAAAAGTAACCATATGATTGTATATTGAGACATAGAAAACAATATGATACTTTTTAACCAAAAGTTATCCTTCTTGACGATGTCTCCAACTATATTGATGTTTTCAAGACCTTCAAGGAGACTTCAATGATGCCCTAAAATGATGACTTATAGGATGTCTTCAACAATGGTTTCTTTGAACAATTTCAAAGAGTGAATGACGATCCCAAGATTCCTTGATGCTTCTTCTTATTCAAGATGATGCACTAGAACTTGTCCTTCCTTTCTTCAATGAGGGATTGATGACGAGGTCTTCTTTAATGAAAGCTTGATGTAGTAATTTTCCTTTTGTATCCTTTTACAAATGATTCCCTTTGACAAGCAATCCATTCAGGATGAGATTTTAGTTGCCTTCTCTTGTTCACCTTAGCTTTGATACCATGTTGGAGAATGTAGTAGGGAAACTATTAATTCAAATTATCCTTAACCTTAATAATTGCTTGTGAAATTTAGTTATCTTCTTATGTTTATTTATTAGTATTTTATTCAAACAATTATCAAGGGAAAAAAAATAAAGACAATGGACACAAGTATTAGGCTCCAAGCCAGGGAAAAACCCATCCAAGGTGTAAATATAAAAATAATCTCTTCTCTTCTTATAGAACCTGCTTCAAATGAGAAAATGGAGGCCCAAACCTCAAGAGAAAGACCTCCTCCTAGCACCAAGTGATCCAAATCTTTTCACTTTAATGATGCATGAAAAATTGCATATAAAAGGGCATGTAACTATGAAAGCATATTGCATAAAATAAATGGAAATAAAATGCAACCATGAGAAACAAAGGCACAAAACAAGTTGATAACAAAGTTCACCCAGTGTGGGTTACGTCTCCAAGCCCTGCTCAATGTGGGGAGGCCTCTTTCTTTAATCTTCAGTGAAATAAAATTGCATTACATTTACAAAAGATACCTTATATCTCCACTTCTGGGGATGGCCTGAAAATGCACACCTATGTTGATGAAACAAACTATATTGTTCAGTTCATGGCAAAAAATCATGAAAAATGGCTATAAAGTCGACCCCATTCTATTTTGGTGACCGATGGAGATCTAGGGACTCTTTTAGATTCCCCACAAATTCCCTCACAAGAATATTCCTAGTCTCGACCTTCGTGTGCACAAGGTTCCGCGTCGATTGTTTAGTCAATTTAGTGTCCTAAATTGCTTGCATGAATTATCAATCGAGGTTTGTAGACTGATGAAGTGTGATCACTATATGTGCTTAGTTAACTTTTCTCTTACTTCGTTGTTTTGTATTTTTATGTTTGTTTTGGGGGTTTCTGTTCTCTGGTGTCTAAGAATATACAATCTCTGAGAGATTTACATGGATCTAATGAGTTTTAAAAGAAAGGATAGGTTCCTAAGTTAGTCTAAACTCCTAAAATGGGCTAAGAATCATTTTTAACCAGTTAGGACCTAATAAGAGAAACAAATCATCTAGATTATCTACCAATTAGTCTTAATCTACCATTTAGTCCTAATCCATGGATCTAATTCTTACAAAAAAAAGTAATACTGATGCAAAAGGTAATTCAATAATTGCATTCATTATCCATTCAACGATTCAATTTTGGAACATGATAGAATCAGTCTCCTTGAAATGATCTTTTGGAATGTCAAGTGATGCAACTAAGTAATGACTTGAAAACAGAAAAGAAAAGATGTCAGTTTGTGAAACTAACAATGTGCTAAGTATGTTCAATCACTGCATGCATTAGATATTCAACCAATTAAGTTAGAATTGTCATTATTTCGAAATGGTTGTGAGAACATCTACTAACACAGTTAATTGATAGTTCTATGCTAAAATGAGTAATCAAAACTAGTGAGAAGCTAAGCAACTATGTACTGTGTATTCCCATTTCTCCATTTTTCATTCAATCATTTCTCATACAATATCTCAGAAGAATAAGACTTGCGCAATTGTGATTTTTATCCTCACACTTTTGGTTACAAACTGAAATGAAACGAAACTAAAGAAAATGGACTTGCAGAAAAAGAAACAGAATAGTAGAAATTAAAATGAAAACAACAAGTGAAAAACCTCCTTCAGTGTAGGGGCCCTCTACAACTGATGTGGCTAGATAACAACTAACTAAAGATGCACTTTTAAACCACCATTGAAAAAACAGAGTTTGTATTATCAACCAAATGAAGTCTGAACAAAATTTTGTAACAAAAAGCTTGTAATCCTTCCTTAACTTCTAACTACTTTTGGGTTTCCTCATAAGAAGCTTGTATTTGAGGTTGATGATTGTTCGGTTCAGACTTCTATTATTCCTCTTCAACTTCCTATTTTTCTTAAACCATAGTCCTAGATGTAGAATGGTATTATCATGAATAGCCTTGTCCAATTTACTTTGTTCCCTCAAGGTTTCATTTTCCTTCTTGATATGTCTGTTCAATATCTCTAATTCATAGATTTCCTGTTTGAGAGAGTCAATTAGAGGTTCTTGTGGATTGACAAAGGGTTCTGGATTGACAGAGGATTCTGGATTCATTGAGGCACTTTTCTTCTCCATTGATTCTATATAATCATATATTTGTTGCTGTACTGGGTCTATGCCTAGAGATCCTCTGCTTGGGCTACCTTCAAAATGATGGTCAGGAGAGTTTTGAGGACTGTGTGCAGAAGAGATGTTAATAGGAGAAATTTCTGGGGTTTCCTCTTCTAAGTTTATGAACTCTGTCCCTTTTGACGGTGTTTTCTTTACCAATCCTCGGAGTCTAGAGCTTCTTCTAGGTTGTGGATGACTTACATTCTCTTTCTCTGTGATCTTTTTCTCTTTTCTTGTCTTTCCTCTTGCTCTGATTTGTTTCTTGATTTATGTCAGTTCTTCAGATATTAATTTTTCATCATCTTTCTGTGATGAAGACTCAGATTTGTCTTCAATGACTATACCAATCTTCTTTCTTTTGTTTTTTCTAACATTATCTTCTTTGGGTGACTCTGGTGCTTCTTTAAAATGATTTCTAGTGAGGAAATCCTCCCAGGTATCTCCTATGCCTTTTAAATGAAACTAAATCAATATATTTATCAACCCATGATGGTACATGGTTGTGTCTATGAAGTCTATTTTCTTTTGCACATTGGAGGCCATCCTTCTTAAACTATTTAGCAGGAAGAAAGGAAGATTGATTTCTCCACTTTCTAGGAAATTCATCAATAAACATATATCGTAGACATACATGCACTTGAATCTTCCCTCACAGGTGATAAATTTCTATAATATCAAAAGCATGCTTCTCCATTTACTTTTAAGAGCTGAAATGGGAATTCCTTTTCTAAAAGCAGAGACATCCATACCTGGGTTCCTAAGGATTACTTTCCAAGATTCACTGTGGAATTCCTTGTTTTTCAACCATCTTTCACTATGTCTTGGAAGTTCTGTAGCCTCTGTTATGAAGGATTTTTTTACTGCAAACTTAATATCTCCAATTTCTACCTCTGTACCATCAAAAGATCTAGCAAAAGATTTTGTGATCTCTTTATTAAAACCATCAAATTTTTCGATGAAGTTGAGCCGTCTAGCCTTCTGCAGCATTTCCTTGAGTTGTGGGTATCCTTCCATATATTTTTCTTCTACTAGTTCTCACTTGACAATGAATCCCATGTCTTCTGTTTCGCAAAATTTCTTAACCTTGAGAATTACCCTCCCGGTATATGGAATGGATTGATTGCGAGTATGGTGAAAAATAACTATGGGTTTGCATGGAATAAGTAGATGGTAAGGGTTTTGGAGAGACGTGGACAAATATGTCACGTCGTAGTCATGACAGTTAAAAACAATGAGGGAGTTTAATTATGAACCGTTATGTGTCAGAAGACGGATGGTGTGGTAGATATGCAGTACGATAGAGATAGGAATCAAATCAAATGATGATTTGTCATGGAGACATATGAATGCCCATATTATACATATTCTATGTTCTAACCTTGCTATTTTGAAATAAATTTTTGCACTCTTACCTCTTGGAACTTAACCTTCTTGTTTGTTGTTTTTATTTGATGTTGATTCTGCAGATCCCCTTCTTAGCATATCAGTCTTCAAAAAAAAGATTCTTCAATTCCCTGCAATCAATATTTATTTTGAACAGAGCTACGGAATGGAGTTATGGCTGCAGAATCAAACTGGTAGGAGTAATAACCATCTTGTAACTCTGCCATTAGTAATCGGTTTATTCATTAAGTATCTAATTGCAGAGTGATCTGTATGAACAAAGGTTTCATAGCATGTTATATAATGTCTAAAATTGTTGATAGAATGAACAACAACTAAGAATTCCTTTTAGTTACAGTGTGATTTAACTCAGTGGGAGTCAAATTCTTTCTTGTGTAGTAGATGGCATAAGGGATCAATTTTTTTTGTCCTAATACAACTCCCAGAGCTGTATCTGAAGCATCTATTGAAATATGAAAAGGTAGTTTCCAATTTGGACCTCTTAAGATGGGTGCCTTAGGAATTTTTTCTTTCAAGGTCTCAAATGCCAATTGGCAATCAGGATTCCATTTGAATTCACAATCCTTGGTGAGCAATTTGAAGAGTGGTGATGCTAGTTTAATGAATTTTTTTATAAATATTCTATAATACCCTGTGAATCCTAGAAAACTTCTAACATCCTTTTGAAAACTTGGAATTGATAACTTAGAGATGACTTCAACTTTAGATTTATCAACTTTAATTCCATCTCCTGAAATGTGATGTCCTAGAACAATCCCTTCTGTGAACATCGTAAAATATTTTTCATGGCTTAGTGAAAGGTTTTCTTCCTTACATCTTTTAAGAACTTTTTCCAAATTTTCTAATGCTTCCTCAAATGTATTCTAGTAAACTATAAAGTCATCCATATATACCTCTACACAATCATGTATTAGATCAGAAAAAATTCCTAGTACTTCTCTTTGAAATGTTGCAGGTGCATTGCATAATCCAAAAGGGAGTACTTGGTAGGCATAAGTTCCCCATGGGCAGGTGAATGTGGTTTTATCTTGATCTTCAGGTGCTACCTGAATTTGATTGTAACCACTAAAACCATCCAAGAATGAGATGTACTTTTTACCTGCAAATGTATCTAACACTTGATCTATAAAGGGAAAAGGAAAATGATCTTTCAGGGTAGCTTTATTCAATTCTCGATAATCAATACATACCCTCCATTTACCATTATTTTTAGGCACCATCACTAGAGGAGAAACCCACTGACTATCTGAAATTGGGTAGATAAAATTTACATTCAACAAATTTTGCCACTCTTCTTTCACAATTTCCCTAAGATTTGGATTCATCCTTCTTTGAGGTTGTCTGAGAGGTTTACAATTTTCCTCAATGTAGATGTGATGTATACAAGTCTTAGGAATAATTCCTTTCATGTCAGTGTATTTCCATGCATATGCAGAAGAATGTTGTTGTAAAGTTTTGATTAGCTTTTCCTGTTGTAATTTCTCCAAGTTATTGTTGATGTTCAATGTTTTTCCTGGACAGATTTCAATTGTAGAGCTACCAAATTCTTCCATAGAATAAAGAGACATCTGCCTAGATGACAAATATTCAATATTAGATCTTTCTTGAAACTGATCATGTTCATATTCTAGAGATGATTCAAAATTTTCCATTGTATTCAAGATTTGACTATCTTCACTAATGGTTGAAATAGTAAAGAGAGGCTGAATATCATTTTCATCATCAATCCATTCTTTGTCATCTATCTCTGTGATTGTTCTTGTTGGAGGATATAAAGTGAATTTCTTAGTTGAATTACCATCAGAGATATACATATCACCAGATCTACAGCTAATGAATGCATCAGTTGTGGCCAGCCAAGGTCTTCCTAATATAAGTGGACGTCCTCCTATATTTCTCTTTGGGGTTAGGATCATAAAATCAACAGGGTACTCCTAAGAGTCTAAGGAACTTGAAATATCTTCTAACACACCATATGGTTTGATTACAGATCTATCTGATAATTGCAGTAATGTAGGTGTATAAACAATATTGAGAAGTTTGAGCTATTCCATGGTTTGTTTGCTCATGATGTTTATTGTTGCTCCTAAGTCAATCAGTGTATTTTTTATTTCAACTCCATTGATATGTGTTTTTACAAATGGACTTCCTGGATCTACATATTTTTGTATGGCAATTTTTCCCATCATTATGTTTGTTATTTTTTCTGCTAGGTGAATTCTTTTTACTTCTTTTGTTTTTCTTCCTAGTTTATTCATGCTTAACTCTTTTATTGTTTTAGCTAGAATTGGAATCTCCTTGGTGGCTTGTAACAAAGGAATTTTGATATAGACATTTTTCAATTCATCTAGAAAATCGTAATTAGGCAACATAATATGCTTTTCTACCCCTCTATCAACTTGTAATCTTTCTGGAAAATGAGGTGTAGAAGTATATACTGGTTGTTGCTCTATGATAAGAGTTGAGTTTATTGATTCTTTCTATTTTTTATTTTCAGTGTTCTTGTTTTGGGGAGATGTTTTTTCAAAACTTTTATTTTCCTATAGAGAATCTCCCTCAGAATTTTCTTGTTCTTGAATAACCACAGAAGGTTTTTTCTTTTCTAATACCCTACAAGATCTCAATTGGGCATCATTGAGATCTAATGGAGTGATCATGTAAGTTGGAAATTGCTGTCCTTCCACCATATAGGTATTCCGAGGATTTTGGTTGTTGGGTTTAGGTAATGGTTGGGTAGGTAACTGATTTGGTCTCTGTGGAAATGGTAGTGAAAGTTGAGGGTTTTGGTTTTAAAGTTGGGGCTGTTGATTTTGTTGAGGAATTTGTTGGGGAGGATAGTTTGGATATGATGGAGGATATTGATAGTATGGAGAGAATATTCCATAAGGATTATGCATTCCTTGAGCCCAAGGTTGAGTTTGAGACTGAGATTGAGGCCAAGGTTGTTGCCAAGAATTCCAATTTGGAGGGGGCTGCATATACATTTGGTTGTTAAAACCCTGATTTTGCTGCCCTTGCCAAGGTCTTCTAGAGACAAAGCAAAGAGACTCTGTTGGATTTGAAACTGTTTCTTCTTGAAAAACAACCTTAAGACCAGGGATTGAAGGAAAACTTTTGGTCTCATGATTGTTATCACTCAGGTTGTTCCCAAAAGTTGTAAGAAAGGGAATACGGCTGAGGTAACCATAGACCAATCTTTTAGACACAGATTCTTGCCAGTCTGCATCCAGAGAGGGCTCTCTCTTTATAGTTTAGCTTTGTTTTGAGGTGTATTAGGCTAGTTATGAAGCGTAAGGGTTTTGTTTAAAGTTTGGTTGGAAGGATGGGGACTCAATAGAACAGTGAGGTAAAACTGAAGCATTTCAGTCCATTGGGCATGATGGAGTCAAGAAGGATGGCTTCTTGGGTTAAGTTTCTTATAAGAGAATTTATCACAGAGCAAGGTATTCAAATATGGAACAATTTATAGTTTGGAATCAGTTGGAATGGAGTCAATGGGTGAAGGGCAATTAAGAATCCTTCATCATGTTGACAGAGGGATAATGGATGATCACTGCCAAGGAGTAATTAAGAATTCCTTGGCTAATATTCAAGATGAAAGAACCAAGGAAACTGGAGCAATTAAGAATTCACTGTTTATGCTAATTCTAAATAAAACATTAAAAACATCAAAGATTGAACACAGAGTGCAGCCAAGAAAATTTTGAGTTATTCTTTTTCTCTATTATTTAGACCATGAAACATAGATGATATAATAAACACAGAAACTGTAAAACACAAGTTAGAAGAGACTTATTGATACATGAAACGATTCAAGAATTCTGCAACATGGTCCTTAGCATCATATTCATCCAATGAGAAAGACAAAATGGTTCCAACAACCTTTTTATTCCAAAATTGTTCAGTATTACAATCACAGCTATGAACATCCACCACCAACCAACACCAAATACCTCATCTAGGGGGTATTTATACAAAAATGTGAAGATATTATGCAAAATATTTGATAGAAATAAATATCTACTGACAATTAATATTTCTTTTACATAGATAGAGACAGACAGTCTCGAAAACAGGGAGACAATAAATGGTGCAATAAATTTGTGCTGCACTAGTTGATCCGAATTTATGAGAAGTACCGGAGGTAGATGCTGCAAGTCGGTTTCCCAATTGTCTTTTATTGATCCTCTGTGCCGATTTTCTTCTTTGACCGGGCCTTCTTTAATGATGATGTGATACGCTTTAATTTGCAGGACTGTGGTTTATTTCTGTTCTACGCATTTACAACAGATGGTGCATAATTTTGATTTGACCCATGATAAGTCTATAGGATCTCTAGCATGCTTTGCCACCACTCTGGTCCTGGTATTTGATGTCTCTGTAGCTTCCTTAAAGTATCATCAGTCTCTGTGTACTTGAAGAAATTAGGTGGGATGGTGAACAGATGCTTCACCTCATGCTCTATGTAAAAAATATTTTCCAGGCTGTCATAAAGGGACTGGCCAGATGGAAGTGCTTTTTCTGTTGAAGTACTTGAAGATGCACTAGCTTGATTTACAGAAAATGTATTTAATTTGTGTATATAGTCCTTGTGCTTCATCAAATGATCATTATCTCCCACAGGACTTGGCAAACCTTTTTGATTCAGGACTGTAAATTTGTCTGTGAAAGAATCAATTTCCACCTACATGTCCTGGCATCTTCTGTCCAGTTTTGCACTAGAGTTCTCATGGTTAGAACTCTCTTGATGTCCAAAATGGTAACTGTTCTGTCTCTAATGTCCAGTGCTTCTAGTTCTTCACTGGTCTTGGTATTCAAAAAATGGATTAGCTTATTAGCTTGCTCAGGCATTTGTCCCAATACGGCTCTTGCTTTATGAATCTCCACTTGGGCTACTTTTATCAAATCAATCTGTTCATAAATGATTTGAATAGACCTCCATATATTGCTAAGTGATTGAATGATGTTGGTCCACAAAATTCCTCTGATTTCTGCTAGAGGCTTATGCAGAGAGAGATCCTTTTCTAAGGCTCTTACCTTGTTCTCTAATGCTTTGACTTCCCTTGTTTTCTCTGCCACACTCATCTTGGATTTGTCATAGCTCTGCTCAATCTTTGCCAATTTTTCTTTGACTTGTTTCAATTCAGATACTTGGAGTTTCAACTCCTCCATGGCTTTGATTAACTGCTCTATGGTCATAACTATACTGCTGCCTGGTGCTGTTGCTGTTGCTGAGGTACCTGTGGTGATTTCTGCAGTTGATGCTAGGACAGTGGAAGGCACTGCTGTTATAACTGTGTGAGGGGCAGCTGTGACTGTTGGAGTTACTTTAGGTGGTTTGGAGGCCGACTCTCCCTACTTTTCTTGTAGTGCTTTCTCCAATGCCTACTTTGTCTCACTCAATCTTTCATTCAACCTCATGAGCAGGTCCATCATGTCCTCCTCGGAATTTTGCTGTACAACATCTGCTGTTTGTGGATGCTAGAAGGAGGCATTTTGAGCTGTTTTTTGAGGGCAACAATGTCCTCTTCCTTCTTCCTCATTAGTGCTTTTATGCCTTTGGCATCTTTGGGATCATGTCCCAACTCAATGATAATATCTTCCAAGGATTTAATCCTGTTGTCTTTTGCTAGAGAAGAAGCTTGCTCTAAATCTAGCTGAGCAGAGGTGTTCTCCAATGAATTTTGCAATTTATGAGACAACATAGCTTTGTCAGCTAGTGTAGAATACACCATCTCTCCCGTCTATTTGTGCAACTCAATCTGGTCTATTGGATGAATGTCTTTGGCCAAGACCTCCAGATTTGTCCTGATATAATCATCTGCTGATTGTGGTTGCTACACCTTGGGCTTGAAATAGCTCATGATCATTTTGCCCTCCTTTATGTCATATGCAGACATCAATCTTTGTTGTTTTGTGGGGGCCATCTTAAGATATTGGTCATAAATTTGTAGCCTCAATGGATCATTTCTAGCCTTTATCTCTGTGAATGTTCTTTTGACATCAGAGGTCTGCTTGCTTGGTGGCCTTGTGGATGAAACTTCCACACTATGCTGCCTTTCCAGCTCCTGCCTGTGTGAGCTGGTTGATGTGTCTATCACTGGGGAGGTCTGTGGGCTGGTTGCCCTCTCACCTCTTAGGCTTTCTATTGTCTCTTCAATGATTTCCTCTTCAGATAGAGGATTGAGTCTTTGCCTTTTAGCACCTAGCTGTTCAGCAGGTCCACTGATGGGTGTGGTCTCTTCTCTATCTCTCTTCTTGCCTTTTTCCTCATTTAGAGGAGTCTGTAATGCTGGTATCTCTGGTGCTTTGGTCTGTACTGGAGGAATTTGCTCCTGCTGATCAGTCATTTCTTGCTGCTCTGTGCCTGCCACTTCCTTGCCCTTTGAAGAACTTGAAACTGGTGCGCTGGCCTCTTGTATAGGTTGCTGTGAAGTCCCAACAGAAGATGTACCCACTCCGGCTTGCTGAGGCAGCTTGAAAGATACCTGTCCAAAAGAGTCTAGGTCAAGGGTCTTTTCTAAATCTTTCATAGCTTGTTCCATTTTTTCTTGCCGAGTAAGTTCTTCTACTAATGTACCCTCTATCCATTCATCCTGATTGGCATATTGTTCTACTTCAGGGATCCTATGATGTGTGTAAGATGACAGACGATTTTTTACTTTTCTCTCACTTATAAATCCATTTGGGTCATATGGTACCCACGAGAAGCTTTTCTTCAATTTAAGGTCTTCCCCTAATATTTTATCAGCATCTTCCCATGCTTCCCTTTTGTTAATGATAAAGGGGCCTAATTGGTTTCTTATCCTCAGCTGAGCTTTTTTCTTCACATTGCAAAAATGAGTTAAATATGCATTAATAAGTTGCCTGAAATACTCCAGTGCAAACAGTCTCATAGGCACATATTTGGGCAGCTTATAAGGGCACAACTCACAGCCATATATCCTGATTTCAGTGTGATCCTGGTAGAAATACCAGTCACCTATCCTGTAGTTCTTGGAGAGCTGTAAAATCTTCCTTATGTCACCAGAGAGCCTAGGAGGAGGAGCTCCTATCAATAGAGTGGAGGCTGGATGTATAAACAGGTCAATGAATTCACAGTAGGTATAAGGGGATTCAACAATTCTATGGAAGATAGAGGCCCAAAAGATCACATACCTTCTTTCTCCTTTAGAATCCAATTTCCTGATGGGAAATATAGTTTTTTTTGGGTGATAATACAACAGTAGATGGTATATGAAACTTGTGTATTTAAACACTCCTTCTCTTTCCAAATTCATAAATTGACCATGGATTTTGTCAGCAATGAAAGAGGCATAGTCATACTTAATAGTAGGGGGCTATCCTGGAGTAAAGGTGGATAACAGAACCAGGACCATCTCATCCACATATTCACTGGACCTGAATCCCAAGATCACTGATATCATGTCAAGAAGAATTATTCCAGTCTCATTGAACGAAACATATAAATAAGGAGGTGGGCCTTGGGGCTGGCATTCTGGTTTCATGAATAACTTAGCAATCAGGGCTATTTCTGCACTGGACAGTTGGGAGCCTTGCTCAAGCAAAAATCTAATGGAAAGAGGAGCAAGAGGCTGAACTGGATGGAATTGTAGCATTTCATTGATAGACTTAGCAGTTATGTAGAAAAGAACATTTTGTGATGGGGTCAAAACTGCTTTACTGACAGGGTCATAATTAGCACAACAGTGGCAGACAATATCAGGGAACACATTGACTGAGGGAAGGTAGTACCTGGGGAGATTGGATTCCCATATTCCATAGATATCAGAGTTGTTCAAATCACTGTTTCTGATTAAGCAGAAAGTATGAAGATGATTTTGGCAACCAATTAGGTCTTTTATTTGGAAATATCTGTCGGCCAAGGGTAAATGATGTTGGTCTGTATGAGGTGCATTGAGAGGTGCGACATTGAGGGCCACAGGGGCTTCCATTGTTCAATTTTCTATGTTTTTTAATTGGAAGTTGAATTTTTGTGGGAAAAAGGGCAACAAAGCAGTTCCAAATGGGCCGGTATGGCAATTATGGATTGTTTTGGCTTAAATTTGGCTCTTACAAGTACAATATTGTAGAGGAAAACCAAAAACATGGGTTCGAGAGTTGGGACGGGGTAAATACCTGTGTTTTGGAAGCACATGAGTGCAATTGGCAGGTTGATTGACGTGGTGCAGAGCAGGATGCTGGACTTTGTTGGTCGGGGTGGTGGATTGGAGCTTCAACAACCATTGGACATAATTTTGCATGCAACAGTCTTGTGAAAACAAACAAATGAAAATGAACGAAAATGACGTTTTTTACGGGTTTTTTAACAAAAAACCGGTTTCGTGGGCTTTTTGGCGCTTTTGGGTTGGATGACGTCATCAGGACGTGATGTTTTGTCACGTAGCAGAGTGTGGAGGCTGACGCGGCGATGACGTGGAGGTGACATAAGCGGATGGGTCAGCAGAAGGGCGGTAAGCGGTATTGGCCCGCACCGCTTATTGGCCAAGGTGGTATCGGGAGGAGGGGCCGCGAGCATGCTGGGAGGGCGCCACGTGTCCCTAGTACAGTGGGAATACCGCCGGTTCCCCGGGAAATAAAGATCGACGGGAAAGGGCCTCGCGATATGATCGTGAGCTGTCCGATCAGTGGGCCTAGATCCAACGGCTGGCGCTCAACGGAGTTGGCGGAGGAGTACGGCGTGGGACCCATATAATAAACAATGTTTTTAAACATATCGGGACGGTTTCTTTTGGTTGTTGAGGGGATTAAACTGTTAATTATCTAGGTGTTAATTAACTTTTGAATATTTGCGCAGTGGAGGTTTTTAATGCATTCTGGGTCAACCATTAAACCCTTGTTTATATAGTGTTATGGTTATAGATTAACCAAGGGCGGGATATTAAAATTTTTGGGGTTTTTCATATGTTTACATAATACGGGCAGGGGGAATAAATATAGGGATTTATATAATAGTGTTAACGGTCAAAATGAATCTTTGCAGGGTAAGCGCCAAGTTATAAAGTTGGAGAACTTAGACTGAGGTAACAAGAGGATTTTTACACAAGAAATGTGGTTTCTTTGCATTAAGTAGGAATGCTATTTTCCTCAGTTTTTTTCATGAAATGGAGTGATTTAAGAGTATTGAGCAGATCTCAATATCCTTGGGGGGAGGTTAGTAAGTGTTTTTTGGGAAAAGTGTGAGGGGAAGTTAGACATGCATTACTTGACTTGTAGCCACACAATTGCCATTGTACTTATGATAATAATAAGATGAACCTCCTTGAGAAATAGGAATTAATCATAAGCATGCTTCTGCAACACCAGAACTACCTACCCAGCCTATTATACCTAACATTTTTCTTCTTCTTCCATGGGTGCACTTGGACTAGCAAACCCTTACAAATTTTCTTTTCTTTTCATGGGAATTCTATCTAAGTCTGCCCTTATTTCTTCCAAGGGCTCAGATTTAACTGTTGAGCTCCTTTGCTTCTCTACCTAACTATTTATCTGCCAAGATTGAACTGTTTGGACATATTTTATTCTCTATCTCTAAAACAAGAAATTTAAACATGAACTGGCCAAGATTAAGCTGTTTGGCCATCCATCAACTATGGCAAGAGTCAATTACACACAATGAGATTCTTTTGCAAAAATAGAATAGTAGTGCCATTTTGGACTAGCACACTTTCCTGGTCTTTTCTTTGGGGTTCATTTCTTTTGTTTTTTGACCATTTCATTCTTTTTGCCTTTTGATCTTTCTTTTAGGGCATACCCTCTTTTCATTTTTTAATTTTTTGATCTTTTCAAAATATGGAACATTTGCAGCAGGGAAAGCATGAACATATTTGGGATTTTACCAGTCAATCATGAAATATGACACCTATTGGTGTAGGAGCATAACAATGATATTATGAACAAATCACACAAGTCTCTATGACTTTTGAATCTAAAGAGAATTCTCTTAAAGCATGCTTCTTTCTGCATTTGGGACAGAAAATAGCCAAAGCATTAGTTTTGGTTTTCTGCTTGTTTTGTAACTTAAGGGTGTCTATCTGTTCACTAAGGCTCCCTAGAATATCTATTTTAAATTCATCAAGCATGTTTCCAATTTCTGCCCTACTCACTGATCCAGTTGCATATTTATTCACCCTAACAAGAGAAGGATCTCTTGGACCTTTCCCAGTTTTAGATTTTCCTCTTGAGAGATGAACACATAATTCTCCTTTGTCACTTAATGGGAGTTGAGAGATATCTCCCTTCCCCATCACGTTAAGGATATCCATCCACTCATCTCTAATAGATTTTAATAGAAGAGCTTTTAAAGTATCTTGATCTAGGTTATCCATTTTTGCTCTTTTTAAGTTATAGTTGAATCTCTCAACTAAATCCTCTAAATTTTCATCCTCTCTTTGCATCATTTTGAACACTTCTTCCTTATGATTGATAGGCATGCAATAATCAAAATACCTGTCCAAAAACACTTTCTTCATGTCATTCCATGTTCTAGTGGACTGAGTTACCAACCCCATGAACCACTTTAAAGTATCTCCTTTCAACGTTGAAGGGAACAATTTGAGTTTTTGAAATTCTTGTAAATAGTCATAAGTTCTACACAAGACTTAAAATTCAAATAAGAAGGTTTCAGGGTCTTCACTTTTTAATCCATGAAAGTTTGGGAGGATAGAAGGTGAGATATTTTTCATTGTGGCATCTGTTTCTTCATCAACTATAGGGAATCCAAAAGAATTATCAACTTCCCTATTTCCTCTACCTCCTCCATTATTTCCTCTGCCTTCTCCATTATTTCCTCTACCTCTTCCTCCTCCAAACAGTGTGAATTCTCCATCCTCTCCTTCTTCTGCCATTATAGTTTCTTTAGAGTCAATATAAGATTCAAACTGCAAGGTTAATTACTCTTCCTCTGGTTCCTCTATTAATGGTATGTGGGAGAGAGTTTCTACTTCTTCTTCCTCACTAGGTATTCTTAATTCTTCAACTAAAATATGTTCCCCTATGGAGGTGAAAAAGGTTACTCCTTCTGTTGGAGATCCAAGATTTTCCTCCTCTAGGATTGCCTTAGTAGATGAAGTAGGATATCCTCTTGATTGAATTTCTGACCTTAGAACTTCTGGAGGTCTATGGCTAGGAGTATGAGCTTGAGATGGAGGTGTATCTCTTCTTAGTATTGGTGGAGTAGGTGGTGTTGTAGGAATTGAACTCCTGCCTCTAGCCATAAATCTAACCCTAGAGTCTATTTCTCTACACATATCATTTTTTTTTAATGTAAGAGATAAGGTTAACTAATTACACTTCCCCGACAGTGGCACCAAAATGTTTAGTCAATTTAGTGTCCTAAATTTCTTGCATGAATTATCAGCCGAGGTTTGTAGACTAATGAAGTGTGATGCACTATATGTGCTTAGTTAACTTTTCTCTTACTTCGTTTTTTTGTATTTTTATGTTTGTTTTGGGGGTTTATGTTCTCTAGTGTCTAAGAATATACAATCTATGAGAGATTTACATGGATCTAATGAGTTTTAAAAGAAAGGATAGGTTCCTAAGTTAGTCTAAACTCCTAAAATGGACTAAGAATCATTTTTAACCAGTTAGGACCTAAGAAGAGAAACAAAGCATCTAGCTTATCTACCAATTAGTCTTAATCTACCATTTAGTCCTAATCTACCATTTAGTCCTAATCCAGGATCTAATTCTTACAACCAAAAGTAATACTGATGCATAAGGTAATTCAATAGTTGCATTCATTAGCCATTCAACAATTCAATTTTGGAACATGATAGAATCAGTCTCCTTGAAATGATCTTTTGGAATGTCAAGTGATGCAACTAAGTAATGACCTAAAAACATAAAAGAAAGGATGACAATTTTTTAAACTAACAATGTGCCTAGTAAATTCAATCACTGCATGCATTAGATATTCAACCAATTAAGTTAGAATTGTCATTATTTCCAAATGGTTGTGAGAACATCTATTAATACAATTAATTGACAGTTCTATGCTAAAATGAGTAATAAAAAATAGTGAGAAGCTAAGAAACTGTGTATTCTCATTTCTCTATTTTTCATTCAATCATTTCTCATACAATATCTTAGAAGAATAAGACTTGCACAGTTGTGGATTTTATCCTCACACTTTTGGTTACAAACTGAAATGAAACAAAACTAAAGAAAATGGACTTGCATAAAAAAACAGAGTAGTAGAAATTACAATGAAAACAACAAGTGAAAAACCTCCTTTACTGCAGGGGTCCTCTACAACTGATGTGGCTAGATAACAACTAAATAAAGATGCACTTTTAAACCACCATTGACAAAACAGAGTTTGTATTATCAACCAAACGAATTCTGAACATAGTTTTGTAACAAAAATCCTGTAATCCTTCCTTAACTTCTAACTACTTCTCGGTCTCATTTAACTAATATTTATAGAAAAACAACATAATTGTTTAAGAGAAAATATTGTTACAGGTGGCTTAATCCAAATCTATCATGACTGTTTATAGAAAGATATGCTACAATTGGCTTAGTTCGAATTGTAATGAGACTGTTAGACTTCTGAACAGCTACAGGTGGCCTGATATGCATTAATTCCTCAACTCTTGATCATTTACAATTGGCTTACTCCGCATTAACTCTTCAACATAACCATTAGACTCCTGATCAACTACAAAATATCAAGAGTCCTACTGCTACTAGATAACGTGTCTGACTCCATCTTTGACCAAGACTTTAGGCATGCTTTTCTTTCGATTTGGATTAAGTGAGTATGATAGAATCCATGTAGAGATGATTCTGGAGATGCCCATGTGGCCCAGTTCTTCATTTGACACATGTAACCTGCCAAACCATGAGAGTAGCTACGGAACTCACAGCTAGCTGCAGAACAGTCTGCGTTTTATAGCTAATTTGAAAAAATATATTAAAATAGAAAGAACATGAAAATATAATATGGTGATCATTTTAATGCTTTCCTAAGACAAAATCTAGCATTTATCATTGATTAGATATGTAGTCTTGTAATAAATCAAGAGAAAGAGGTGAGAATAAATGTCAAGGGAAAGCTAATTGTAAGGTTCAACATCGAGTTCCACTGAGTTGATTTTGTCGGTTGTCGGGGTTCCACCTTCCTCCCCTTGTCCACAGTTCAACACCCCTTTAAATACGTTTGGGTGACATTATAAATAACACAATGCCACTTGGTGCATTGGTAGTGGCAGTTTCGCAGGTTCATTGGGTTCCCGTTGGTCGCGGGGTCCAATCCTCACCCGACCCGTTATGCGTGTTATTTTGACCACCGGTTAACTATAATCGTTGTCATTTTATGTTAAGTTTAACACTGCGGGTGACCTCGCTAGGAAGATTTAACACTCGCTAATGTTATATAGTAACATTATATGTTAACCGTTCTAAGTCGGGTCGTCACTTGTGGTTTGTTTGTGAACCTTGACGGGTTATGGTTGGTGGTTTGAAAACCGACAGATTTGAATCCCGCCAACTTGAAATTTCCACTTGACCACCAATTATAGCCATAGGTTTGGTGGGTTCGCCAACCAATTTGGTTGGGTCTCCAAACTGCACCACCAAAAATAACTGGTGTCACTAAAACCAACCTCCATACTTAGTCATTTTCAAAATTGACCACAACTAGTTTCTCTTCAAATTAGCCACTAGAGTTGACCCTGTCCAGGTGCACTGACCAATCATGGGGTGCAATGTAACACCCTGTGATTGGGCCATGTGGTGACCTTGCATTGGTCCTAGTTGCTATTCAAAGTACGAAATCTCTGTGACACATGGCATGCTTTTGTGCTACCACGTCATCATGCTGACATCAACATGACATCACCCTACCACGTGTCACTGAATGATTCATCAAGAAGATTCCCAAGCTTCCACTGCTTATTCCTATACAAAAGTGCCATGTGGAACTATACGGAAATTCCACGTGACATCTATGCTTCCGCACCTGCAAAATTTTTACTATTTGCCAAAAACTTCAACAGGCCATAACTTTCACATATGGTGTCAGATTGAGGTATTGTTCATGCCATTAGATTTATAATGACGAGATCTTCTATTTGAGATATGTTTTTTTGAGTTTTAAGGACTTTGAAAATGTGGCCTTTTAGGATCCTCCTAGATCATTCCTCCCCACTCAAAAGCTTTTGGTCTTCCAAAAGAATGAACACAATCTATAATCTGTTGTAGTCCCTCATCTGCATACCAAGTTCCTTGTCAAGCCACACTTTCTTCTCCTTCACCTTTGTACTTTGGAGCCATAATTGATGAACCAACACCTACATTCTGTGCACACCCATAATACATTCTTTGCAAAATACATGTTCTTAATAAAAGTCCAATCATGACCCAAACAACCCAATACTTTTCAAGATATTATTAACCACATAATTTGGTCAAGTTTACATCAAAATCACAAGAAAAACCATAACCCAACTATCAAAAAAAGGGCCAAAAATATCATCATGTTGAATTCATAAGTGATGGCAAACACTTCATCACTTTTACAATCATTTCACAACATGTGATTTACAAAACATGACCATGACAAGCTACTATATCTAATAAAACTATCTCTCACTCAATAAAGTGAAAGGGGCATCTCCCTGTGGCTGATTCACTTGTTGAAAAACTTCACCAGCTGGTTCCTTCATAGGTGATTTCTGGTCATGGAATACCTGACATGTGGCTCTCTGATGTCCATCCTTGTTGCAATGACTGCAATGATTCTTTCTCCTCCAAAATTTCTAGACCATCTTGGAATGTTTTTTCCTGGTGCGTTCGTAATGAGGAGAACTTCCAGTGGAATCCTCACTATCACTGGAATGTGGTGATGTGCTCCCTTCATCCATCATTGGTTTGTCACTGGTTGTCTTGGAGCATTTTTCGACCTCATTTATGACATAACCAAGTCTTGCATAGGAAGAAAATTCCTCCACTTTGATGGGATTCACAATGTCCTGGCCATTAATATTGAGGACTTTTCCTTGATACCCCATTTTATCCAACAATTTTGATCCAATTCCTATAGTATTCTTCTCAAAAGCAGTGAAATCATCATCATAAAAGAACATGAAATTGAAGAATCACTTTTTACATAAGGCTTGTTATGTTGTAGTTTTTCCAATGCCTCCTCCTTAGCTTGTAACTGATGTTGTAACCTTTGTTTCTCCTATTCTGCTTCTTGTAGGAGTTTCCTTAGTTCAACATTATCCGCTTCAATGCTTTGGTTGATCTCTTCAAGTTCCCTTTTTATCTTTGGCATAATATCTGTTTAATTTTGTCTCATCACCTGAATTAGAACCCAAGTCAATAGTTCCGTCACCAACAATTCTGAGAGCTGGGATCTTCATTTCATCAACTGAGTCAGATCCTCAGTTAATTGTCCAACACCTGAAATATTGCAGATGCGATCTTCTCCTCATCCTCTGATTCAAATTCTTGGTCTTGTTGCACAATAACGACCGTATTCTACTTCTTTTTTCTACCATTCTTCTTTGGCCTTAATTCTGGATGCAATTTCTAGCAATTCTCCTCATCATGCCCTTCTTTCTAACAGTGAGTACAATAGGGATTTGCTTCTCTTCACGTAGTTACAATTGTCCTCTTTGGGTAGTCATATTTCTCATGTTTCCCCCTGCTTTTAATATGTACAACCTTCACACTAACTTCTTTATTGCCGATCGAATTCATTTCCAAATGAGGTTGAGTAGCTTGTATTTATACTCATATGTGGAGGTTGAATAGCCCTCTCTAGGTCGACTTGTGCTAGGATGATTAATTTGACTTCCTTGACTCAAAATAAATTCTTTTACATGGTACATTTTTCCTAGATGGGTCTTATATACATGACATTGACCAAGGAAAATTTTTAAGGACAAAAAATTATCTTGAAGTTTAAAAACATTAGCGAATCTCACTAGTCCCTAATATGAAAACTATAAAATGTTTATTGATATATTTGTAAAATTATTCAAATTTATTATGATTATAAATATATTGTCTCTATAATGTTAGTGATTTTTAACGTAAAATAATTTATATTGTAAACTTTGCGCGAATCATTTTTAGAAAAAATGGAAATTGGCAAATCTTTTTTTTTGGGAAAATCATGGAAAATTAGCCCACCTGCGAATATTAGCCCCTAAAAGTTTCCATGACATTGACTCTCTTGACTCATGACAATAACTCTTATGACATGAAAAATGTCCTGGGGTAAATTTTGATAAATTTTGTAAGATCTTTTTGTTTAAATGTAAAGTCTCCGCGAAATGTGGAAGCAGAGTGTGAAGATAGTCAAAGTCAAAGGGACTTTAGTCCATTAAGTGGGTAGGTGATAGGAAGGTTTTGAGACCCACCCATGGTCTGCAGACCATGGTATTATAAAAGCAAAGCTATAAATTGAAGAATCATAGTGAGTTTAGGGGATAACTAAATTGATAGAAATCATTGTAAGGGAAAGTAAGCTAAGGCAGGAAAGGTCTGTTTCCTGTACTTAGGCGAAGGGGAAGGCTCCTACAGCTGAGTGTTTGGAGATCTTGGTAAGTCTGCAGGCTGAGTGCACGGGCCCCTACAGATGAGTGCGTAGGGAAAATAAGTTTGTACTTGAAATATTATACTTAATAAATATAGTTTTGAGCCAATTCTTGTGTATGTGTGTATTATTTTTTACTTTTGTAAGTTCCTGTATTTTTGTTGTGCAATGAAAATTATCCGAGTTAATTCTTATCTTATGTGCGAAAGTAGTAGATCAATACTATTTATACTTCTTATGAATAATTAAGAACCCTCACAAAGGACTGGAAGCTGTTTAAAGTAAATTACTGTGATTATCTATTTTGGGAGTATTAGGGTTCACAAAGATAGAAATAAGCCATGGGAACCACAAGAACCCATCACATTGACCTTTGGATTCAAAAAACTGGTTCTGTCATCCCAAAATACTGCTTCGGGTGATACTGCAGCCTATGCTGAAAGGGCCAACAGTTAGGGTTTTGTTGGTTGTCGCAGCTAACGTTGAACCTGGGTTAGACCCCATCAACCCAACAAATGGTTCTGTTTCCGGGACCAGGATCTTGCTAAAGGGATGTGTGATAAGTGGTTCCACACTAAGAAAGAAATTGAGAAGTGGATCGATTGAAAACTGCACGTGTTTGCAGCGCAGGAGAACATAAATCCACGCTTGTCAAAGGAAGAGTAGCTGAACACGTGAACACAAAATATTCTTCTTCTCTTTCCCCCGTGAATTTTATGAGTGGCTATCCAAATTAGCAAATAGTCAGGGTACGTGGAAGCTTGAAGACCCTATTTTGTGGACCTCAAAATTGTTGAAGCACTTGGAGGCTTCAAAAAATAAAGTTGCACGGTTCGTTGACCACTGGATCGATTGTATTCTGGGAGGATTAATCAATGAATTCGCAATCGACACATCTCTCAGCTACAGTGAAGCAGAGCATAGGTTCTTCAAAGGCCCAAGATGTAAGTACCTGAAATATTTGAAGACTTGGATTAAGATGCTATTGTTTGAAAAACAGGTTATGCCTTTAAATTGATGTTTGGGACTGCGCAAAGTGGAAGAGCATTCAAAAGAAACGAAGAATCAGGCTCTGAATACAATCTACCATTAGCATCTTTTGATAGCGACGAAGAAGGTAATATTATAAGAACACCGCAAAGTTCGCTACAACTTATGAGTCCGGGTACCTTAGGAATACCACATCCATCCATTCCACCTCCACCTCCACCTCTGCCTCACACACCTACAACTACACCTCTGCCTCCGCCTCCACCTCCATCATTTAATATGGCGAATACAATGAAGTTACATGTGTTTAAGGGTGTGGGAACTGAGGACCCCGAACAATTCTAGTTTGTTGCAGATGCTTTATGGACGACACAAAAAATCATTGATGACAATATGAAGAAAGTGCAGCTAGTCACAACACTACGAGACAGAGCACTGAGTTGGTACATCAAGTTCTACATAGATAGGCCCACTGAAACTATGCTAGAGACCAACAAGCACTGAATAGTGAATTCAAGAAGCCCAAATCTCAAGCTCAGTCTATAACAGAGTTCAAGGAGATTCAACAAAGGGTAAATGAGTCCACATGGGACTTTGATAAAAGATTAAATTTTTTTATTCAATAGTCTAATATCTCAATTACAGATGCTCAACATAGAGACTGGTATATTGCTTCGCTCCTACCACATCTGAGAGTGCCATTGTCATAGTAGAAAAGAGGAATGCTTGCAGAAGAAGTGGAGATCGCTATGAGATTAGAAGCTTCGCTAGTGCAGGATACAAATGTAGGGGTATAAGAGATTCAATCACAGCTGGCAAGTGTTTGGCCAATTCAATGTCCTTGAATTGGCAATCATAAATTGTCAGCCAGTGTGCGTATACCGACGAAGTATAGGTGTACAATATGTGCTTGGAAGTTATCTTAGTATGTCGCTATGTATTTGTCAAAGTCTAGTCCTAGGATGGAGGTGATGTTGTTAGTTGAACTAATGTTGTCATTCTTAAGGATAAGCTTCCTAGAAATTAATCTTTATTCAATCAAATTGTGGACGATGTGAGGGTGATTTTACTTATGTTAGGTTGTTATAATTTGATTTTAAATCTCTTTGCTGCAACTCCTAATCCTCTAAGTGTAAAATAGAATCTTATTCTATCATCTATGAAGGAATTACTGTTGAACTCAATTGTTTTAGGAGAAGTCTTCTCGCTTGTTCAATTTCTGTTCAAGCAATGTAATCCAAGCAACATTTCTGAATTAAACACACTCAATTATGTTGGATAATAAGCAAAGGAAATGACTGTGTAGTATTAGGTATAAAGCAAAGTAAACAACAATATAATCTAGGTATAAAGAAAAGTAGGAATTCTTATGCAGATAACAATTTGAAATCATTATTCAACATGATGGAAATTGAATAATTGAAGGAAATCAGATTGTATTCGATTAAAAATTGACACTGATTGCAGGGGCCCTCCAAACAATAGTTCATAGCTTTAAACTAGTACAATACTTGCACACAGAAACCAAATTCATTCACACGAAAGTCACAAATTGTTCAGAAAACATTTCATTCGACACGCACCCAAATAACAGTGCGGCCATTAAATTTATAACATGTCTCTTGCATAATTGTATGAGAATTCTAAGCCTAATATCTCTTAACCCTATCTAATATTATATTGTGAAACCGTAATTTTACTATTTTGAAAGCAAAACGATAAGGTTTCAGCTGATCTTGGCTCTGTTCTGCGTTAATTTGGTGGTTGACTCGGGGTTTGATCGCGATATCCTATGCCACCTTTGGAAAATGGTTTCGAGTGAATAGGAATGTATCCATGAGGGAGTTGCCTTCTATCCATTCGCACCTTTCATTTCTGAACTGGAGCTCTGGAACCTCGCGAATAATGAAGGCAACTACGGAATCCTGGACTAGCTGCGGAAACAGGTCAATTCGGTAGCTAATTACAACTTTAATTAAAACAATAGGGTATACAGCGAAATATGAACAAGAAAACATACTAATGCATACCTTCACCAAAACCTTGGAGATATGGATTTATTAAGTGGTAAATATATATGAAAAAGAGAGGATTATTGGGCAAAAAGGATGTCATGGTAGGGAAATCTCTAGACTCTACATTCCCCTAGAATGGAGATGTTGTATGTTGTCATATACTTCTTTCTTGTCTTCTGCTTGTGTCTCTTGTTTTTTATTTCCCCTTTTCACTGCTTTCTTCTTTCTGGCAGAGATTGGAATTCTAGGCTTCCTCATTAGGATTTTGTACTTTAAACTGATTATCTCTCTATGCATAATTCTGTTCTCCTTCTTCAACTTCTTGTTTTTCTTATACCACAGGCTTAGATGTAGGATTAGATTATCACTCTTGGTGATTTGTATTTCACTCTGTGTCTTCAGGGCTTGATTTTCATTTTTAAGATATTGATTTAGTGTTTCCAGTTCAAAGATATCCTGCTTCAAGATGTTTGAGGCCGATTGTTCATTTACCTGGTTGCTTCCTTCTCCAGGGCTCTATATTGTCTCCTTTGTTGTTGTCGCCTTCCTTTCCAGTGATTCTATGTAGTCATATATTTCTTGCTGTGCAAGGTCAATACTTGGACTATGTATCGGGATTCCTAGAGGTGAGTTGTAAGGCTGTGGTGATGATCTTGGTGACCCTCTTAGAGAATCCCCAAGGCTTCCAATTGGCTCATCCTCTACTGGCTCAATCTTCGTTGGAGTGTTTTCTATTGGCTCCTCTTCAGTCGGCTCATTTTCCTCCAGGTTGATGTATTTTGTAGTTTTTGGGGTTTTTTTTTGAGTTGTACTCAACCTTGTGCTTCTTCGCAACCCTGAGGTTTGTATTTTCTGCACTTTCCTCCTCTTATTCTCTGATTTTCCTTTTCGAGAAGAGGTTTCAATTTGTGAGAGTTCTTCTTTTCCTAGGATAGCTTTCTTTCTTCTAGGATTCCCCTCTTCATTCTCTGCAAAATATTTACTATGGGCATCTCATCTTCTGTTACCTCTGTCTGAGTTTGAGGTTCCTGTTCCCTTGTCATTTCTATGGTTCTTTTTCTCCCTATGAGGATCTTGCTGCTACTTGGTTTTTCTGGGAATTTTTCCTTGAAATGATTCCTTATCAAGAAAATTTCCAAGTTATCCCTTGTACTTTGGAGGTGAAATTTGACTAATATTTTCACCAGACCATGATAGTACATGGTGTTTTCTATGCATTGAACTTTCTTCTGAACATTTGTAGCCATTTTTCTGAGGTTATTTAAGAGAAAATAGGGGAGATTCATCTGATTATCCTCCAGGAAGTGCATCATCATTCTAATATGATAAAAGTACATTTGTCCAAACCTACCCTCACAAGTGATAAACTTCTAAAGCACAAGTAATAAGTTTCTCCATTTAATTTTAAGAGTAGAGCTTGGAATACCTTTTTTGTAGACTGTCGTTTCCATGCTTGGATTCTTAAGTAAAACCCTCCAGTCTTCACTATCAATCCCTCTGTTTCTAAACCATTTTTCTCCATGCCTTGGTAAACTGGTGGCCTCAACAATCATGGACTCTATTACTGTGAGTTTGATGTCCCCAATTTCGGCCTCCATTCCATCGAAGGAATGTGCAAATGTCTTGGTTACCTCTTTGTGGAAACTGCTAAACTTTTCAATGAACTGCAGCCATTGTCTTCTTTGCAGCAACTCCCTGGTTTGTGGGTACCCCTCTAGAAATTTCTTCCCTGTTGGCTCAATCCAAACAATTACCCCCATGCTGAAGGATGCTTTGCCTCAAAAATTGGCTACCTTGACAGGAAAATGGGACTGGTCGGGTTTGCTGGCTGGCGGAAAGATGGTATGATTGTGAAAGAATGGAGGAGTGTAGGAATAGGGAAGAATGGATGGGTTATCAAGAGGATTATGGAAATGGATTCGACCATTAGGTGCATTCAAACTTATGATTTGATAATTAATTTGGCAGATTTGGCACAAGGTCGTGACATGACCTTTTAGAGTGGTGGCATATGATATTTCATTAGATAGCCATTACCCTTAGGTTATAATGATTTTACTTTAGTACTGTATTTCCTTACTCATACATGCTATATATCTTTCCCTATTGTTAAATTAAAGCAACATGTACCTTTAATTTTCTGTTGCTAACCTCATTTTCTATCCTTTGATCTTCTGTAGGTGCATCGTTGTCAATTGTCCTTTAATCTAGATCATCAAGCATTCTTATAGACTTCAAAATTATTAGGGTGCATAAATTTGTTTGGCTGTGGAAACTTGTCCAAGCTACAGAAAGTTGGACGAGCTGCGGAAAGTTGCTGTTTCTGCAGCTTAGAGAAAGAAATCTTTAGTAGATGAGATTTATTATATTTTTTTTTTTGAAAAGAAAATTTGAAGTCCTAATAAATTGGTTTTCACTCTAAATTTTCTGCATAAACATGCCAACAACATGTTGATTTTCATGTTTATTCAATTTTTTTTCATATTATTATATGTATATATATATGCATATATACACATAGAATGTTGGAAATAATACTGAGAGGGGGGGTGAATCAGTATTATCTAGCAATTTAATAAATCTTCCTTATTTGATCTTTGAATTATTTTAGCATGTCAGTACCATAAAATAATGAGCATGAAAAACAGATAGTCACACCAAAGAACACAAGATGTAAGGTGGAAACCCAATGTGGGTGAAAACCACCTGCTGCAATATGTCTCTATCTTCTTTCAATTTAGAAACTTCTTTTACAATGATTTTGTACTGGTGCAGTCCTTTACCAGTACGCAGGCTGCAACCTGCAGAGAGCTACAACTCTCTCTCTCTCTTTCGTTTTCCAGTCTACTCCTGGAAGGGAGCTACAACCCCCTACTTCTTTTCATAAAGCATCAGATAATCAACAAGTACATAACAGATATAGATCACTACAGATATCAGATCAGCAACAACAGAACTAACCCAGAACAACTTATCAATAGAGAAATTCAATCAACAGAACATCCTAAAACAGAGACGCAGTTTTTCTTTCTGTGGCCTGCGACCAGACGCCGTTAACCTTCTGCTACTCTGCGTCCACACGCAGAAATCCTTCTGCTCCGCTGCGTGCCCACGCACTGTTCCTTTGACTGCTCTGCGTTCTGTTGCTTCAGGGACGCACCCAAAGATACTATCGCGCCGCGTCTTTCGCTACAGAGACGCACCTGAAAACACTATCGCGCCGCGTCTTTCGCTACAGAGACGCACCTGAAAACACTATCGCGCCGCGTCCTTCTGCTTCAGAGATGCACCTAAAACTTGATCGCCCTGCGTCCCCACGCAGGTCTCTCTCTACTGTGCTGCGTCTCGGCGCACTTGCCCTTTACAGTACCTGCGTCCCGGCGCACTTTTCTTCCACTGAACCTGCGTCCCTTCAGATATAAATGATATGAAGACTTCAAGACTAACCCAAACAGTCAGATCTACAGATCTGATCATGCGCCATAGAGATCACAGTCCATTAGAAGATTCGCCCTCTTAGATCTGGACTAGATCTCACCAAATAAGATATTCAACCAAAGACAATGCTCAATCCAAATGAACTCCTTTGCTTTATATAGGCAAGCTCCTCCCCAAAATATGGAACAATACCACGAGCCGACACCATAGAAACACAAAACCGTCGGCTAGATACCACACAAGAAACCCCCACATGCTTTTTCTCTGCCTTGAAATGTGTGCACTGGGTGGACGCACCCCCTGAACGGCTGGCCAGCGTCTCTGGACGCGGACCCTGCATGGTGTACCTGCGGGTACGCACCTCCTGAACTGGTTTCCTGCGTCCTTCTTAATTTTCAACAAACTGAGAGCCTTGCCACTGGAGTTGCCATTA
The DNA here is from genome assembly GCA_031772625.1 of Pinus tabuliformis. Classification (NCBI taxonomy): domain Eukaryota; kingdom Viridiplantae; phylum Streptophyta; class Pinopsida; order Pinales; family Pinaceae; genus Pinus; species Pinus tabuliformis. The sequence goes on from CM062816.1 coordinate 1,512,021,421, forward strand.
AGTACAACATCTGTAACATACAGTCATACCAGAAAACATAATGCCAACAATCTCCCCCTTTGGACTTGATGGCAACCTTACAAACTTCAGCTTCATTCTCCCCCTTTGACATCAAGGGCAAAGGGTATGCTCCCCCTAAGCTCATGCTCCTCCAGATCTGCAACACCATGAAAGAGATAGAGACATATTGCAGCTATTTCCAAGATCTCCTTCTCCATAATGCCAACAATGCATTATGTGCTCCCCCTGAGCCTGTACCACCAATAAGAATATGTTCAACAATAAGATGATGCATCAACAACCCCCAGCTTTTGCCTGAGGTATTCAAACGTGTCCCTGGGCAATGGTTTGGTGAGAATATCAGCAACTTGTTCCTTGGAAGGAACATACTCCAACTTGACTTTCTGTTCAAGCACTTGTTCCCGGAGAAAATGGTACTTGATTGGTATGTGCTTGGTTTTTGAATGCATAACAGGGTTCTTTGAGATGCTGATTGCACTTGTATTATCACATAAGATGGGGATTGGTGGTGTACAAGTGATTTGAAAATCCTGCAAAGTCTGCATCATCCAAAGAAGTTGGGTGCAACAAGATGCAGCAGCAACATATTCCGCTTCAGCTGTAGACAAGGCGATCGAACTCTGTTTCTTGCTGAACCAAGATACCAGTCTGGAACCCATAAAGAACGCACCACCACTTGTGCTTTTCCTGTCATCCACGCTTCCGGCCCAATCTGCATCTGTATAAGCATGAAGAGAAAGATCTGTATCTCTAGGATACCATAAGCCATAATTTTGAGTCCCTTGAAGATATTTGAAGATTCTCTTTACTGCCTGAAGATGAGTCTCCTTCGGATTTGCCTGAAATCTTCCAACTATTCCAACTACATGCATGATGTCCGGTCGGGTACCTGTCAAATATAGTAAACTTCCAATCATAGATCTGTAGGTTAGTTGATGTACTGCTGCAGATTCATCATTTGCACTGAGACTACATCCTGTGACCATGGGTGTACATACTGGTTTTGCATCTTCCATGCCATATTTCTTCAAAATCTGTTTGAGATACTTGGTTTGAGATAAAAAGATTCCTCCTTCCTTTTGTTGGATTTGCAAACCAAGGAAATATGTCAGTTCTCCTAGCAAGGACATTTCAAACTCTTTCTGCATGACCGAGGCAAAACTTTGACTCATAGCTTCTTCATTGCTGCCAAAAATAATGTCATCTACATACACAACAAGTATTAGCAATTTGTCATTTTCAACTTTTATATACAGATTGCTATCTGCTGAACCTTTTGAAAAACCTTGTTGATGAAGATATTTGTCCAACCGGTAGTACCAAGCCCTTGGAGCTTGTTTGAGACCATAGAGAGCCTTTTTCAATCGGCATACAAGATTTGGATCATTTCCAAGAATGAACCCATCTAGCTGTTCAACGTACACTTCTTCTTCCAAGTCTCCATTCAGAAAGGCTGATTTCACGTCCATTTGAAATACTTTGAAGTTTTGAAAACTTGAGAGAGCAAGGAACATTCGGATGGCCTCAAGTCTTGCAATAGGAGCAAAAGTTTCTTCAAAGTCTATTCCTTCTTGCTGCGCATACCCTTTACAAACAAGTCTGGCTTTGTTTCTAATTACTTCTCCATTTTCATTCAATTTATTTTTGAAGACCCATTTTGTTCCGATAACATTCTTATCCTTTGGTCTAGGAACCAGCTCCCAAGTGTTGTTCTTTTCGATTTGCTCAAGTTCTTCATCCATTACTTTTACCCAACATTCATCTTTGCATGCTTCTTTCACATTTTGTGGTTCAGTAGAGGATAGTAATGCCAAATAGCTTGAGGCTTCTGCAACTGTTCTTCTTGTTTGTACACCTGCTTCTTTCTGCCCCACAATCTGAGATTCTGGATGATTCTTCTGAACATATCTGGATGGAGTTTTCTCTTCTATTCTTGTCTGCTCCTCTGGTTCTTCTTGAGGTTCTTCTTCTTCATCATTCTGTCTTTGAGGGTAGCCTTCATCTTCTTCGATATCTTCCCGATGTACTTGCCTAGGAATGTATCCCTTCTCATCAACCACCACATCAATGCTGTCAACAATTCTGCCAAGTCTTTTATTGTAGCACTTGTATGCTTTGCTATGTGGAGAGTAACCAAGAAGAATGCCTTCATCTGCTCTAGGTTCAAGTTTGCCAAGCTGCTCATCAGTATTCTTGATATAGCATTTGCTCCCAAAGATTTTGAAGTGCTTTACCGAAGGAGTTTTACCACTCCAGAGCTCATGAGGAGTTTGAGTGCTGTTTACCCGGACATTTGTCTTGTTGAGAATAATAACCGCAGCATGTGCAGCTTCACCCCAGAAAGTTGCGGGCGTTCCTGATTCATCAAGCATAGCACGAGCCATTTGTTGGATTGTTCTGTTCATTCTTTCAACAACTCCATTTTGCTGAGGAGTTCTAGCTGTAGAGAATTCTCTCCTTATGCCATGTTCATCACAGAAATCGAAAAATTCATTTGAAGTAAATTCCCCACCTCTGTCGGATCTGAGGCACTTAATTTTGTGACCTGATTCATTTTCAACCAAGGCTTTGAAGGATTTGAATTTTTCGAAAGCTTCATCTTTGTGCTTCATAAGTCCTAACCAGACAAACCTGGAGAAATCGTCAATAAATAATATCAAGTATTCCTCTCCTCTAGGTGTTCTTTTCCTGAATGGACCACATGTATCTGTATGTACTAGCTCAAGAGGCATGCTAGCTGATCCTTCCTTCTCTGGAAAGTTAGTCCTGGTTTGTTTTCCAAACTGACATGATCTGCATATGGTGTTGTCAGGAATTTTGATATCTGGAAGATCGCGAACTGCCTGATATTTGCATGCTTTCCTTATTTGTGAGAAGCTTAGATGTCCCAACCTTCGATGCCATAACCAGTGCTCTTCATCCTTGCTCAGATAGCATTGTTGTTGTCCTTCTTCAAATATGTACAGATTATTTGGAGTTCTTTTGCCTTTTAGTACTGTTTTACCTGTATCAAGATCACGAACAAGACATCCATTCAATCTGAAAATAACCTCGGTCCTTTGATCACACATCTGGCTGACACTTAGAAGATTATGCTTCAATCCATCAACATACAAAACATTTCCAGCCTTGACCTTTCCTTTTAACTGAGCAATGCCTTTTCCTTTTATAATTGCAGGAGTATCGTTTCCAAAAGAGACTTTCTTTCCTTTTTCTAGAACAGAATAAGATTCAAGTTTTTCTTTATCACCTGTCATATGCTTCGAACATCCACTGTCAATGTACCATAGATTTTCTTGTCCCTCTGCATAAAATGCTATTCCACATCTTTCTGTTTGAGGTTCCTTTATTCTCCATGTTTTGGTGCTTGAGGCTTGCTCCTTTTTCTGCTGAAACCTGCTCCTGCATTCAGATTCTTCATGACCAAAGTTATTGCAAATAGAACATTCGACTTCATTTTCAAGAACCGAAAAGTTGTTATAGGTCCTTTTTGTTATCCCTGTCATACTTCTTTGTTTTTGAGCTTCCCTAGTCATGATTGTTTTATATGCAACACATTGAGCTGCTTTGTGACCAAAATTATGGCAAGAAAAGCATTGTCCATTGAAGAAGCTTCTGCGGTTATTGAATCTACCTGCCAACTGATTGTAATTTCTATTTTCATCTATTCTTGAACCAAACTGAGAAGATTTTACCTGTGGCTGGTTGTAGCTTTTGTTCACCCTTAAGATGGATTGCCCCTGATAGTTTCTATTTGTATTTTGTCCCTGCTTTACCTGATTATCTTCATTGTTCTTCTGCTCATTTCTTCTTTCCGCATCAAGATAACTTTTTGAGGTGGAAGCTTGAGAGGTTTCTCCATTGTAACCCAAACCTGTCTTGTTTAGAGGAGACCGCTCTGAACCTTCCAGAACCCCTTTGAAGATTTCTGACAAAATTTGATTCTTCTTCCTCTTCTTCTGGAACATGGCTTGCTTCATAGTAATCTTCTTTGCCTGATGCCTTAAAAGCAGCTTCCCTTCTGTCTGATGGACCTCCCTTTCTCATTTCATAAGCAGTTAGAATTCCATGTAGCTGAGACATAGTGAGAACACGGAGATTTTCTTTTTCTTCTATTGCAGATACTTTAGATTCAAACTTGGGGGATAATGATCTTAGAATCTTTTGAACTACTATAGCCTCTTTTATTTCTTCACCCAAATTTTTCATACAATTAACAATCTTATCTACCCGAAGAAAATAATTAGCAACACTTTCATCATTATACATCTTGAGAGTCTCATATTGAATCCTGAGAGTTTGAAGTTTAGCTTGTTTTACCTGTTCATCTCCTTCATAGCTCGTGACCATTTTGTCCCATATCTCTTTTGCTGATTTGAAGTGCATTACCTTCATGAATTCTGTTTGGGATATACTTCCTAATAGAGTACTGACTGCTTTTGCATTTGTTTCATACTTCTTTTTCTCAGCTGGATCTGTAGGAGTAGCTGAAGGAAAAGCATAGCCTGTTTCTACAATGTCCCAAACTTCTGTACCAAGAGATTGAAGATATGCAGTAACTCTTACCTTCCAATAATTGAAGTTTGTCCCATCAAAAATCGGTGGCCTGATTGATGCTTCTCTCTCGTAGTTGCTCATGATGAACGATCTACCTTCAAGCGATCAAGCTTCTCTGAAGAACCTGGCTCTGATACCAATTGTTGGAAATAATACTGAGAGGGGGGGTGAATCAGTATTATCTAGCAATTTAATAAATCTTCCTTATTTGATCTTTGAATTATTTTAGCATGTCAGTACCATAAAATAATGAGCATGAAAAACAGATAGTCACACCAAAGAACACAAGATGTAAGGTGGAAACCCAAAGTGGGTGAAAACCACCTGCTGCAATATGTCTCTATCTTCTTTCAATTTAGAAACTTCTTTTACAATGATTTTGTACTGGTGCAGTCCTTTACCAGTACGCAGGCTGCAACCTGCAGAGAGCTACAACTCTCTCTCTCTCTTTCGTTTTCCAGTCTACTCCTGGAAGGGAGCTACAACCCCCTACTTCTTTTCATAAAGCATCAGATAATCAACAAGTACATAACAGATATAGATCACTACAGATATCAGATCAGCAACAACAGAACTAACCCAGAACACCTTATCAATAGAGAAATTCAATCAACAGAACATCTTAAAACAGAGACGCAGTTTTTCTTTCTGTGGCCTGCGACCAGACGCCGTTAACCTTCTGCTACTCTGCGTCCACACGCAGAAATCCTTCTGCTCCGCTGCGTGCCCACGCACTGTTCCTTTGACTGCTCTGCGTTCTGTTGCTTCAGGGACGCACCCAAAGATACTATCGCGCCGCGTCTTTCGCTACAGAGACGCACCTGAAAACACTATCGCGCCGCGTCTTTCGCTACAGAGACGCACCTGAAAACACTATCGCGCCGCGTCCTTTTGCTTCAGAGACGCACCTGAAACTTGATCGCCCTGCGTCCCCACGCAGGTCTCTCTCTACTGTGCTGCGTCTCGGCGCACTTGCCCTTTACAGTACCTGCGTCCCGGCGCACTTTTCTTCCACTGAACCTGCGTCCCTTTAGATATAAATGATATGAAGACTTCAAGACTAACCCAAACAGTCAGATCTACAGATCTGATCATGCGCCATAGAGATCACAGTCCATTAGAAGATTCGCCCTCTTAGATCTGGACTAGATCTCACCAAATAAGATATTCAACCAAAGACAATGCTCAATCCAAATGAACTCCTTTGCTTTATATAGGCAAGCTCCTCCCCAAAATATGGAACAATACCACGAGCCGACACCATAGAAACACAAAACCGTCGGCTAGATACCACACAAGAAACCCCCACATGCTTTTTCTCTGCCTTGAAATGTGTGCACTGGGTGGACGCACCCCCTGAACGACTGGCCAGCATCTCTGGACGCGGACCCTGCATGGTGTACCTGCGGGTACGCACCTCCTGAACTGGTTTCCTGCGTCCTTCTTAATTTTCAACAAACTGAGAGCCTTGCCACTGGAGTTGCCATCAAGTACAACATCTGTAACATACAGTCATACCAGAAAACATAATGCCAACATAGATATATATATATATATATATATATATATATAGATATATATATATATAAACAAACTGAATGAAAATATCTAAGGTGGAAAAGAAGAAGAATTCTTCTTGACAATCTTTAGTTTTGAATTATCCTGAAATATTTTGACAAATTCCTCTCTTGTTAATGGTTTTTGGTAAAGCTTGAGTCGATGTCCATTTACTAATAGAGGAGTTCTTTATTCATCAATAGTCCTAATTCTAACTACACCATTATCAAAGATATTCTCAACCTCATAAGGTCCAAGCCAATGGGTTTGGAATTTCCTTGAAAATTTTTGAATTTTGAATCAAAGAGAAATGCCCAATCTCCTGGATGAAACTTATTTTCTTTAATATACTTATCATGCCATATTGACCTTTGTTGTTGTGCTAAGCTGGTCCTCTGAAAGGCTTCTTATCTGATCTCATCGAGATCATTTAATTGTGTCATCCTTTGCTTCTGGGCTTTTGACAAGTCAAGATCTAAATGGACTATTGTCTTATAGGTCTGGATCTAGAAATCTATTGGAAGTAAGACTTGCTTCCCATAAAAAACTTCATAGGGAGTATGTCCTGTAGTATTCCTCCATGTAGTCCTATAGGCCCATAAGGCTTCTGAAAGTTTTTCCACCCAGTCTTTCCTGTGTAGATGTACAGTCTTTGTAAGGATAGCTTCAATCACTTTATTTGTGGACTCAACTTGTCCATTTGCTTGTGGATGATATGGAGTTGACTTCCGATGTTTTATCTTGTATTGGTCTACAAGCTTCTACAATAGTCTGGATGTGAACTGTGTCCCTTGATATGTTACAATTTCTCTTGGCACACCAAAACGAGTAAAAATATCCTCAAAAAGAAATGAAACTACAATATTTTCAGTAGCAAAAGGAAGTGCTTTAGCTTCTACCCATTTAGTGACATAATCAGTACATACCAAAATATACTTATTTTGCTTTGAAGGTGGATGATTGGTCCAACAAAATCCAGTGCCCATTTTTCAAATGGTTCGATAAGTACTTATGGTTGCAATGTCATCTCACTTGAAGGAGTAGGTTTGCCCATTCTCTGAAAACTGTCACATCTCTTAACATATTCTTTGGTGTCCTTAAAAATGGAAGGCCAATAATATCCTAGAAGCAGGATTTTGTAGGCAGTTCTCTTGTCAGAAAAATGTCCTCCACATGGCTCATCGTGACAAGCTTTTAGTATCTCTGGTATCTTGTCCTCCCGAACACATCTTCTGATGATGAGGTCTGGTCCTGTCTTATACAATTATTCATTTATCCATGAGTAGGATGTGCTATTGTGGACTATTCTTCTTTTTTCTCTAGGAGTTAAATGAAATGGAATTTTTCCTGTGGCCAAATAATTAGCAATATTTGCATACCAAGGTGATTTAGTAGATACTGCAAAAAGATATTCATCAGGAAATTTATCTTCTACGGGTTGATCATTGTTTTCATTTTGTATTCTAGATAGAAAGTCGGCAATTGTGTTTTGTTTTCCTGGCCTATCTAGAATGGTTATGTTAAATTCTTGTAAAAGTAGGAGCCATCTGGTTATTCTTCCATTAATTCCTGGTTTATTCATTAAGTATCTAATGGTAGAATGTTCTATGTGGACAAAAGTTTCATAGCCAGTTATATAATGTCTGAACTTATTAATGGCATGAATCACAGCTAAGAACTCCTTCTCAGTTACAGTATAATTTAACTCTGTAGGGGTTAAATTTTTACTAGTATACTAAATGGCATAAGTAGTGAGATATTTTTGTCCCAAAATAGCTCCTAAGGTTGAATTTGAAGCATCTGTTGAGATATGGAAAGGAAATTTCCAGTTAGGTCCTTTTAAGATGGGTGCTTCAGAAATTTTCTTTTACAATGTTTTAAAGGAAACTTGACATTCAGAATCCCAACTGAATTCACAGTCTTTTTTAAGTAATTTAAAGAGTGGGGATGCAATCTTTGTGAAGTTTTCTATAAATCTTCTATAATATCTGGTAAAACCGAGAAAACTTCTAACATCCTTTTGACAACTTGGCACTGATAACTTGGAAATGACTTCCACCTTAGATGAGTCTACCTTAATTCCATCTCTGGAAATATGGTGACCTAAAACAATTCCTTCGTTAAACATCATGAAACATTTTTCATGGCTTAATGAGAGGTTTGTTTCTTGACATCTTATTAAAACTTTCTCCAGGTTCCCTAGTGCTTCATTGAAAGAATCCCCATAGACTATGAAATCATCCATGTATACCTCCACACAATCATGGATAAGGTCAGAGAAAATACCAAGGACTGCCCTTTGGAATGTTGCAGGAGCATTACATAACCCAAAGGGAAGTACCTGGTAAGCATAGGTTCCCCATGGACAAGTGAATGTGGTTTTATCCTGATCTTCAAGGGCCACTTGAATATGGTTGTATCCACTAAACCCATCCAGGAAGGAAAAATATCTTTTTCCTGCTAAAGTGTCTAAGACCTGATCTATTAAAAGTAGGGGAAAGTGGTCTCTTAATGTTGCTTTATTCAATTCCCTATAATTGATGCATACTCTCCATTTTCCATTCTTTTTAGGGATGATTACCAGGGGTGAAACCCACTGACTATCAGATATTGGATAAATGAAATTTATATTCAATAATTTTTGCAATTCTTCCTTAACAATTTATTTTAGATTTGGATTCATTCTTCGCTGAGGTTGTCTAACTGGTCTTGCATTTTGTTCAATGTAGATATGATGTATGCAGGTTTTATGATCAATCCCTCTCATGTTAGTATATTCCCATGCAAAAGCAGAAGGATGTTTCTGTAAAATTTCTATCAATTGTTTCTTTTGAATGTCTTCCAAGTTTTCATTGATATTTAATGTTTTTCTTGGAAAGATTTCTATCGAGGAATTCCCAAATTTTTCCATGGACAACAATGATACTTGTTTAGAGGAGAGATATTCATTTCGACTATGCTCATAATGTGAGGAAGATTCATTATTCTCTAACAAGTTTAAAAGTTTGTCTTCCTCTTCTACTTGTTCAGTGACAAAAATAGGTTGTATGTCTTCTCCATCTTCTATCCATTCTTCAGTTTTTGCATTTATTGTTGTTCTTGCAGGGGGGTATAATGTATATTTATTTGTAGAATTTCCATTTGAGATAAACATATCACTTGACCTACAACTGATGAAAGCATCTGTTGTAGCCAACCAAGGTCTTCCTAGAACTAAGGGATGTCCTCCTAAATTGTTCTTGGGTGTTAATACCATGAAATCAATAAGATATTCCCAAGAATCTAAGGATACACAAACATATTCTAACACACCATCTGGTTTAATAACAGATCTATCTGCTAATTGCAAAAAATTTGGTGTGTATTGAAGATTAGGAAGCCTAAGTGTGTCCATCACTTGTTTTCTTATTATGTTTATAGCTGCCCCTAGGTCAATCAGTGTGTTTGGTATTTCAGTTCCATTGATGTGAATTTTTATAATGGGTCTTCCTGGGTCTAGATATTTTTGGATTGTCATCTTCCCCATCATAATGTTTGCAATTTTTCTGACTAACTGAATTTTTTTTATATCTTTTATTTTTCTTCTTGATCGTTGTGTACTTAATTCCTTAATTGTTTTTGCAAAAATTGGTATTTCTTTTATGGATTGCAATAAAGGAATCTTAATATAGACATTTCTCAATTCGTCCATCATATTATAATCAGGCAAGATAATTTGTTTCTCTACTCCTTCATCGATTTTTAATCTTTCTGGGAAAGGTGGCTTAACTGATATTGAAGGTTGTTCTATGATAGGAGCATTTATTGGAATTTCTTCTGTTTGTCTAGTTTCTTTTTGTGGAAGAGAGGTCTCTCCTTCTTCTGACTGATTCTTATGTTTTTGAAGATCTGATTTTGTTTTCTGAATGACAACAAGAGGGTTTTTTGGTAATACCCTTCCAGACCTTAATTGAACATTGTTTAGGTCTAGTGGGGTTATTACATAAGTTTGAGGATTCTAACCTCCCATGTTGTATACTGGTTGTTGTGGTACTTTATTATTAGGATTTGGAAGTGGTTGAGCGGGTAGTTGATTTGATTTTTGTGGAAATGGTAGGGAAATTTGTGGGTTTTGACTCTGTACTGGGACTTGTGGTAATTGATTAGTTTGAGGAATTTGATTGGACGAGGTTAATAATTGTGGTGGAATATAGGATGGCAAGTATTGCTGATATTGAGCATAAGCTCCATAATTATTTTTCCATCCTTGATTCCAAGGTTGTGATTGTGGCGGAGCCTAAGATTGCCAAGTTGGATTCCAATTACTTTGTGAAGATTGGGCAAATTGTTGTGGTCTAAATCCTTGTGGTTGATTTGGTTGGGGGTTTTTCCATGGTATTTTAGCTAAAAATTAGAGAGGTTCTACTGGTTCGAAGATTCCTTCGTCATTGAATACAACCTTGAGACCTGGTAAGGATGGAAATTCTTTTGTATCATGATTATCTGCACATATGTCACAGGTTTCTATGACTTTTGAATCTAAGGGACATTCTCTCAGAGCATGTTTCTTCTGACATTTGGGATAGAAGATAGATAATGCAACATTTTTGCAATTTTGCTTGTTTTGTATTTTAAGGGTGTCTATTTGTTCACTTAAGCTCCCTAAAATATCTGTCTTAAAGGTATCAAGAAAATTCCCTATTTCTGCCCTACTAATTGTTCCAGCTGCAGACTTGTTTATTCTTGATAAGAGAGGGTCTCTAGGACTCTTTCCAACTCTTTCTTTGCCCCTTGAGATATGTACACACAAATCACAAATATTTGCAAATGGGAGTTGGGAGATATCTCCTTTCCCTGTCAGGTTAAGTAGATCGATCCATTCATCTTTAACGACTTTGAGTAAAATAGATTTTAAGGTTTCTTCATCCAAATGATCCATTTTTTCTCTTTTAACATTATAAACAAATCTTTCTACCAAGACTTCAAGATTCTCATCTTCTTTCTGTGTCATTTTGAAGACTTCATCTTTAAGGTTACTAGGCATGCAATAGTCTCTGTACTTGCCCAAGAAAGCCTCCTTCATTTGTGCCCATGTTGTTATGGAATGCACTCCCAGACTCATGAACCATTTTAATTCTGAGTCTTTTAATGTGGCAGTAAATAATTTCAACTTTTGAGCATCATGCAAATAGTCATATGATCTGCACAATACTTCAAATTCGAAGAGAAATGTCTCTGGATCATTTTTTGTTTTCTCATGGAAATTAGGAAGAATCAAGGGTGATATATTTTTCATTGTGAGGGTTGTATCCTCATCAAGAATAGGGAATCCAAAAAGATCTTGATTCCCCCTGCCTCTCTCCCCTACTCTACCTCTATCTCTTCCTCTTCCTCTGCCTCCAATCCTATCCTCTTCACCATGGACATTATGTACTTCTCCTTCTTCTTCTTCAGCCATGATAGATTCTTCAGAACTAAGAGAGCGTTCTTCTAATATTTCTGGTTCCTCTATCAATGGTTGTTCAGAATAAGTTTCCAATCCCTCCTCTTCACTAGGAATTTATAATTCTTCTCCCACGATTTGTTCACCAGTGGAGGACAGAAAGATTACTCCTGTGGTTGGGGATGTAGGATTTTCTTCAATTACAGCCTCAGTAGAGGAAGTAGGTGAAGTTTTGGATTGAATTTCTAATCTTGAGACTTCAGGAAGTCTTTGTCGACCCCTAAATGGAATTTGGGTTTGAGTAGGTGGTGTTGAATCTCGAAATCGTGGTGGAGTGAGTGGATTTGTGGGAATTAAACTTCTTCCTCATCCTACAAATCTACCCCTAGAGTCTCTATCCCTACGCATGTCATGTTTTTAAATTAATGATGGTTTTGTTTGTTTTTTTTATTATGGCTTCTAATTATACTTCCCCGGCAACGATGCCAAAATGTTTGGTCAATTCAATGTCCTTGAATTGGAAATCATAAATTGTTAACCAGGGTGCATAGACTAACGAAGTATAGCTGAACAATATGTGCTTAGAAGTTATCTTAGTATGTTATGTATTTTTCAAAGTCTAGTCCTAGGATGGAGGTGATGTTGTTAGTTGAACTAATGTTGTCATTCTTAAGGATAAGTTTCCTAGGAATTAATTGTTATTCAATCAATTTGTGGATGATGTGAGGGTGATTTTACTTATGTTAGGTTGTTAGAATTTGATTTTAAATCTATTTGCTATAGCTCCTAATCCTCTAAGTGTAAAATAGAATCTTACTCTAGCATCTATGAAGGAATTACTGTTGAACTCAATTGTTTTAGGAGAAGTCTTCTTGCTTGGTCAATTTCTGTTCAAGCAATGTAATGCAAGCAACATTTATGAATTAAACACACTCAATTATGCTAGATAATAAGAAAAGGAAATGACCATGCAGTACCAGGTATAAAGCAAAGTAAACAACAGTCTAATCTAGGTATAAAGAAAAGTAGAATTCTTATGCAGATAACAATTTGAAATCATTATACATCATGATCACACAAAACAAAGCAATTGAATAATTGAAGGAAATTAGATTGTATTTGATCAAAACTTGAAATTGATTGCAGGGGCCCTCCACATAGCAGTTCAGAGCTTTAAACTAGTACAATAATTGCACACAGAAACCAAATTCATTCACATGAAAGTCACAAATTGTTCAGAAAACATTTCATTTAGTGCGCACCCAAATAACAATGCAGCCATTAAATTTATAACATATCTCTTGCATAACTGTATGAGAATTCTAAGCCTAATATCTATTAGCCCTATCTAATCTTATATCGTGAAACCATTGTTTTTTTATTTCAAAAGAAAAACGATAAGGTTTCAGCTGATCTCGGCTCTGTTCTACGTTAATCTAGCGGTCAACTCGGGGTTTGACCGCGATCTCCTGTGCCACCTTTGGAAAATGGTTTCGAGTGAATAGGAAGGTATCCATGAGGGAGTCACCTTCTATCCATCCACACCTTTTGTCACTGAACCAGAGCTCTGGAACCTCGAGAACAATGAAGGCAGCTACAGAATCCTAGACTAGCTGCGGAAACAAGTCGATTCGGTAGCTAATTACAAATTTAATTAAAACAATAAGGTATACAGATGAATATGAACAAGAAAAGATACTAATGCATACCTTCATCAAAACATTTGAGATATGGCTTTATTAAGTGGTAAATATATATGAAAAAGAGAGGATTATTGGGTAAAAATGATGTCATGGTAGGGCAACCTTTAGACTCTACAGCAAGCCTGCACATGGAATTGCAGAGCCTGAAGAAGGGAAAGGAAGCGCAACCCTAGGTTTCCAGTGGAAGTTTGGTACCTGAAGTGTAAAGGCCAGGGTCATGACAAGGACCACTGCCCTATTTATCAGAACTACCTCATTAGGGGAGGTCATGTCCCTATAAAACCAGAAAACATCATTTTATTGAGCATGAGAGAACCCTTATGGTGCACTATCTATCAAGTAGCTGGGAAGCACACAACTGATAATTTTCATCTCCTACAAAAAATTGTGCAAACACCGCGACAATTATTTTGTAATTTTTGTAAATCGGTTGGGCATGATGAACGCAATTGCCAAAGCTATGAACTGATGATGGAGCGAACCCCTACGTATAGAATGCAAATGGAAAATCAGCCTTAGGATCAGGGCGCGGGTGCAATGAGCAGAGGATTCTAGGGCCAAGGAAGAGGATGAGGAAGAGGGGCTAGAAGGGGTCATAGAAAAATAATTTGTTATATCGTGGGGAAGCAGGGCATTTTTTGTACGATTTTCAGAACCCAACACATCCCTCCTACCAGTATTGATGATAGTTTGATCATGTTATAGAATATTGTCTGGTACTAATAGGCAAGATGCAAGAGAAGAAGACGAAAAAAACTACGTAGAACATTCAAATGATGAGGGTGGAGCCTCGTGAAGAAGAGCCTAGCATTAATATAGTAACACAAAGCGGTGTTGCCACAGGAGAAGATAAGGGGAATCAGTTGGAAAATGAAGGCTGGGTACGCAAGGCTGTCGAGAAGGAAGTGGGATTCGACCAAAACTAGGCTAAAGAAACCTTTATGGAAGGCAAAACGATATTCACTGAGTTCTCTACCTCAGGAAGTCAGGAGAAGTCCAATGAGACCAACAAAGAAAGATGTATATCCTTCGCTATTAACTACCTTCCAGAAGAAATGTATGAAGCTATTATGAGATAGAAAGGTGATAGAAGGACTTCAGGAGTTGATTCATAATTGTACAGGGAAGTGTTATAGGACAAATTGACCTCCTAATCAACTCAGAGGAGAAGGACAAGATGACTGAAAGATTGACCACAGTTGTAGGCCCAGAATCCACACTAACGCTCTCTGTACATTGATAACCTGCTTTATAAAGCTTGTTTACAAGCATAAAGGAGTGTTAGTCAACCTGATAACTCATGTTGTTAGACCAGAGGGAGCGTTAGTTAACTTTAGTAATGCTCAAGTGGTTATGCCAATGAATCTGCCATAAAATATCTAGATATCGTTTCCCTAAATTTGTGGAAGAAAAGCAAGGAAACTCCAAAAATCAAGATATTTGGAGAAATTCTATTCCGAAAACAGAGGCAAATGGGAAAAAGCTGGTAAAAGAGGCAGGTTCATGGTTTTTACCAAAATGAACTACAGGTGGAGTTGGGAAGCCCTAATTCGATTGCTATTTAAGCAATGAGAGGGCCATTGCACAAGGTCAGAGAATTTAGAAGGATAGTACATGGTGCTGTTGTGATATTGTCATATTCTTGAAGGAGCTAGTTGAAAGAAGGAGAGAGAGAGAGGAAGAAGGGATAAGGAAGGCTGATGCAACAGGGTTGTTGTAATCACTCTTCTGTTTTGAATATAGGACTGTGGTTGTGTCCACTACTCGAAGTGTCAGTGATATTGTGCATTTATTTGTCCATTTTGATGCTTGTTGTGTTGAGTAGATAAGTTACACATTTATTCATGTTTGTTACAGATTCTTTCATTAATTGTCAGAAGTATATGCTGTGATTGGTTTGCTTCATTCTTTTGTGTAGGAATAATCTTGGAGCCGGTCAGGAGGAGTTCTTCTTACCGCACGGAGATCCCCAAGCGAATCTAGAAAGAAGCAAAGGTGATCCTTTCTCCATATCCTATCAATATATGTCAGATAGATGAACATGTGTGTAACAAGTACCTTTTGCAGATAACCTTACAGTCTGTAAGAAGTCCCAGGAAGACTTTCGAGGGTAGTTTTCATCCTGTGCATTTTACCCCATAGCAGAACTGGCGACTCCACTGGGGACTATACTTTAGTTCCCGGTTATTTGGACTCCTCTCAGATCTCTTCTCTCTTCTATGAGCTTCCTGCTTCTTCATATCCTTCTCTGATCCACCATCTAGCTTGTTGCATCCTGCAAAGTTGCTTTCTCTTCAGAAACCGATCCCAAAAGCCCACTTTTTGAGCTCTTTCCCTCACTAACGCAGGTTGCTGGTCTACACAGAGCTTTATAAAGCTCTTTGGCTGTGCACAGGATGTGTTAGTGGCCAAACTAAAGCTCTGTTTACACACAGATAGAGCATTAGTGACCCATTTCTTGGTTTTTCAAGAGATTTTTTGGAACAAAAGGGGGGGGGGGGAACTTGTCCTAAGGGCTAAATTAAGATCTGCAACAGTATCATGCTAACAAATTTGGTGTCTTAAAATTTATTTTTTAAGAAAATGCTTTAGTTTTTCTCTCATCAAAAGAAATTTTTGTTGAAAGAAAAGCTAAATGAATTGTACATCTCCTTATGTCAAATAAGTTGTAGGCTGCTTTGTTTTGGTTCAATAGTTGTTAGGGAATATTGAGAAAAGGAACTTTCGGTTATGCAAAATGTTGAATGACTTTTAGATGCACTGACGAATACATGAATATGTGAAATAATACATGTGTAGAATAAAACTTGTTTGCATAAGAAATTGAAAAATTCTTTCAAAGCATTGTTCTGCATGGTTTATCGAGTCGAGAGTCTTATCATATTCATACATCAACACCCCCTCCAAAGACAAATAAGAAAGTACACTAAAATCAATCAGATACTCTTTTTTAGAGCAAACCAACATTAGATAGATTAGGACCTTGGGATAAGAGAATGAGTCAACTACCCAAGGTTGAAAATCAAACTAGTGTCGTTAAAGAGTGAAAAATCCTTCTGCACTCATATTATCGGGACCACTCCACTCACAACGGAGCTAAATACGAGACAACATTGGATTGTAATCGAAGGTAGCCCACCTTATTTTACAACTCCTTTGGGCATTCTGTGTAACGCGGGGTCCCTTCGGGGATTTTCGAATTGAGTTGGGGACTCAGGTATCCTGCCCACACAGCGTGCTGTCTACGACTATGTCCCCCTCAGTAATGTCTGTGATTTGAGGTATCTCTAGTGGCCAATAATTCTAGGTACTTACCTAAGGTGACTAGGACAAGCTGTCCTGGTGCCTCAAACGGACGGACCTACTTTGTCTTCATTTTTTGGGAGGGTGCTCATCTTCACGAGAGTACTTGGCCCCTTAATCTGAGGTTCGGGCGAAGCTCAAAAGTAACCATAACCATACATTTGGCCATCCTTCTCTGTTTCTCATTGAGAGACTGGGTTTCATCTCCAGTAATCGGAGTTTATCAAACAAGGTAATTTCACTTTGTTTTCTGATTGTCATTTTTAGTGTATTTTTTCTTTTTAGGTACCTGAGTGCTATCATTTTTTGAGACTTAAAGAATATCACCTTAAAATTTATCTGATAAAATTTACCAGTCATTGTGGCTACATCCGGCCCTCACCATCAATCTAGACGGTTGTTAGGACTTCCTCCACTCACTATGGAGGATCTGCCGAGATCCACTGACTCGGATTCCTCATGTTTGAGGAATCAATCTCCTAAATTGCACATGGGATCGTTCTGGACGACCGACAATTCTGATTTGTTGGATGATTTCTTCACGGAAGGATTTCTTCCTCATTTTAACACTCCACTTACAAATCTGTCGGATCCTGTCATACCTGTACTTCAGTCTTAACTGGGAGGAATTCTCCCATCTATTCAGTCGACACCTCAAGGGTTGTAGAATTATAGAGACACTATGAGTCCTCTACCACTTCCCCAGTCGACGGTCATCATAAGACCAGCAATGTGGAACCCCACAATCCCATTTGTCCCAGGTACTACAACTCACATCACACCCTCTATCAACAGAACCCAGCAGATGCCAAGTTCCACTCCTATGGTGCACCAAAGCATACCTTCAACTAGTGCCACATATAGTGCTCCATATAACACTCAATGTGGCACTATGGGTGTAGTTCTAGTTTACCAAAACCAAGGACGACCGCCAATGTATGGTTGTAACCCCCAGATTCGGATATCTGGGGTGGTCCCCAATATGCACATGGCGGCGGGGAATATCACAGTTCCCCCGCCATTCTCAGGCATGCATGGAAAGTTGCTGATTGACATGAGCTTTCCCTCTATCAATCAAAGCCATATGGCCAGTTCAGTGTCGGTTGGGAATCCATAAGGGATCCCCACCCAATCCATGGGGTAACCCTACTCACAAGCTCAGATGAGTCAAGGGGGCACCGCTTATACTGGGAGCAACTTCATACCCCAGTATCAAAATCCTCATGGTAATCCACTTTACAACACCATACCGCAAAGTAAATGCTACACCTCGTAGCCCATGTACAACATAGGGAACCAAACGATGGGTGGAGCACAGAGCTCCTCAGGTCATCCATCATCACAATGGTCCGAATCGGGGGCACCCAAAAATTTTCCTTTTTTGGCAACATTGGATATCCCCAACTTATACAAGTTGACTAACGACCCCATCTACCATAACCTACAATGGCCGCCGATCCCACATAAAATACTGGCGGATATTCCTAAGTTGTACAGAAAACAATGGGAGGATTTGGGCACTCACGTCACCACCTACCATATATGGTGTGTTTCTAACTCCATGGTGGATGACAGTGTCCGATTGCATCTATTTCCCCACACCCTTACTAGCAATGCTGCAAAGTGGTATATTGAGTTACCATGTGTGTTAGTGAATACCTTTGATGCTTTAGCGATGGAGTTCCTAAAGAACTTTCAGTTACCTATCCGTTATGAGATAAGGACGGAGCTCCTTACTTCGTTTCGTCAGGATACCTCCACCCACATCTCCGATCATATCCATGAATGGAGACGTAGGTGGAGGTTAGTCAAAGCCCCCATCCTTGAATTTCTCTTAACAGACTGGTTCTGTAAGCCATTGCTCCCGCAAATCACTAGAGATGTCTCTCTAGGTGGTGCAGTCATGGAGGACCAATCCATATGTCATGCCCAAAACTTGGATTTAATTTATTCACAGTCTGGCACTCTCTACGAAATTATCCCCTATGCTCCTAGTAACCCCAATCCCCCCACCACTTAGCGCCCTGGAGCACATGCCGACGGGATTGTCGGTGCAACCTCCACGGGTGCTGTAAAACAACTCAGTGGGTCCGTTGCCAAGTTGGCAGTGGACCCCTCTACCAAAATTACTGCTCTTCCTGCCACTGCGATTAACTCTGTGCAGTCTACACAGAAATCCAGTAGCAAGAACAAGAAGAAACAGAACAAGACCACTCCTTCTGAGGAGCAGTCATCTAAGTAGCCCAAACTAAAACAGAAGGCCACTACGCCTACTGATACGGAAAAGGATAAAGGCACCAACTATTCGTGAAAACTCTGTCTTGAAGATCACGTAACCTGGTTTTGTCCACGTCTTCAAGAATGCATGGATTACCTTACCAAGAAAGATTCTGTTAAGGCACCTACTGTCCTTAGAAATCCTTTTCCTAATCAACAGTAGCAACATCTTGTTGCCAAACAATCACCACCCACGTTAGGCGGCAGCGATGGTTCGCAACAACCTTCAGCTGGTGAAGGAAGTTCTACCATTTACACATTTGAAATAGTAGAACTAACAACTAGAGCAAAATCATATGAAGCTCATGTCGCTCCGGCAATAGAATCATCCGCAGGTCAAAACCCATCGCAGCACAATGATTTGCGAATCGAAAGGCCGGTTGAGGACTTTGTAATTCGACCCCCCAAGGGGGCACTTCAACGCACAACGCACAACACATCTGCACGTGCCGCTCAACACTACAACATCGTAGAGGATTCAGCGCAAGCACTGTCAGCTATGTCGACGCTCGAAGTATTACAAAGATGCCTCAGCCAAAGGAAAGCTTTGCTTTCGGCTATCAGGGGTATTGACCCTGTGGATTCCATGCTTGCCATTTTCGACATGTACAAATGTAAACCTCCCCTTTCACACTAGCTTGCATGTCAGGTGCATATCACTTCGAAAGGGAAAGGTATACACCAAACTGTCATCGACGAAGGTGCTTCAACCTGCGTCATGTCGGCTTCATGTTGGCTCACCTTAGGTTCCCCAACCCTCTCACCGCCGTCAAAATCCATTAAAGCTTTCGACGGCCACACCCTTGTCCCAAAAGGATACTTAGCCAGTTTTCCCATCACTTTGGCTGGGAAAACTGTAATTGTGGATGTAGAAGTCGTAGACCGTAAACTCGACTATAATCTGTTGCTAGGTCGCAGTTGGACACATGCCATTACGGCTGTCGTATCCACTGTCTTTCGTATCATCCTATTTCCATTGGATGGAAAGGTCATAACAGTGGATCAGTTGTCTTTCTGCACCTCTGATTATTCACCATTACCACACGACTCCGTACCCCTAGTAGGAGGTGTAACTGATAGCTTTGTCAGTATCGATACCGGTCTGTTGAAGGCTTCCTCCCTGATGGGTTGTTTTCCTCTTTCGTCACCACAGGTTCCACAATCGATCAACATGCTTTCATAAATT
The DNA here is from genome assembly GCA_031772625.1 of Pinus tabuliformis. Classification (NCBI taxonomy): domain Eukaryota; kingdom Viridiplantae; phylum Streptophyta; class Pinopsida; order Pinales; family Pinaceae; genus Pinus; species Pinus tabuliformis. Next base: position 1,512,041,447 of record CM062816.1, read on the forward strand.
CCTCATGAACTGACCAATCCCTGGATCCTAACAACACCTTCAGACCTTGACACATTCGGAGACCAGATGCCATTGTCATTAGCTGAATCAGCCTACCAAGGCATTCAATCAGCATCCACATCTTCGATCAAGTTGGTTATCGCCGATGGTATCACCCCCCTTCCCATAATCGCTCTTCCTTCAGATCCATGTGATCAACTCCCCTCAACGGATGAAGCCGTTAGAGAAATCATGAGTTTTAGAGAGAAACATTGGGAGGATGGGCATATTTGGGGTCCGACATCTGATTTGGACATGAAGCCTCTTCAAGTCCTGTCCTCTAACACAAACGAAATCATTTCCCCACCCTATATAAGCATCCAAACTTATGGGTTGGAAGAAAATATGGATGACACTTCCAGGTCAATGCCCATAGATATTTCAGTCACGACAGGCACCATGGAAGATACCCAAATGAGCTTAGATTACAATCCTGAGGAAATTGCAAACTCCATCTGCCTACATGAGGAATTCCATGAAGAATTTGTTTGTTCTTAGGAGGAAATGGCCGACTTTAACCCGTCGTTTGTCGCACATGATATCCAACTTTACAACAAAGCAAAATAGAATGGGTGGCCACTTCCTTCCCTCGATATAGCTGTTGAACCCATGCCCGGCCCTACGACCGAAGAAGAACGCCTACTATACCTCAAAAAACTGGATAAAACCCGTAGAGCTGCTGATTTAGCACTCGCATCTCACAAGGAGTGGGTACAAGCTGGATTTGCACAAGTGGTTAGGTTTTCTTCTTTCCAAGAGGGTGACTTCGTATCACTCTATCATCCAAAAGATAATCTCTTGGAGGCATGCATGCTTCAACCCATTTGGCTAGGTCCTTATGTCATAACTAAAGTCCTCCCCTCAGGGGCATATGAACTACAAGACTGGGACAGAAACCCACTCAAGGAGCCCACATACGGGCTCTATCTGAAAAAGTATTCTGCCTAGTGTCATGCTGGGTAGGTACTTTGTAATTTTATGTATTCATAAGTTTTGCATCCCTTTTTTGATGTGATTGGATTGTTTTTGTTATTTAGTGGAGTACTTGTCTCATACATTCTGTTCGCAATGCAGATGTTGTCGTTGCCCCTAGCATACGTAGGATACGCGGATGGTGCCAGTCGTCACACATAGCACATTGCATCAGCTGCTTGGGTCATCTATACACCCGAGTCGGAACTATATTGCTCCGGGGGAGTCTTTCTTGGTATTGCCACCAACAACATTACTGAGTACATGTCCGTCATTTCACTTCTCACGAAAGCGTCATCAAGGGGCATCTCCAATCTGGTGGTTAGGTTAGACTCCTAGCTAGTCATTATGCAATTGACCAATCATTATCACGCCCGCAATCCAACCTTGTTATGTAACTATCTAAGGGTACGCCTCTTGGAACACCGATTTGACACAATCACATATGAGCATGTTCCTCGAGAATCAAATAATGTCGCTGATTCGTTAGCTAACTATCAATTAGATTGGCATTTGTCACATTTGTTATAATAAGCATGCATGAGAAGTAAATTTTTTTACTAAAGTTAAAAATTTGTCACAAAAAACATTTTAAAAAAAACACATTTACACCACCAAAAATACCAAAAAATATCTGTATATATATATATATATATATAGAAATCCAGTTTTTTACATCAAAAATATTCCAAAACTTGGATGAGTTAAGTACAAAATGGCTCAAAGCCCAGCTATAAACGCTCATATGGCTACGCCAGAACACCTGCTAAAATGAGCCTATTGCTCCAGAAAAGCTAAAACAACTCTAGCTACCCTCCGAAGAGGAACCAGAAACCACTCAAGTACACCAACGGTGTGTCGTTGCATATGAGCAGGAATCTCCCTCATAGGAAGGGGAGGGACACCCATAGTCAAACCCTCTAGGTTCCTTAGAACCTTGCGGAGACTGTCGACATCACCCCCTCCAGCATGTAGTTGGCCGCCTCGTCGCACATAGCGAGGTTGGCCTGCAGGTCGTACTAGTGCCACATCTGTGTTAAGCATAAAAGTTTCATGTCAGTTCTTATCTCATCATTAAAAAACATTACACATACATTCAAAAGTACAAAAATACTTAAGTACTATCAACATTATTCTCACCTTGAGGACCCTAGTTGGTCCCAGAAGGTAGCATCAAGTCTGGGTCACCAGTAAAGTACATGCCTTCATAGGCATAGTCATCAACAATCACGATCTGGCTGCGAAGCCACTAGAAGAAGTCTTCGTCAGAGAAATGTCGGAGTGGTCCTCCTCTTGTGCGAGGATCAAGTGATGACCAACGACCCTGCCTCGGCTCCCTCAGATCAATGGGACCTAATCTCACCCGTGGGGGCATGACAGGTACCCTCTCAAGGATAAATGAGACTATGATAGTACCGTACCCAAAGCTGTGTTGGGTACGGGTCTTGCACGCTGTCAATTCTGCCTTCAATTGGCAAAGCACTTCTTCACACCAGTTGAACATCTGAGGTTGGACACAGTCCAACAGTTGGGCCTTTGTTGCTACGTGGGGAATTTTTGATCCCGCCAAACACACAATCAACCATAAAACTGCCCTCATAGACCGAGATCGAATCCTCTCTATTGGGACTCTATTGCTAACTAATCCATTCCCAGGGATGTAGTAGATATCTACCAGCTTTGAAGTAGATCGTGGATCTGACCTGCCACCGGTAAGGTTTGCAAGTGCCCCACGACACGACAAACTAGTCAAAAAGTAAATGTCATCCCGATCAATTGCCAGCTCTTGATCTCCAATCCTGAACACTTGCTCATGTTCATCCCAGTGCTATATGATCCATCTCAGTAGCTCCTCCTGTCGTTTCATCAGCTCTAGCCTTGCATACTTCAACAAACTGCAGTGAAACAATGCAAGTATGCAAGCTGGATCATTTCGCATCAGCAATTCCTCATTGTCATGGGCCCATTCTCTCCATAGGTGAGTCATTTCAGCTCAAAACCTGCACAAAATAACCCTGAAGTCAGTCAAAATGGGGCAAAATCACTTAAGGAATCCTTGCATGAGGGTTTCAAATGCACCCTACTGCATTAACACCCCTCCTAGTGCTGAACAAGGAGGATTAATGCCCTTCCATGGTTCGTATAGAGCTTTTAACGCTCCCTACTAGCTCGCTGGAGGGCATTAGTGCGCAAACATGGCTTTAGGGCACCTCAGATCTGCAAATTTACACCCACAAAACTGATAAAAAAGGTTTAATAAAGCATATAGCAAGGTTTTAGCTCTCACCTGTGACTGACAGCACATCGAATGTTTGCCCGGATCTCCTGCAATGGTTCGCAGAAAATCTGCTCCTCTTTAGCTCCAACTAGCTCTCACAAACTTCAAAATAGTGAAAATGATGCATGTGAAAGCTCAAAGCATTTCTTTATATAACTATGAGAGACATGATTTTTCGAAAAATCATTAAAGAGGAATAGTCCATTCTACATGATTTTTTATCATGCATGAACCCAGATAATAGGAATTGCTGCTTTTTTTACTTTTGATGAAAGTACTTCAGGAATGAAAAGCAGTAAAAGCTGCATCAAGACTTTCTAGAGCACTGTTAGGGATATTTTATTGCTCTTTAAAAAATACAAACATCCCCGAGTTTTCATCGTTAAGCTCGTTAAAAACTTTCTAACTATGGTAGAGTACTGTTAGGGATATTTTATTGCTCTTTAAAAAATATAAACATCCCCGAGCTTTTGTCCTTGCTCTCGTTAAATTTATGCAATGATAAATAGAGCACTTTTAGAGACATTTTATTGCTCTTTAAAAAATATAAACACCTTCGAGTTTTTGTAGTAGAGCTTGTTAAACATATATACCACAATCCGTAAAGCACTTTTGTGGGATATTTTATCGCTCTTTAAACAATATAAACATCCCCGAGTTTTTCATCATTTGCACTCGTTAAATATATGCACATGATGCTTTGAGCACCTCTTTTTTGATCTAGTTCCAGCTCATAAACTGAAAAAGACCAATGGAGCATCCTTTTTAGGCACTTTTTTCTCGCTCTTTAAAATGAAAAAATCCCGAGCTGTGTCTTGCTACTCGTTAAACATGCTAAATATGACCTGAGCATTCTTTCAGGTACTTTTTTCAAGCTCGTTAAAAAATGAAAAATCCCGAGTTTTTGTTACTGAGCTCGTTAAAGTGTCACGAAAAAACACGAGTTTAGTCCACCACCTCGTACTCGTAACAAAATGAGGTCAACATCTATTGGAAAAAGGTTTCTCTTTATCCAGGTCCAGTAGATTAAATACAAAAAAGTAACCAATACGGGTATACTATTAACCTTTTTTTGCACCCGTTTAACAACTATGACAAAGGTACCACCATGGAGTCTCTCTTTACGATCTTTTTAGACTCTCTAAAGATGAAAATATCACTCAGTTGTCTAGTTTAGATTCTTTAAATACTTAGACAAGATATAGAGTCGTTCTTTTTACGATACTTTTCAGACTCTTAAAAAATGAAAAAATCGACAAGTTTGCCTGTCTGGACTCATTAAACTAATCAGATAGGGCAAAGAGTCGTTCTTTTTTTGCAATCCTTTTCAGACTCTCTAAACATGAAAAGATCAATGAGTTTAACCGTCTAGACTCATTAAAAATCAGATGGGGAAAAGTGGAAATACAACTGTATTCTAAAGCATGGTTTGGCAGCAAAAGTTCCCTTGAACATGGCAGTCCCTCAGATAAACTGTCATTTTGATAGGCTCTCAATATGAACCCTACCAACCTATGATTTTTTAGCCTATATACCCTTAGGCCATTGCATCTCCATATCTTAAACACTCTGTAGTGTTAATGAGTCTAGTGCTGTCTGGTTAAAATTGTTGTCGTGCCTTCTATTGTTCAAGGGTCCCTACTTGTTTCCTCGATCAACTGACCCTACATATCCTTTCATCATGCCCTCCATTGTTTAGACCCAAAAGCTCAAAAGTTTCTTCAAAAAACAAAATCATCCTTGTCTAGTTTCGTGTCGACTGATGTAGGACACGTCATTACCTACCTTTCGACAGGTTCCTTCCTATCGACTTCAACACTCTATCTAGGAAGAAAACCCAGAAACACATTCAGTGCCTTGGTGCTTGCAGAAATTAATGGTAGGTTACCTTGTGCTTGATCATAGGTTTTTATCATTGGCTCCTGGTTAAGCAATTCTACGAGTGTTCGACGACAAAAAATCTTTCACACTCGCTAGTTTGCACTATGCATCTTGGAGACCATCACCATTATCGGTGGCCTTCCTCGCATCTGTTAACAGTCTCCATTATTGGCTGGTAATCAGATGATTTCGTGCATGTTCGACGTCAACTCATTTTATCACATGTACCGATATATGTTGTTCGGTGAAGCAGGAATCAAGACCTTGGGTAGAGGCTTACATAATTCAGCCTTGTTTCCTCTCCCATGCTGCGATATTGTTCTTTGAAGACAACCATTTTAGGATAATCTATTATGACACTGGATCTGCCCTGTGCCATATTGGTGGTCAGCATTGTTATATATCTGAGGAGAAAGTTACTCTGACATAGCTACTGAGCATGGGAATGCTCGACTCAGGACATGATTTTATCAGTTCATATATATGTACTTTTGTTGTATCAGGTTTTCCTTGTCGCTTGAAACTTCTCTTTCTCTACAAAGATTTTGATAGGAAACTACAGTATTTTCATAATGTATTTCAGCCATCATCTCTGCCTTTGATCTCATACTTTAGGGGGCATCTATTATAAGACAAATTGACCTCCTAATCAACTCAGAGGAGAAGGACAAGATGACTGAAAGATTGACCATAGTTGCAGGCCCAGAATCCACACTAACGCTCTCTGTACATTGATAACCTGCTTTATAAAGCTTGTTTACAAGCATAAAGGAGCGTTAGTCAACCTGCTAACTCATGTTGTTAGACCAGAGGGAGCGTTAGTGAACTTTAGTAATGCTCAAGTGGTTATGCCAACGAATCTGCCATAAAATATCTAGATATCATTTCCCTAAATTTGCGGAAGAAAAGCAGGGAAACTCCAAAAATCAAGATATTTGGAGAAATTCTATTCCAGAAACAAAGGCAAATGGGAAAAAGCTGGTAAAAGAGGCAAGTTCATGGTTTTTACCCAAATGAACTACAGGTGGAGTTGGGAAGCCCTAATTCGATTGCTATTTAAGCAACGAGAGGGCCATTGCATAAAGGTCGGAGCATTTAGAAGGATAGTACATGGTGCTGTTGTGATATTGTCATATTCTTGAAGGAGCTAGCCGAAAGAAGGAGAGAGAGAGAGAGGAAGAAGGGATACAGAAGGATGATGCATCAGGGTTGTTGTAATCACTCTTCTGTTCTGAATATAGGACTGCAGTTGTGTTCCACTACTCGAAGTGTTGGTGATATTATGCATTTATTTGTCCATTCTGATGCTTGTTGTGTTGAGTAGATAAGTTACACATTTATACATGTTTGTTATAGGTTCTTTCATTAATTTTTAGAAGTATACATTGTGATTGGTTTGCTTTGTTCTTTTGTGTAGGAATCGTCTTGGAGTCGGTCAGGAGGAGTTCTTCTTACCGCACGGAGATCCCCAAGCGAATCTAGAAAGAACCAAAGGTGATCCTTTCTCCATATCCTGTCAATATATGTTAGATAGATGAACATGTGTGTAACAGGTACCCTTTGTAGATAACCTTACGGTCTGTCGGAAGTCCCGATAAGACTTTCGAGGGTAGTTTTCATCCTGTGCATTTTACCCCATAGCAAGAAGGTCAAGCCTCCTAACAACGTACTGTACGAAAAGTGGAAAAAATCAAGAAAAGAACAAGTCGTGAAATGAGGCTAACAACACAGATCAGAGAGTATGAAATGGAGCAGGTAATCCTCGATCTAGGATCGGATGCGAATGTGCTGCCAAAACAAACTTGGGAAAGAATGAGGAAACCTGTGCTACAGTGGTCTCCTATCCAGCTTTGCATGGCCAATCAATAGAAAATCATTCCTATGGGGTGCCTGTATGGGGTAACGGTTTATATTGAAGGATCAAGTGCTTTGGCCGATTTTGAAGTGATAGAGATAGTGGATGATAGTAATCCTTACCCTACGCTATTGGGAATTGATTGGGCATTTGATATGGATGAAGTCATTAATATTAAGAAACATAGAATGATATTTGAGAGGAAATAAATCTGGGTAATTGTTCCACTAGATCCATCTGAAGGTGCACAATACATAGAACGGTTCGCAATTATGAAGAGGAGGACGATATGGATCAGATATACAAGATCACTATGTGTGATAAGGACTAGATCAATCCTACATCAGATGGATGAATTACATGGGATAGAGATAGCTCCCATGCCTCAAATTCCGATGAAGAGCTTGAGAATTGGCATAACAGATTACATGAAGTCTCTTCACTGCACTACAACGTGTTGACCAAATCGCTTCGATGCGTATCCATGGAGGTAAGTAATCTTCCGCATTATAATGGTTTAGATGATGTTAATTTGTTTATGGATAAGTTTAAAAGGGAGGTTTTTGAAGAGCATTGGTTCTAGGCATTAGATCTGGTGCTGTGCACTATGCCTTCTCATTGGTGGGGTACACATAAGGATAGCTTCGCTTATTGGAAAGAATATAGGAGAATGATGAAGCTAAGGTTTGGGAACGCCAATACCCATATGACGGAAAAATATACTGGAAAAGACAATCTGCATGAGCATTTGGCACGATGGACTAAAGTTTGGGGGAAGAACCTCAACCTTAATGGGTGCACATCTTTTGTCATACTTTGTGTACCATTCTGATGAATTGGTACTTGGAAAGAGAACTACACCATGGAACAACTGAGTGGGATATCCTCAGGGAGAGTTTCTTGTTAACCTTTAGCTTTTAGGATGGCTTCGAATGTATTGATGAAGTGCTCCAAGAAATTAAGGTTGCAATCTTTAGAATTCCTAAGGAAACGGTAGAATGGGTTCAACCAAACTGGAATACGCAACTGCGCCATGTGCTAGAATGCTATAACATGACCATGGAAGAAGAAGAAGATGATATAAGACACATCAACATTCCAGAATCTAAGGGACAATGTGAAGTTGAAGGACCCAAAGCAACAATCCCAGACATAGTAGAACCTCTAAAGACTAGACAGGTAAACATTGGGTCAGACATGCAACCAAATTTTGCTAAAATATGCGACTATTGGGATGAGGATATAGTTGATAAGGTTGTGGAACTGATTCCTGCATACCGAGGCTTGTTTCCCACCAAGTTCTCAGATATGAAGGGGATAGTAGGGGATTTGGGAGTAATGAAGATGACTTTGAAGCCTGACGCGAAACCTGTTAAACAACGACCCTACCATTTGAATCCCAAATATAAGGAAAAAGTGCGCAAGGAGTTGGACAAAATGTTAGAAGCTGGGATCATTGAGCTAGTGGAAGAATTAGACTGGGTAAGTCCTATGGTAGTCTAGGAAAAGAAGAAACAAGATGAAATCTAGATATGCAGAGATCTGAGGAAGCTCAATGATGTGTGTGTTCATGACCTGTTTCCAACGCCATTTACAGATGAATTCCTGGAGAATGTTGGGGGACAGGAATCCTATTCGTTCACTGATGGGTTCTCGAGATACCATTAGATCAATATTGCACCAAAGGATCACTGTAAGACCACCTTCGCAATGGAATGGGGGTGCATTCAATATACAACAATGCCTTTTGGATTGAAGAATGCACCTATGATCTTCTCACGGGTAGTAATTGCAGCTTTTAAGGAATTTATCCATAAGTTCCTTGAATTTAAATTTGATGATTGGATTGTCTTTGGGTTAGAAAAGTGAAATGTTGCAAGTCTATGCCTTATGTTGGATACCTACCACAAACATCAGATAGCCCTAAATTTGAAGAAATGCATTTTATGTTTCCTTTATGGAATATTGCTAGGTCATGTGGTTTGCAAGAAGGGATTGATGGTGGATCCTGCAAATATTGCAGTTATTGTCAATTTGGAGGCTTCGAAGAACGTAAAATAGTTGCGCATGACACTAGTCCATATGGGATATTATATAAAGTTTATTAAGGCATATGTGTAGATCATTGAACCCATGGAGAAACTGTTGAAGAAAGATGCGACATTCTGCTGGGATGAAGAGTGTCAGAACAATTTAGATATTCTGAAGGACAAAATGGTCACCATGCCCATTCTGGTATTCTCGGATTGGAAGAAGGAGTTTCATGTGCATGTGGATGATTCTTGTATTGTGTTAGGTGCGGTGCTGACCCAACCAGGAGAAGGAAATATTGATTATCCTATAATGTTTGCAAGTAGGAAGTTGTTTAAGGTGGAAAATAACTATTCAACTATAGAGTGCAAAGGACTAGCTATGGTGTATGTGCTATAGAAATTCCGACACTATCTATTAGGAGCACAATTCAAAATGTATTCTGACCATTCTACTCTCAAATACCTGGTCAATGAGACTGTGTTGGGGGGGAAGATATGCAGATGGTCACTGCTCTTTTAGGAGTATGATTTTTAGGTCAATGTGAAGCCTGGACGATTGAATGTTGGTCCTGATCATATCTCTCAGATTGAGTCTGGAGAAGAGCCTACTAGTTTGGAAGAAGGATTGACTGATGTGCAACTCTTTGTTGTTAGTGCTGTAGATGATCGATTTGTTGATATAATCCAGTTTTTAACAACTAGCATAGCCCCAGAAGGATATTCTACGCAGAAAAGTAAGGAATTGGTGGTTCGCGTGGCTGACATTTCTGTGATCACTGGACACCTATATAAAATCGGCTGCGATGAGATACTGTGCCGATATGTCTCGAAGTTTGAATGAACATGCATCCTTGCAGAGGCACATGGCGGAGTGACAGGAGGCCACTATGAAGGAAGATGATGTAGGAGCATTCAGCTCAATAATATCATTGTATTTTAGTAGGCATATGGGGTCTTGTGTTTCCAAGGAAGTTGGTTTCCTAAGTGTGAATTAATGTAATTATTTAGGCTTTTGAGTGATTTTAATGAGAATAGGATTTAATTGAATATTGTGAGACATATTTGTAAATATTCTCGAATGTAGGAGAATATGAGAGATTTAGGATAGTTGAGAGATTGAGGGATTTGAGAATTAATTGTAAAACTAAGATTAGGAGTTAGTTCATGATTTTGGGGATTAGAGAGGATCCTTGGGGATGAGGAAGAGATTTTAGGATTTTGTTGAGGAGTTTATGGATCTAAACCAAGAATTGGTTTTAGAATCCTTTGTATAAATGTAAGCCTAAAAGGCATAATCAGAGGTTAGATAGGTTGGATAGGTTAGCTAGTTAGAGTGTGACTGTAAGCCTATGGGCAGATTGTAAAACAGAGGCCACTGATATTAAAAGATCAGGCCAAAGATAGAGGAACTATGTAAATGGTTGTATATATATACAGAGATTAATTCCAAAACTATGTAAGTGTGTGTTTCAAGTATTGAATGATGAATTATGAGTGAGTTAGTATTCTGTGTAACGGAGGTTGCAGGCAGAGTTTGGCTAAATACACAGAGAGAAGAATGATACAAAGAATTATAATGGATCATTGAAGGATCAAAGTAATGTTCTAGGGGGACAGTAATTAGAGAAACACGCAGAGTTAAGCTCAGGAGGGAGTCGCGCAGTGGAATAGCGGGAGAACCAGAACCACTGAAATAACCCGAAACCACAGAGAAACATTGAAGAATGGCGTATAATCCAAATAAAGAGATGAACGAAGAAATGAAGTATTGGTGCACAGGGGCCGTCGGATCTACCAGATCAACGGACATGATTAAGTTGCAGTGAACGAGATTATTAGAATCGCATCGCATATCTTAGTAGTGAATGAACCCCAGCCTTGAGCAGTTGCGATTTGTGATTTGCGGCATCATTGTGAACCGTCGGATTAAAGGTAAGATCAACAGTGGAGGATCATGTTAAATCTCGCATCACAATCTTTCAACAGTAAGTGAATACACCTTGGGCTCAAGCGATCTGTGATGTGTGATATGGATCGCATCGCAATGTTTCAAGAACGAATGAAATTGGCCCTTAACAAGTGCGATATGCGACATGGCGACATACAATGTTGAGCGGGCCGATAAGTATTACGACATGCGATATAGAGTGGACCCGATAAGGAAATGAATGTGGTTTATGTTATATTGAAGTCTGGTTGTGTTATCGCATCCTGGATGTGAAAGGAGGCTTAAGAGTCCTGTGAAACCCTGCGATTGTGATTGCGATAAAGGCATGCATTGATAAATGTGCAAAGGCCGAGGAAAAGGTGAAAAGGTATGGTTTATGTTGGTTTATGTGTATTTCTATTATACGAGAATTATAATAGAATTAAAGCGATAAAAAGGTTTTGTAGTAAGTCCAAACATAACCAAGGTTAAGTTTGGGAATTTGAAATATGTGTGCGGCTTAAAGGTTAAGGAAGGTTTTTAATGAAGAGAGTGTATAGAGTCTCGTATGAATGGATTAACTAAGGGACAATTGATGTTAATTAACAAACCATTCCACGAAGAATTAACAAAGGGGGCCTTAAACCATTAGGTACTGAAGACTTAACTCAGAGAGAGTTAAAATTCCTGGGACAAGACAGATATATGCATATTATATGCATACTGTGGGTATACACAGGTTTTCCTACGTCAAAGTGGTATCAGAGCAGGATTGTGATTGAAAGGTTTGGTATTAAGGCAACACAAAGAAATTTTGTGTGAACATTTCTTTGAAAAGAGTTTAGAACAGAGTTATATTCTAAAGGTGCATATACATGCGAATGGTGATGTGTAAGCATGCAAGAGGAGATTAGATTTTAATCTGAAAAACAGTAATCACACAGAGGTAAGGTGTAGCAGAACATTAGAAGAATTGCAGATGCAAGGAGACAGAGGATAATCCATTCGAAGTGCAAGTGAATGGTAGAACAAGATCATGCAGAGATCTTGAAGGTGAGGTGATATGTTTTGTTTTGATTTGATTTGAAGATTGGAGAATATGTGGTTTTTATAATGATACATAGGTAGCGGCATAAGAAGGTGAGAAGGTTGCAGCAATCTAGAGCGAGGAGTGCTCAATTGGTTCCAGAGAAAAGGACTAGAGAAATGCTAACAGACTGAGCTCAGAGGCGAGAAGCTTAGTGAGGCATATGTAGCAAGAAGGAGACTTGTTATTGCAGAGGTATTGTTGCAGATCACAAAGTTAATTCCACAAAGGATGTGGGTAGAATTGCTAAGGGATAAAAGAAGTTGGTAAGAGTTTCTAAGTGAAAGAAGAGGTGGTTAGAACCAAGTATTTCATGGTGATTGAAATACAAGAGGACAGTTCTATTCTTAGAAGGTGCAGATGAGTTGAAACTGAGAAGGAGTAGAGAGAAGCGCTCAAAGGAGGTTCCAGAGATAGAGAACCATAGTGCTTCCCAAAAGACCAAGTATAGAGGAAATCTTGGTGAGGTAAGTGACAACAGGGAGGACTTGCTATTGTAGAGGCTTTAATGTAGCTCATAGTGAGTGAGTGAGGAGCTCATGAAGATAGAGATGGAGAAGAAGATGGCTACTAATAGTCATAGTGGAGGTTCTAAGGAAGACCATAGCAAAATAAAGATGAAGAAGCAGGATGCCAAGGCAAATGGAAAGAGGACGAGTCAAGGGAAAATTGACAAAGAGATTGCTGAGTTAAAAGAACACCTCAATGTATTGATGATGATACTAGAGGAAAGCCAGAGACAAAGTTGGATCTTAAAGAAGAATCTAGTGAAGTGGCATAAGTTACAGAGAAGGCTACAACAGAGGCAAGTAAAGTGGCTGATGGAAAAACTCAGAGAAGCTGAGTTGGAAATGGAAGTGTCCATTTGTGAACCAGAGTAGGGTGAAGTTCTGGGTGAAGATGAAGACTTGAAGACTGAAACTTCGAGTGAGACCAAAGAGTCACATGATTTTAAATCTGAAAATTTATGTATGTTTGCAAGTGAACCATGTGAAGGATGAAAATTTGTTGATATTGACATAAATAAGGAAGAAGATAGGCAGAATCTAAATTATGTTCTAAAAGAAGAAGTAGAGAAGGGTATCAAGCAATCAAGTAAAGGACTTGATGAGATTGAGGAGAACATCATCAAAGTGTTTCTAAGTTATGTAAAGGACTTGGAACAACATGAGGAATCGGTGATTGAATCATCGAAAGAGGTTATGAGGTCTTGGGGTTTTACAACTGACAAGGTGTGTGTGAATGCAGGTATTGTAGAAGATAAACCATTTTATGGAACCGTCTTGACTGAAGCTGGAATTTTCCAAGTAAAGTATGATGATGACTATCTTTCAAATGAAAATCAAGTTGAGTTATTGCAACAGAAGGGTTTCATAAATTCCATGTTTAGTGGAGGAAATATCTTCAATAGAGATGAGATAGTTATGTCTTATGATAAGAATTTTTCTATTGGTAAGAACAACGAGGAATTGATTTTCTTAAATGAACAAAGGGAGAGTGATGGATAGACATCTAAAACTATCACAGAGATGGAGAATCAGAATTTTATTCTAATCAAGAAGTAAGAATTAATGTCAACAAGAAGCTATACTTGTGACAAAGAAGAAGATAGTGAGGATTTTACAGAGCTTTTAGGAGAAATTTCAAGTGAGATGGAAAATTTATGGCATGAGTTAAGTCTTTTGGAGAAAAGGATAGAAAACCAAAAAGTAAGTGTTCAGATTGTAAAGTCAAAACTGGATGAGAATGAAGAAGTTCACTACAGTGGACAAGGATAGAAAGACATCATTGAAACAAATGGCGTGGAGGAGAGACTAGCTGATAGTCTCATGAATTCTATTGAGAATTCAAAATAGCATACTAATGCGCTGACATAGGAGGAAGAATTAGAGCAGCAAATTGAATTGTTGCCAAAGGAAGAAAAGGCATGGAAGCCTTATGAATTTTATTTTAACAATTGTTTTATGATTACAGGTTTAGTTGCAGATGTTGGAGGAAATTTGGTACAGATGAGTAGCAAAGTAATGATGGTAGAAGGGGATTTTGTGGAAGAATTTAATCCATGGAACAAAGATGTTTGATTGCTGGAAAGAATGCCGGAAAGTCAGGATTCAATACAGAAAGGGATAACCATGAAAGAGGGTAAGGATGAAAGGGAGGCAATAATAATAAGTGAAGAAAAAGCAGGAATAAGCGGAAAAAGAGTAAGTGATAGCATTCGACAACTTAAAACAGTAGAACAACAGTTTGAAGAGTTAGTGGACAACAACAATAACCTGAAACAAAAAGAAAGAGGAAAAAGTAAGTGGTGGAGTATGGACCAGTCCAAGGATGTGCTGGAAATGAAGATTGAGGAATTATGGCAGTTGATGATGAAACAGTTCGTATGGAGGAGATTGATAACATCAGGAAGGATGATCAATCAAAACTTGAACTTGATTGACAAGGAGAGGAAGATGAAACATAAGACAACATACATACAGCAGCAGCAAAGGTGCAAGGCATTTGGGAAGCTACAAACTAAACTTTGGGACCCTAGAGGTTTTTCTATCGACATATGAACACACATGATCAGGAGATCATCAATATTTTCTACTTTGAGAGTCTGATGCCGGTGCATTCAGCTCAATAATATCATTTAATTTTAGTAGGCATAGGGGGTCTTTTGTTTCCAAGGGAGTTGGTTTCCTAAGTGTGAATTAATGTAATTATTTATGCTTTTGAGTGATTTTAATGAGAATAGGATTTAATTGAATATTGTGAGAAATATTTGTAAATATTCTCGAATGTAGGAGAATATGAGAGATTTAGGATAGTTGAGAGATTGAGGGATTTGAGAATTAACTGTAAAACTGAGATTAGGAGTTAGTTCATGATTTTGGGGATTAGAGAGGATCCTTGGGGATGAGGAAGAGATTTTAGGATTCTGTTGAGGAGTTTATGGATCTAAACCAGGAATTGGTTTTAGAATCCTTTGTATAAATGTAAGTCTAAAAGGCATAATCAGAGGTTAGACAGGTTGGATAGGTTAGCTAGTTAGAGTGTAAAACAAAGGCCACTTATATTAGAAGATTAGGCCAAAGATAGAGGAACTGTGAAAATGGTTGTATATGTATACAGAGATTAATTCCAAAACTGTGTAAGTGTGTGTTTCGAGTATTGAATGATGAATTATAAGTGAGTTAGAGTATTATGTGTAATAGAGGTTGCAGGCAAAGTTCGACCGAATACACAAAGATAAGAATGATACGAAGAATTATAATGGATCATTGAAGGATCAAATTAATGTTCTGGGGGGGACAGTAATTAGAGAAACACAAAAAGTTAAGCTCAGGAGGGAGTCGCGTAGCGGAATAGCAGAAGAACCAGAACCACTGAAATAACCCGAAACCACAAAGAAACATTGAAGAATGGCATATAATCCAAATAAGAGATGAATGGAGAAATGAAGTATTGGTGCACAGGGGCTGTCGGATCTACCAGATCAAAGGATGAGATTAAGTCATAGTGAACGGGATAATTAGAATCACATCACATATCTCAGTAGTGAATGAACCCCAACCTTGAGCTATTGCGATTTCCGATTTGCGGCATCATTGTGAACTGTCGGATTAAAGGTAAGATCAACGGTGGAGGATCATGTTAAATCTCGCATTGCAATATTTCAACGGTAAGTTAATGCACCTTGGGCTCAAGCGATCTACAATGTGCGATATGGATCACATCGCAATGTTTCAAGAATGAATGAACTTGGCCCTTAACAAGTGTGATATGCGACATGGTGACATACGATGTTGAGCGGGACGATAAGTATTGCGACATGCGATATAGAGCGGACCCGATAAGGAAATGAATTCGGTTTATGTTATATTGAATTTTGGTTTTGTTATCGCATCTCGGATGCAAAAGGAGGAGTCTTAAGATTTCTGTGAAACCCTATGATTGTGATTGCGATAAAGTCACGCACTGATAAATGTGCAAAGGCCGAGGAAAAGGTATGGTTTATGTTGGTTTATGTGTATTTATATTATACGAGAATTATAATAGAATTAAAGTGATAAGAAGGTTTTGTAGTAAGTCCAAACATAACCAAGGTTAAGGTGGGGAATTTGACATATGTGTGTGGCTTAAAGGTTAAGGAAGGTTTTTAATGAAGAGGGTGTATAGAGTCCCGTATGAATGGATTAACTAAGGGACAATTGAGGTTAATTAACAAACCATTCTGCAGAGAATTAACAAAGGGGGCCTTAAACCATTAGGTACTGAAGACTTAACTCAGAGAGAGTTAAAATTCCTGGGACAAGACAGATATATGCATATTATATGCATACTGTGGGTATATGCAGGTTTTCCGGTGTCAGAAGAGCAACCACGTAGAAGATCTTGTGCATCGGACTTTGATGGCCAATGGTACATAAGGATGCAAAAGCGTACTGTAGGGCATGTGATGCTTGCCAAGGGATGGGGAGAGCATCGTGGAGGGATGAATTGCGTTTGAATCCACATATCACTTTGTAGGCATTTGATAAGTGGGTGATTGCTTTTATGGTTCTGATTCAGCTGCCAGGGAAGAAGACTGGCGTGTGATATATTATTACAGCATCTAAATACTTGACGCGATGGGTGGAAGTGCAACTGGTAAAGGTATGTACTGCAACTACCACTGTGAAGTTTATCTTTGAGCATATCTTGTCCCGATTTGGCTGTCCTAAGATATTAATGAGAAATAGGGGTAAGTATTTCTTAAATAAAATTATTTCCATGATGCTTGAAGAATTCTAGGTCTATCATCAGAAGAGTACACCCTATCATCCTCAAGCTAATGGTACAGTTGAAGCCTTCAACAAAATTTTGGAGAATGCTCTGACGAAGTTTTGCAACTTGAAGCGAAATGAATGGGATGTACACATACCAACAATCCTGTGGGCATATAGAATGACTTGTAAAAATATGATAGGCCAAACCCCTGTCAGGTTGGTCTATGGGAAGGAAGGCTGTGATGCCCATGGAATATATTATGCCGAGTTTGCAGATTGCAGTGCTGACCGATATGGCTAATCACAAGACTATGGAGGAGTGCCTCGCGTAGCTGATGGAATTGGAGGAGGATCAATTCTTAGCAGGATTTCACCAACAGATACAAAAGGAGCGTGAGAAGGCATGACACGATCGACATACAAAGCAGCGCACCTTCCAGGTTAATGATTTGGTCTTATTATATGATAACAAGTTTAAAAATTCCCTGGAAAGTTTCAAATGCATTGGTTGGGACCATATCTGGTCAAGGATATTACAGATGGTGGTGCAGTTTAGCTTGCAAAGATGAATAGAGAATTGTTTTTGGGAAGAGTCAATGACAATCAATTGAATTTGTATAAGGGGGACCCCATCCCTATGTAATGACTATATGATGGCGAGATAGTCTTAGTACTCCAGGCAGTTGCAAGGAAGTATGGGACTATAAAGTACACTACTCGAAAGTTGGAAATACGAATTAAGCGGGTTGCGCGATGGAAGAAAGTAGGGCACCTAGGGGAGCTGCACCACAAGGGATGCACCATAGAGGTTGGTGCCGCACATCCGAGTCAAAAAGTAGTCATTGGGTGCATTGTAGATGATTGGATGGCAAAATTTCCATTAGAAGGAGGGGGGAAGTTGTATTTTGGGGCAAATATTTGGAAATATGCCACTAGAGATGCATTAATGATAGAAATTTGGAGGGAACGGTTGGATTTGAATTTTGAATTCGCCTATAAATTTTGTAGGATGGCCAGCATTAGAACACTTTGCATCCTAAGAATTGTAATTAAGTTTTTCAGCCTTGTGTTGCACCAAGAGTTGAACTATATGTCCAAACTAGATTGGGACGAGCTCTTCTCAAGACTAGGATTGGCTAACATCCCTGAAGATTTCCGTAAGGCCTTTCTAGCAAAAATTACTATCACTCACCCAGACACAGAATCTGTGCCCTCTGAATTCACACCCTTTGAGGCCACACCCTTCACTGAAGTACCGCCCCCTCTTCCTACGAGAGTTTTGGCGCCTAGGTCTCCTCGACCTAAGACCTCTATAGCGGATAAAAAATAGAAGAAGCCACAAGAAGTTCTGGTGAGGCAATCACCATGGAAATACCCCATAGAGATTCACCAAAAGGGGAAAATGGACAAGTCACAACAACCGCATGAGCCCCTTGACCTAGATGAAGAAGAACTTCACAGAGGCATTGAGGAAATGGATGCCAAAGAGGGTGAGCCTATGAATCGGTTCCTGAAGTATATTCCACCATGGAAAGGCAAGGCCAAGGTGCCTAAGGACCCAGACACTACCAAATTCATGATTTCTACACCATTACTGCCAGAAAAGATGGTGTTTGAAGGCACGCTATTGTAGCACATTCTGTCGCTCAAGTTGGAGGATTGGTACTTGGCAGACCATGAGAAGTCCTTGCAGCTTAAACCAAATAAATATTTGGCAAAAATTTACTATGAAGAAACCAGAGTAATGTGACTAAAGTTGATGAAGTGGGTCGCGGGAGTTGAGGAAGCAGGTCTGCTAAACATGCTCTAGGTGCCACATTTTAGCCGGACAAATATTAACACGGTGTGTATTAGGAAATTGCTCACCTTGGTGCATGATGGGTGTCTCTGGCTGGGAGAACCCATCCCTATTATTGACATGTTGATCCATAGGATTATTTTGTTACCCTATCAAGGTGTGGATCCAACAGAGGCATTTGGAGGAAAATCAAAAGAAAAGAAACTTGTGGACCAGACGAAGAGCGAGTTTGGATTTATGAAAAATTCACACGGATATTCTATCTGCTCCATTACATAAAAATCAATGGAGTTTTCCACATAGATCTTGGCCTATAAGATCATGCGAAAATGTCGTTCGGACGAGGTTCCAGCGCTGGTGATTTCATTAGCTGCACAATGTGATAAAGGTGTTTAGTACAACTGGGTGTAGTACCTTTGTAAAGAGTTTTTGGAAAACTATCGTGAAGCCTAGGATGAGGGCAATGTATTCCATTATGCCTAGTTATTGTTTTTGATAGTATTGGTAGCATGGAGGATGCTAGAGGATAGCCAGTTTCCCCCGTAAGACCCAGACCTTCCGGAGGCAGTGAAGTTCTCTTCGCTCTAGGTGACCAAAGATGCAACGTGGTTCACAGAGACCAAAATGTTTTGGGTGCTTGTAGAGATGGATCTTTGCATGGTGATCAAACAGAGGCTGAGGCTGTCATTTACTCTATATGAATAGTTGGAGCCTTATGCAGAATTTAAGGAAAATTTTCATAATGCCGCTATTCGCGCGTGAAGGGATCCTAAGAAGACCTGGTATAAGTTACCTTACCTTGTGCGTGAAGCATATGTGCAGGAAATTGTTGGGAAATGGCTAGGCGAGTGGCTAGTTCCATCAGATCTAGGTGCGGGCACAAGAAAGGAAGGGGGAAGTACCTTCGCGTAGACCACAACAACGCAAATACAAAAGGAGGCAGAGCAAGTTGCAGCTCGGGAGAAAGTTGCACTGCAGAAGGAAGCTATTGCTAAGGAAGTTGTTGCTAAGGCAATTGCTGACAAAAAGTGAGTGGACAAGGAAACCACCATAGAAGTTGAGGGGTCTAACTCCCAGCATATTCCAGACTGGGAGGAGTCAGATGTCGAAGGAGGTGAGGGTGAGGAGCAAGAAACCCCCTTTGAGGACAAGAAGAGGCCAAAGAAGATAACATTTGGGCCACAAAAGAAGTAGAAGTCCACCTGATTCTCTCGGGTGGATCCACTAACCCTCACTAAGGGGGACTTAGATGCGATTGGCGATAAGGTCCGTGACACGAAAACAAAAATATGGACTTAATTCAAGTAGCAGTACCAGAAGGCACTGGGAAATGTACAAAAGGGTCTACATGATCTACAGATCCAGATGGGGCGAATGCAAGTGAGCATTGGCCAGGCGAGTGAGATTCAGGAAAGCCTGTAGCAAGAGAGCGTGACCATGCTAGATACAGATAAGACTTTGGATCTCAGTGTCATTCAATTTTTGGACATGACCCTGCGCATCCAATTAGAAGAAGAAAACGCCAAAATGTCATAGATCAAAGATCTGGGTTTCAATCTCGTGGCACTCCCTCTCTAGACCCTCCAATAATTGCATCAAGGTGTATACGATGAGCTGAGGGTAAGGGAGCAGCGCGCACTGTTGGTAATCAAAAAATTTAAAACCAACAACCAATAGATTTTTCAAGAAAAAGCACAGGCACTGAAGGAAAAGGAAGAAATTGCAATGCGCAACCAACAGTTGGAAGTAGCGATTACATAGGTATGTAAGGCACTGCCTAAACTCAATGTTTTTGTAGAATAATAATCAACAAAGAAGATACAAAAGTTGGTTGTGGCAGTTAGGGAATCCAAGGATGAAATCGATCAAGTCTGATTTGAACTACAACTACAGATTTCAGAGCTGTAGTTGAAGTTGCAATTGACAAATCCACCAGAAGTTCGGGAGTAGCGATCAAGGAAAGTATGGTCACATTGGATGTAATGGTCAAGGACTGCACAAATTTATTTGAACATGCCATGGAGCTCTAGACATCTCTGTAGGAGGACCCTACCCTGCAGAATATTAGCACGAACCTTAGGGAGAAGTAGCAAAAATTTGATGAAATAAGGTTGATTGTGCGCACTTTGGCGCCAGTACAATGATTCGTGTGGCTACATGAAGGAAAGCAACTGAAAACAGAAATTGAAGAGCTGCGCCGAAAAGAGGCCATTCTAAGGGACAGAACACAACCTTAGATGGAGGAAGCCAATAATCTCACTCTGTCAGTTCAAAAAAAATTGAAGGGCAACCAACAGACACAACGAACAATGGGCCTTGTAATGGAAAGCCCTACTGCAAAGAAGCTCGTTGAGGAATTATATCAACTAGCTATGCAGGGCACAACTGATTTAGAGGTTCTAAATATGGAGTTTTGTGAACTCCAGAACAAGATTGCGGTGCCATCCAAGTGACTTGAGGATGAGTCAACCAAATTGTGTTGGGGGCCTGTTGGGATGGGGTCCTTAGGGTAAATTTTGATAAATTTTGTAAGATATTTTTGTTTAAATGTAAAGTCTCAGTGAAATGTGGAAGCGGAGCACGAAGATAGTCAAATTCAAAGGGAATTTAGTCCCTTAAGTGGGTAGGTGATAGGAAGGTTTTGAGACCCGCCCATGGTCCATGGACCATGGTATTGTAAAAGAAAATCTATAAATAGAAGAATCATAGTGAGTCTAGGGGATAACTAAGCTGAAATAAATAATTGTAAGGGAAAGTAAGATAATGCAAGAGAGGTCTGTTTCATGTACTTAGGTGAAGCGGAAGGCTCCTGTAGCTGAGTGCACAAAGACCTTCGTAAGCCCGCAGGTTGAGTGCACGGGCCCCTGCAGTTGAGTGCATAGGGAAAATAAGTCTGTACTTGAAATATTATACTTAATAAAGACAATTTTCAGCGAATTCTTGTGTATATGTGTATTATTTCTTACTTATGCAAGTTCCTGTATTTTTGCTATGTAATGAAAATTATCTGAACTAATGCTTATCTTGTGCGTGAAAGTAGTAAATCAGTACTATTTATACTTGTTATGAACGATTAAGAACCTTCGCTAAGGTTTGGAAGCTGTTTAAAGTAAATTATTGTGATTATCTGTTTCGGGAGGATTAGGGTTCACGAAGATATAAATAATCCATGGGAACCACAAGAACCCATCACATTGACCTTTGGATGCAGAAACCTGCTTTTTTCATCCCCCAATACTACTTTGGGTGAGACTGCAGCCTGCGCTACATGGGTTGTTGCCAAAAGGGCCATCAGTTAGGATTTTGTTGGTTGGTGCAACTAACATTGAACCTGGGTCAGGCCCCATCAAGCCAACAACAAACCCTAGAAGCATAAAGAACATGCTTTACCTAGAAGACCAATCAAAAGAAGCATGAAGCCCATGCTTTAAAATAATATTTTTTCTTTCTTCTTTTTCTTGTTACAAAAGATATACAAATTGACATGAGTACAACGACAATTATGAAGACCGAAACAATTAATTAAATTTTCCAACACATGTCACCTCCACCGTAGTTGTCACTTGGTCACCACATTGGCACCACTGTGTTCTCTAATCCACATCAAGCTACCACATTTTCCTACCATGTTGACATGCCACATTAACACCACGTAGTCATGCCACATCATCTAGTCTTTATTTCATTCCATGTCACCATGACACATCAACTACCAGATGAACATGCCACATCAGTGCCATGTTAACATGCCATGACAAATACTTTATCGGGCATCATTAATATTGGGAGGAAATCCTAATAGCTCGACCTTGATCTCACAACATTGGTGTAAGGTATTGAAAATTAATTTTAACAAAATTTCTAGAATTGTGCTTAAAAATTTACGCCATAAATTTTATTCTTGAAATCTAATAAAAAATTCACACTTTCACCATGAAATTAGAAGCACAATAAATAAATTTTGCATTATAAACCCATAAATAATGCAATTAAAAATAACATGAGAAATGATAGCAAGCACAACTTTATTTTATTTACTGGGACAAATCACATACAAAACTATCAATAGAAAATAGCTGTGATGATGGCCTTCAGAGTGTCTGCTACAGTGATGAATATGGCCTCCAAAAATGAAAGTGGATATGATAAATGGACATTTTAATTCTGAATGAATTCACCAAGGGGTCAATAAATATGGGTTTCCATTCAATCTCACTTGCCAATCTCTTCAAGGTACTAGAGGGTTTTTGTCTCGGGCACAATGAATTTCTTGTTAATTTTCTAGTGTTTGATGCTTAATACAATCACCTACAAAAATTTCTTATTCAAATAAAAATCACTTTATCCAATATATTCAATATGCCAATAATAGTAAGCTATTATAGATATAACAATAATCCACATGCATAATATAAGACAACTAAAAAATTGAACAAGACAGACACAATATTTGGTTAAAGACTAGGGAAAAACCTCACAAGGGGGAAAACCCTTTCCAAATTATTCTTCTATTAGATTGACATGAAATGTTAAATAGAGAGATACAATGTTTAATTTCATCAACAAAGAATCAAATATAAAAAAATTTACTATCCAAACCAACTAGTCAATATCGAGTCAAAGATGAGCCAAGTCAAATCTGATCCAAAGTCAAAGTATGAAAATCTGGTCAAATTCAATAGTAGCAACAATAAACTTAATTAGTTAGTGATAAATAGTCAAATTTAGCTTCAAAATATTTGGTGAACCTACAAAAATATGCAACCTCCTTTCTCCAGTCAAAATCAATCAAAATAGTAAAAAATTTCCTATGTCAAAGTGAATCTTTGACATGTGGAAACCCTAGATGAAATTCTACAGTGAATCTCAGTCAAACAAACTAGAAAATATCGATCAATGTGATAGTCAACTTAGACCTCCAAACAAAGCATAAACTAAAGGTGAAAATAAGTCAAACCATGCTCCAAGTTCCAAAAGTTAGTGTTGGTCAACCATCTAAAACATAAGACAAATTCGGTCAACAAAAAATGAATCTCTCTCCTTTGCACATGTGAAGATGAACCCATAATTTCAGAGCTATATGAACCAATCAAAGAGAAGGATGTGATGTGAGATGATGCTCCAAGGTGATGTGACATGTGTTCTATTTATATGTGGTGGAGGAGGCCCAAATTTTCCTTTAGGCTGACCTGTACTTTTTGTGAAGATGTGGTTCTATAATAAAAATAATATTTTTCCATGTCCAAATTAAATTATTTCAAGGGCTAGTAGGGTCTAATATAGATGAGGAAGGCTTGCCAAAGGAGGGAATTTATCCCCAATATTCTGAATTAACACTGCCTCTCATCTAGGGAGAAATTTTCTGATTGCATCATATGTCTATCTCGTCATCATCAATATCATATCTCATCTATGCTCTGTTATAGACAATTTTGTGCCTTACAGCAACAAGCATGAATTGTCAATAATCCAAGGGATCCAAAGTTCCCTAAACATGATGTTCCTACCCCTAGAGGAACAAGGTCAGTAAACCAACAGCTCTCAGATCAGTTCTCCACCTGAAAACACTCAAAAACAAGCTATCCTGAAATCAAAGCAGGTGCTCCACTAGGCTTCTGCGCTGAAACACAACTCCTCCATGGTGTACCTGCGTTGCAAAGCAGGTAGAACAAAGGCCACCTGCGTTGAGCGAGTTTGGACATGTGGCACACTGAGTCATTGCTCTGGAATCTTCCAAAAATGACACTTGGATCAGGGATTTCGCCTTGTGATGAGTCAGAGGCTTTGTTTCTCCAAGTGGAAGCAAGGTTCACCAAGTGGACTCAAGAACTGAAGATCAACTAAAGATTAACTGAAGAGAGAGAGGACACAAGGCAGCTACACATCAGTTGCAAGCTGACTCATCCTTTCTCAATTCATCTATATATTGAGCTCTCTCCTATGAGCTCAGGAGGCTGGAATTTTGTGCAAAGTAATGATATGTTGTTGGTTTCACTATAGAACTATTGGGTGATTGTTTGAGAGAGGTGAAGAAGAGCAATTCTTTCTGCTGGGAGGTGTTGCTGGGTTGGAGCCTTCAATGGTTGTAATACTCTCAGAACCTTTATTTCTTCATTAATAAAAGCTATTGAGGTTCTTCTATGTGCTCTTGTTTCAATGATATATTGTGATGATTGCATGTTTGGTTTACACTAATCCATGAACCAGTTATGATTGCATGCCTCTTGTAGTTTCCTTCTTTGTTATTTTGCAGGATCTCATTGTAGCTGGGCGAGCAAAAGAACAAGGAGCTAGGAGCAAGCGGCCAAAGAGAAGAGTTTGGATTCGACATTAAGCGCAAGGCAACGGTTAGTGCATTTCTCCATTCTCTTTTGCTTTCATAAAGAAGTAAACCTTAAGTAGTTTGTTTTACAGTTGTTGCTAAGGAACTGTCACCCTTAGAGTGGGATAGGGTCATCCGAGTCGGATACTTTTCCCTACAACAAACTGGCGACTCCACTGGGGATCGTATCCGTTTGATTGTGTTTGTAGTATCTTGCTATTCATTTCCTGAACAAAAGAGTACCAAATCGAAAAGCTTTTGACTATATCAAAAGCGAAGTAGAGGGCAGCTACTCTAGCTCATTTCTGAGCAAGTTCATGATTTGAAAAGCTGATCTACAAGGATCCTTGTAAGCTCTTAGTGATAGCTTTTTACCTTCCTAATCATCCCTTTGAGTGTGCTTGACTGATTGCTTCTGATTTGAGCAAAAACTGTGCATTTTTGAGAAAATTATGACCCGGAAACTGTGAAAACACAACTTTCGTTTTCCAAAGCAGGTAGTACACAGGCTACCTGCTTTGCAACGCAGGTCTCGAAGGGGCTACCTGCGCTGAGAGCCAAAATGGCTGTGCAGCACCTACGTTGGCCCAATTTTGCCTAGTGCTGTTGGGGTTTCCTCCTTTTCTCTTGCCAGTTTTCACTATTGATTTGGCTGCCAGTTACCAGTCTTGCACCTGTTCTGAAACCAATATTACTTGCCATCATTCCGCCTCTGTTATATAACGAAATTGTACTTGTTCTTTGTATTTCTTACTCATTTACAATTTCCCATAACGAAAAGTAAACTAGTCTTGCTTTTGGCCTCTTAGATCTGAACCTGTGTTAGGCATTTTGCTGGTCTAAAGAGTTAGCTTGTTTGCTGTCCATAGCTGATTAGTCATTTACTTTCGTCATTATGGTTTGATTTCATGCATTTCCAGTGATTAAGCAAGTGAATCTTAAGGTGTCTTTTGATTTTGGACAAGCTTGTTTACTTTCGCTTTAAATCGAAATCAAAGTTATATAACCACTTTCTTTTTGTAACCCATCCACATTAAGAAAGGGAAAAGAAAATACATGCATTGTGAATTTTGCATTTGACTGTTTGCTTGACGATTTAGGAGAAATTTGCATTTAGTGTGTGCTCTATGATCTGTGTGAAAAGATTTGCCTTTCTTTTCCCTCAGTAGTTAAGGTTTTCAAAGTTGAAAGATTGAAAAGTTTGCTTCTCATCTTAGACTGCATTCAGGAATTTGTTACATACATCTCGTGGTGATCCTTAAAGGCAAACTGCTAAGCAAGATCAACATTAAAATAAATTCAATTTACATAACAACGCTTTGTAACATAACGCAAACAAATAGAGGTCTAGGTAGAGACGTGTTCCGGCGTCGTTAAACATAGTGACTGTCGATCTCTACGAAGGTGGGTGATTCCTCCTGAGAGTCGGTGGCACTAATACGGACTTGTGCTCCCACGTACCGTCGCGTATATATTGGGAGACCCCTATAGGCAATTATCCTTTATCCATAGGAAGCCGTGTCGGCCGCCCTACTGATCGCGATGCAGTGAACACAGCATTCACGAAGATCGACCACCCGTACCGTAAAATGTATTCTGTGGTTTCGCGAAAAGTTTGGCACACCCTCTGCCTAGAACTCCAGAGCAGTTTCTTTTGGCCTTTTTCAAACTCTATAACTGAAAAAGTCCATCCGAGCATTTGTCACTTCGGGCTCGTTAAAACATCGAAGGGGACTAGAGTCATCTTTAGCTTTTTCTCGACTCTTAAAACATGAAAAAGCAAGTTTGTGTCTAAAAGCGTCGTTAATAAAATTTATTTTAAACGGAACATAATCACCTCTTATTCCCGCGTTGATCTTTCAGTTGAAAAAGTATGGAGCCCACCAACCAAGGAAGTAACCTTGGCGGAAGTCCAAATCCCTTCTCCTCTTGGGGAGATGTTGGTGCGCCTCATATGGCCACATTGTCACTTCCAGGATTGACAATTGGCCTACCTGTATGGCTCTTTTCAACTAATGTAGTCCAGATCGCCACTACTCCTGAGCAGTCGAATCAACAGTCAGAACAGTCTAGAGCTACCCACCAGCCTTCCACTTCTTACAATTCTTCCTCTGATCCTTCATCTTCACAAGGTAGAGCCGGCAAAAGTCAGCCTCCCATGGAGAAGAAGGAAAAGAAGAAGAGAGAAAAGAAGAAGAAGGGGCCTATGGCGAAGGCGACTGGGGGCAAGCAAAAGACAGCTGACAAAAACCCACACACTGCACCGACCGGGCCTAAATCGCCATGTGTCATTTGCAAAGGGACCCACTTCCATCGTGATTGTCCTTGTATTCCCTGGATACTAAGGGACTGGTCCCCCAGGTTGCACAATCCGGTAGCATCAACCTCTGGTAGTCATGTTGATTGCAATCCGTCAACTAGCGAGAGTGAAGGACGAAAAGGGAGACCAAGATCACCCTGTATGTTGTGTGAAGGCGATCACACCATCCACCGATGTCCATTCTTAGATGAGGCGAAGAGAGTTTTGGAAGATCGTCCGGTATCACCGTTACGACTTCCTCCTGGATACCAAAAACTCGTGCCTAATCCCTCGATAGTTGAAAATTCAGCTGGCCCGCTCAAGTGGTCAGCTGAAGTGTCGGTCATTGAGAATGAACCAACTGAATCCAGACCAGGCGAAAGTCTAAAGGTCGAAACGGCAGTTGACCCGGTTCTTCCTTCAGAGGTTTCATCCTCAAATGACACCGTCGTTGAAGATTCATCTTCAAATGACACCCTCACTGAAGAGAATAAGGATGACACCGTCCAGATTCTTTTCATCAACACAGACTCTGATGAGCATCAGGGCAATGCGCCCATTCCTTTATCGCAGGAAGGAACATCGTCAGGGTCGTATCCGGCCGTGTATTCGGTCCCACCACCAAGCAACCTGGTTGTATCCTTTGATTGGAACCAACTAGGCAGACCCCGGTTGCCAGCCAGTATACCATTCAGAATCATTGTCCAAATCTATAGAATGGTAATGGCTGGAACCATAATTGATGAAGGGGCATCTGTGAGTATCCTTTCCTCTATTGCTTGGAAAGCACTGGGTTCCCCGGCGCTTTTACCTGAGATGAGAAATCTATCAGGTTTTGATAAAGGAACCAG
Organism: Pinus tabuliformis; assembly: GCA_031772625.1. Classification (NCBI taxonomy): domain Eukaryota; kingdom Viridiplantae; phylum Streptophyta; class Pinopsida; order Pinales; family Pinaceae; genus Pinus; species Pinus tabuliformis. Next base: position 1,512,069,546 of record CM062816.1, read on the forward strand.
TCGCCCTTTAGGGATCCTCCCCAATGTTCCCATTACATTGAGGAAGAAGACAGTTCATATGAATGTCATGGTCGTCCAAGGACCCTTGGATTATAACCTACTCCTTGGACGGGACTATATATATTGCATGGGAGCTATAGTCTCCTCACTCTTTAGAGTAATGTGTTTTCCACACGAAGGAAAGATGGTCAAGCTCGTAGACCAACTTTCATTTTCAGGATCTCGCATCGCAAATAGTCAAATACCAACCCTAAACGGCTTATTCACTCAAGAAATGCCTCCACCCCCAGTTCTACTTCCCGATGAATGCGAGTAATTCGGAAAGAAAGAACTGGGACCCAGGGGGCATGCACCCTGGCCTGCCTTGGGCAGAGAAAACCTTGGGTATAAAGTTAATTTCCGCAGAAGAACAGACTAGTCCGTACCCCGTCCAAAAAAGGAAGAGAGGGTTGTTCTAGGATAAAATTCTTTTGTCAAAGTTATGTGAGCGAAAAGATCGTCTCCCTTTGTCTAAAAAAGTAGGCTCTCCTAAGGAGGAGATCCATTTGTGGCAGCAAGTAGCCACCATCTTTGAATGTCAAGCCTCACCCATTAAAACAATATGTTTTGAAGGATAAGTAGGGGCAGTCTTCAAAGAAAGAGATGAAATTGCTGCAACAAGTAGTCACCATCCTTAGCAACCTAATGATAGACACCGCCGAAAAGAGAGTTTAGTTTGCGGCAGCAAACAAAACCATTTTTCGGATAATAAGTAAGAGGAAAACCTCCATCCGTAACACCAATGTTTTATCTGTTGCGATCTTGCAAAAACCTAAAAGTGAACTGATGGGAAGACAAGTACCGTCGGCACCGAAGAATAACGAGAAGACAAGTATCGTTAAAAATATAGCAAGACGACAAGTAGAAAAACAGAGGTGGGACGGAGGAGGGGTAGCCTTGAAATTATATTTTATACCTGGGGGCATGCAAACCTTTTGGAGTGCAAGCAAAGAGCGGTTATTTATCTGTTTTTTGGATTAGTCGTTTCCGAGCTTGCATAAAGAAAGGATGTGGGGCAAAAGTTAAAACTTGCCAAATTGGAGTAATTAGTGAGGTATCGCTCCTTAAATAAGATTACCTCACCTGAGGCGTTTCTTGTATTATGACTGGTATATTCGAGCAGTTTTAGCACACAGTTCATGCTCGTTAAAAAATAAACGCAAGATCCGAGCAATTTTAGCGCATAGTTCATGCTCGTTTAAAAAAAATAAACATAAGTTGTGAGCAATCTTCCCCTAGTGTTCAAGCTCACCCAGAAAAAATGAACCGATAAATAACCTTAGTGAATGTAACCTTTGACAGCCATATTAAAGCCCTTGGTCGTGTTCTTGCAGTCTCACCTCCATCCGTTCATTTGGCCAATCGTTCATCTCCATATGTTTGTTTACCCATTTTGAGGAACAGCTGCGAAGAGTGATTTCACTAAGCCATCCTTGTGACACTGCCGTGATTGGAATATTCCAACCTGTACCTGGAATCTACTGCTGCCCTGTTAATCACTCGTTCCTCAAAAGACGAGTCTTCTTTGAGCTCTTTTCACTGACTCGTAAAATATGAAAAGTTTGCCGAGTTTTGGCCTTCCAGCTCGTTAAAGCGACCGGAAGAGCTATCCCTCCTCTGGATTTTAATCTTTTTGGACCTGAGGGATTATTGCACAAAAAGATCGAGCGCTTGTTTTGTTCGGCTCGTTAAAGCAATCGAAAATTCATCCCTTCTGTATTGTTTTATACTTTTTCGGACTTAAGGGATTAGAAGACGAAAAAGGAATTTTGGAGTTAACTTTCCGTACCTTTTCAGACTCTCTAAAAATGAAAAGGACCGAGTTTTCCTTGTCGTTAGACTCGTTAAAATGATTAAATAGCGACAAACTTGTCTTTAGACGAGAACGAGTTTCCCTATCGCTAGGCTCGTTAAAACATAGCGATGGGCTTGCCCGAAGGGCAGGTTATAGAACAAGCATATGTTATCCTCCTCAAGCTTGACAAAAATAAAGAGGTACTGGTCAGCAATGACTGGGGAAAAATTGGGAGAACCTCACAGCATTAATGGTAGCAAGTCACTCTTGAACATGACACTTTGTCCTCCGTATCACATCGGGTTGGGTTGTTTCATTCACCGGTCTCATAACCATGGTCCTCGCCACACCATCCACAATTGGGGTAATGCTACCGATCCATCACATCAGTGTCGTTATATGTTCAAGAGATGTGGTTCTGCAAAGAGTCAACCGTGTCCCACCCACTGCCATACATTATCCTTCATCCACTTCATGACCGCCACCCTGAATCATACATCACAGTTTGTTTTCACCTCATCACAATCACTAGCTCCGTTCCGTGTCACTGATGTGGGATTCATTAAGGCCCTCCTTTGACGGATCGCTCCTTGTCGACATCAGCTCATTATCCAAGGAGTTGATCTAGGAACAACCCCTTCAGTACTTTGAAGCTTGCATGCCTTAATGGCAAGTTTCTCACTTCCGGCGACAGGTATACATCAATGACCTTCGACCAGAGGATTTTGCATGGTGGTCGACGCCAAGTCCTTTATTCCCACCATGTGAATTGTACTGCTGTACCTTGAGGGTCATCATCCTTATCGGTGATTCCTCTCGCGCTTGTTAACGGTTTACATCATTGGCCGGTAATCAAGCGATGTCTTTCCGTGTTCGACTTCAAGAAATTCTCACATGGATCGACTTGTACATCGAGTGAAGATCGGAAGAGATTGAAGACCCCGGATCTAGTTTCATCCATCCGGGCTGCGATATATATTCAGGATATAAAGACATTTGATATGTACATCATTGCAGCAGATGATCATCCTTCTCAAAGGATGATAATTTCAGCAGAGAATTATCAGTCTACAATCAGACGATCGTCTGTTCTATGTACCAAAATGTATTTATAAAGCTGAGCATGGGAATGCCCACCTCAGCTAGATCATGAAAATGTATGAAAAATAATGTATCGTATTGTATCTTATTACAGGACACTTCTCAGCAGATTGAATGAACTTCGGATCCTCTCAATAAAGCATTTCACCCGATAAACGACCTCATACTTTAGGGGGCATCTGTTATAGACAATTTTGTGCCTTACAGCAACAAGCATGAATTGTCAATAATCCAAGGGATCCAAAGTTCCCTAAACATGATGTTCCTACCCCTAGAGGAACAAGGTCAGCAAACCAACAGCTCTCAGATCAGTTCTCCACCTGAAAACACTCAAAAACAAGCTATCCTGAAATCAAAGCAGGTGCTCCACTAGGCTTCTGCGCTGAAACACAACTCCTCCATGGTGTACCTGCGTTGCAAAGCAGGTAGAACAAAGGCCACCTGCGTTGAGCGAGTTTGGACATGTGGCACACTGAGTCATTGCTCTGGAATCTTCCAAAAATGACACTTGGATCAGGGATTTCGCCTTGTGATGAGTCAGAGGCTTTGTTTCTCCAAGTGGAAGCAAGGTTCACCAAGTGGACTCAAGAACTGAAGATCAACTAAAGATTAACTGAAGAGAGAGAGGACACAAGGCAGCTACACATCAGTTGCAAGCTGACTCATCCTTTCTCAATTCATCTATATATTGAGCTCTCTCCTATGAGCTCAGGAGGCTGGAATTTTGTGCAAAGTAATGATATGCTGTTGGTTTCACTATAGAACTATTGGGTGATTGTTTGAGAGAGGTGAAGAAGAGCAATTCTTTCTGCTGGGAGGTGTTGCTGGGTTGGAGCCTTCAATGGTTGTAATACTCTCAAAACCTTTATTTCTTCATTAATAAAAGCTATTGAGGTTCTTCTATGTGCTCTTGTTTCAATGATATATTGTGATGATTGCATGTTTGGTTTACACTAATCCATGAACCAGTTATGATTGCATGCCTCTTGTAGTTTCCTTCTTTGTTATTTTGCAGGATCTCATTGTAGCTGGGCGAGCAAAAGAACAAGGAGCTAGGAGCAAGCGGCCAAAGAGAAGAGTTTGGATTCGACATTAAGCGCAAGGCAACGGTTAGTGCATTTCTCCATTCTCTTTTGCTTTCATAAAGAAGTAAACCTTAAGTAGTTTGTTTTACAGTTGTTGCTAAGGAACTGTCACCCTTAGAGTGGGATAGGGTCATCCGAGTCGGATACTTTTCCCTACAACATGCTCATCTCTTCTCATTTGCATGAACATTTTTGAATCTAAAAGGACAAATCATCATAGGGGAGATAAATCTTCCACCTTATGTCCAACAATAGGAGAGATATAACTTATCAGGAAAGGATCGCAACTGTACTATTGTCTAATGATAATAGGCGAGATACCACTTTCCATTAAAGGTAAGGATTACATCCATCCTATTGTATGTTGATATTTCCATATTGATGATGAGCACCAGTATTGCAGCAAGAATGCTGCAACTCCTGGGGCTACCAACTTTACTTTTTCAAGCCAGGGTTTGTACAAACTTGGAGGTGACAGTGTTGTATACACAAATAGATGCAATGGATCCACTCTTTTTCAATGCTGAGCTGGTGATATACCACTATGGTTTCTCACACCCACCTTTATTGATTTAGAAGAAGTTTGATTACCAATGAAAAAGGGGAATTTGCCCTAATTGAGAGAATTGAAATATTAGCTATTGCAATAATGAAAGACTAAAAGAAATCATTAAAACACACCACTCATCTAGCTATTTGTTAAGATATCTTTCTTCAGAAGAATTCTAAACTAACACATATGGAACTTTAACTATCCTAAGAATGAAATATGATCTAATCAAAACACTTTACTGCTGTGCATAGGAATGAACACAATAACCTTTTTATTTTTGTCCTTTTTGTGAAAACATGAATGCTAATTCTTCTTGATTGTATGGCAGGTGGTTTAGATGTGGAGAGAGGTGGTTGTGAAGGGTCAGAAGGCTTAGATGCAAGTAGGGGTCTTCTCTAACCTTTCTTGATGCATTTTTCACAAATCGGCCTCAAAACAGGCCACTACAGGTCGTCCTATAGGATGTCTACAAGATGTCCTAATGCACCTACAAGATCCCCTGTATTCCTACAGGATCAGGCCAAAAGAATAAGGAGTGATTTAGGCAGTGGTATAGGGCTTAGGGAAGGTGAGTGATGGAAGGAATAAGGCAAGGAAGTGGCTAGGACTTCCTCAGAACTCAAACCAAAGTTTCTAGGATGGTTGGATTTGCTCAACAAGCATGGCAAGTTGGTCTTATGAAATGATAACTCGGTTTATGGAATTAGTGGCTTTTGGCGATTATGGATGGATGAGGTTAGGTTGGGGCTGCTGACATGAGATCTTCCTGCACTCTTGAAACTCCTGCAATACACACATCACTGGCATTTACCCATAAATCATGTCAAAACAAGAAATATCTCCAACAACATAAGAAAATAGAATTTCATCATTCATTTTCCTAGTTCATGCATGGAAATAATTTGCAGCCTATTGTGAAACATCATGAAATCTAATACAAAGATGGAGATAATATAAATAGCAACTGAAAACTATCCTTGAAAACTAAATATGCTGGCCTAATTAGCAGAAAATCCTAAGTTTCATAAGAAATCAAAATTCTGTCGTTTTGGGGCTGAATGGGAGTTTTTCCTTCAAACCATGGTCCCTGAAGGGAGGAGTGAGGCAAGAACCACTTGTTATCAGAGTTTTTGGTATTCCTTTATCTCTCTAAAGCTATTTTTAAAGCTATACAAAAATGGAACAAACTAATTAAATTCACTAATACTTGCAATGAAATAATGCTAGAATTAATTCAGAAAGTAATCTATGAAATAACATAAGCATACAAGTACAGTAAGAGGAACCTCTACTACTAGGGTTGGGTCCTAACCCAAGAGATTCAGCCCCCTGAGTCAACTCAGCATTGGATCAAGGAAATGCTCATTTTCATTAACATATCAAAAAATAATACATAACAACGTTTTTCCATAATCCTTCAACTCGAAAGTGCTTAATTATCTTTCATAAAAAATCCAAATCCTAATGAGGCTCTAGGCCTCCTTATTTATACGACTGAATTTTCCAACAACTTCCTTAAATCTAGGGAGGCTTCACTCCCAATCTCAAGATGAAATGGTTCTTTAATTATCACTAGCTCGGTTGCCAATGATCTTCATGACTTGGCTGGCTGCAACTCTGAGCTAATGTGATTTGATTGGAGGATATTCGAATGAGTGAGGATTTAATGAGGATGATCCATCTCCTATAATCTCTCCTTCTTGTCTCATTCGAGTTCCTACACCTTAATTAGCCATAATTTCCATAATTTTCTTCCAAAAACCTACAATTAATGCACATTAGACCACTAGACATAACATCTTACTTTTACTCATCTCATTAAGCAAAATATAATTAAAACATGTAAGAAATTATGAGAAGAGTTGACTTTAGTAATCTTGGAGGTGTATTAAGATCCATATATTTACCCAATGATGAGCCTCATCATCATCCCCCCACTGAAAGTGTTGCTTATCCTCTGAGCAAATTAATCTATGTCCATGTCCTTCATTGCTTTGGTGGCTTCCCTGACATCCCATGCTTCTACTTTAGTCTCCTCTTCTTGTGAATAAAATCCTTCCTTCCTCTCTATCTCTTCCCACTACTTTCTTTCTTCTTCTTCTTTCCTTCCTTCCAACATTCCTAAAAGCAATTTTGGAATGAGCCTCAAGCCAATCCAATTGAATTTGAGTCTTTATAGAGCCTGCTTATACATGGGGGTTCTATTTAGTTCCTCTCTCATTCTGTCAGGAGAATGGTATTCTCTAACTTTGAGGCTGTAAGGCAAGGTGTTCCATCTCCTTTGGAAAGCTTGTATGCTATCATCTCCTAGTAATCTGAACATGTCTTCAAAGTGTGTGACTGCTTCTTCTTGTGTAGCAAGGTACCTAGGTGCAAGCTTGGGATCATTTGCAATGAGGTTGTGGGTGATGATGACAACCATTGGGTTAGATTGCTCTTCTCTGATAATAAGGGGTTATGTCTCTTCTTTTGCCATTACCTTCTTTTATCTCTATGGATATTGCCTCCTCATGATTCATCCATGATGCTAAGGCCATCAATTGCAAGTCTCCTAGTTTTGAATTTGGGTCCCACACATTCAAATCTATCAAGGCCAAGTTGTGTAGGTAAAACTCAGATATTTTTGCTCTATCTTCCAAGGTGCTTTGATCACAGAGATCAATGAATTGTCTATAGTCCTAGAAGGGCATAGTTCCTCTTTGTGCTAGAGTCTTGATTTGGAATTGTAGCCATTGTTCCTTGAGATACAAGGCATAAGACTTTGCTGGCATCTTGCACTAGATTTCCTCCAAGGATAAACTGGCCATAGTTGCCAATTGGATTTCCCTTTCTTGTAGTTGTCCCCTTAGCCATGCATTTTTTTCTTGTAACTGAGATTTCATCATTGCTTCTCTGTCCCTTATGCTGCTAAGTTATTTTCCCATCTCCTTCAATTTCTCCTTGATTTTTCTCTAAAGGGGTTGCCTTTTCTTGCTGCTTTGGTGAATCCTCAATGACAATTGGATTTTTGGTGGGGGTTTGAGGTCTCCCTTGTCTAATCATAGTGCTATTTCTTGTATTGAAGTACAGTGGGGTTTGTCTTTTCCGCTTCCCTTTTGATTTGATAGGTGTCCTTAGGGCAGTAAGAGAATCTGCTGCCTCTTTCTCTGTGGGTTCTGGAGATACCCTTGGTGATTATTCCCCTTCTTTTCCTTGAGCTGTAGACCTCTATTCATCCTTCTTTCATGTTTCCTCTTTTTCATTTTCCTTCTCATTCTTTTCTTTGTCTCCACCTTCCTCTTCTTCTTCTTCTTCCTCTATTTCCTCACTCTGCCCATATGTCTCTTCTTTTGTTTCTTCTTCATTCTCCTCCTCTATTTCTTCTTCTTTGTCCTCCTCTATTTCTTCTTCATTTTCACTAGTAGTGGGGATTTTGTCATATTCAAGAGCTTGAATTTCTCCTCCTACCTGCATGTCTCTGACGTTTGTCCATGTAATAGGGAGTCTTAGGTTTTGTAGAGCATCTTCAAGAATGAGTTTGATCAACCCATGATAGGCTAGTTGCTGATGTTTTCCCTCCTGTAATTTGATGCTCACGTCTATCATTGATTGTAGAAGGAAATAGGGTATACTTAATATGTTTTTAGGAGGTTTGTTCTCTCCAAATCTTAGTTCTTAGAGGACTCTAAAGTGGTATCCATAAACCACACTGTATCTCCCTTCACATGATATGTATTTAATGAGGTGGTAACTGACTTCATTCCAAGGGTATGGAATGATTTCCCTTCTAACACCATTTTTTTCCTCCATTGTCTCTTCTCCTTCCAAAAAGAATCTTTTATTTGTAAGGGTGTTGTTACCCTTGTCTTCTTTTCTCCATGGTAACCCTAAAGGGAGTGTAGTGATTTTTCTTATAACTTCAGGGGTAATTACTACTGATAAGTCTTTCACCACAGTAGTGGCATTGGTCCTAGTGAGGGGTATGAGTGAGAGGGAAAATTCTTTGGCCACATCATCATCATATCCTCTCATCCTCTCAAAGAACCCCATCCATTGGTGCCTTGTGAAAATTTCCACTACAGGAGGATGCTGGTGGATCCTTGCTATGTTTGTGGGTTCTCTCTTGTTGAAACCTCCTGTCATATTTCCTTGGTAATTGTGGATGCTTGTGAGTATACAATTTAAGAATTCTGGTAGGTAAGGGAGGTATGAATGTTAACTTTTAGTGACATGAAATACAACTCTCCTATACTGAAATTTCCTTAATCAAATTGAAGATTTTTTCTTATTTCAAATGGAAATCATAGAGGGTATAGCTTCTACCTCGCTTTGTTACATTTAAGCAAGGATAACCTTTGATTTCACCTCCCTTAGTGCTTACTAACATTCATGTAGATTGATTTCCCTATATCATATAGCCTTCCTGTAGGTTTCTTGTAGGTCTCCTACACTGTAGATGCTGACCGTATCCTGTAGGTGTTGCATCAGGAAGCCTGAGAGCAACCTCTTCATTCGATGAATTCTCAAAATTTCTAATGCTCTATTTGTATGGGAATTAGTGTTTTATTTCCATATATGGCTGATTGTGTGGGGTGGTGTGCTGGCTATCTAAGTACGAGCACCACATTTTGGACCGTTGGTCCCACTATCAGTCCATCATTCCACCTCACCTCGTAATCATATCCCACTCCTTTCCTCCGTAACTTAACCATTTTTGGATTTATTCCCTTTTTCTTCTGATTTGAATTTTTCCACGTGTGGAGTGGTCTAACTATTTTCTTCTCATCGACTGGCCAAAGGTGGCCAAGTTAATTGGCCACCTTTACTTATAAAATCAACTATCACATACTCCTATAGTTTTGATCATATCGTACTAACGAGAGAGCATGATTAAGATGACATACCTGTGGGTAAGATGCTTTGATGGTGATGCATGTTGGAGAATGATGCTTCTTTGCTGTGTTTTTGCTGCATATTCTTCTGTGTATTTTCCTCTTTTGACTCTTGTTTCTTTTGATGTGCAGGTGCTGGAGAGTGATGTTGGTGATATTGTCACTGCTGCTGAGCTCTGGAGGAGCTTCCTCATCCTTGGAATCTTGATGCTAAAGATGGCTGCAAACTGTGAGGTTTCCTTTGTGTGATAGGCTGCTACAGGATTTCCTACAGGAAACCTACAGGATGTCCTGTAGCTGCCTCTTCCCTAAACATTCATATTTTTTCTCAAATCTCAAGCATGAGGGGTGTTGAAATGAGTGGAGAAGGGTGGTGGGTGAGAGATGTTGTCTCTAGGTATTTTTCTTCTTTCCCTCCTCTCTCTCTCTTCTGTTTTTTTTTTTTTTTTTTTTCTTTTTGTAATTTGAATTTTTTGAATTTATTTCATTGATGGATGCAAGGGTGACATGGTGATGAAAGGAATGGAAATGATGTGGTGGAGTGAATGGGTTTTTTGTTTTTTTGTTTTTTTTCATCCCCTTACTCTTGGACTACCTTTCTTGGGATTTTCGAGGCCACTGTAATTCCTATAGGAAACACCTGTAGGCTTACAGGGAATCCTGTAGGATTACAGGGAATCCTGTAGAAAACACAGAGCTTATGTAAGATGAGTTGGAGGGGTTCATAAGTGGAAGAATCGGTGAAAAATGAAAGATATAAGATGGGTGTATCGAAACATGGCTCTTGTGGGTCCTTTTGTCCCTCTCATGTTGTGCTTATCCTCCTCTTGCTGACCTGCAAAACAAAATTTCCAATTTTTTTGTATCTTTTTTTTTTTTTTTGTAAAACAACTAGTCTACCTTCAAGGAGGTTTTCATCCTAGTTGCCTGCCTTGGTTGCCTCAAAAGAGGTTTTCACCCATAGATCTTTTTATTTTCTTTTTTTTTTTTTTTAAATGCCATTGGGCCACCTCAAGAGGTTTTCAACCCAACAGTGGGACTCAGGTGCCTCATGGAGGTTTTCACCTAAGTCTCTCTCTCTCTCTCTCTCTCTTTCTCTCTCTCTCTCTCTTCTTTTTTTCCCAGAGACTTGGTCGGGTGGATGCTGAGACTTGCTCCACCACCATCACTGTCCTACCAATGCTATTGATGAATTCTTGCTTTGACAAGGGCTTCTTGTAGATCTTTAATCTATACCCATTGACAAGTAAAGGGATAGCCTCTGCATCAATGGTTCTTATCTATATAACACCATTATCATGACATTTTTCTATGGCATAAGGCCCTAACCATCTTGTCCTTAACTTACCTTTAAAATCCTTGTAACGGGAATTAGACAACAAAGCCCAATCACCTTCTTGAAATTGTTTGTCCCTTATATTATTATCATGCCAAATTTTCGTTTGAAATTGTGTCACCTTTGTGTGCAGGAGGGTCTGCATCCTAAATTCATCTAACCCATTCAGCTGGAGCAATCTTTCTTGTTGTGCCCTAGTGATATCTAGATCTAGTTTTGTTTCCATTCTTAAGGTGTTGTATTCAAATTCAATGGACAACAAAGCTTTCTTCCCATATACTAGCTCATAAGGAGTGAACCCAGTGGTGGTCTTCTAGGTGGTATTGTAGGCCCAAGTGGCCTCAACTAATCTATTTGCCTAATCCTTTCTGCTGCTACTAATCACTTTGGTCAGAATGCCTTCCAGTGCTCTTTTGGTTACCTCCACTTGCCCATTAGACTGTGGGTGGTAAGGAGTGGACGTTCTGTGCTTGAGCTTGTGATGGCTTAACAAATTCTCAATCATGTGAGATGTAAATTGACTGCCTTGATCAGTGACCAATTCTCTAGGGTACCCAAACTTATAAAACACATTTTCCCTTAAGAATTCAACCACCTTTTCTTCTGTTGTTGCTTTGATGGCCTTGGCTTCAACTCACTTGGTTAAATAGTTAGTGTACACAATGATGTACTTCTTCTGTTTGGATGGAGGGTCAATGGGCCTAATGAAATCCATTCCCCACTTGTCAAATGGCTCGAAATTGACTTGAGGTTGCAGAGGCATTTCATCCCTTGGGGTAGGTTTTCCCATCCTTTGGCACTGATCACACTGATTGGTATACCTCCTCACATCTTGGTGAAGAATGGGCCAGTAATAACCAGCTTTTAGTACCTTGAATGTTGTTCTTTTGGCTGCAAAGTGCCCTCCACAAGGTCCATCATGACAGGTCAAAAGGATGTCAAATAATTCCTCCTCCTTGACACATCTTCTCAAAATTTGATCTGGGCCTAACTTAAAGAGATTGCCCCCAATCCAAGTGAATGGGGCGCTCTTCCTTATGATCTTGCTCTTTTCCTTGGAGGACAAATTTGGTGGACACTGTGTAGACACCAAGTAATTTTCTATGTTAGAAAACCATGGAGAGAGAATTGAAATGTTGAATAAGTGTTCATATGGTAGCTAATCATCAACCATTCCTTCCTCCCCTATAGGCAAAGTCAATTTGGATACAAAATTTGCAACAACATTCTCCTTGCTAGGCTTATCAATAATAGTTAAATCAAACTGCTGCAATAAAGTATTCATATAATAATCCGGACATTTACATCAGGTTTATTCATCAAGTATTTAATTGCAGCATGGTTAGTGTGTACAAACGTTTGGTAACCAGTAACGTAGTTCCTAAATTTATTCAATGAATGCATAACAACAAGGAGCTCTTTTTCAGTCACTGTGTAGTTCAGCTCGGCTTTTGACAGATTATTACTGATGAAGTAAATGGCGTAAGGTAGCTTGTCATCTATCTGGCATAGAGTGGCTCCCATGGCTTTGTGAGAGGCATCAACATGTATGTGGAAAGGAAGAACCCAATTCAGGACTCGAAGAATAGGTGTAGTAGTCAACTTGTCCTTTAGGGTGTCCAAGGCTTCTTGACAACCTTCTGACAATAAAAACCCGGAGTCTTTGGGCAATAACCCAAATAAAGGAGAAGCTAACTTACTGAAATATTTTATAAACCTCCTATAGTATCCAACTAATCCTAAAAAGCTTTTGACATTCCTCCATTTTTACGGAGTCGGGACCCTTTTGATGATGGCTATCTTATTTGGGTCTACCTGCAGTCCTTCCTGGGATATTGAGTCACCTAGAATAGTCCCTGTAGTCATTACGAACTCACATTTTTAGGGACTAAGGGATAAGTTCATTTCAATGCATTTGTTAAAACCTTACCCAAGTTAGAGAGAGTCTCCTGGAAATCACACCCATAGGGTGTAAAATCATCCATATAAATTTCTACTGCATCATGGACTAGCTCGACGAAGATACTCAGGACTGCCTTTTGGAAAGTGGCAGGGGAATTGCATAGACCAAAAGGAAGGACCCTATAAGCAAAAGTACCCCAAGGGCAGGTGAAGGTGGTTTATCCTAGTCCTCTGGGCTAAAATGGATTTGATTGTACCTGTTGAACCCATCTAAGAAAGAGAAAAACATTTTCCCTGCCAAGCCATCTAACACTTGGTCGATGAAGGGTATTGGGGAATTGTACTTCTTCGTTGATTTGTTTAACTCTCTGTAATCAACACAAATCCTCCAATTCCCATTTTTACTTGGAACCAGAACCAAAGGAGACACCCACTCACTGTTTGAGACAGGGTAAATGGATCCTGCATCCAGGAAATTTTGCAATTCTTCTTTGACTATATTCTTGAGAGTTGGATTCATTCTCCTTTGGGGTTGTCAAAATGGTTTGAAACCTTCTTTCATATAAATGTGTTGAGTACACATCGAGGGGTGCACTCCCTTCATCTCTATGTAATTCCAAGCAAAGGCATCCAAATGCTCCCTTAGCATGTTACATAACTCTTCTTCTTGGTGTACAGAAAGAGGGGTTGATTTTTAGATTTCTTTCAAGGCCAAATTCTATTTTCTTGACATGAGTAGGGTTTGACTCAGCTAAAATATAGGTCAAACTAATGGTTTCTCTTGGTTTCGTTCACTACTTCCTCTCGAGACAAGGTGTTGGGAGTTGGATTTTGGAGGATGTGTTCAATCAAATCATCTTCACCAGGTTGTCTGTAGGTTTTAACCCTGTACAGAAATTACCTACATACGAATTCTAAAACACATAAAATAAACAACGTGAGAGAATAACACATAAAACACATATACACAGATATTTTCCCCTGGATCCCAAAACTGGGACTACCAGCTTGATTTTTCATTATGTTCCTTCCAATGTTATAATACATATTTATACATCTCGAAGCATCCAATACCATGGACTGAAAACCATCGCGTCCAAAACCATGGACCGAAAACCATCACATCCAAAACCATGTGCGAAAATCATGCACAAAACCATAGGTGGGTCCGCCCAACCTAACATAGGGTCCAAGACCAAAATTTTCTGGGGCGCTACCTCAGACCCCATAGAGTGGTGTTACCTACACCCCTCAAACCCCCTGTGACCCCCCCGCTTCGCAATCGATGCAACAAAGGGGTGGCTCCGCCCCCCCTCTAACCCCCTGGTTAACTACGTGGGCTAGTCGTGGAAAGAATATAACACAACCCAACATTCTCCCACTTGTTGTTTTCTTTCCACAGGAGGCCATAAGAGAGCTTAGTCATTTATCCAGCCCTGCAATGCCCATTATTTCTCTAGACCAAGAGAACTTCTCAGAGTTCACAGATTTTGTCAATGCATCTGCAGTATTCTTCAAAGTGTCCACCTTTACCAGCAACACCTTTTTTTTTCTATCATATCCCTCACAAAGTGATATTGAACATCAATGTGCTTTGTATTTGAATGATATGCAGGGTTCTTTGCCAAGAAAATTGCTCTTTGGCTGTCACAGTCTATCCTTATAGCTCCCTGTACTAACCCCATACTTGAACACAATCTCTGCAACCAAACTGCTTCCTTGCTTGCATGAGTGGCTGCCATGTATTTTGCCTCTGTAGTTGATAGTGCCACTACAGATTGTTTCTTACTCATCCAACTGACTTCACCTCCAAATAGGTTAAACACATACCCACTTGTAGATCTTCTCTGATCCAGATCTCTAGCCCAGTCTGCATCAACAAAGCCACGAATATCCAACACTCTGTCCAATCCTAGTCTTCCTTGGTAGCACAAACCATAATCACTAGTGCCACGCAAATACCTAAAAACTCGCTTCACTGCTTACCAATGCTCCTTTCTTGGTTTTGACATAAACCTAATCAATACTCCCACTACATGTGCAATGTCTAGTCTAGTACAAACCGTTGCATACATCAGGCTACCGACTGCACTTGCATATGGAACACGGGACATGTCCTCTTCCTCTTCTTGTGTCTTGGGACATTGTTCAGTAGATAACTTTACACCTACAGGAATAGGAACCTTGACCGGTTTATATCCTGCATATTAAATCTTTGCAATATTGTCTCGACATACTTCCTTTGGTTTAACCAGAGCTTCCTCTTTGCCCGATCTCTTTTAATTTCCATGCTCAAAATATAGTTTGCGGCACCAAGATTTTTCATGTCGAATTTGGAGAACAATTGGGTCTTCAAATCCTGGATAATTTCTTTGTCATTTCCAACCAACAACATATCATCCACATACAAGACCAAATAAATAACATAGTCACCAATTAATTTAAAATACACATAGTGATCTGCTTTGCTTCTGGTGAAGCCAAGTCCTCGTATAAATGTATCAAATTTATGATACCACATCCTTGGTGACTGTTTTAACCCATACACAGACTTCTTTAACTTGCATACTAGTTCTTTCTTACCCTTCACCGAAAAGCCTTCAGGTTGCTTCATGTAGATTTCCTCTTCCAGATCCCTATGAAGAAATGTTGTCTTCACATCCATCTGTTCTACCTCAAAATCAAAAGAAGCAGCAATAGATAAAAGTAATCTAATAGAAGTTACCTTGGCAACAAGAGAAAAAATATCACCAAAATCAATTCCCGACACTTGGGAATAACTTTTGTTACCAATCGAGCTTTTTATTTCTCCACCTTTCCTTCTGCAATTGTCTCCTTCTTGAACACCCATTTTCTGCCAATGGGTTTCCTTCCAGCCGACAAATCCACTAGATCCCAAGCCTCATTTTTGTGCAAAGATGCCATTTCTTAAACCATGGCCTCTTTCTAGAGTTTTCCATCCTCTGAATCTACTGCTTCCTTCACAGTTCTGGGATCATCATCAGTAATAGATAAAGAAAAATTTGAATAGAAATCAGATGGACTATACCTTTCTGGTTGCCTTCTTTCTCGAACTGATCTTCTCACACCCAGAGTTTGTGGCTCTTCATCTTTTGATTCCACCTCTGCTGTAGAGTCTGATTCTTCCTCCTTTAGCTCAAACTCTATCTTCTTAGTTTCCTTTGGTTGGACTTCATGTTTAATAACATCTTTCACCTCTCTGAACACGACATCTCGGCTATACACAACCTTCCTTGTTACTGGGTTCCAAAGCTTATAACCCTTTAAACCATCCTTATACCCAATAAAGATGCAATTTTCAGATTTACTATCCAACTTTGTTCTTTTCTCATTTGGAACATGTACATATGCATCACATCCAAATACCCTCAAATGTGAAAGAGAGGGTTTCTTACCAGTCCATACCTCTTATGGATTCTTCTCCTCTAATGCTGATGAAGGTGACCTGTTGACCAGGTAACATGCAGTCTCCACTGCCTCTGCCCAGAATTCTTGTCCTAACCCGACACCACTAAGCATGCTTCTTGCCCTTTCCATCAACGTCTTGTTCATTATTTCTGCAAATCCATTTTGCTGAGGTGTATATGGAGTAGTCTTCTATCATGCTATACCACACTTCTTACAGAATTCTTCAAATTCCTTACTGCAAAACTCTCCACCGTTATCTATCCTCAGCACCTTTATCTTCTTCTCTGTCTGGTTTTCCACTAGAGCCTTAAATTATTTAAACCTATCAAAGACTTCAGATTTCTTCTTAAGGAAATATATCCATGTATTCCTTGAGAAGTCATATATAAATGATACATAGTACATAGACTTACCTAGTGATGGAACCTTCACAGGTCCAAACACGTCACTGTGCACAAGCTCTAATATCTGTTTCACCCTCTTACCACCAGAGGGGAAACTCACCCGATTTTTCTTCCCATAGACACAATTTTCACAGAAATCAAAATCCAGAGAGCTACTACTCATACCTTCTACCATACCTTTACCATGAAGTATTTGAAGGCCCTTCTCTCTAATATGTCCAAGCCTTTGATGCCACAACATGGTCTTCTCTCCAGAGACCACTAGATTTTCTGCTCCACTTTCAGGAACCATAGAACTGTTGCACTCATCAACAACCGTGCTACCTTGAATCTTGTACATAGTTCCAATCTGAACTCCCTGCATCAATACCAGTGCTCCCCGAACCATCTTGCAGGTATCCTTCTCGAACATTGTTTTTACACCTACATCATCCAACTTTCTTACAAAAATCAGATTTCTAGCCAATGCAGGAATATGCAGAACACCCGGAAGTGTTCTAACCATTCCACCTTGCAACTTCAAATTTACTTTTCCGCGACCAACGATTCTATCCTTCCTATCATCCCCTAAGAAGACATCACCACCCTTGTATTTCTCATACTCGCAGAACCACTCTCTATGGGGAGTGAAGTGAAAGGATGCACCTGAGTCCATCAACCATGCCTCATGATCTACATGTGTACTTGAAGAATCCAAGTACACATCCCCTCCTTCATTTGAGGTGGTTTTCATCTTTGCAGAAGGAGCATCATTAGATCCCTTTCCTTTATCAGGAGCTTTAGATTTATAGTCCCTTTTGTAGTGCCCTTCCTTTCCGCATTTCCATCACACCACCTTTACAAGTTTTCCTAGAGATTTAGATATCCCACTCAATGACTTATTTTTGTTTCTGTTCTGGGACCATCCTCGTATAGACAAGGCATCACCATTCTGGCTCTCCATATTTTTCCGTCTCATCTCCTCTGTCAGCAAAGATGAGAGTATTTCATAAAACTCCAAGGTAGTTGCATTGCTACCTATTGCAATAACCCGACTATCCCACGAATCTGGTAGAGAACACAACAAACTGATGCACTTATCTTCATCTAAAATTTTAATACCAACAGATGCTAGATGACGTACCACAGTATTAAATGCGTTCAGATGCTTTGTCACTGAGTCTCCATCTTTCATCCTCAGGTTATACAGCTTTTTCCACAGGAACAATTTATTCACCAGAGACTTAGATTGGTACAAAGTCCCTTACTTTTCCCACAAAGCCTTTGCCATAGCTTCCCCTGATACATTCAACAATACTGAATCTGAGACACACAATCATATTGTGCTCTTTGCCTTCCGATCCAACTTCTTCCATTCTTCATCAGACACTCCCGTTGGTTTAGTACCCAGATCTACTGTGATCCACTGATCTTTATCCACCAACAGATCCTCCATATTGAGTTTCCACAACTCAAAACTCTGACCATTAAATTTCTTGATCTCTATCTTTCCACTGCTCACCATCTTCTTTCACCACCAGAATCAATCTCGCAGATCTCCCACTAAACAGGGTCTACCATAGGCCCGAGCAAAACCCCTTAGCAACAAAGGCGTCCCCTTAAAGCCAAAACAACTCTCATACCAAATGTAGGTTTTAACCTCGTACATAAATTAGCTACATACGAATTCTAAAACACATAAAATAAACAATGCGAGAGCATAACACATAAAACACATATACACAAGTATTTTCCCTTAGATCCCGAAACCGGGACTACCAGCTTGATTTTTCATTATGTTCCTTTCAATGTCATAATACATATTTATACATGTCGAAGCATCCAATACCATGGACCAAAATCCATCACGTCCAAAACCATGGACCAAAAATCATCGCGTCCAAAACCATTTGTGAAAATCATGCACAAAACCATAGGTGGGTCTGCCCAACCGAACATAGGGTCCAAAACCAAAATTTTTCGGGGTGCTGCCCCAAACCCCATAGAGTGGGGTTACCTGCACCCTTCGAACCCCCTGTGAGCCCCCTGCTATGCAATCGACGCAATCAAGTGGGGGCTTCACCCCCCCTCTAACCCCCTGGTTAACTACGTGGGCTAGCTGTGGAAAGAATATAACACAACCCAACACTGTCCTCCTCCCATGGTAGTTTCTAGGGTATAGAGTTGGGCGGAGTATACTTCATCTTCTTCCTCCTCTTCTAGCCATAAAGGTAAATCATGTTCTAAAGATGGTTGAGCATGAGGGTACAAGACCAACTTCTTGGATACATGCCCATTTTTGATAGTCATGTTTCTAGCCCTGCAACGGATGTAGGCATTGACAATGGCTAACTAAGGCCTCCCAAGTATGAGAGAATAACCATTAAACTTGGCATTAGGTTGGAGATATAGGAAGTCTGCAAAGTACTCCTAGGAGTCAATGGAGACCATCACATCCTCAACAATCCCCTCAGGGGCTACTATGGATTGTTCTGCAAGCTGCAAGAATTTCATGGTCTTTCTTGATGAACCCTAGAGATTCAGATTAAGCATGGTGTCCTTAGTCATTACATTAATGGCAACCCCAATATCAATCAAGGTATCTGGGACAATGGTGCCATTGATGTGCACATCTACTACAGGGATTCCAGCGTCCAAATAATTTGGGAAAATTACCTTCCCCAACATTATGTTGGACAATTGTCCAATGACATTAATGGTAGGAGTGTCTCTTTTTCACCTCCCTAGACGTTTGAAACACTTCTCTTTAATCAGTTTGTTGTAAATAGGTACATCCTTAATGGCTTGGAGAAGTGGAATTTTGACATAGATTTTTCAATTCACCTAGAAGTTCATTCTCTTCTGGGGTAGGCTGGACTGGATGAGTTAACCTTTCAGGAAAGGGTGGTGGATTCAATCTAGGCATATTTTCATCTCTTTCCTCCTCACTCTC
Organism: Pinus tabuliformis; assembly: GCA_031772625.1. Lineage (NCBI taxonomy): Eukaryota > Viridiplantae > Streptophyta > Pinopsida > Pinales > Pinaceae > Pinus > Pinus tabuliformis. The sequence continues at coordinate 1,512,088,993 of CM062816.1, forward strand.
CCTAGGTGGAGATGAAGGTTGGTTGTCCAAGAGTATTATCCCAGACCTCAGTTTGATTTCCTAGATTTCCATTGCATAAGGAGGTATGATGTCTCTCCACTGTAGAGCTAGTGTGCCTATCTGTTGTTCGGGTTTGGATTTGGTTGGGCAGGCATATGAGGTTGTTTAGGTGGAGCAGGGTGTAAAAGTTGTGGTTGAGTAGGAGGTGAAGGCAATAAATATGGAGCATTGTTGTATTGGGGCCTCCACCCCTGGGATGGTGCATTCCACTGAGGCTGTGGAGGAGTATATGGCTGAAATGGTTGGTTGGTCAGCTGGGAATGGTACTAAGGTGTAAAAGACTAGGGAGAATGTGTAGACCAGGAGGGATGAGCAAGGGGTCCCAAAGAGGGAATGTATGTGTTTTGGTTAGGGTTGTAATATGCATATGATGACCCTTTCATGCCCTGCTGGTACAGTTGAGGTCCCCAAGGCCTTCTTTAATTTATGTAGTAGAGCTGCTTAGTCACCCCTTCAGTTCCCTGATACACAACTTTTAGTCCAGGTAGAGAAGGGCACTTGTTTGTGGAGTGGTTTTCTTCACAGACCGAGAAGATTTCTATCAGGTTTAATGGACATTCATTCCTAAGGTGCCTCCTTGTGCATCTAGGGCAGAAGATGGTTAATGCTCTCTCTGATTCCTCCTGCTTCCTCTTGATGTGCATAATGTCCATCTGTAGGGCAAGGGTTTACATCATTTCACTCTTAAAATCTTCCAACATGTTCCCAATTTCACATTTTATAGATGTGTTGGACGAGGATGAGTTGGCCACTGTTTGACTACCCCTACCCTTTTTCCTAGCTGCCCTAGAATGGTTCTTAAAGATGGTCTTGATATCCTCATAAGGTAGCTGGTAGATGTCCCCTCTCGATAGTAGATTTAGGTTATCTAGAAGATCTTCCCTGACCCCCTTGCGTAGGAATAGCTTCAATGACTCAGGATCAAGTGTGCACCTGGCCCTTTTGTAGCTAAGCTGGAATCTTTCATCATAATCCTCTAAGGACTCATCATGCACCAAGGTCATTCTAAAAATTTCCTCTTTAGTGTCTTTGGACCTATAGTAGTCCCTATACTTGTTTTTGAAAGCTTGTTGCATCTGAGCCCAGGTGGTGCTTCTATCCCCAGTTAAACCCATGAACCAACACAAAGCTTCATCCTTGAGAGTGGATGGGAATAATTTCAACTTTTGATCATTAGTGGTTTAATCAAAAGTTCTGCATATGACATCGAACTCAAACAAGAAAGTATCTGGATCTTTTGAGGTTAGGCCATGGAAGTGAGGAAGAGCAGAGGGGCTTATGTTTTTCATCTTAGCATCCCCATTGGTTTCTATGATGGGAAAAGAACCCTCAATTCTTTCTCTATCTCCTCTATCATTTCAATTTTTAGCCATTAGGTTAGTTGGAATGGGTCCTTATTCTTCTTCTTCCCCTGTAGGCTCTTCAAAAATCTTTGGTTGTTTGCCTAAGGGGTCCTCCAATTCACAACCACCAAAGAAGAGGGAAGGTTGGCTGTTTGAAGTGGTGGGGGTATTTGGTAGAAATTTTCCTAAGTTATCCCTATTCATACGAGGCATGAAAGAAGTGTTTTGGTTTTGTTTTTTTTTCAAGATTTAAGACTAATTGCATAATTGACATGGAAAATTGAATTGAAGCTAAATGCTGAATGAACTCACTTGCAGGATGGAAAGGAAAGAAAACCAACTTACAAATAATTTTAGAAAAATGGAACTAATAGAAGAATGAAAGAGATAAGAAATTGAAGAAAGAAAGAAGAAATCACATCTACTCAGACACCTCCTCGACAACGATGCCAAAAAGTGATGAGCACTAGTATTGTAGCAAGAATGCTGCAACTCCTAGGGCTACCAACTTTACTTTATCAACCCAGGGTTCATACAAACTTGGAGGTGTAAGTATGTGTACACAAATAGATGCAATGGATCCACTCTTTGTCACTGCTGAGATGGCGATAAACCACTAGGGTTTTTCAAACCAGCCTTCTATTGATTTAGAAGAAGTTTGATTACCAATGGAAAAAGGGGAATTTTTCCCTAATTGAAAGAATTGAAATATTATCTGCCGCCTTAATGAAAGACGGAAAGAAATGCTTAAAACAAACCACTCATCTAGCTATCTGTTAAGTGATCTTTCTTTACAAGAATTCTAAACTAACACATGTGGAACCATAACTATCCTAACCATGCAATCTAATCTAATCAAAACACTTTACTGTTGTGCATATGAATGAACACAATAACCTTTTTTCTTTTTGTCCTTTTTGTGAAAACATGAATGCCGATTCTTCTTGATTGTATGGCAGGTGGGTTAGGTGTGGAGAGAGGTGGTTGTAAAGGGTCAGAAAGCTTGAAAGGTAAGAAGGGGTCTTCTCCTATCTTTCTTGTTGCAATTTTCACAAATCGGCCTCAAAACAGGCCACTACAGGATGTCTACAGGATGTCCTAATGCACCTACAGGATTAGGCCGAAAGCATAAGGGGTGGTTTAGGCAGTGGCATAGGGCTTAGGGAAGGTGAGTGATGTAAGGAATAAGGCAAGGAAGTGGCTAGGACTTCCTCAAAACTCAAACCACAGTTTCTAGGATGGTTGGATTTTCTCAACAAGCATGGAAAGTTGGTCTTATGAAATGATAACTCAGTTTATTGAATTAGTGGCTTTTGGCGATTATGGATGGATGAGTTTAGGCTGGTGTCACACGGAATAAGTCGATCTTGTGGACAAGATAGACCTTCCTAGAATCTAAAGAAGACCTAGTGACAAGCAAACCAATCAGACACTATCTTTCTCTAAATATGCTTTTATAAACAAAGGTAAACAAGTGTTTTAGGCCTACCTTAGGTCCAACGCAAGTTTGTGGATGCCTTCGCCCCTTTGATCCAAATGAGCTCCTTTGTCATGAATCTGCGAACACAAACAAGGCAAACAAATTAAATAGCACCTAAAAAGCCAATATCATAAAACATATTTAACATGAAAGTCAAGGAATTCATGAAACAAATGACATGAGACAATTTGTTGAGAAAAATGAGTTTGATTGTATTAATTCAAATCAAGAAGAACTTTACAACCTGTGCCTTGACATTGTACAAGCTCCTCCGAGGGTCTAGCAAGAAGTCTCCTCTACTTTGACAAGTTTCACTCTCTTCCCAATGAAGCCAAAAAGGTATGTGATCTCTCCTCTTAAGCTCAACTAGGAAGTCTTAATTTCACCAGCATTTACCCTAAAAAATGTTCAGCTTCTAACCTCCCTAGCAACCAGCCCAATGCCTGAATTTATAGTGCAATGGAGGGAAGTTACTAGGTCCTCCTTCAAAGGGATAAAGCCCTCCTTCAAAGGGATAGCTCCTCTCATCAAAGGATTAGCTCCTTCTCTTTTGGGATGCATGAACCACCTAAGAGCGGCCAATCCACGTCAAAATTCCTTCTAGAATCATCTAGAATTAACCCAAAGTGAGTTTTTTAGAATAAACTTGCGCCTTTTTTACTTTCACAGGGGTCCACACCCACACCTTTAGGGACAGAGTGGGCAGGTCCGCAGTTTTTGTTAACAGAAGGTGCGGGACCGCAGGCAATAGTGAGAGAAAATGCGGAACCAGAGTTTTATTTATTTTCAATGTCTTTCTCTCATTTTCAAAGCTTGACTTGAAGAGCTGAGGTCTGAGACTTGCTTAGGAGGATAGTACAAGTGATGATAGACCCATACTAACTGCAAATAATCATGGTGACGATATTTTTGTGTAACAGATTGCCCCCTAAAGTGCGAAGTCTGTAGTAGATGAGGATTTCATTTATCATTTAGGAAGAGTGAAGTACTTTATCATTTCGAGGATCATCTTGTGGAGAGCCCGGTTGGAACCTGTAAAAAAATTCAATGCAAGATATATATATGAGATCATATCATCGTTGAGGTAGGCATTCCCATACTCAGATCAAAACTGACTTAGAAAACTAACTACTTCTCTGATACAGGAATGATCTTGTAATACATCACAAGTATAGACTCATGTGGACACAGTATGGACACAACCATCTGTTTATGAATAGTCCATTATATAATGAATACAAAATTCCTCGCAGCCTGGATTGTGGAAACCAGATCCAGGGTCTTTATTTCTACTTCCTGAAACAGTATGATTCTATCAATGCGAATGAATGTGTTGGAGTCGAACATGGTAGAAACCACTTGATTACTAGTCAATGATGTAAACTGTTAACAAGTGTGAGAGAAACCACCAGTGATGTCAATGGTTCTCAAAGAACCCAGTACAATCCATGAGATGTGAATAAATGTGTTGATATCGAACATGTCACGGAATCCTTTGATCGAAGGTCAATGATGCAACCTGTCGTCAAAGGCGAGAAACTTGCCATTGAGGCATGCAGATCCCAAGGTACTGATGATTTCTAGATCATCTTTCTAGATAATGAGCTGAAGTCGATAGAAAGCGATCCATCATAGGCAAGCCCACAACACGAAATCATAGATCAAGTTGAAGAAATTTAGTTGCAAGGACTGACTCAGGGATGGTCAAGATGGATGACAGATATTTTGCAGATGAGTGGCTTATTGGCAGTGACCTCTTGAACACATAGCGACACGATAGATGGCTTGGTGACAATTGACCCAAAGTTAATACCCAGAAACTGGCTGAAGACTTTCAATGTGGTTTGATCAACTGTTAGGCAAAGGATTTCCCAACCCAGGTGAATAAAAGTGTCGTGTTCAAAAGTGGTTACAAAGTATGACAAACAGGCTCATTTTTCTCTCTTTTCCCCCACCATTTCTAGCAAATACCTCTTTATTTTTGACAAGCTTGAGGAGGATAACATTTGCTTGATTATAAGCTCATCCTTCAGATGAGTCCAACTTAGTTTAAATTCGAACCCTAAGAAGGAGTGGTTCGTTCCTGTTTGTAATTGAACAGGTCCTTTACTGTGAAATTTTAACGAGTCCAGTACAGGAGAAACTCGGCGTTTTTCAATTTTAGAGAGTCTGAAAAAACTTAAGAAGACTCCAAGGTTGACCTTTTTCGTAAATTTGTGTCTCCCAAGCCCTAAAAAGTATAAAATAATACTTGAAAGAACCGCTTGATCTTTTACAACCAAGGAGTACTTTTCGTAAATAGTGTCCCTGATCCGAAAAAGTAAAAAAGCGATCAACGACACGTCGTTTTATAACCAGTATCGAATTTGAAACGACAAAAATCCGGCAATCTTTTCATGTTTTTACGGTTAGAAAAGAGCTGTAAGTGGACCGTCTTTTAGTTCCATTTTAACGAGTTTAAAAGAAAAACTTGGCAATCTTTTCATGTTTCAGGAGTCAGAAAAGAGCTTAAAGGTGACTCTAAATGTTTTTACGTCGAAAATGATAGATTTCGCCTGAATAATCCGTTATCCTGAACAAAAATGCAAACATTACTCATACCTGTTTGAAATGGATAAAAATGTTGCAAAAATACCTTTCCAAAGTGAAACATAAACAAATTTGGAATTTATTTACTCAAAAAACTTATAAAAATGGCTTTCGTCAATTCATTTTTACAGTTTGAGTTTTGGGTGAGAAAATCTTGCTTTTGTTCAGAAAACTTCCCATGAAGATTGCGAAAAATCCAACCGTCGGAATCGAACACCGTCTTCTCCAGGTAATCCACATCATCCTACTCTTCATTTTTAACCATTACATTTCTTGTTTTAGGCTTTTATTTTATTTTTGGAGGGTTTCTAGGCTTAAAACCCGCGTGCGGGGGCCCGCAGGTGTACCACTGCTAGCCCGCGGACCCCGACTTTTTCTCAATTGGGAAAAAGTCAGGGGTCCGCACCTTCCATGTAGGCAAAGTGCGGACCCACGCACTGTGTCTAACCCGGAGGGTGCGTTCCCCGCCGCAAGGGTTTTTAACCCAAAAATTCTCAAAATTGACCCAAACAAATTAATTTCTAGCATTCTAATTTGTCTTTTAACTTGATGCAGAGAGTACATCATGCTAGATTGGCGTGAACGAGAGCATGAGGACGTGGATGCTGCCGCATGGAATCACCAACCTTCGATTGATGCTTTGAAGGTGTGTGACTTGTTCAAATTCTGGGCCATACCTGGCATGAGGGCCCAGGTGGATTTCTTACAGTGGTTGGTTGACAGATGGAGCATATAGGACCAGTGCTTCTTCATTGGTGGCCACCAGCTCGAAATCGAGCCGGTAGATATATATTTCTTGACTGGTTTGCCTAAGAGAGGCAAAGACTTGACTCTATTCGAGGCTAGGCCAGGTGGCCAGTCTGTCGATAGCCTCCGGCTAGAGTTCTGCAACAGCCAGGCTAGAGACAAAGGGATGGACATAAAAACCATATCCCTTCCTGAACTCATGGTGATCGCCTTTACTGTCACCAGACTTTGCAGGAGTGCTGCATTACATGTTGCCACCGGATCCCAGATGCGTATCGCAGTTGATTGCTTTCAAGGCACCATCTTCAATTGGTGCGATGCTGTGTTGGCCAATGTGAAAGGCCAATTGACCAGAGCCAAGAACGAACAACTAAAGACCTTTGGTTATGGGGCTTTGGTTGTGAGCTTTGGTCTGGAGAGGGTTCCCATGTTGATCCCGCAGCACCTTACTGTTGGAGCTGGGCTTCCTCGAGAGCCCAAACTGATGCGATGGGTCGCAGTTATGGCCCGTCATCCGGACGAGGGGACAGAGGTTGTTTGATTCAAACCTGAGTATTTCCAGTGGTTGGAAAACTAGGTTTTCTCTATTCAGGACTTCCCTTACGCTGGGGTAGATTTTTGTGGTGACCCAGACATGGATCTTCCACCAGGAGAGCAATTGGATGACTCAGGTAAAATCATTTTCAACATTTTTCCTATTTTAAATTTTTTTATTATTTTTCATCGTCCCAAAACTGATAGTAAAAGTTTCAAATGCAGATGTGGGTCCACAGCGACCAACCGGTCTCCAGCCTTACGAGAGGAAACAACTAGTTGCAGCCACACCAACCCCACACGACGAATCAGCAGAGGTTTTGGCCGAGTTGGAGGGTCATCTCGAGCGCTTGACAAGAGATATTCCGGAGACCACTATAGATGACATTCCTCGTCGGCTTCAGCGCTATGTGATTGGGGTCCCAGGACCTTTTAGGAGGTTCCTTTGCAAGGTGGCTCGTGCAGTGCTTTCTTATCGAGATCATCACCAGTGATAGGATGATCGCCTATTGTGGGCACATATGACATTTTTGCTTTTTGTACTTATCATTTTTGCCGATCATAAGGTTTTTTTCAACCTATGATCGAGGACGATGTATTTTTTGACACACTCCTATATATATATATATATATATATATATATCACTATTACCGGCTTATCTTGTAAATCATGTTATGGAATGGTTTTAAATTTCCATGTATGATTATTGCAAATGTTTACTTAACATTCGAGAAGCAATTGCATCTGCTAATGTATTTAAAGATCTTGGAATATGCTGATATTCAATATAATCAAATTCACATTCCAAGAGATGCACTCTCAAAAATAATCTTAATAACACTGGATTTCTAATGGCATACACTCTATTAAGCTGTAATACAACGAGTTCAGAATCTAACCTCACTATCAAACTCCGAATCCCAAATGAAATAGATTTAGATAATAACTCAATCACTGCACTATACTCGGCAATGTTGTTCATTGTTTGACTGAGGCTTACCCCATGCATAGATACTAACTCGTCAGAGGGCAAATAGATAACCCAAGCTGCGGAGGAAATGTTCCGTGTATTACGACAAGCACCATCAGTGAAACCAATGTATGTTTGGAGAGGCATCGACATCTGCAATATCAAGAGTAAAACCAAGATAAGCAGGAATAATGACGAAAAAACACTCTCTAAGCTAAGCACACTGTTTAAACTAAAACACACCAGCTAGAAAGAAAAGCTATCCTAACTAAAAAATCTCCATACCCATTCTTTAAGCATAATACCTCTTCAGGTAAAGACCATTTCTGGGTTTACCCAAAGAGTCCCTGTCAAAGTCTACCAATTCATAGGCCCCTTTTGCTAGCTTTCGCTTGACAACATAGGGACCATGCCACATAGGAACGAATTTTCCAGCGCCTAATTTATCATTAGCTTGATCGTAAACTAAGACTAGATCTCCTTCCAAAAAATTTCGAGGGGTCACATTTCGATCATACTAAGCTTTCATACGTTTTGCGTGAGTCTCGATTGCCAATGCGGCATCACATTGATTCTCATCTAATTGAACCAAGTATAACAAATTCTTTTCCTCTTCGGAAGTGGCTGGAAGTAACTCGATGGCTGTTTGCAATGACGGGATTTCACATTCAATGGGCAACACAGCTTCCAGACCATAAACTAGTTGGAAAGGAGTGAACCCTGTTGATGTTTTTACTGAAGTTCGGTACGCCCAAAGCGCTGAAAATAGCATGTTATGCCACTTCGACTGATGAATCCCAATGATTCTTTGGATCATGATGACTAAAACTTTGTTGATGGATTCAACCAGACCATTACCTTGTGGGTAATAAAGAGTTGAACGATCGTGACGCAAACCAAGTTGGCCTGTAAGTTCGGTCATCATAACGTTTCGAAAATGACGCCCATGATCAGTGATTATCGCTTGTGGGACACCAAACCTAGCAATTATATGATTGAACACGAAAATTGTAGTTGTCTTGCCGTCTGCCTCAAATGTAGGCATCGCCTCGGCCCACTTGGTAAAATAATCTACTGCAAGGATGATATACGCATCCCCCCGGCCGAGTGAGGGTTACATGTAATAAAATCAATACCCCATTTGGCAAAAGGACCAACGACAATTATAGGGTGGAGAGGAGCAGGTGGAGCGCGCATCTTTCGATAAAAAATTTGGCAGTTGTGGAATTTTCGGACCGCGGTAATACAATCTTTAAACAAAGATGGCCAGAAGTAGCTAGCGTGCAATATCTTTTGGGCTGTGGCATACCCAGACATATGACTGCCACATGCTCCAGAATGACAGTCATTTAGAACCCTTTCAGCTTCCTCGTGAGTTAAACAACGTCGAAAAATAGAGTCCGCCCCACGGCGATAAAGAGTATCTCCAATAATCCTGAATTGTTGGGACTGGAATCATATTTTCCAACGTTCTAACCTTGAAATTTCTGGCCGAAAGGATTGGGTCTGGAGATAAACGATGATATCCCCATACCACGGATCTAAAGTACTGATTAGAAACAAGGATTCGTCCGCAATGGGCTCCTCCGCCACCGTTTCCGTATCAGTACGTAGGAAATCACACATTAACTCTGCAAAGACTAAAGATTTCTTAGACTTAGATTTTTCAAATTCCAAGTCGAACTCCTGCAGGATCACGATCCATTTAGAGTTCTTGCCCCCTAGCAATTGCTTGGTCAAAATTTAGATCATAGGATTGCAATCCGAAATTACTGTAGTTTTACGTAGTAAAATGTAGTGACGAAAACGTTGGACAGCTTGAACAGCTGCCAATGCCAATTTCTCCACATGTGAGTATTTTAGCTCAGTTGGATTTAAATTTCGACTAAGGTAATATATCACATGCTCAGTTCCAAATTCATCTTCCTGAACTAATACCATTCCAATGGTGGAATGAGAGGCGGCGAGATACAAGAAGTAATCCTGGTTGTAGTTGGGAGGATGCAATAACGGTGCATGGGTCAACGCTTATTCGAGTGCATCAAAAGATTTCTGAGCTATCTCATCCCAATAGAATTGAGTATTCTATTTCAACAACCGGGTAAAACCCTTTGTAACCTCGGCGTAGTTAGGAATGAATCGTCGTAAAAAGTTTTCTTTCCCTTGCAAACTTTGGAGTTGGCGAAGACTCGAAGGAGGAGGCAATTTGACAATAGCTTTGACCTTCGAGGGATCGACGTGAATGTCGGCTTTCGAAACTACAAACCCCAACAATCGACCCGTCTCTATACAGAAAACACATTTGTGTGGATTCAACCGAATCCGATAATGCCTACACCTCATAAAGATTGCTCGTAAATGGATGAGGTGATCAGCTCGATGTAATGAATGAGCAGGCAAATCATCAAGATAGGGTTGCACAATGTGCTTGATGTCATGAAACGCATAAGACATGGCCCTTTGAAAAGTTGCTCTGGCATTCTTGAGCCCAAAAGGTAACTTGCAGTAAGCAAATGTCCCCCATGGACAAATGAAAGCTATTTTTGGTTGATCGGCAGGTAGAATATTGATTTGATTGTATCTGGAAAAACCATCCATGAAGGAGAATATTTCGTTGTCGGCACAATCATCAATGATTTGATCGATATAGGGAGTTGGGTAATTGTCCTTTGGACAGGCTCGATTAATGTCCCTATAATCGATGCATATTCTTATTGTTCCTTGCTTTTTGTTAACCAGAACAATATTCGATACCCAATCCGTTAATGGGATCGGATAAATGAAACCTACTTTGAGTAATTTTTCAACTTCTGCTTTAATTGCAGTAGCTTTTCTTGGGTGAATCTGACGCAAACGTTGCAGGATGGGTTTAGCGTCCGGGTAAGTCTTTATTTCATGAACAACAATCGTGGGATCAATTCCTGGAATTTCCTCATAGGACCAGGCAAACACGTCGCGGAATTCTTGAAATAGGGCCTTATATATTTGAATTTCGTCATTTGTACACGAGGCACCTATATGAATGTTCTCAACAATTCCAGGCTTAACCGAAATGTCAATAGGAATAGTTCGAGAGATGTTTCCCAAATTTAACTCTGAATCAGGATGTTTCATTAGATTCTGAGGCTCCTTGACATATTTAGTCGTAAAGATTGATGAAAAATCATTTTCAAAACGATCATTCTCGGGTAAAAACGAAGATCTATGATGGAGATCTTCCCATGGTAAATCATCTACATATAGGATTTCACGAATTTTCTCATCAGATTGAACAAGTTCTAAAAACGTGATTGAATCCGAGCTTGAGGTGAAAAGTGATTCTTCACGGACCACATTCATTAAGTCAATTTCGGTTGAAGATGGGTCGGTAAACGATTGCACGACCTCATCCGCAATTTCATATGGACTCAAAGGCATGACATTACCAAATGAGTCTATCTCAGATTCAGAGGGAATGATCCAAGGATCATCATAAACAATGGTATCTGATGTAATCATATGAATGGTTGCAAATGAAGACGATGCGTTGATCGGAGGAAAAGGAAAAGTTCCCAGTAAACCGGCATCTTTAACTAGTCCTACTCCAATATCCTTATATGGGATAGTCATTTTACCGACATGCTGAATACTTTCAGAAGAGGCTGCGTCGGATGAAAAGTAAGCCAGCTGGTCTATTGTTACGATCTTTCCATTATGAGGAAACTTAATAACTCGAAAGACCGATGAAACGACCGCTGTCATAGCGTAAGACCAACTTCGACCCAAGAGAAGGTTGTAATCTAGAGGGGCATCAACCACCTCCACATCTAGATTAACAGTTTTTCCTTCAACCCCTATAGGCAAATCTTGTAGAATGCTAAAAGGATGAAACCCACGGCCATCAAAGGCCTTTAGAATTGTCGGGGATTGATTTAGTGAAGGAGAACCAAGCGATCTCCAACACTGTATCGACATAATACATGTTGAGGCTCCCTCATCAATCACAGTCCAATGAATAGGCTTGTTTTTTACTATCATTGGAATCTGGAAAGCCATTTGATGAGGTAAGCGTGGTGTACTATTTCTAGATCGAAAATTATTAGGTTTGAGTCCTGAATGTCAACAGCTCCTATAGCCGACAAAAGTAATTTACGCTATGTTGGACATGATTGCAGCACTTCCAAAGTCGACATCGCTGAGGGTGAAACAGCTAAATCCTCAACAATGTTATAGTTCTAAGCCGCTCTCGCATGTGGATTGAAAGTTGACTTTCAAAGTATACCCTTGGCGGGCGGTTTGATTACCAAGTCTGGATTAGGTTTCTCGATCTGTAGTGGATCGGAACTGGGAGCTAAGGTTGATGGATTAGAATGAGAAGATTCTGCTTCTTTACCATCAACAAGACTTTTACTACCATAATCACGCGATCGAGTTGCAATCCTAACATGGGACATCATCAGAATGGGTTCTTCATTGGCACTTGAGGAAGAACCTATCATCTTACTGTCTTGAGCTGGAAAAGGATCCTTCAAAACAGCAGGCATTTGGGAACCTTTGACAATCTTCGCAACCTCTGCACGATGAGGGCAGTCTCTTGTAAAATTTTCATCGTCACAAATGAGACAAGGATAACGAGGTTTGCGTTTTTCATCATTGGATTCCGATTTTTCAGGTTTCTCCTTTGAATTTTTGTCCGTTTTATTCTTCTTCTTTCCTTTCTTCTTTCCACCGGATTTTGATTTGGCTGTAGATGACTCTACAACGTGAATATCGGCGGAAATCTCCACAGAAGAATCTCTTGTCGGGGAATCGGGTAAGGTTATGATAGGAGAAGAATTCTTAGAAGACTTCTTCTTACTTTTAGTGTTAACCGTACCAATCATACCATTGGCGGCATGAGATCCTAAAGGAACTGCAGTGATTTGATTTTGCTTGGGAAGATCGGGGATTTTCTTGTGTAACGTACCTGACTGAGTGTAGACCAAGTCAAGGTACTGTGCTTGAGCAATTACTTGCTCCTCAGTAACAACTCCGGCTTTAGCTACATCTTCAGTGATCTTTGGCAACAAAGACTTTACAAACCATTCAGCCAAAATCTGATCCGGAATAAAAACCTTCACTAAACACCGTCGACGTCTCCATTCATGAATATGATCTGAAATGTAGGTGGACGTCGATTGCTTTAACGAAGTTAACAATTCCGTGCCATTGTCATATCGGACTGGCAACTGAAAATGAGTTAAAAACGAGGTAGCTAACTGACTAAAATTATAAAAAGTGCCTTGCGGTAACTCAATGTACCACTTGGCCGCAAGACCAATTAGAGTGTGCTGGAAAAGTCTTAGATGGATTGAATCATCTAAAATGGAGTTAGATGCACACCAGAGGTGATAAGTCATCACATGGTTCGACGGGTCCTCTCCTGATTTGCCTTCGAACTTAGGAATATCACTAGGCAACTTATTCGGCATGGGCGACCAAAACGGAAGATAATTAATGGGATCATTCGTTAGGCATGACAAGTCAGGAAAGTCCAAAGTTGTGATAAATGGTAACTAACGATTAGGGTCCCTAAAACTCTGGGTCATGAGACCAGCCCCAGGAGGAGGATATCCAGGATAACTAGGAATAGGAATTGCATTTGGGATATTGTATCCTCCCGGAAAACCAGGATTAACCAGACCGTACTGGGGTTGTTGAGGTTGTTGATATGTGTACCCAGGGTACGGTTGATACTGATAGACTAGTTGCTATACAGCAGGACCGAATTGGTACTGTCCTTGGTACGGTTGATAAGTAAACTGTGGTTGACTTGTGACAACCGTACTTGAACCAGGTTGTGCTACAGGCATCTGAACCGAAGTTTGAATCGTAGATCCAGATGGTGGTAAAGATGTCTGAGGAGTAGATACATGGACAGTAGAAATCGCAGCTGTCGATACTCCGGAGGTAGGTGGGGTAGATTGAACAGATGTTGCGGTAGTTGCAGCAGTCGTTTGAGGCAGAGTACGAGGTGTACTAGGCCCAGGCTGATAAACTACCGAAGGTACAGAAGTTTGAATATTATACTGGACAGGTTGTTGGGGTGTACCAGAAACTAAGGATTGTCCAGTTTGAGATGACAACTGTACATTTGGCTGCAACACCTGTTGAGTTTGCGATGGATCCCACACTAAATTCATTCCGGGGTACGAACCCATAACAGGTTGAGAATATTGAGGACCATAACCGGGTTGAGGGTAGGATTGATAATTCAAAGGTACATTTCCCATTCCTTGAACATATGATTGACCGGAGGGTAGTTGGAAAACTTGGTTCGAGTACTGACCTTGGGGTTGATACCCTTGAGGCACGTACTGATACTGGGGTTGACCTTGAGGTATAAATTGATACTGGGGTTGACCTTGGGGTACATATTGAGTCTGGGGTTGACCTTGAGGAACGTACTATCCCGTAGGTATGTACTGTCCTTGAGGTTGCCCCCCAGGTGCAAATTGGGTACCTTGAGGTTGCCCCCCAGGCGGTAATTGGCCACCTTGAGGTTGAGGATTGGGAATAGAACCTGACATCATGAGAATATCTTCTACGCTCAACGGCTTAGTACCATTGCTTCAAGTTAATAACCCTTGTTCAATGGGTTGAGGAGATGCTCCCCAAAAAGTACCAGAGAGTGACTGATACCCAGAGGGAACAGAAGGACCGTCGTACAAAAAGGATTCAGGCGATTGAGTAAACATGGACGACTGTCTTGACATATTTAACGAAGGATAATAACCTCTAAGTGTTGGGTGATAAGGAAAACGAGGTGGTGAAAAACTTAACCCTGGGTTTTCTAAGAAATTAGTCAAAGAAAGATACCAAGTACTGCTCCTAGGTGGACTGTAAAATATTGATTCACGCTCCCTTAGCTCAATAACAGGTTGATTTTCAGGGATAGGGATGCCTACTTCTTCTTCCGGAGTAGCAAGTTCTTCAATAGCTATGAGTCCAGAAGGAAGATCTTGGGTGATTATTCTTTCTACCCTAGGTGAACCAGGACCACTAGAAGTTGGAGAAGCAAACCCCGATGTTGGAGTAGCAGCGAATTCACTTTCAAGTTCAGATATTTCAGGTTCCTCACCTATATCACTAGTAGATGAGAAGCTACCAGTAACATCAGAAACAGACACTGATTGTGGATTATAATCTGCTACTAAGCTTGAAAATCAGGATGTACCACCAAAGAAGACTCTCCTTCTTCAGGTGACCCAACTCTACTGTCTCTAGGAGTTACGAGGACTTTCAACCCTTTAGGATGGCTCGGTGAAAACTTAGGAGGTTGGCCCCGAAGTCTACGGGACTTCCTCGGTAATTCAGCCACGGTTAAAAACTTTTAACTACTTCACACGCAAACAAAGTAAAATCTCAATGAAAACCACCTAAAGCCTCTAAAGAACCAAACAAATTTGAATCACACGCCTAAAGAATCTAGGAGATCAAACACACACAAACAGTAACTTTCCATACTGAAAACACTAGTTGGTGATGAAATCCAACGTCGTAGAGTTCAATACAGAAATGGCAGTTGGAACAGTTACCCCGACAACCTGCTTAATGAATAGACTAGCACAAGTTCCTCCACTTAACCGTCTCGAGTGAAGAGAACCCCCCAGAAAATCCAAGTGAGTCTAGCCGACGTCTACTCCAGGTACAGTGGGATCTTCCCACCATTGTCACCTCAGGAAGAATCCTAAAGAATATGGCCACTAAGGTTACCAACTGAAACAAATATACCTGGGGGAACAGTCTATGATCCGATACGCATGCAAGGGCAGAGTAGCAAGCTCAATCCCCTTGAAGGCTCCTTGACATAATCCAAGGTTTACCAACAAGTGACCCCAGGCTCCTCGACGATGGTTAATCCGAGGTTTACCATTTTTAATACGTGAATATCTGGCATCGTTCCCAATGAGGAAGGATTGATTCCCACACTGGTTCGGACACGATCTCGTGCTTCTCCTTTAAGAGGAGCTTTCCCAGAGCATAAATGCAACAATTGGATTTCTTCCCTACCACAAGATATAGCTTCTTGTTTGTTTTTACTGTCTTGGAGAGTTAATTACTCTCCTACTCCAAGACACTAGCCTAAGCTAAGTTGGTGTATTAGAGCCCTAGAAATAAAAATGTTGCTAGATGAATTTTACTTTAAGCGTTATTTTTATTGGTTTTTGTTTAAGTCAAAAGGTGTGGAGATGAAACTCGTGGTATGAAGACTCGACTCAAAATCACTAAAAATGAACCTAAGATGATTTAAACAATCTTTTCTCTTTGATGAACTTCTAGCTAGGAAAGAGTTTGAGAATGCAAAATAGTTTGTAAACACAAATCTTTCTTAACACACAAATTAAAAGAAGAGCTTTTGTCCTTTCCAATGCACTCAAAACGAGACAACTAGTTATTTAACAAAAATTTCCCTTTTCTTTTCAAAGCACTCAACCACTACAAAAAACAAACTTTTTTCAAAAGAGATTTTTTTTTTAATTTTATATAAAACACTCAAAACTATGCAAACAACTAACTTTGAGATCTATAAACTATAAAAACCTATTTGAATTCAAAGCCTAAAAGATGTATTTTTAAGGATGTTTTACTTAGCTAGATATAAGCTAAGGACCAATTTACGCAAAATCACAAATCAGTCAAAAACAACCAATTTTGTTTTCTTTTTCAAAAATGAAAATCCAAACTTTTAAACACAAGCTTTTCGAAGTTTTGTAAAGAGAAAACACAAAGCGGATTCCTCAACAAGGGTAGATTTCATAAATGGTCAGACTCATAAGAAGGCTGGTAGAGACCAAGGTGATCTGAGGTCCCTACAACTTCTAAGCTCAGAGCTACTACAAGACCAAAACGAAAAACAAACCCAACAAGCAAAACTCCTAGGAATTTCACCTAAAACCCTAACACTAATGAAATCAACCTAAGGAAAGCTTCTAAAAGGTTAAATGCAGGTCTGGGCAATGGATAATAACTTCTTAAACAAAAACTAAGCTGACTAACAGAGGAAATCTTAGGTTTTTCAAAATTTTGACAGGGTCCGCAGGCCCACAGTTAACACAGGTGCGGTAACAAAAAGCAAAAGTGCGGATAAGTACGCACTGTGTCAAAAGGCTAGGGTGCGGTCCTCTCCCAAAGCTATGAAAAATGAAAAATAACCCTGGATCTACAAACTCTACCCAATTCCACACACAACAAGCCAAAAACAGAAACAAAAACACAGTTTCTCAGGTCAAAGTAAAAACAAGGAAAAAATCAAGTCCCCAGTATGGTTGCCATTTTGTCACACGGAATAAGTCGATCTTGCGGACAAGATAGACCTTCCTAGAATCTAAAGAAGATCTAATGACAAGCAAACCAATCAGACACTATCTTTCTCTAAATATGCTTTTATAAACAAAGGTAAACAAGTGTTTTAGGCCTACCTTAGGTCCAACGCAAGTTTGTGGATGCCTTCGCCCCTTCGATCCAAATGAGCTCCTTTGTCGCAAATCTGCTAACACAAACAAGGCAAACAAATTAAATAGCACCTGAAAAGCCAATATCATAAAACATATTTAACATGAAAGTCAAGGAATTCATGAAACAAATGACATGAGACAATTTGTTGAGAAAAATGAGTTTGATTGTATTAATTCAAATCAAGAAGAACTTTACAACCTGTGCCTTGACGCTGTACAAGCTCCTCCCAGGGTCCAGCAAGAAGTCTCGTCTACTTTGACAAGTTTCACTCTCTTCCCAATGAAGCCAAAAAGGTATGTGATCTCTCCTCTTAAGCTCAACTAGGAAGTCTTAATTTCACAAGCATTTACCCTAAAAAATGTTCAGCTTCTAACCTCCCTAGCAACCAGCCCAATGCCTGAATTTATAGTGTAATGGAGGGAAGTTACTAGGTCCTCCTTCAAAGGGATAGCTCCTCTCATCAAGGGATTAACTCCTTCTCTTTTGGGATGCATGAACCACCTAAGAGTGGCCAATCCACATCAAACTTCCTTCTAGAATCATCTAGAATTAACCCAAAGTGAGTTTTTAAGAATAAGCTTGCTCCTTTTTGACTTTCACAGGGGTCCGTACCCACACCTTTAGGGACAGAGCGGGAAGGTCCGCAGTTTTTGTTAACAGAAGGTGCGGGACTGCAGGAAATAGTGAGAGAAAGTGCGGAACCAGAGTTTTATTGATTTTCAATGTCTTTCTCTCATTTTCAAAGCTTGACTTGAAGAGCTGAGGTCTGAGACTTTCTTAGGAGGACAGTACAAGCGATGATAGACCCATACTAACTGCAAATAATCATGGTGACGATATTTTTGTGTAACAGCTGGGGGTGTTGACATGAGATCTTCTTGCACTCTTGAAACTCCTGCAATACACACATCACTGGCATTTACCCATAAATCATGTCAAAACAAGAAAGATCTCCAACAACATAAGAAAACATAATTTCATCATTCATCTGCCTAGGTCATGCACGGAAATACTTTGCAGCCTATTGTGAAACATCATGAAATCTAATACAAAGCTAGAGATAACATAAATAACAAGTGCAAACTATCCTTGAAAACTGAAGATGCTGGCATAATTAGCAGAAACTGCTAAGTTTCATAAGAAATCAGAATTCTGTCCTTTTGGGGCTGAATGGGAGTTCTTCCTTCGAACCATGGTCCCTAAAGGGAGGAGTGAGTCAATAACCACCTATTATCATCCTTTTTGGTATTCCTTTATCTCTCTAAATCTACTGCTAAAGCTATGCACAAACGGAAGCAAACTAATCAAATTCACTAATACTTGCAATGAAATACTGCTAGAAGTAATTCAAGAAGTAATCTATGAAATAACCTAAGCATACAAGTACAATAAGAGGAACCTCTGCTGCTAGGGCTGGGACCTAACCCAAGAGCTTCAACCCTTTGATTCAACTCAGTGCTAGATCAAGGAAATGCTCATTTTCATTAACATATCAGAAAATAATACATAATAGCATTTTGCCACAATCCTTCAAATCGAAAGTGCTTAGTTATCTTACATAAAAAATCTGAATCCTAATGAGGCTCTAGGTCTCCTTATTTATACAACTAAATTTTCCAACAATTTCCTTAAATCTAGGGAGGCTGGCTCCCAATCTCAAGATGAACTTGTTCTTTAACTATCACTGGCTTGACTGCTAATGATATTCATGACTCGACTGCCTGCAACTCCGAGCTAGTGTGATTTGATTGGAGGATATTCGAGTGAGTGAGGATTTAATGAGGAAGATCCATCTCTTACAATCTCTCCTTCTTGTCTCATTCGAGTTCCTGCACCTTAATATACATAATTGCCATAATTTTCTCCCAAAAACCTGCAATCAATGCACATTAGATCACTAGACATAACATCATACTTTTACTCATCTCATTAAGCAAAATATAATTAAAACATGTAAGGAATTATGAGAGGAGTTGAATTTAGTAATATTGGAGGTGTATTAAGGTCCATATATTTACCCAATGATGAGCCTCATCACTTGACTATCAAGAGTTAGTGGTATAGCACCTACATCATCATCCAACTTGGGGGAGATACCCGACTTACCAATGGTAAGTATCACACCCACCAAAATCTCCTCACCCATTGGTAAAATGGGGAGGCACAATCCCATCAAGCCCAATGTATGGGTATGATGCAAACAGGGGTGTACTCTTCTAGAATTGATAGGGGGAGATACTCAACTTGTCATAAAAGACAAGGATCACACACACCTGACAGTGACAATAGGGGAGATACATGACCTACCACAAAGGGTAGGGATCACACACACCTATTGTCTAGAGATCCCTCAACCCCAGGATATCTTCGGCTCCATTCCCTCTTTGGGAGCTCAAATAGGGGGGAGGAGCATCGCTCAGTGTTCTCGATTAGTGAAGACCATAATCTAGAAGGGTCACATCCATTAGTCCAAGCTTCTCTTTGAAGACCAAGAACTTCCCTTTCGGAAAATCCTTGGTAAGGTTGTCAACTATATGCTCATCAGTCAAAATGTGATGGAGTCTTATGACTCCCCTCTGCACCATATCTTAGATATAATGAAATTTGATCTCAATATTCTTGGAACTTTCATGAAACACAGGATTTACAGAAAGTTGGATCCCAATCTTGTTGTTGCATTATATCATTGTCATATCCAATACCTGCTCAAGCGACTCTCCAAATAACTTCCTTAACCAGACAACCTCACATCTAACCTTGCTAGCAACAATATACTACGTCTTAGCCGTGCTTAGAGAAATTAACTTCTGCCCTTCTCATCCAATATATCATGGAAAAAACTAAACTAAAGCAACACCCTAATGTGGTTTTCCCGTCAACTACATTTCCGACCCAGTCAACACCAATGTATTCATATAGTCTCACATATCCATCATTATATCTTAGTCCAAGATTAATCATCCCATGCAAATATCTCAACACATGCTTAGCAACAACCCATTGTGAAAGTAGAGGCTCCATCATAAATTGACTCAAAGTGTTAACTGCAAAACATATGTCCAGTCGAGTTTTCACAAGAAACATCAATGCTCCAATCAACTGTTGGTACTCAAAGGGATTCACCAGATCAGGTCCCGCATCTTCTACAAATAGCTCCTTGAATTTCATGTCCATTTGTGTGGTCGTATACTTACATTCCACCATACCAAATCTTTCCAATAGTTTCACAATGTATTTCCCATGTGAAAGGAAAATCCCACTAGGCCTTTGCCACACCTCTAAGCCCAAGAAGTAGTGCATAAAGCCAAGGTATTTTATCTCAAATTTAGAGGTCACAGACTTATTACACTCAAGAATCAAAGGCTCTCCACCTTTCAAGAATAGATCATTAACATATAAAACCAAAATCAAAGGCATACCTTGAACAACTTTGAAGTAGAGGTTCGGGTAAACATTGCTTCTCATGAATCCAAGCTTGATCAGGTAGCTATGAATGCAGGTATACCATGCCCTAGGGGCTTGATTCAATCTATAAAGTGACTTCTTTAGATTGCATACATGAATCTTCTTATCACTCTCTTAAAATTCATGTGATTAATCAACATATACTTCTTCTTGAAGGAATCCATGAAGAAACACGATATTCACATCCATCTGGTGAAAAGTCCATCTCTAACTAGTATCTAGAGAAATTATAGATCAAATATTACTATAACAGGAAATGGGTGTAAATATATGATCATAATCCTCTCCCTCTTTCTGGGAGAAACCCCTAGCCATAGACCTCGCCTTGATTTCTCAATACTTCCATATTCTCCATGCTTGATTTTGTATAGCCATTTCGAAGTAACAACAAACTTACTTTCAGGTCTCAAAACAACTTCCCACACATTATTATTCATGATAAACTCATACTCTTCAGCCATAGCATCCTTTCAGACCTACTCTTTCACTACTTCTTCAAAGGTGTATGGTTCAACTTGTATGACATTTCTCATAGCTACAACATACCCCTGGCAATGACATGTCTTCTTTCTTTCCCTGAAGGTTCCTTTGACAACAACATGTCTCTACACATCTTATAAATGATCACGGAGCCATAGTGGTCTCTCCTTGGTAGGAGGATCATAAGGAGGGGGATCCAAAGGGTCCATAGGCTCCATAGGGTCATCATCAACATCAGGCTCATATTTAAGAATAGAAGGGAATTATTGTGTATCCATAGAATCAACCTTCTTTTCAATAGGGGCAAGAGGAGGAGAGTCCCTTTCTTTCCCAAGGGAAACATTTTCATCAAATCACATTCCTACTAAACTCTATATTCATTTGTCCAAGAACATATATTCTATAAGATTTTGAATTTTCACAATAACCAACAAATGTACCTTTCTTTCCTGAAACTTCCGTCTTGTTCCTCTTGTCCTTTGGCACAACTATGTATACAAGGTAGCCAAAGATCCTCAAATTTCCAACACCAGGCTTCACACCTGTGAAAAATTATTTCAGAGTCCTGTCACCCAAGGCTTGATGAGGGGTCCTGTTTTCAACATAGACTGTAGTGTTGGAAACTTCTTCCCACAAGAACTTCGACATTTTTGATCATGTAAAATGGCTTGGGAAACTTTCGTAATGGTCCTATTCTTCCTTTGAGCTACTCCATTTTGTTGAGGTTTATTTGGTACAATGGTCTCCTTCTTTATCCTGGATTTATTACAAAAATAAATGAACAAATTTTTAATAAATTTAAGAATTTAGGCTTTTGGGATTTGGAAATGGTTGAAAATTAGTTTAAGGATTTCTTGCATCAGATTTTGGATATCTCTACATTTGGAACCAGCTAGTGCGGTTCATCTTCAAGAAGAAAAATGAATGTGAAGAAAAATGACCATGCCAGGAAGAAATAAATATGAACTTGAAAGGAAAAAAAGGGTTGACAAGAGGAACACCCTAATATTTGAAGTAAATAATTTTTAATGTCCAATGTGAAATAAATTCCCATTGTTATTAGAATTGAAGACTTTGATCACCTTGAAATATTTGAACATATCAAATGCTTCATTTTTGTTCTTCAAGAAGAGTATCCATGTTTTGTGAGAATAGTCATCCACAAAGCTTATGTCGTATAGATAGCCACCAATAGATGTTACCAATATATGTTTGCATAAATAAGAATGAATAAGTTGTATAATATCACTTGACCTATCCTTATGGGATGGAAGGGTCCCTTCGACTTCTATTCACTTGCACATCCCAGAAAAACTCCATCATGATTAGCTTGAAACTTAGACTTTCCAGAAACCATATTCATTACCTTGGGTAGGGATTCATAATGAAGGTGATCGAATCTTCAGTGCCACAACTCACATTGATGATTTATATCTTGAAACAACACTCAAATTGGTCTCCCATTGACTTTGTAAAGGCCATCAATTCTAGATACCAAGGTGAAGGCATCCCTAAAGCTAGATTTCTAAGGCCAAGTAAGAAACTTTCCTCCTATTAAAGAAACTCTCATTCTGTTGGGATGGGGTCCCCTGGGTAAGTTTTGGGGTTAAAAACCCAATTTTGGATGTAATTGTTGTAAATAATCTAAAGTCTCTGCGATTTGTGGATGCGGAGCGCGTAGATGGTTAGGAGTCAAAGGGGTTTTAGCCCCTTATTTATGTAAAAGTTGAGTCGGTTTTGAGATCCACCCATGGTCTGCGGACCATGGGATTGTATGTAGAAGGCTATAAATAGGTGTGTCTTAGAGAGTCTAAGGCACAGATATGAAGATAATGATGGATAAGGAATGAAGTCTTGAAAGTTTTAGTGCAGAGAAGTGGGTCAAATAGGAGAGAAAGGCTATGCAGCTAAGTGCACAGAGGCCTAGGTAGAGTCTGCAGCTGAGTGTGTGGACCCGTGCAACTAAGTGCGCAGGGAAGTTATAAGTGTGTATTCTGAACTAGAAATCAATAAAGAAGTTGTTATGGAGAAATAACATGTATTTTTGTTTGTTTCTGTTTATAACTTGTGTTGTTGATGAATAATATACTTATAAAATATTGATCTAATGATGCATGATTCTATTGAATAATGGTTAAATGATGTACGCAATCATGTTCATGTAAAGGAAAATAGGAATCCGTATCTATTAAAGGAGCAATGGTTGGATAGATATTTGTATACAGAAATACACGAAATTTCATTCTGCACCTTCCTGATCGAGTTATACAATTGGTTAGCTAAGTTGGTAGACGACCAAGGGAGGTGGAAGATTGAAGGTCTAATAGTGTAGACTCCGGAGCTAGTGCGAAGTTTAGAAGCCTCTGAAGACAAGATCATGCGCACTATTGATCATTGGCTTGATCAGATTATAAGGGGATTTGTTACAGAATTTGCAGTTAATACCTCAGTAAAATACAACCAGGTGGAGCGAAGGTTTTTCAAGGGACCACGAGGTAAGTATCTGAGATCTTTGAATACCTAGATTAAAATGTTGTTGTGTGAAAAAAGGGTTATGTAATTTCCTTGATGTTCAAAGGTATGTGAAGTGGAAAGCTCTTCAGATATCGAGAGAGATCAAGTCCTAAATATAGCCCATTGATTGGACCTCCTTTGAGAGATAACAAGGGAGCGATACAGGCCTCACTGCAGAGTGTTGTTCCACTGATAAGACATGGTTTTCTGATCTAGGAGGATCTCGTTAGTTCATCGTCAAGATTGTCTATCATCATCAATGATGTGTGGATCAACGATGTGGTCATTGGGTTTGATGTCACATAGTGACAAATTGTGTAAAGGGTTTGGGTAATATGATGTTTGAAGTTAGGGAGAACTTTTAATCAAACATTGTATTAAACAAAAAACTTAACCTATCAAGTCCATTAAACCTAAGCTAAAAAACCTAAACCCTAAGTTCTAAACCTATAGAACCTCATTACATTACAAAGCTATAACACAAATCACATAAACCCTAAGTTTTTAACCTCTCTACCTATGTAATACATAAACCATTACAAACAATCCTAAATCGCCAGTCTAACCGTGTGAAGTCTCTAACAGCAGCAAGTTCATGTGACCGGATGAGACCGTCGAAGTTATGTTAACCATGGCTTGGAGTTAACCACAATGGGGAAGTTAACGATGACAAGAAGTATATGAACGAGTTTCAGGTTACAGTCCTGACCGTGGGGTTAGCAACTGGAGTTCATGCTGGAACTGCCGGGGTAAGACCGTCAGTTATGCCGCGCTCACATGGACAACTGTAACCGTCGAGTGGATAAACCACCAGGTGTCTAATAATGGTTAGACCACCCTGTTCACATGTGAGAAATCAACCTCCTTCGCCCGGTCAGCAAGCCGCCAGCGAGATAGACTTTATTATATGGTTTTAAAATGGGTTTTGTTACAAATTTGTTTTAACATTAATTCAAGGACCATGAACCTTATCCTAGGTGTCATTCCATGACTAGAAAGAGACTCAAACAACCCCAGATTGCAGCTCGTTCATCCCGAATTTAGCCTGAGGAGGTTTGAGTGTACTTGCAAGCTTTTAAAAAGGCAATTTACTCATTGAAGTGCATTAGAGTGGTTTTGAAGTTTTGTATGCAAATTCTGGAGGTTAGAGGTTGTTTTGTTCTTAGTGTAACAAGAGCATTGGGAGTCAGAATTTGGAATCGTGATAGGAATTGGAAAGCTGGTTCAGAGAGCTTTCTTATAACAGTGATCAGAATTTCCTACGTGCACATTCAATCTGGTCAATTATCTGTGTAATCGAACTCCTTGGTTTCAATCCTAATAAAGCGGTCGCCCATCTTGAAAGTGGACCCGGAGACGTAGTCCATAAGGGACGAACTCCGTAATCAATTTTGTTGTCTGGTATCACTGTGTATTTACTTTTTTCATTACTGTTTTGCATCTTACTTATATTTTATCAGCTGTAGTAAAGTCTTTCTTCTCAATCAGTTCTCTCAGTTTCTGCACTTTCAGTTAACATTCAATTCATTAATGGCATAATCAATTCTACGTCAATTTTAACTTATGATCATTCCAGATCATATAATTTGGTATCAAAGCAGGTTGCGTTTGTAGAATTTTCCATTGAATGTTAACTAGGTCAAATTCGCAACGTGGAGAAGGAAACCTTGAGTAGATTGATCTAGAGATTGGAAAGCGACAAGTCGTTCATAAGTCGACCATGATAGGATCTGATGTAGGTGAAAATACTGAAACTAAGATGAGTGATGAATAGTTTCAGCAAGAATTCTTGACTATGTAGCAGATGTTGGGAGAACTTTACGCAGACAAGAAGGTGAGATATGCAGCTTCTTCTTCAAAGACATCGAGGAAGGACAAAGGTAAAGGCAAGGCTGATAAACCTCCTTCACCTCCATCATCTCCATCATCCTCTTCTTCTTCTTCTTCTTCCAATGTAGAATTTGAAACAAAAAAGAAATCGAAGAAAACCTCTCTTTTGAAACTTGATGTAAAATTTGAATTACCTATTTATGATGGTGAAATAAATCCTAAAAAGTTAGATAACTGGATTAAGCAGTTAGAAGTGTATTGTTGTATTTAGAACATCTCTGATGATAAAACAAAAATTCAATTAGCTAAACTTAGAATGGGGGGAACAACTTTAATCTGGTGGGAAAGTAAAACTCAAATAGATGTAAAGCAAAAAGGAAAAATCATCTCTTCATGGTCTAAGTTCTTAAAAGCTCTTAGGAAACAATTCTATCCTTTTGGATACATGCAGCAAGCTGTTATTGATTGGCAGCATCAGAGGCAATGTAAAGGGCAAAGTGTTCAGGAGTTTACTCAGGAGTTCAGAAAGAAAGCATTGGCATTTGGTATTTCATTGGATACACATGAAACTTTATTAAAATACATCGACAATTTACATTCATATTTACAACATACATTATTGATGTTTAATCCTGATGATTTTGATGAAGTGTGTGTTCAAGCCATACATGTTGAATCAGGTGGCAAACCATTCAAGTTTTCACAGAAACCATCTAGACAATTGGAAATCAAGGATTCCAAAGACAACAAGAAGAAGGGTAATTTGAAGGGAAAGAGATCAACGACAACTCAGAAGGAAGGTGAAAGACCTACTTGTACTCATTGCTAGAGGAGTGGACATGATGAGTCCAAATGTTGGAAACTTCACCCAAGACTCAAACCCAAGAAGTTTCAGAAGAAGAAAGGTGAAAAGAAAGCCAATACAACAATCCAACAAGATTTGGGCTTTGACTCAGGTGATGAAGGTAAAATAAGCACAATGGTTTCAACAGGTAAAACTTCTAATACTAGTTCAAGTTCTAACACTTCTATACCTTCTTCAAACCAAAATCATCTAAATGAGGATAAAAGGGTTGAATTATTTCACATAAGGATAACTTCTAAGCACACAAATATAGATACATTATTTGACAATGGATCACAGGAAAATTTAATATTTGAAGATTTAGTTAAGGAATTGGTTTTGGAAACACATAATCATCCAAGACCACACCCTCCAGGTTGGCTGAATAAAATGACTCAGATTAATGTCACAAAGTAATGTCGATTAAAATTTGTCGTAACAAATCACTACAATGATGAAGTAGATTTAGATGTGATTCTAGTAGATATATGTGGAGTAGTGCTAGGAAGTCCTTATCTCTATGATCGTGATGTAGTGTTTTATAGGAAAGAGCATAAATATCATCTTAAGAAAGATGGGATTGAATTTATTGTCAGGGCACATAAACTTAAAACACACTTAGATTTAGTTTCAATTAATTGGATGAAGAGATTAATAAGTTCAAGTAAGAAATATGTACTTATGGTTGTGAAAGAACAACATCAGGATCAAGATAATGCTTTTTCAAGTTGTGAATCTCAGTTCAAAGATAGATTGGTTTAAGTGGTAGATTCTTTTCAAAATCTATTTAAGGAACCAAAAAATCTTCCTCCTAAAAGAGAAATACAACATGAAATACAATTAATGTCAGATGCCCCTCTTCCTAATATTGGAATGTATCACTTATCAGTTATAGAGAACAAAGAAATAAAGAAACAAATACAAGAATTGGTTGAAAAAGGTTTTATTTGACCTAGTTCATCTCCATGTGGCTCACCCATAATTTTGGTTCCTAAGAAATATGGTACATGGAGAATGTGTGGACTTCATGGCCTTAAACAAGATAAAAATAAAAAACAAGTATCCTCTTCCCAGGATAGATGATTTACTTGATCAATTGAATTTTTTTTTCTATTTCACTAAGTTAGATTTAAGAAGTGGGTATCATCAAATCCGCATAACAGAAAATGACATCTAGAAGAATGCATTCAAAACTAGACAGGGACTATTTGAATGGTTGGTAATGCCTTTTGGTTTGTGTAATGCACCAACAACTTTCATGTGGGTTATGAATGATGTTTTATGCCCGTAAATTGATAAATTTTTCATAATCTACTTAGATAACATTCTGATTTTCAGTTCCAATATAGAAGAACATGTTAAGCATGTTAAGTAGGTGTTCGAAGCATTGCACAGAGAAACGTTGTACCTTAAAATTTCCAAATGTGAGTTTGGGAAAACTTCACTAAGTTATCTTGGTTACATAGTTGGAGGTGGAAGCTTAAAAATAGATCCAACAAAAATCGATGTGATTGTTAAGTGGCCAAGACCACAGAATGTGACTATAGTTAGAAGTTTCTTAGGTGCAATTCAGTATTGGAGAAAATTTATTGCTCAGTTTTCTTTGATTGCTTCACCATTACATGCTTTAACAAGTTCTAAAGTTCCCTTTCAGTGGGGAGGTAAACAACAAATAGCTTTTGATACACTTAATCAAAAAATAGTCATAACACCAATCTTAGCTTTACCAGATATTCAACAACCATTTGAAATTGAAATAGATGCTAGTGGTTATGCAATGGGTGTAGTCTTCAAAAATGGAAACTGATTTGTTTTCATTAAAAACTTTTTCTAAGGTAGTAATGAATTATCTGACATATGATAAAGAACTATTTGCTTTGGTTGAAAGTGTTAAGAAGTGGAAACATTATTTAATGTGTAAGGAAATAGTAATTCACATAGATCATTAACCGCTTCAGTACTTACAGCCTCAAACTAAGTTGCAAAAATCTCGTCATTACAGATGGATGGGATTTCTTCAACAATTTCACTTAGTAATTAAGTACAAGAAATGTGTCACAAATAAAGTAGCTGATATGTTATCTAGACCATCTTTGAATGCTTCCGTAGTACTACATAGTATTTCTTTAAAGCATGAAAGTTATATAGAACAATATAGAACGGATGTTGATTTCAAAGATATTTATGAATCACTAACTCATGGTGCTCAGGTGGAAGAAATCAATTATCATGTTCATGACAGGTTGTTATATCATCTAGGTAAGTTATGCATACCACAAATAGAAAGAGCGCATGTTGTCTGGGAAGCACATTCTTCTCACATTTCAAGACATTTTGGAGTAAGAAAAACAATGGCACAAGTTCAAAGGTATTGTTACTAGCCTCGTATGCATAAAATTGTTGCTAAATACATTAAAGGATGTGTGATGTGTTCGACCAGCAAACCAGACAATCGAAAGATTGGTTTATACATGCCACTTCCAGTTCCTTTGTGACCACGAGACAATATTTCCATGGATTTTGTTGGAGGACTTCCTATGTCCAGGAGAGGGCATGATTACCTGTATTTTGTGGTCGACAGCAAAATGTGTATTCTTGTTCCATGCAAAAAGTAAGTGATAGTTGAACAGACTAGAAAGATGTTCTTCGATCAGGTATGGGTTCATTTTGGGTTACCTACTTCTATTATTTCTGATCGAGACACTCGTTTTGTAGGAGAAGTTTGGTCCACCTTATGGGAAATCATGGACACAAAGCTGAAGAAGAGCACAACTTTTCATCCACAAAATGATGGAAAAACTGAAGTGGTGAACAGGACAGGCATACATATTCTCTGAGGGTATTGCAGTAAACATCCTAAATTGTGGGATGAATCTTTATCTTATGTGCAACATGCTTACAATCGAGCCTTACATTCATCCACTAATCTATTGCCATTTTAAACATGTTTTGGGTATCTACCGAAGTCACCAATGGATTTCATGTTTGGTGAAGAGGATAAAGTGGGTGAACATGATGATGCAAACAAAGAAGTTAAGTTCATTCAACGGATACAACAGATACATGCAGAAGTGCAGGATCAGTTAGAGAAGAGTCAGGCCAAGTATAAAATGCGCCATGAAAAGCATCGAGTCGATCATCATTTTTAGGTCGACAATCAGGTATGATTGTATATCAGTAAAGACAGGTTAAAAGGAGAAGGTAATAAACTGAAACCCATTAGGTATGGCCCTTTCAAGATTATGGAAAATATTGGAAATAATTCTTTTCGATTAAATTTACCTCCTTACATGCAAATTTACTCAGTTGTAAATGTGGAAAATCTGAAATTGTATGAACCTACAATGATCATGGATCCCGAGGAAGATACACAGATTTCGACTATTGATGATTTGGCACCTAAGTATATGAATGAGTTGCAGGAAGATATCATCTTGGACATGAAGATTTGATCTTCGAGGTGTGGAGATGTTGAATATCTTCGAATAGGACTCAAGGGCATGAATCCGAGCAAGGCAAGGTGGATAGAAGTCAGAAAAGTGAGGGAACTGTACCCTCACCTAATATCTGCTTAAATCAAACTTTTGTGGTCCAAAAGATTTCAAGTGGAGAGGATTGATCTAGAAGGATCTCGTCATTTCATTATCAGGTTCAGCTCATTGTCAAGATCGTTTGTCATCATTAGTGATGTGTGGGTTAGCGATGTGGTCATTGGGTTTGATGTCACATAGTGACAAATTGTGTAAAGGGTTTGGGTAATATGATGTTTCAAGTTAGGGAAAACTTGTAATCAAACCTTGTATTAAACAAAAGAACCTAACCTATCAAATCTATTAAACCTAAGCTAAAAAACCTAAACCCTAAGTTCTAAACATATCAGACCTCATTACATTACAAAGCTATAACAAAAATCACATTAACCCTAAGTTGTTAACCTCTCGACCTATGTAATACATAAAACATTACAAACAGTCCTAAACCGACAGTCTGACCGTGCGAAGTCTCTAACCGCAGCAAGTTCATGTGATCAGATGAGACCGTTGGAGTTATGTTAACCATGGCTTGGAGTTAACCGTAGTGGTCAAGTTAACGATGACAACAAGTATGTGAATGGGTTTCAAGTTACAGTCCTGACTGCAGGGTTAGCAGTTGGAGTTCGTGCTGGAATCGCCAAGGTAAGACCGTCAGTTAAGCCGCGCTCACATGGCCGATCGTAACCACCGGGTGGATAAACCACCAGGTGTCTAACAATGGTTAGACTGCCCTATTCACATGCGGGCAGTCAACCTCCTCTGCCCGGTTAGCAAGCCGCCAGCAGGTTCAACTTTATTTTATGGTTTTAAAATGGGTTTTGTTACAAATTTGTTTTAACATTAATTCAAGGACCATGAACCTTATCCTAGGTGTCATTTCATGACTAGACCAAGACCCAAACAACCCAAGATTGTAGCTCGTTCATCCCGAATTCAGCCTAAGGAGGTTTGACTATACTTTCAAGCTTTTAAAAAGGTAATTTTCTCATTGAAGTGCATTAGGGTGGTTTTGAAGTTTTGTATGCAGATTCTAGAGGTTAAAGGTTGTTTTGTTTTTAGTGTAACAGGAGCATCGGGAGTCGGAATTGGGAACCATGACAGGCATTGGAAAGTTGGTTCAAATAGATTCGGGAAAATTTTAGGGTCTAATGTTCGCCCAGTGGGTTAATTTCCATGATTTTTCCACAAAACAATTCGCTAATTTCCAATTTTATAAAAGACGATTCACCCAAATTTTAGAATTTAAAATTATTTTACCTTAAAAATCACCAACATTATATAGAGACTATATATAAAATCATTATAAATTTGAATAATTTTACAAATATATCAATAAACATTTTATAGTTTGCATATTAGGGATTAGTGAGATTTGCCAATGTTTTTTAAACTTCAAGAAAATTTTCCATCCTTAAAGTTTTCCTTGGACATTCCTTATGAAAGTGAGCAGAAGTGCCTGCGTGCACATTCAATCTAGTCAATTCTCTATGTAATCGACCTCCTTGGTTTCAATCTTAATAAAGCGATCGCCCATCTTGAAAGCGGACCCAGAGATGTAGTCCATTAGGGACGAAATCCGTAATAAATTTTGCTGCCTGTTATCACTGTGTATTTACTATTTTCATTATTGTTTTGCATCTTGCTTATTTTTTATCAGATGTCGTAAAGTATTTATTCTCAAGAAGTTCTCTCGGTTTCCTCACTTTCAATTAACATTCAATTCATTAATGACATAATCGATTCTACATCAATTTTAACTTATGATCATTTTCTACAGACACATCATCCATCCACTCCACCTCCATGTCCATCTCCACTGCATACACCTTCGTCCACACCTCCACCACTGCCACTGCCACCGTCATTCAACATGTCGAACACAATGAAGCTGTCAATTTTCAAGGGCATAGGGAGAAAAAATACAGATCAGTTCTGGTTTGTTTCGAATGCTGTGTGGAGAGCACAACATATTATTGATTACAACATAAAGAAGGCACAATTGGTTACTACTCTACAGGATCGCACACTGATGTGGTGTATTAAGTATTGTTCTAATCATCCTGTGGCAATGCTAGCACAAACTAAGGCTGATTTAAACAAAGAGTTTAGTAAGCGTAAGTTTGATTCACAATCAGTAGTTGGATTTAAGAAAATCACGATGAGGGTTGATGAGACGCCTTGGGAGTTATATTAAAGGCTAAAATGTGTGATTTAGGAAGCTAATATGCAACTCATAGATGGTCAAAACCATGAGTGGATTATAGCTTCGCTTCTGCCCCACCTAAGAATTTTTTTGTTGCAACAGAAGATAGGGACTCATGCGATGAGGTTGCATGCGACGCCTATGCAGGATGCAACCTTGGGGGTACAACAAATTCACTCTTAGTTACAGAGCCTATGCTTCAAATTACAGAGCTTGAAGAAGGACAAAGAGGCTAAGTCCGAGGTGTGCGTCGAACTCTGGTGTCTAAAGTGTAAGAGCTAGGGGCACGATAAAGACCACTATCCTGTATTTGCAAACTATATCACAGGAGGGGGACCAATTCCCCTGAGGTCAGAAGATCTAGTAGGACCTAGTGTCGGGGCTGTGCTATCTATTAGGTTGGTGGAAAACATGTGACATATAATTTTCATTTGATTCAAAATTTCATTTAGACACCACAACAGTTGTTTTGTGACTTTTTCAAATCTGTGGGCCATGATGAGTGCCACTGTCGCAACTATGAAATGATGATGGAAAGAACACCTACGTACCAAATGCAAGAGGAAACTCAACCTCAATATCAGTGTGCAAGAGGAGCGCATGGAGGTTATCAAGGAAGACGATGAGGCTGAGGAGGAGGAGGACTTGGTAGAGGTTGCAGACAGGTTATTTGTTATAACTGTGGAACGGCATGGCACTACACGCAGGAGTGTCAGAATCAAACACACCCGTCATGTCAATATTGCAGCCAGTTTGACCACACTATAGAAGAATTCCCTGTGTTGATAGCTAAGATTCAGGAGAAGAAGGTGTAGCCTCAGTAACCTACACATAACTTACAAATGATGAGAGCTGAGCCCTGCAAAGAAGATTAGAATGTGAATATAGTGCTGAGGAGCGAAATAATGACTGGTGATGATAAAGGGAAATAGCCTGAAGAGGACAGATGGGTCTGCAAGGCCCCAGAAAAAGAAGTTGGTTTTGATTTGGTGCACGCTAAGGAAACTTTTATGGAAGCTAAGAAATGCTTCATTGAGGTCTCCACCTCAGAAAGCCAAAACCAAGTGCAGGAGACCAGTGTGCCTAAAAAGGTTGATCCCTCTGTCCTTACTACATTCTTGGAGACCTGCATGAAACTGCTGAGTGATAGAAATGTTGTGAAAGGCCTGTAGGAGTTAATAAATAAATGAGTCGGCAAAGAATTGCCCCTGATGGACACCGCGTAGTTAGAAAAATTGGCAAACATAAGGCAAGAACAAGGTGGGAGATGAGGCTCACTGTGCAGATAGGAGAATATGAGATGAACAGGTCATTTTGGATCTAGGGTCTGATGTGAATGTTTTGCCAAAAAAACATGGGAAAGAATGGGGATTCCTGCGTTGTAATGGTCTCCGATTCAGCTCAAAATGGAAAACCAATAGAAGATCATTCCGAAGGATGATTTTGAAGTAATAGAGTTCGTTGATGACATCAATCCATACCCCCACACTCCTGGGAATTGAAAGGGCCATTGACATGAATGGAGTCATAAACTTGAAGAAGAGGAAAATGTCATTAGAATGGAAATCACTTCGAGTTGTAGTGCCGTTGGACCTTGCAGAAGGGCCATGCTACACTGAACTGATTCGCGACTATGAAGAGAGTGAGGATGAGCTAGACCAGATCTACAAAATAACAACGCAAGACCAGGACTAGATCAATCCAACAACAGATGGCAGGATCACATGGGATCGTCAGAGTTCTTTCACCTCTGATTCAGATGAAGAATTGGAGCATTGGAAGAATCGATTGCATGAAGTATCCACGCTGCAATGCAATATGATGACTAAATCACTGCGCTGCATTTCGTCGAAGGTAAGGAACTTACCTTATTATGATGGTTTAACTAATGTGGATAAATTTTTGGATGCATTTGAACGTGAAGTCACTGAGCATCACCACTTCCAAGTGTTAGATTTGGCACTGCGCGCTACGCCCTCACGATGATGGGGAAAGCACAAGGATAGATTTGATGGATGGCGGGACTACAAAAGAATGATGAGATTGTGGTTTGGGCAACCTAACCTTCGATGACTAAGAAATATGATGGGAGGGATGATCTACATGATCACCTAGCAAAGTGGAATAAATCTTATCAAACAGAGCCACAACTGGAGTGGGTACGTTTATTCTGCCATACTTTAGACACAATCCTAATGAATTGGTATCTGGAGATGGAGCTTCGCCATGGAACCCTAGAGTGGGATATATTAAGAGAAGGATTCTTATTGAACTTCAATTTTGAAGATGGGTTCGATAGCATTGATGAAGCTTTGTAGGAGATTAAGGTAATGATATTTAGAAGGTCGCAAGAACCTCTGGAATGGGTCCAGCCAGATTGGAGCACCCAGCTGCGCCATGCATTGGAATGTTAAAATGTGACAACTGAAGGGGAGGATGATGATATGAGAAATATTAATATTCCAGAGGTAGAGGGGCATCGTGAAGTCGAAGGTCCACAAATAGAGAACCCGAACATCATCGCACCATTGAAAACCAAGCAAGTAAACATTGGGATTGAAGCAAAACCGAAGTTTGTGGGGATTGGAGATTACTGGGATGATGCTATTGTGGATAAGGTCGCTGAGTTACTCCGTGAATATCAGGATTTGTTCCCTACCAAGTTTTCAGACTTGAAGGGCATAATAAGAGACTTGGGCTTTATGAAAATCTCTCTCAAGCTGGATGTGAAGCCTGTTAAGCAAAGATGTATCGCCTGAATCCTATGTATAAGGAAAAGGTTCGCTTCGAGTTGGATAAGATGCTAGCAGCAGGCATCATAGAACCCGTGGAAGAGTCTGATTGGGTGAGCCCCATGGTGGCCCAAGAGAAAAAACAGAAGGATGAAATAAGGATTTGCA
Source organism: Pinus tabuliformis (assembly GCA_031772625.1). Lineage (NCBI taxonomy): Eukaryota > Viridiplantae > Streptophyta > Pinopsida > Pinales > Pinaceae > Pinus > Pinus tabuliformis. The sequence continues at coordinate 1,512,123,963 of CM062816.1, forward strand.
TAGATCTGAGCAAGCTTAATGATGCTTGTGTCCATGACCCCTTCCTGACACCATTTACAGATGAAGTATTAGAAAACGTTGGAGGGCAGGAGGCCTACTCGTTCGCTGATGGATTTTTTGGGTACCATCAGATCAAGATCATGCTAGAGGATAGGAGAAAAATAGCCTTCACGACGAAATGGGGTTGTTTTCAATACATTGTGATACTGTTTGGACTCAAGAATGCACCTGCAATATTTTCTTTCATAGCCATTGTGGAGTTCAAAGAGTTTATTCATAAGTTATTGAAAGTGCACTTTGATGACTAGACAATGTTTTGGTTAGTGAAGTGCCATGTAGCAAGTCTACGCTTGATGTTGGATACATTTCGCAGGTCCCAGATTGCGCTGAATCTGAAGAAGTTCTTATTTTGTGTTCCCTTTTGGATTTTGCTGGGTCATGTGATATGAAAACAAGGATTGATGGTGGACCCTGCAAAGATTGCAGTAATAGTAAATTTGGAGGCCCCAAGGAGCATTAAGCAACTGCGCGTGACGCCGGGACATACTGGATATTATAGGAAGTTCATCAAGGCTTATGCTCAGATTACCGGGCCCATGGAGAAACTGTTGAAGAAGTACGCTACATTCTGTTGGGATGAAGAATGTTAGCGCAATTTGGATGTATTGAAAGATAAGATGGTCACCGAGCTGATCTTGGTCTTCCTTGATTGGAAGAAGGAATTCCATGTACATGTCGATGCTTCTTACATTGTGTTGGGTGTAGTGCTAACACAGGCCGGTGAAGGAGAGATGGACCATCCTATGGCCTTCGCGAGTCTGAAATTATCAAAGGCTGAGAAGAATTACTCAATGACGGAGCGTGAAGGGTTGGTTATGGTATATGTGCTGTAAAAGTTCAAGCATTATTTGTTGGGCGGACATTTCAAAATGTACACATATCACTATGCCCTGAAATACCTAGTCAATAAGCTTGTGTTGGGGGGGAAGATCTACTAATGGTTGTTGCTATTCCAAGAGTATGACTTTGAGGTCATTGTGAAGCCAAGTAGTTGAATGTAGGACCTGACCATCTGTCATGGATCGAAACAGGAGAGGAGCCTAATAATTTGGAAGGGTTTCCAAATGTGCATCTCTTTGCAGTGCGCATAGCGATAACGATTTTGCAAATATTCTTCATTTTTTTACTACAGGGATGGCACCAGAAGGGTATACAAGTCAGAAAAAGAAGGATCTAATAGTGCGTGCGAAATTTTTTTTTGTAATTGCGGGACATCTGTATAAGATGGGTGCACTGAGATATTGTGACAGTGTGTGCCAAATTTTGAGAGGAACAACATTCTCGTTGAAGCTCATGGAGGGGTTGCGGGAGGACACTACACAGGAAAATCGTCTGCGCAGAAGATTTTGCGTGCAGGTCTATGGTGGCCAATGATGCATAAGGATTCCAAAGCATATTGTAGGGCATGCAATGCATGTCAACAAACCGAAATACCATCACGAAGGGATGAGCTACCATTGAATCCTCAAGTATCTTTGCAACCATTTGAAAAATGGGCGACTGACTTCATTGGGCCGATTCAACCCCTAGGGAAGAAAACTGGTGTGCACTACATCATCACCGCGACGGAATATCTAACGAGATGGGCCGATGCACAACCGGTTAAGGATTGTATAGGGTCTACAATAGAGAAGGTTTTGTTTGAATATGTATTAACTAGGTTTGGCTACTTGAAAGTGTTAATGAGTGATAGAGGTACACACTTTCTAAATGAAATGATCAGCGCACTGACAAAAGGATTCCAAGTCTACCATTAGAAGAGTAAACTGTATCACCCACAAGGGAATGGAACTGTTGAGGCCTTCAATAATATTTTGGAGAACGCACTGACGAAGATCTACAACACACAGTGGAATGATTGGGATGTGCACGTACCTACAGTACTATGGGTGTATTGGACTACTTGCAAAAAGCTGACTGGACAGACACCTTTTAGATTGGTATATGGTGTCGAAGATGTAATGCCGATGGAGTATATTGTGCCTAGTCTGTGCATAGTGGCACTGATGAATATGGCGGATCGCGAGGCCTTGGAGAAACGGCTCGTACAGCTGATGGAACTCGAAGAGGATAGATTTTTGGTTGGATTTCATCAGCAAGTACATAAGGAACTTGAAAAATCCTGGCATGATCTTCACATCAAACTTCACACATTCAAGGTAAATAATCTTATCTTGTTATATGATAATAAGTTCGCTAAGTTTTCGGGGAAATTTGAATTGCATTCGCTAGGGCCATATACAATCAAATAAATTACAGATGGAGGCACAGTTCAGCTCGCAAAGCTGAATGGAGACCCTTTTCCAGGAAGAGTGAATGGGAGTCGATTGAAGCTGTATATAGGGGATCCTGCACAATGACTATATGGCGACATGACAGTCTTAGTGCTCCAGGTAGTTGCAAGGGAGCACGGGACTATAAACTACACTGCCAAGGTCGAAGGACTATGCAGAAGGCAGGCTGTGTGGAGGATGATGAAGATAAAATCTATGATGTTGCACGTAGGGGACTGCACTATGAAGGGAGGTACCTTGCAGCACAACAAAAAAGTGACTGTTGAAGTCATTGTTCATGATTTGACAGCTAAAAGACGGTTAGGAAGAGCGGGATGGCGGCATTTAAGGCCAAAATCTTTGAAGATATGTTGCCAAAACAACATTAATGGTTGAAATTTGGGAGGAAGGGTTGGATTCGAATTCAAATAACCCTATAAATTACGTGTGCCATTCCAACAGAGAACACTTTGCACCCTTAGAGTTTTTGTTGAATTGTGTTATCTATTTCCTATGGACCGCATGTATTGGGAGGATTTAGTCACGAGCCTTGCATTTTCCAAGTTGTCCAAGTTGAATTAGAAATTCATCCTTGAAAAGATGCTAGGACCAAGCCCTGTAGAGATTATGAGTACTGGTGGTGATGTTGGTTCTGAAGGAGTTACTCCAGAGGTGGTAAGTATGGAAGCTCCGGTGCTTGTGCCTACGACGTCGAGGTTGAATAGGCCAAAGCCTACCCCTACTAGAGAAACACAGAAACCAAAAAAGGATAACGAAAAGAAGCTGGTGCCAGTGCGCGAATCACCCAGAAAGCAATCTTTAGCTCAAAAACAAAATAAAGACAAGCAACCGGAGAAGATCGTTGACCTGGAGGTGGAGGAAGGACAGGGCAGAAAATACATAGATGTTGAGGGGTTGGAACCCATCACAAAGTTGTCTGACTATATCCCTCTACAAAAGGGGAAGGTGAAAGTCACCAAGGACCCCAACTGAGACAAATTCTCCATTTCTACACCCCTGTTGCCTGAGCAAGTTCCCTTTGAAGGTCTGCGACTTGTTCAAATACCACTGCTGAAGATGGAAGATTGGGACCTCGCAGATCATGCTAGTTTTCCTCACTTAGAAATAACTAACTATATGAAGTGTGTTTACTACGCGGACTCAGGTGTCACCACGCTAGAGATGGTTGAATGGTTCCACAGTGCAGAGAATTCATGATTGCTGAATCTATTTTGGGTGCCCCATTATCACCACACCCCTATCAACACAATCTGTGTGGGCCAAATACTTACTCTAGTGCATGATGGGTTCTTATGGCTAGGAGGGCCTATCCCCAGCACTAACATGATCATCCATAGGATCACGCACCTTCCATATGAGGGATTGAATATGGCCAAGGCGTTTGGCGAAAATACATGAGAAAAGGATTTGGAAGAAAGCATGAAGAAGGAATTTGACCTTGTGAAGAAGGCACGAGGCTACTAAATCACCTCCATAAATGACATTGTAGTCAAAATTGCCACGTAGATCTTAGTAGGGAAAATAATGAGAAAAGTGTCATGCGGAAAACGTTATGACGCCCATGGTCTCCCTAGATGCACAAGCGCGAAGGGCGTGAAATTCAATTGGTTGAGATACCTATGCCAAGAGTTCCTCACGAATTGCCGCGAGGCCCAGGATGAAACTAAGCCATTCCATTATTCTTGGTTGTTTCTCTCCATTGGCTTGGTTGCATAGGAGTTGTTGGAGGATAGGCAGTTTCCTCTACTGGAAGAAGGATTACCGGAGGCAGCACAATTTGCCTCCCTGTGGGCTACAAATGACCCCACGCAAGTCACAAAAACAATTTTTTTTTGGGTTTTGATGGGATCCAGCTTCCAAATCAACATTAACTAGTGCCCAAGGTTGTCCCTAACCTTGTACACACAGTTGTCAGCCTATGCTGCGTTCAAGGATGAATTTCACCTAGTATACATTTAGGCTAGGAAGGATCCACAATAGAAATGGCATGACTTGCCATATTTGGTAACAGATACAAACGTATAGGAGGTGATCAAGTGATGGCCCATAGAGTGGCGTGCCCCCTTAGACTTAGATTTTGGAGCCAGTATAGGCGCGGGCAGTTCGAAAACACAAAAAAGAAAGGATGCAGTGAAGCAAGCTATACAAAACTTGTCCGTGTAGAGGAAGAAGGAAGCCGCAGAGAAGGTTTGGATGGAGAAAGAGTGCGCTACTAAGGAACATGCTGAACAGGAGTAGCGCGAGTCAGAAAGAAGTGGCAAATCCCCTTTGCCACAGACTGAGGAGGAAGAATAGTCCAAGTAAGGTGGTAGAGGAGATGAGTGGAAGAGCACCCCGTTTCATCTAAAGAAGCGCAGATAAGAGCAGAGGGAAGGTCCCCGGAAAAATAAAAATCAGACAAGTCGCAGGGTGATCCCCATGGTATTGATGAAGGGTGATCTCGATGAGATCAGAGACAAAATCTGGGACACTATGACTAAGTGTTGTAGTAGTTTGAGTAGTAGTATATGCAGACACTGGGGAGCATCTAAGAGGTTCTGTGTGAGTTGCAGATCTAGGCCAACAGGATACAGGTGGGCGTGGGTCAAGTGAGCACAAAAAAGGTGAGCCTGGCCCCAAGGACGAGTCAAGAAGCAAAATTGGTAAGGACCCTAGATCTTCACACTGTTGCATTACTCGAAGGGTCCCTACGCGCAGAGTCAGTCGGTGATTGCATCATCTTAAGCACCCTTAAGAATATCGGACTGAACATCGTAGTGCTCCCCAATGAGATTCTTCACGTGCTGCATGCGGGGGTGATAAAGGAATTCAGAGCTTGGGAGCAGTGCGCTCTCAATATTATCAATGAATGCATGGTGAAAAACGAGTAGATGTTCACCAAGAAAACACAGGCCTTGAAAGAAAAGGAGACGATGTAGGAACATAGTGTCTGATTGGAGTTCGTAGTTACAGAGGCATGCAGAACAATGCCTAAGCTTCACATTCCCAAGGATGCACAACCAAAAGCTAAGATCAGGAAGCTAGCCGCTAGAGTATGGGAGGCAAAGGCAGAGGTTGGTCGAGTTCAATTTGAACTCAACATGAAAATAACTAAGTTGTAGTTAAAGTTACAGCCCAGGAATCTGCCCGAGGTTAGGGAGTAGCGCGGAGCCACCATAAAAGAAGGGATGGCCACCTTGGATGCTGCAATCATTGACTGTTCGACATTATTTGAGCAGGAAATGGAGTTGGGGATGACTCTGTAGGAAGACCCAAACCTGTAGATAATTAATATAGAGGTTCGAGAGCTGTAGAAATAGTAAGATGAAGTCCGGGAAATGACGCGCTCCATTGCTGCAGCACAGCGACTAGGCAAGTTGCAAGAAGGGAAGCAGCTCCTCGTGTAGGTCAAAGCAGCATAAAAGAAGGAGGCCTTGCTTAAGGCCAGGCTGGGGCCCTAGTTAGATGAAGCTTACCAGGTCATGACCGACATTAAGGAGAAGCTCACACACTTGCAGCAGACACAACAGACGATGAAGTTGGTCGTCGAAGGACCAGCTATAGAGAAGCTAGTGGAAGAGGTCAAGCAGGCAACCATGCAGAGTGCTGCTGAGGTTGGAGTAGTTCATGTGTGTGTGGGGATCTTTGCAGCAAGATCACAACACCAGCCGAGTGACTCGAGGGTGCATCATGATCTTTGTGTTGGGGGCCTATTGGGATGGGGTCCCTTGGGTCAGTTTTGGGGTTAAAAACCCAAGTTTTGATGTAATTGTTGTAAATAATGTAAATTATCCATGATTTTTGGATGCAGAGTGCATAGATGGTTTGGAGTCAAAGGGGTTTTAGCCCCTTATTTAACTAAAATTTCAGTCGGTTTTGAGATCCACCCATGGTCCGTGGACAATGGGATTGTATGTAGAAGGCTATAAATAGGTGTGTCTTAGAGAGTCTCAGGTGGAGATTTGAAGATAATGATGGATAAGGAATGGAGTATTAAAAGTTTTAGCACAGAGAAGTGGGTCAGATAGGAGAGAAAGGCTCTGCAGCTAAGTGCACAGAGGCCTAGGTAGAGTCTACAGCTGAGTGCATGGAACCCTGCAGCTGAGTGCATAGGGAAGTTTTGAGTCTGTATTTTGAACTAGAAATCAATAAAGAGGTTGTTCTGGAGAAATAATATGTATTTTTGTTTGTTTCTGTTTATAACCTGTGATGTTGATGAATAAGACACTTATGAAATATTGATCTTATGATCCACGATTCTATTGAATAACTGTTAAATGATGTACGTAAGCATGTTCATGTAATTCTATAAAGATTTTGATGAATTATCTAATGTTTATTAATAACACAGGCTTATCTACGTGAGCCCTAGACTAGAGTAGTTTCTGGATGTGTGTAAGTAGATAAATAGATTGTTAAGGGTCCACAAAGATCAATCGTGGACCTTCGCGAAGGTCTGAAGGCTGTTTTAGTAGAGTTACGATACCGAGGCCTAGGGGCTTACAGATCTAAGGCACTAAAAGACATCACACTGATCTTTGGATGCAGAAACTTAGTTCCAGCATCCCCCCATATTGCTTCAGGTGAGACTACAGCCTGTGCTATGTAGGTTGTTGTCGGAAGGGCTAATAGTGTAGGGATTTGTTGGTTGATGCAACTAATTCTGAACCTAGGTCAGGACCCCCTAAGCCAACACATTCTCCTGTCCTCTAAGGAAGATATAGATACCAATTTTTTTTTCAGTCCTGACACATAAAAAACATCTTATAGATGTATAGTTTCACCATAATCTAATTGAAATGAAACAAAAATAGATCCTTTCACCAGATATGTAGAGTTATCCCCAAGAATAATCTTTAAATTTGTCTCCCTATCAACCAAGTTTGAGAGGACTTCATGATACCCAATGAAGTGTCTAAATTCCCCACTATCTACCAACAAACTATCAAACAAATCTAAAGGAGAGGAACTAGATAAAGCAACAATAAGAAAATATTCAGATTGAGTAGCAGCTACATTATTTCCATACCTTGAGTTTCTAAATCTATTTTGAGGATGGTGGCCTTCTCCACGACCAACATGAGCATCTCTTCTTCTTCTATAATTGAACCTGTTGTTGTAGCCACGATTCTTGTTGTATGATCTAGGAGTATCATTCTTCTAAGGTAAATATTGAGCATAATTACCTCTCTTATGACAATTGAAGCATTGAATATGTAAAACTTCATCGTACCTTCTTGATCTTCTATTGGAGTCTCTAGATGCTGGTGCATGATTTCTTAAGTTAGATTGTCTTCCTTTCCATTTCCTCTTCTTGTCTTGAGCAACAAATGCAAAGGGATCCCCTTCTTCATGATTTTGAATCCTCTCTCTAAGAATCATCTTGGTCTCTTCCTAAGTGCGCTCACCAAATAGTTCATCAAATGAAGGGAACCTTTCATTGTTGCTACTAGTTGTGATGAATGTCTCCCAAATTAGAGGAAGACCTTGAAGTGCAATTAGTGCAAGCTCTCTATCAGATTTAACTTCTCCAACATATGCTAATTGATCCTTGAGTTAGGACATCCTCATGAAATATGACTACACAATATCTCCCTTGTCCATATTAATATCCTTGAGTTGATTCTTCAAAGAAAGAATGTGACTCAAGTTGTTGACCTCATACATGCCAACCAACTTATCATACATTTCCTTTGACTTCTTCAATTTTGTAAAATACGTAATCAAATGCTCTCTCAAAGAATCAATAATAGTTTTCTTGGCCTTGAACACACCTTTCTTGTATTTGGCTTTGAAAACAACAAAAGCATTCTCTAGAATCTCATGTAATTTCCCTTCAATGTATTCCAAAACATCATTCTCATCCAAAGTCACATCCAACCTAGTCCTCCGTACAACATAGTTAGATGAGTCATTCAATTTCTCTTCAATCTTGAAGTATGATGTAGACATCTTGGAAAATTCAAATGATATTCAACAGTATATATGATATCTTCCAAATGAGTGATTTCTCTTTCTCTTGTCTCCTTGGGATTTTCTTCACCTCTACTCTGATACTATCAATCAATGCAGAGTTGTTCGATGATCACATAATCTTAAGCACCCTTAAGAACATTGTGTTGAACGTCGCAGTGGTCCCCAATGAGATTCTTCACACGCTGCATGTTGTGGTGACAAAGGAATTGAGAGTTTGGGAGCAGCGCGCTCTCAATCTTATTAGCGAATACAGGGTGAATGGGCAGATGTCCTCTGAGAAAACACGGGCCTTGAAAGAAAGGGAGATGATGCATGCACATAGTGTCCAATTGGAGTCCACAGTTGTAGAGGCATGCAGAACAGTGCCTGAGCTTCACATTCCCGAGGACTCACAGACAAAAGCTAAGATCAGGAAGCTAGCCACTGGAGTGCATGAGGCAAAGGCAGAGGTTGGCCGAGTTCAATTCGAACTCAACACAAAAATAACTGAGCTACATTTAAAGTTGTAGCCCATGACTTTGCTCGAGGTTAGGGAGAAATGTGAAGCTGCCATAAAAGAAGGGATGGCAACCTTGGATGTCGTAGTCGTTGACTGTTCGACATTATTTGTGCAGGCAATGGAGTTGGTGATGACTCTGTAGGAAGACCCAAACCTGCAGATATTGAATATAGAGGTTTGGGTTCTGTAGAAATAGTACGATGAAGTCCAAGTAGTGGTGCACTCCATTGCCCCTAAAGAGTTCCCAACCAAGTTGCAAGAAGGGAAGAAGCTCCTTGCGCAAGTCGAAGCAGCATAGAAGAAGGAGGCCTTGCTTAAGACCAGGTTGGGGCCCTGGTTAGATGAAGCTTACCAGGCCATGACCAACATTCAGGAGAAGCTCACAAGATTGCAACAGACACAACAGATGATGAAGTCGGTTGCAAAAGGACCAGCTACAGAGAAGCTAGTGGAAGAGGTAAATAAAGCAGCCACACAAAGCGTTGTTGAGGTTGCAATAGCTCAGGTGGATCTTGGGGATCTTCATAGAAATATCACAGCGCCATCTCAGTGACTCGAGGGCAAGTCATGATCTTTATGTTGGGGGTCTGTTGGGATGGGGTCCCCTAGGTCAGTTTTGGGGTTAAAAACCCAAGTTTTGATGTAATTGTTGTAAATAATGTAAAGTCTTCGTGGTTTTTGGATGTGGAGCACGTAGATGGTTAGGAGTCAAAGGGGTTTTAGCCCCTTATTTATGTAAAAGTTGAGTCAGTTTTGACATCCACCCATGGTCCATGGACCATGGGATTGTATGTAGAAGGTTATAAATAGATGTGTCTTAGAGAGTCTCAGGCAGACATCTGAAGATAATGATGGATAAGGAATGAAGTCTTGAAAGTTTTAGCGCAGAGAAGTGGGTCAGATAGGAGAGAGAGGCTCTGTAGCTGAGTGTGCAGAGACCTAGGTAGAGTATGCAGCTAATTGTACGGACCCCTGCAACTGAGTGCATAGGGAAGTTTTGAGTCTGTATTCTGAATTAGAAATCAATAAAGAAGTTGTTCTAGAGAAATAATATGTATTGTTGTTTGTTTGTGTTTATAACTTGTGATGTTGATGAATAATATGCTTATGAAATATTGATCTAATGATGCGTGATTCTATTGAATAACTGTTAAATGATGTACACAAGCATGTTCATGTAATTCCGTGAAGACTTTGATGAATTATCTAATGTTTTAATAACACAAGCTTATCTACGTGAGCCCTAGTCTAGAGTAGTTTTTGGATGCATGTAAGTAGATAAACAGACTGTTAAGGGTCCACAAAGATTGATCATGGACCTTCGTGAAGGTCCAAAGGCTATTTTGGTGGAGTTACAGTACCGAGCCCTAGGGGCTTACAGATCTGTGCGAAGGAATATCTAGGGTGCTAAAATACATCACACTGATCTTTGGATGCAGAAACTTGGTTTCAGAATCCCCCCATACTGCTTCGGGTGAGACTGCAGCATGCACTATGTGGGTTGTTGTCAGAAGGGCTGATAGTGTAGGGACTTGTTGGTTGACACAACTAACTCTGAACCTGGGTCAGGACCCCCTAAGCCAACACATTCTCTTGTCCTCTAGGGCAGATATAGATACCAATTTTTTTTTTTTCAATCTTGACACATACAAAACATCTTATAGATGTATAGTTTCACCATAATCTAAGTGAAATGAAACAAAACTAGATCCCTTCACCAGATATGTAGAGTTATCCTGAAGAATAATATTCAAATTTGTCTCCCTATCAACCAATTTTGAGAGGACTTCACGATACCCAATGAAATGTCTAAATGCCCCACTATCTACCAACAAACTATCAAACAAATCTGAAGGAGAGGAACTAGATAAAGAAACAATAAGAAAATATTCAGATTGAGTAGTAGTTGCATTATTTCCATACCTTGAGTTTCTAAATCTATTTTGAGGAGGGTAGCCTTCTCCACGACCAACATGAGCATCTCGTCTTCTTCTGTAATTGAACCTGTTGTTGTAGCCATGATTCTTGTTGTATGATCCAGGAGTGTCATTCTTCTAAGGTAAATATTGAGAATAATTACCTCTCTTGTGACAATTGAAGCATTGAATATGTAACAATTCCTTGTACCTTCTTGATATTCTATTGGAGTCCTTGGATGCTGGTGCATGATTTCTTAAGTTAGATTGTCTTCCTTTCCATTTCCTCTTCTTGTCTTTAGCAACAAATCTAAAGGGATCCCCTTCTTCAAGCTTTTGAATCCTCCCTCTAAGAATCATCTTGGTCTCTTCTTGAGTGCACTCACCAAATATCTCATCAAATGAAGGGAACCTTTCATTGTTTCTAATAGTTGTGTTGAATGTATCCCAAATTAGAGGAAGACCTTGAAGTGCAATTAGTACAAGCTCTCTATCAGATTTAACTTCTCCAACATATGCTAATTGATCCTTGAGTTAGGATATCCTCATGAAATATGACTGCACAATCTCTCCCTTGTTCATATTAATATCCTTGAGTTGATTCTTCAAAGAAAGAATGTGACTCAAGTTGTTGACCTCATACATCCCAACCAACTATCATACATTTCCTCTGACTTCTTCAATTTTGTAAAATACATAATCAAATGCTCTCTCAAAGAATCAATAATAGTTTTCTTGGCCTTGAAATCACCTTTCTTGTATTTGGCTTTGAAAACAATGGAAGCATTCTCTAAAAGCTCATGTACTTTCCCTTCAATGTATTCCAAAAAATCGTTCTCATCCAACGTCACATCCAACCTAGTCCTCCATACAACATAGTTAGATGAGTCATTCAACTTCTCTTCAATCTTTAAGTATGATGTAGACATCTTGGAAAATTCAAATGATATTCAACAGTGGATATGATATCTTCCAAATGAGTGATTTCCCTTTCTTTTGTCTCCTTGGGATTTTCTTCACCTCAACTCTGATACCATGTTAATTTTTTAGTGCTATATGATTAGTACAATATCTTACAAAAATTTCTTCTTCAATTATTGTTAGCTCCCTAATTTGCTCTCTTTTTTCCATTTTCCCCTTCCTAAATCATAACCATTTATCATTGTTTTACCTCTTTTATACACCCTCATATTGCACCAGTCCAAGCACAGTGACATATTTTGTATAAACTTTGTTTTTCATACTTTTAATTTAACTTAGCATTAATTAATCATTTATTACATGATTTCTTACTTTTAATCACTCTTTGTAACTTATCGATATGTCCAATGTTTATTTGGTAGTTAGAGTACTTACTATGACCATTGATCCTAGTGCAGGATCGGATCTTGCACCATTGCCAGCACAACGAATCCTTGCAGCAGATTTGAATCTCCTTGATCACTGCCTCATTTTGAGTAGCTTCAACCACAATAGCAAGATCGATCCAAAGGCAGCTGAGATCGAATCTGTGAAGAACGAAAGTTGGAGATTGGCTATGGCCAGTTTTTCTAACTGTCTAATTTTGAAGGCCGAAAAGCTAAATTCTGCGTTTGGTTATGTAATCGGTTGAATGATCTATTTTGGCCTTTGGCCAAAGATCTATATAATGTAGAATGTAAATAGGACGAGGGGGAAGTTTTGATAGTAGAAGGGAATAGAGACACAACCAGAGAGGCGGTAACAAGTTGTTGTATTTTGTTATCGCCCGAATCTGGGTTGGACGATGTATTAATGTATGTACTTGCCTCAGTGAATTAATAAAAGGGAGCTCCGCCTCATGTTTCACAAATTGCATTTTTGTATTTGAGCTGATGAATTGATTAAGGTACTGAGTAGCATTTTTATTTAAAGGGGAAACACGCTGGTTGGCTAGGGCCCAGCCAACCCAGCACGTTTACCCCATTTCCCATTTTCCTATAATTTGTGTTTACATTGTCAAGTGTGATTTAATTTTAAGCACATGCATTCCTGTCTGAGTGAAAGCGGATCCGTTGTGTGAAGTAGATAAATTCCCTTTCCTGCACTTGATTTCAGATTGGTTTTCCTCCACCTGGTCCAAGTAGGAGAAATAACCCTGCACCAGTGCACGTTGGTGTGATATCTCCTTTTCTGCAATTCTGTTTGATTGGTTTTCCCCGCCTGGTCCAAGCAGGAGAAATGAACTTGCACTAGTGCACGTTGGTGTGATGTAGCAAGCCTTCTTAGTCTACTTCCCACAATCTTCTTTCTTTCATTAAATGCTCATGACAGGATGAATGTATATTGATTGTTTCTTTATTCCTGCACTCTGTTAAGATCAGAAACATTCACTTTTTATGTGTGCAATTCGATTTAATAGTATAATAGCACTTGCAATAATTAAGCACTCATTTTAAGAATTAAATGCTAAGTGCTGGAAGCTCTGATCCAGTGCAAGAACTAGTTTCTTGCCACGGGATTTGAGTGCTTTGAACCTAGAAAAGTTCAAGCCCTTGTAGGAAGTACAAAGCCTTTAGTAAAGACACCATTTATACCTTCTGCATAAATCTCTGTTCCTGCACTAGTGCAAGAAGACTGCGACAATACAGGACAGATTAGTGCAACAAGGAAATCTCTAAAGGAGCAGGTTTAAGGGCCCATCTGATGAGACTGATAAATGTCTCTGCTAAAGAAAAACACACACTCAGTAGTTAAACAATAATTAGCTAGAGTGATTTCCCTTTATCTTTAATTCCCTCTTGCAAATGCATTCTTCCTTGTTCTAGTCTTAGATTATTTTGATGGTTCAAGTTGCCTTTTTCACTTTTTAATTTGATTCTGCAATCTTTCCTTTAAAGAAAGTAGGGATTTATATTAGGAAGATTCAAACCATCTCTGGCATTGCTTGTGCTTCGTCTCTAAGTTTACGAATCCCTCGGGTTGACAAATTAAGTGTTGAGGAGTTTGCTTAAGTATAATTCCTGCACCCAACGTTTTGGCATTGTTGCTGGGGAGGCGATTTGATTTGGTAAGAATTTTCTCATTATATAATAGAGGTAATTTTTCCTTTATTTTTGCAGTATTGTTTGGAAAAGCTTCTTTGAAGGAATTTTACTGATCTTAATTTATTTTTGACAACATTTTTTATTAGAAGTTTGTTATTTTTCTTTATTTTTTGAAATGAATGCCTAGAAAAGGTAAGGGTTCGAAGCCCACTAAGGGCCGAAATAATTTTGAAAACAATTCTCATATTGGGTCTCCTTCTATAAGCAGGAAGCCCAATCCAATTCAAACCCATCACGCAGGAATAGTCCACCTGGATTTTGGTGACAACAGCTCAGGTGTGGTTCAGCCTATTGAGAGCGGTTCAAGTAAAAGGGAAACAATGGCGGACCATGAAGATCATGTGGAAGGGACTGGTGAAAATCAGGTAAGTGGAGAACAATCCACTTTTGTGTTTCCAATTGTGGACCCTGATACTGTGGCACAAATGAAGAATATTCCACCATCAGCTCTCCCTCATTTCCATGGTAAAATTCATGAAGATCCTGACTCTTTTCTATTCGAGTTTGATATTTTGTGTAGAAGTTATGATTATTCAACTGACGCTCAGAAGTTATGATTATTCAACTGACGCTCAGAAGTTATGATTATTTCCTGTTACTCTCAAGGACTCAGCTCTACGCTGGTTTATGGGTTTAGGAGGAAACACTATAACCTCTTAGGATCAGATGAAGAGAGTGCTTTTGTCTAAATATCAAGAATATTGCAAAACTTGGGACATGCAGGATGAGATTTTTACAATCATATAGGATGATGATGAAACTCTCGAAGATTACCTAGAAAGATTTCTGTATATTTTACAAAGGTCGAAACTTAAGTTTGATCCCAGTACTATTAGAACCTTGTTCTTAAGAGGACTTACTGATAATGATAGAAATAATTTAAATCTATTAGGACAAGGTGATATTTCTCAGTAAACTTTTGAACAAATTTGTGAATTATGCAGGAAATTTTCAAGAAATCAGTGTAGATCCGGTAGAGGAACTCGAAATAGAAATAGAAAAACTGAATCTACTGATGCTATGATTATTGGACTAGAAAATAAAATGGAAAACATGAAAATTGGTATAATGAATACTGTTACCAAACAGTTGGACTCTTTAAAATTTAAGCAAAAACTCATGAAGGAACAAGAGTCTTATGTATTTTTTGTCCTAAATGTAGAGACAAGAATCCTCCTAAAGAGTGTCCTCTTAATTTGAAAGAAACCAATAAGTGTGCTATTTGTGCAAAAGACCATGTCACATAAAAATGTCCCTCTATACCAGGACTTAAAGCTATATATACAGGGGGACAACCTGAAGCTGAATACTTGTATGCTATGGGAGAAAGAAGGAATTGGCCTCAGGTAGGTGCAGGTATGGCTCCTAAATTTTCTCCACACTGTTTTGGTTATAATTCACATGCATATTCTTATCCTAACACTAATCAACATTGGCAGTATGGGAATCAATATCAACATGGGCAACCTTCTCAACCATGGCAACAAGGTTGGAGAGGGCCAACTCATTCTCCATATTCCTACCAGCCACCTATGCAGTCATATCCATCTACGCATACACCTTATTCAATGCCTCAACTTCCGAGTCAGTCTACTCCACCATTTCCTTTACCTCCACCTTTTCGACCTTCTTAGTTGCCTCCTCAACCTATGCCCAATCCTAACAATAATAAAGCAGTGCAAATGATCTATGTAACAAACCCACCTTTACCATTCGAGTACCAGTCTATTCCAGTTGGGGTTCATGATATTCAATTAAGATCGGGAAGGACTGTAACATCAGAAAATTAGAAGCAACCTATAGTGATTGTTGAAAAGAAATGAGAAGAGGAAACTCTTAACCATTCTCTGAAATCTATCACTAAGTAGCCCTTACCCTTTGAATCCTTTCCATCTTCTTCCAACCAGCCTCCCTTCCTAGAGAGGCTAGTAATGGAAAGAAGTGAGCCTATTTTTGAGACTATCTTGGCATCAGATATGCAGAATATTTTCATTAAGATACCTTTACTTCAAGCCATCAAAGAGATCCCCATTTGTACCAATATTATTAAGGAACTCTGTCTCAAGAAACCCGGGAGGAAGAGATTGGAACCCCAAACCATTCAATTTGTTGGTAGGGTCGCAAAGTTGATGACAGGATGTGTGTCTATGGAAAAATATACTGATCTCGGAAACCCTGTTGTCTTAGTTTAGATTGGTAATGGCCTTGTCTCTAATGTTCTTATAGACTTGGGGGTAGCCATTAATGTCATGACTAAGCAAACCATGGATCAACTTCGGTTATCTCATCTTCACCCTACTCCCACTGTGCTTGAATTAGCAAATAGATCTAAAATTAAGCCATAAGGAGTATTGGATGATGTGATCATCTCATTAGATTCTTGGGAATATCCTGCTGATTTCATTGTGCTTCAGCCAAAGAACCCAGTAGGAGGACATCCCTTGATCTTGGGTTGACCATGGCTTGCTATGACCGATGCATATATTGGATGTCATTCCGGTGATATGTATATTTCACATGGAGATTCTAGGAAGAAATTTACCTTATACCCCTGTGCCAGATCCATTCAGGACCTTCGAGATACTTTATGGTTGGATCAAAGTAGTGATGAGGAGACTCATCCCATTTCCCTTATCCATCATTATACTGGGTCTTCACAAGAAGATGAGATTCAAGATTTCTTGAATAATCAACAATATGCCTAATTTTGAGCCATTGAGCCAGATTTTCAACCTAGATTTTCAAGATAATCATGATTCTCATTCTTTTGTACCACTGCATTTGACCACCCCCTTGAGTACTCCTGAGCCTAATACTACTCTTGTTGAGATTAGCCCTGGTAAATCCTTGCATATTAGTTCAGATTTGGACTCATCTCAGTAGGAGCAGCTTGTGAATTTGTTGCAAAACCATCTTAGTGCCTTTGCTTGGGGCTATGAAGATATGAAGGGTATTCCTCCTGAAACTTGTACACATCATATCTATATTCAGGAAGGAACCCGACCTGTCTGACAACCCCAAAGGTGAATGAATCTAGCTCTAAGAGATATTGTGAAGGAAGAAGTACAGAAACTCTTGGATGCTGGTTTTATCTATCCTATTTCCGACAGTCAGTGGGTCTCTCCATTAGTGCTAGTACCTAAGAAAGATGGAAGATGGCATATTTGTATTGATTATCGATAATTAAACAAATCCACTCTCAAATATTATTTCCCTCTCCCTTTAATTGACCAGGTGCTTGATACCCTTGTAGGAAAGAAATCTTTTTCCTTTTTGGATGGCTTTAGTGGCTATAACCAGATATAGATTACACCCGAAGATCATGATAAAACTACTTTTACATTTCCATGGGGTACATTTTATTATAAAGTGCTTCCCTTTGGTTTATGTAATGCCCCGACTACCTTTCAAAGGGCAGTCCTGGCCATTTTTACTGATCTAGAATTTGTAGAAATTTATATGGATGACTTTTCTGTGTTTGGTGATTCTTTTCAGGAAGCTCTCAAAAATCTGGAGAAAGTACTTCTTCATTGTCAGGAAGCCCATCTCACCTTGAGTGACAAGAAATGTAGATTAATGTGCAAAGCGGGAGTGGTACTTGGCCATTTGATTTTTGGTAAAGGTATCCAGGTTGATCCAGCAAAGATTGAAATCATTCTGCATCTTCCTACACCCAAAACTCAAAGGGAAGTAAGAGGTTTTTTAGGACATGCTGGTTACTATAGAAGATTCATTGAAATTTTTTCTAAGATAGCTGCCCCTCTTTTCTGACTTCTAGCTAAGGATAGTGAATTTTCTTGGACCACAGCTTGCCAACAGTCTTTTGAAACATTGAAGGAAAAGTTAGTACATGCACCAGTTTTGAGAGGTCCTAACTGGTCCCTGCCTTTTCACATTTCCTCTGATGCTTCAGATTTGGCTATTGGTGCAGCTTTAGGAAAAGAGGAAAATAAGCAATCCTATGTTATTTATTATATTAGTAAGAATTTGTCTTCCGCTGAATTAACAGTTACAGAGAAAGAGTTCTTAGCTGTAATTTTTGCAATTAATAAGTTCAGGCACTATATTACAGGATATGAATTATTTGTACATACTGATCATTCCGCAATTAAATATTTGATGAACAAACAATTGACTAGCGGTAGAGTGACTAGGTGGTTACTATTATTGTAGGAATTTAATATTACTATTGTTGATAGACCAGGAAAATCTAATGTTGTAGCAGATTTTCTTTCTATATTAGATAATCCTGGTGAAGCAACTCCTGTTAATGATGATTTTCTGGATGAACATCTTTTTGCTATGTCAACAAATTCTCCATGGTTTACTGACATTGCTAATTACTTGGTTACTGGGAAAACACCACCCCCCTTGTCCGCCTGTGAAAAGCAGAATATTATTCAGAAAAGTTTTGCATACTCCTGGATTCAAGGAGATCTCTTTTACACTTGTCCAAACCTGATTATCCGTAGGTGTGTAAGAGAGGAGGAAGTGTTTAACATATTGAAATCTGCTCATGATGAACTTTGTGGAGGCCACTTCGCTGATAAGCAGACTACTATAAAGTATTGTGTGTTGGTTACTTTTGGCCTTCCTTGTTTAAGGATGCCAAACAGTATGTCAGGCGATGTGATAGCTGTCAACAAGTGGGCCAACCTAATCAAACCAATGAAATTCCTTTATGCCCCCAAGTTATGATTGATCCGTTTGAAAAATGGGCTATTGATTTTATAGGGCCAATAAATCCAACGTCATTAAGTAAAAAGCATATTTTGGTTTGTATAGATTTTGTTACAAAATGGGTAGAAGCTAAAGTTGTTTCCTTTGCTACAGAATAAGTTGTTGTTGATTTTCTTTTCACTAAAATCTTTACTAGATTTGGTGTGCCTAGAGAAATTGTTTCTGAGATAATCTGGTATAGGGTGTGATGGAGTAATACAAGATCCGACACAGGAAACCCACGCCGTATCACCTGCAAGCAAATGGCCAGGTGGAATCCACAAACAAAGTGATCAAGTCCATTCTTACAAAGACAGTAAATATGCATTGGAAAGACTGGGTTGAAAGATTACCAGAAGCTTTGTGGGCATACAGAACCACTTGGAGAAATAGCACAGGACATACACCATATGAGCTAGTATATGGCAAACAGATTCTGTTACCAATTGAATTCTAGATCAAAACTTTTAGAACTACAGTTCAGTTAGGACTAGATCTCTCTGAGGCACAACAAAAATGTCTTCTCCAATTAAATGAGTTAGATGAATTTTGTAGGGATGTTTTTCAGCGGAACATACTAATTCAGCAGCAACGCAAAAGGTGGCATGACAAGTCTATTGAGAAAAAGCAATTCCAACCAGGTGATTGGGTGCTCCTTTATGATTATAGATTTAAAATTTTTAAAAGGAAATTCCATACACGTTGGATGGGACCTTATGAAGTGATCTGAGTATTCGAGAATGGAGCAGTAGAAGTTAAAAGCTATTGATGGACAAATTCAGTATTCTTGATAAATGGACACAGATTAAAGAAGTATTTTCATCCACTTGCCAGGAAAGATTTTACACAACAAGTCCAACAACAATTTGGGATGGTAGTGGTGAATGGTAATACCAACCTTTTGAAAACATGAATTCTTCTTCTTCTTAAAAAAAAAAAATTAATACAAAAAATAAATAAATAAATAAAAGTAAAGAAAAAATATTTTCTTGTAATTATGAAAATTAGTTCACTGACATGATTGCAGAAGGATCAACTTGAAAACCAGCTTGCTGGTAGGAAGATCAAAAATTTCTAATAAAAATAGAATTTTGCTTGATCTTTAGATATGTTAGCGACCACCAAGTAAAAGCAGGTTCAGCAGAACCAACCTTTATACAATTGGGGTAATTAGCATGGATATTTTTATTCAAGTAATGCTTAATTTTCGCTGCAGTTATTTTTCTTGCACCAGTGCAGGTAGACCTTCCAGAATTTTTTTTTCCTTTCTTCATATTCCACTTTCGTAATATTCCCTCAGTTTTCTTCTTCAATCCTAGAATGATTAACCTTCCCATATTCTTCTGAATTTACCCTGTTTGTTTCGTAAAAACCCCACTTTACCCTTGAATTTTTTTCCTATCCCACTTCTGTTTATCCCCTCTAATGGTACTATTCCTGGAATCCTTGTAACAGAATTCCTTCCCATTCTGAAATTTCCATTTTCCCACTTCTTTGTTCCCTCATGAATTCATTGTAGGATCTCACGCACAAAGAGCAAAAGGATATGCTCTAGAGCATCAAGAAAGGGTGAAGCAAATTTCAAGTATAAGTTGAGGAAGCCATGTTTGAAATCCATCCTATATTTTACTTAAAATCCCTGTTCTTTTTTCAGATATTATGCTTGCACTAGTGTGAGCATGTCGTCCTATATAATAATGCAAGCAGAATGGGTACCAGAGAATAACATAGTTTAAGCGGTGCAAGCATGCACCCTGTCAAAAACATAGTACAATTTGTTCTTTTCATAGCATACGTCATAGGAAAGTGGTCATCATGAAAGTTTATAAGAAGTCCTTTCACTTAGTTGATGAGTACTTGTGTTATCATATTAACTAGGAGAAAATTATTTAAAGTACAAGGTATTTTTAAGTTAAGAATCATGATCATTTTGTAATGAATGCTAAGTTATTTTTTTGAATTATGAAGGAGTCCGGAAGTGTTTAACCGTTGCTTGGATATAATTTCCCCTTTCCACCATAATCCTAGATGTCCTTCACTCGTAATTATTACCTCACCTAGCTGTTAAGACGCCGCACCAAGTACCAATTTGGCATGATCTCAAAGATGTTGCGCATCCATAGCTATTTCAGTGGAATGAATGGGTGATAAGATGGAAGGGATGGTGGACTGTTGGATCCCTATCTATAAGAACCAATTTTCTCGGTGTTGCATGTAAATTCTTGACTGTTCATAACCGTTAAGTAGCAATGCCTCCTGTTCAAAGTGAACCTTCGTCTCTCAGTAGGGTAGAACAGACTACTGAGTATCGCAATAGTCTTGCACTATTGCGAGACTCAGGCTTTCTTTAGTTTTTGCAAAAGTTTGACGGGCACAACAGGGAAGTGGCCTTACAGTTTGCCAGAAGTTTCAAAAATGGCCGAGTAAAAATTGGGTCTCTAAAATTTGAGGTTATAGAAGAGTTTATAGCAACAGCGACAGGCTTGGAAAATACTGGTGAGTAGTGGTTTAAAAATCAGAAACTAGAAAGGAAGCAATGGTAGCATTTCATCGTCAACAAGAAGATGAAGGTAGATTGGAAGGAAGGAATTCCACGCAGTGCCCTGCTGGGACAGTGGCAGGACCTCCTTTTCATCCTATAGAAATTTGTAACCTGTGAGGGAAGGTACTCCCACACTTTTGTGTACCATTTTAGGATGTTGCAGCATTTTGAAGCCGCCCGACACATCCGATGGAGGATGAATTTCCCCTATTTTTTGCTTAAGAGCTTGGAAAAAATGGCCAAGGGTGTGTGGGATGAACGGGCAAACCAGGTCGATAAGAAGTTATATCACCATGGCCTGATAAAGATTTTGGTCCAGAAACAATTAGAAGTTAAAGGCATGACCTGGGAGGCGCTGTTAAAATAGCTACATAAAAAGACAGCTGCTGGAAAGGAGACAGAGGACCCCACCAACACAAGCAAGGGTCTGAGTAATAATGTAAAGGGGAGTCCTTCTTACATCAGTGAAAAAAGGAAATGACCTAAAAAATCAATAGAAGAAAGGGCCCCATCTCCAAATAAGAAGACAGCTAGTGCACCTGTTGAAGAGACTCCTTCTATGCCACCAGTACAGGCATAGACCACCGAAGGAGACAACCTATCAGTCCTTGCAGATGCAGCAAAAGTTGTAGATGTCAAAGATGACACTCTGTTGGCCAATTTCATTAAAAGGCCCCGGAAAAAGAATGAAGAATCTGGTGCAGGCAAAGAACCACAGTCCCCAGAGGACGTTGAATCCCCTTCTACACTAGTGCAAGAAGAAGAACCAGAAGAAGAAGAATTTCGTAATGTAATTGAGGTCCCTGAGGAAGACACAGCCCTTGTCGAGATAGAAGAAGAAGAAGATTTGGTAACTCCTGCTGCTTGGATAGTTGAACTAGAGCTTCAAGTGCAGAACTTAGAACAGCTCATAACTAAAGTGCAGGAGGATAAAGAACAGAGTAAAGAAGAATTAACTACGGAGATCCAGAAAAATAAACAAGAAGTTAGAGTTTGGAAGTACCGAGCTGCCCGATGTTTCACGCGACTTAAAATGGTGACAAGAAAACTAAAGAACATCAGAAAGAAGAAGTCTGAAACATTGCTGGCTGATGTCAGTATGCCAAAGCAGGATTGAGTTGGAATGCTCAAATTTTTGAAGGTTTTTTGCAAAGGTAAAGAGTTGTGTGAGGACAGACAACAACTTAGGGATGGGAGGATGTTAGCCCCCTAATTTTCTCTCTTTTTTCCATTTTCCCCTTCCTATGTCATAACCATTTACCATTGTTTTACCTCTTTTATACACCCTCATATTACACTAGTCCAAGCACGGTGACATATTTCGTATAAACTTTATTTTTCATACTTTTAATTTAACTTAGCATTAATTAATAATTTATTACATGATTTCTTACTTTTAATCACTCTTTGTAACTTATCAATATCTCCAATGTTTATTTGGTAGTTAGAGTACTTACCGTGATCGATGATCCTAGTGCAGGATCGGATCTTGCACCGTTGCCAGCACAACAAATCCTTGCAGTAGATCCAAACCTCCTTGATCACCACCTCATTTTGAACAGCTTCAACCACGACAGTAAGATCGATCCAAAGGCAGCCGAGATCAAATCTGTGAAGGACGAAAGCTGGAGATTAGCTACGGCCAGTTTTGCTAACTGTCTAATTTTGAAGGCCAAAAAGCTAAATTTTGCGTTTGGTTAGGTAATCGGTTGAATGATATATTTTGGCCTTTGGCCAAAGATCTATATAATGTATAATGTAAATAGGACAAGGGGGAAGTTTTGATATTAGAAGAGAACAGAGACACAACTAGAGAGGCGGTAACACTAATAGGTTTTTGTATTTTGTCATCACCCGAATCTAGGCTGGAAGATGTATTAATGTATGTACTTGCCTTAGTGAATTAATAAAAGGGATCTCCACCTCATGTTTCACAAATTGCATTTCTATATTTGAGCTGATGAATTGATTAAGGTACTAAGCAACGTTTTGTTTAAAAGGGAAACGCGTTGGTTGGCTAGGGCCCAGCCAACCCAGCATGTTTACCCCATTTCCCATTTTCCTGTAATTTGTGTTTACATTGTCAAGTGTGATTTAATTTTAAGCACATGCATTCCTGTCTGAGTGAAAGCGGATCCATTGTGTGAAGTAGATAAATTCCCTTTCCTGCACTTGATTTCAAATTGGTTTTCCTCCACCTGGTCCAAGCAGGAGAAATAACCTTGCACCAATGCACGTTGGTGTGATATCTCCTTTATGCAATTATGTTTGATTGGTTTTCCCCGCCTATTCTAAGAAGGAGAAATGAACCTGCACTAGTGCACGTTGGTGTGATGCAGCAAACCTTCTAATCTACTTCTCGCAATCTTCTTTCTTTCCTTAAATGCTCATGATAGGATGAATGTATATTGATTGTTTCTTTAT
Organism: Pinus tabuliformis; assembly: GCA_031772625.1. Lineage (NCBI taxonomy): Eukaryota > Viridiplantae > Streptophyta > Pinopsida > Pinales > Pinaceae > Pinus > Pinus tabuliformis. The sequence continues at coordinate 1,512,147,437 of CM062816.1, forward strand.
TCTTGCACTCTGTTAAGATTAGAAACATTCACATTTTATGTGTGCAATTTGATTTAACAGTATAATAGTACTTGCAATAATTAAGCACTCATTTTAAGAATTAAATGCTAAGTGCAGGAAGCTCTGATCTAGTGCAAGAACTAGTTTCTTGCCACGGGATTTGAGTGCTTTGAACCTGGAAAAGTTCAAGCCCTTGTAGGAAGTAAAACGCCTTTAGTAAAGACACCATTTATACCTTCTGCATAAATCTATGTTCCTGCACTAGTGCAAGCAGACTGTGATAGTACAGGACATATTAGTGCAAGAAGGAAATCTCTAAAGGAGCAGGTTTAAGGGCCCATCTGATGAGACTACTAAGTGTCTCTGCTAAAGAAAAACACACACTCAGTAGTTAAATAATAATTAGCTAGAGTGATTGCCCTTTATCTTGAATTCACTCTTGCAAATGCATTCTTCCTTGTTCCAGTCTTAGATTATTTTGATGGTTCAAGTTGCCTTTTTCACTTTTTAATTTGATTCTGAAATATTTCCTTTAAAGAAAGTAGGGATTTATATTAGGAAGATTCATACCATCTCTGGCATTGCCTGTGCTTCGTCTCTAAGTTTACAGATCCCCCGGTTTGACAAATTAAGTGTTGAGGAGTTTTATTAAGTATAATTCCTCCACCCAACAATTATATGCAATCACTTTATCCAATATATTCAATCTTCCAATGATAGTAAGCTATTGTAAATGGAACAATAATCCACATGCACAATAGAAGATAACCAACAACATTAACAAGAGAGACACAATATTTGGTCAAAGGCTAGGGAAAAACCCCACAAGGGGGAAAACCCTTTCCAAATTCTTCTTCTACTAGATTTTCATCAAATGTTAAGCAAAGAGATACAATGTTCAAATTTTTCAAAAAAGAGTCAAAGATCGGCAACTTTGACTATCCATACCAACCAATCAATATCCTATCAAAGATGAGCCAACAAGTCAAATATGATCCAAAGTCAATGTCTGCAAATATGGTCAAAGTCAACAACAACCCTAATCAATCAATGGTAAATAGTCAAAGTCAGCTCCAAAATATTTGGTCAACCTACCAAAAGATGCAGCTACTTTCTCTAGTCAAAATTGGTCAAAATCGTGAAAATTGTGCCCATACAAATTTGGTCAAAGTAAATCTTTGACCTGTATAAATACTAGGCGAAATTCTGCAGTCAACCTTGGTAAAAAAAACCCAGAAAATATTGGTCAATGTGACAGTCAACTTGACCCTTCATATAGATAAAAAATTCAAATTCAAACCATGCTCCATTTCCCAAAGGTCAACACTAATCAACGACTGAAAAAAAAGAGACAAATTTGGTCAACAGAAAAATGACTCCATTTCCTTCACACATGTGAAGCTAAACCTACAATTCCAGAGCTATACGAACCAATCCAAGAGAATAATGTGATGTGAGATGATGCTCCAAAGTGTTCAAAAGTGCAACTAGCGCCTAATTCCCCTTCCTAGAATCCCTTTATGAATTTTATATCTATCTATCTATATATATATATATAATAACAATTCACTTATCATCTCATATCTTCTTGTACTTATTATTGATGTTCTATCTACAATTACTGTCAATGATGATCTAAAATGAATTCTACTGAAGTTTTAATGTGATTTCTACTGGGATTTGAAGTAAAGTTGTTATTGGTCTAATAAAACATTGAAGTAATTGTTGCAAGCATAGAACATACCATAAAATTTAACATGGTATCAGCGCCCAGGTGAAGACAAACCCAAGGAATGAGAGAAGAAATCACTATTGAATATCTGTTGTTGTTGAACAAGGTCTATTGGAACAATTCTCCGTGGCTACTCAATCTTATTTCTGTTGGCATTATGATACAGATTTGGCACTATGACACAGGTGTTGTCCTTGATGGCAACTCACACAGATGATAGATCACAATTCATGCTCACAGAATGAAGAAAGAGAGGTATACGTAGGTTCCCCATTGACCAAGCCGCATGTACATGTGGGTTCACAAACCAAAAGGCGCGTATAGTGTACACACACATTTTCACGGAAGGGAAGGTGCGTACATGTTGGAAAACTTAGTTTTGGTCTGTGGTATTTGGTCCATGGTATTTTGATCCATGGTATTGGTCCAAGGTATCTTGTCCGAAGTGTTGACCCCAGGTATTTGGTCCAAGGTATTGATTCTAAGTGGTTTTGGACCATGGTATTGAGTAAGGCCTAAGACTATAAAAGGAGGAGAAGATCATTAGGCAAAGGCACTCATGAATTGAATATCTAATGAAGAGCAAGATCTAGAATACAGGTTATTGGGTTATGGTGCACAACTAGATCTGAATCAAGGATGAACCTGAGCACTTGATGAAGGATAAGTTCTATTGATGGGTCAAGATCTTAAGGCTTGAAGAGAAGTATCTTTATGTGGTTTTGATCTTTTATCTGAATAACTGGCGCATGTTGTAATCTGTAAATATGATGATCTGGGTATAACTGATGTCTAGAATTTTTGTAAAGTTTAAATCATCATTTACAGATCTGTACATAGGTTCACTTTAGCAGAGGTGCATATACACGTTGGTTCTGCAAATCAAAACGGCATGTATGCAGGTTCACCTTGAGAAAATGGCATATGTACGCAGGTTCGAAACATTGAAGTAGCATATACCTAATAAAATATGCTTTAGATACTTCTATTTGCTATTGCAGTGTTCTAGGTTCTAGCTTGGGTTCTGGTTACTATAACTGTATTCTGGTTATAGAATTCTGAGAAGTGATTGATTGATTCAATTTTGGTTGGTGCAAAGGAGATTGATTGATGCAGATATATTTGATGTTATTGATGGATCCAGTCTAAAAATTTATGAAACGTGGTCCCTGGAAGAAAAGAGAAGGTTGTAGTCTTCTGTAGGCCTGCACCTACGTACTAGTAAACACATCAGCTAGTACAAGAGCTAGGGGGTTGTAGCTCCCTTCGAGGAGAAGCTGGATAATGAGAGAAGGTTATAGCCTTCTGCAGGTAGAAGCCTGCATACTGGTATAAGACTACACCAGTACAAAAATTGTAAAAAGAAGTTTCTTATTAAAAGAAGATAGAGAAGATTACAACAGGTGGTTTTCACCCACATTGGGTTTCCACCTTATATCTTGTGTTCATATGTGTGATTGTCTGTTCTGTTTTTACTGCACCTGGTTACTGTTTATATGGTTATGTTGCACAGATTAAAGATCAACATATGATGAATTAACTAAGTTATAAGTTTGAAGGGTATACGCTAGTTGCCTTAAATACAGCTGCGTATACACGCAAGTTTGATTAACTAAAGTAGAGTTTATAAATCTGAAATGAAATATTATTGACTTGCTAATACTGATTCACCCCCCCCCTCTCAGTATTATTTCCAACAATTGGTATCAAAGCTGGTCCTTCAGAAGAAGCTTGATTGCTTGAAGGAAGATCTATCATCATGAGTAACTACGAAAGAGAGGGATCTATTAGACCACCAATATTTGATGGGATAAACTTCGTTTATTCGAAGGTAAGAACCACAACCTATCTTCAATCTCTTGGAACAGATGTCTAGGAAATCGTGGAAAGAGGATATACATTTCCATCAGCAATTCCTACAGATATGGCAGGTAAAAAGCAATATGAAACCAATGCTAAGGTTGTCAATACATTATTGGGGAGTCTGTCACAATTAGAATTTTTCAAAGTTATGCAGCTCAAAACTGCCAAAGAAATATGGGACACGATCGTTCTAAGCTATGAAGGAGACAATCAGGTAAAACGTGCAAAACTTCAATCTCTCAGAATTCAATATGAAACTCTCAAAATGCATAATGATGAAAGTATAGCTAATTACTTCTTACATATAGATGAGATTGTTAATTGCATGAAGAACTTGGGTGAAGAGATAAAAGAAGTTACTTTAGTTGAAAAGGTTTTAAGATCCTTGTCTACTAAGTTTGAATCAAAAGTTTCTACCATAGAAGAAAAGCTGGATCTTCAGAAATCACTATGACACAGTTGCACGGAATCTTAACTGCTTTTGAAATGAGAAAAGGAGGTGCATCAGACATGAGAGAAGTCACATTCAAAGCTTCAGGAAGAGAACTCAATGAATCAAGACATATTTCAGAACAAGAGGAAGAAGCAAACTTTGTCAAAAACCTTCAATGGGGTTCTATAAGATTCAGAGGTAAACTAGCTTTCAAATGTTTTGCTTGTGGAAGATTCGATCACTATGCTGTGAAATTTCCTCATAAAGATAAGCTTGATAAAGGTAAGGAATCAGAAAAATGGAATAGAAAACAAAGTGTAAGTAAGAAGAGCTACTATACACATGAATATAGAGATGGTTTATCAAATAGTGATGAAGATAATAATGACTATAGAATTCTGATGGCTTTTGAAGACGATGATTTCTTGGATGCTTTAGATGAAGATAATCTTTATGAAGAAATCTATAAACTCAAAATCTATTTAGAAGAAAAGAATATGATTATAGATTCTCTGACATTCCAACTTGCTGAAAGAGAAAAACACAATGAAAAACTAGAATGTGAAATTGTGGGTCTAAGGAAAGATATTGAGAAAACAAAAGCTCTCAATCTCAGATTTTCTAAAGGATCAGAAACTTTAGATGAAATTATAAAAGTGCAGTGTTCTCCTCTGATAAAGATAGGTCTCGGATATACTGAAGAAGCATCTCAAGCACAGAAGCCGCCAACCTCCACTAAAAGCTATCTTGATGCAGCAAAGAGTAGTGAACAGTTTGACAATCGTTAGCAAAGGCATAAATCAGTTCACCAAGTAAATCAGGTTCAATCTACTTCAAGGATGAACAAAAGTTACAACCAACCTTAGGTAAATCATACTCAATTTTCTTCAAGAATGAATGTCAATGGAAACTACAATCACCAGGTCAGTAGATTCGATAATCGCAGGAACTTCTTTAATGGCCAATGTTTTTCATGTCATAACTTTGGACACAAAGCTACTCAATGTGTTGCCTACAAGACCATCATGACTAGAGAAGCATGAAATCAAAGGAATGTGACAGGGATCATGAAAAGGACCTACAATAACTTTTCACTTCTTCAAAATGAAATAGAATGCTCTATCTGTAACAACTTCAGTCATGAAGATTCTGAATGCAGGAGTAAATTTCAAGAAACATCTCAGAAGGAGTAAACTTCATTGAGTCCTAAAATATGGAGAAAGAAAGAACCACAAACAGAAAGATGTGGTATAGCCTTGTATGCATAAGGACAAGAAAATCAGTGGTACATTGACAGTGGATGCTCGAAACACATGGCAGGTGATAAAGAAAAACTTCAGTTATACAATGCCTTAGATATAAAAAAAAAAGGTCTCATTTGGAAATGACACTCCTGCTGTCATAAAAGGTAAAGGTTTTGTTCTCTTAAAAGAAAAGGTTAAAGCTGGGAATGTTATGTATGTTGATGGTCTAAAGCATAACCTATTGAGTTTCAGTCAAATGTGTGATCAAGGAAATGAAGTAGTATTTCAAACAAATGGATGTGTTGTTCATGAGATTGATACAAAAGAAACCGTGATCAAAGGCATAAGAACTCCAAACAACTTATACATACTCAAGGGAGGACAACAACAATGCTATCTAAGCAAAAATGATGAACACTGGCTATGGCACAGAAGATTGGGGCATCTAAGCTTCCCACAAATAAGGAAAGCATGCAAATTCCAGGCTATTCGTGATCTTCTTGATATCAGCATTCCAGAAAATACAATATGCAAATCATGTCAATTTGGTAAGCAAACCAGAGCACATTTCCCTGAGAAGGAAGGATCAGCTAGTAAGCCTCTTGAACTTGTTCATACTGATTTATGTGGTCCATCAAGGAAAAAGTCACCTTGTGGAGAAGAATACTTTATATTGTTCATTGATGATTTTTCCAGAATGTGTTGGATAGGACTTCTAAAGCATAAAGATGAAGCATTTGAAAATTTCAAAGCCTTCAAAGCTTTGGTTGAAAATGAATCAGATCTGATCGAGGAGGGGAATTTACCTCAGATGAATTCTTTGACTTTTGTGAAGAACATGGAATAAAAATATAATTCTCCGCCACAAGGACTCCTTAGCAAAATGGAGTGGTAGAAAGGATGAACAGAATTGTTCAACAAATGGCTTGTGCCATACTAGATGAATCTGAAACTCCTACAACCTTCTGGTGTGAGGCTGCATTTGTTGCCGTCATTATCCTCAACAAAGCAAACGTTTGGGTAAACAACACTCAAACTCCACATGAAATTTGGTATGGTAAGACTCCTACTGTAAAATACTTCAAAGTTTTTGGAAGCAAATGTTACATCAAAAGGACTGATGAAAAACTTGGCAAGTTTGAACCTAGAGCAGATGAAGGCATTCTCCTTGGTTACTCTTCCTGAAGTAAAGGATATAAGTGTTATAATAAAAGACTTGGGAAAATTATTGAAAGTATTGATGTTGTGGTTGATGAAGCAAGCAAAAATCCAAAGCAGGTAAAAACCGAAGAGTGTGAAGAAGATGAGGATTATCCTTCCACATCAAATCAGACTAATTCTGAAGAAGAAGAAACCAATGAAGCACCAGAAGAACAGATAATGGCAGAAGAAAAGACTCCATCCAGGTATGTTCAGAAAAATCATCCAGAGACTCAAATTTTGGGATAGAAAGAGGCAGGTGTGCAGACAAGAAGAACTATTACAGAAGCTTCAAGCTATCCAGCATCGTTTTCCTCCATTAAACCTCAAAATGTAAATGAAGCATGCAAAGATGAATGTTGGGTCAAGGTCATGAATGAAGAACTTGAGCAAATTGAAAAGAATAATACTTGGGAATTAGTTCCTAGACCTCATGATAAGAATATCATAGGAACCAAATGGATATTTAAAAACAAGCTGAATGAAAATGGTGAAGTTATCAGAAACAAGGCCAAACTTGTTTGTAAAGGATATGCTCAACAAGAAGGTATAGATTTTGAAGAAACCTTTGCACCTGTTGCTAGACTTGAAGCCATAAGAATGTTCCTTGCTCTTTCCAGCTTTCAGAAATTCAAAGTATACCAAATGGATGTAAAATCTGCCTTTCTTAACAGAGACTTAGAAGAAGAAGTATATATTGAGCAACTAGACGGATTCATCCTTGGAAATGATCCAAAACTTGTATGCCGACTCAGAAAGGCTCTCTATGGTCTAAAACAAGCTCCAAGGGCCTGGTATTACCATCTTGACAAATACCTCCATCAACAAGGTTTTTCAAAAGGATCAGATGATAGTAATCTATATACAAAGATTGATAATGATAAATTGCTAATACTTGTAGTGTATGTTGATGATATCATTTTTGGTAGCAATGAAGAAGCCATGAGTCAAAACTTTACTTTGGTAATGCAGCAAGAATTTGAAATGTCCCTGCTTGGTGTGCTCACATATTTTCTTGGCCTACAAGTTCAACAAAATAAAGATGGTATTTTCCTATCACAAACCAAGTATCTCAAGCAGATCTTAAAAAAATACGGCATGGAAGATTCTAAACCAGTATGTACCCCCATGGTAATAGGATGCAGTCTCAGCTCAAATGATGAATCAACAGCAGTACATCAACCAACCTACAGATCCATGATTGGCAGTTTGCTTTATCTAACAGGTACCCGACCAGACATCATGCATGTAGTGGGAATAGTTGGAAGATTCCAAGCAAATCCAAAGGAATCACACCTTCAGGCAGTCAAAAGGATCTTCAAATATCTTCAAGGAACTCAGAATTTTGGTTTATGGTATCCTAGGGATACAGATCTTACACTTCATGCATATACAGATGCAGATTGGGCAGGAAGTGTGGATGACAGAAAAAGCACTAGTGGTGGTGCATTCTATATGGGTTCCAGATTAGTGTCTTGGTTCAGCAAGAAACAAAGTTCAATTGCATTATCTACAGCTGAAGCAGAATATGTGGCTGTTGCATCTTGCTGCACACAACTCCTTTGGATGATGCAAACATTGCAAGACATTCAGATCACATGTAATCCACCCATCTCCATTCTATGTGATAATACAAGTGCAATTAGTATTTCAAAGAATCCAGTCATGCATTCCAAGACCAAGCACATACCCATCAAATATCATTTTCTACGTGAACAAGTGCTTGAAAAAAAGGTCAAATTGGAGTATGTTCCCTCCAAAGAATAGGTTACTGATATATTCACCAAACCACTGCCCAGAGAGACATTTGAATATCTCAGACAAAAGCTGGGAGTAGTTGATGCATCATCTTGCTGTTAAAACTTATCTATTTCAGAGAAAAGTGGTTGTACGCGAGTTTCATGAAGCGTATCCACATACATACGCTGGTTTCTGTGGATACAGTTGCGTATATGTTGGTTTGAAGAAAAACAGTGGATGAAAGGAGTCTGATATGGGTCTAACAATGATCATCTGGCACAGGTTCAAGGGGAGCATATACTTATAGTAATGCATTGTTGGCATTATCTTAGAAGATCTTGGTACAAATTCATAGTTGTTTTTGATTCAGGTGAAACAGGCTCAGGGGGAGATCATGGTTGCTGGTCTAGATGGTGATTGTCAGATGCTGTTGATGATAGTTACTGATAACTATCATAGTCTTGTTTTAAATATTTGGTCTCTATGTCATGTATATCTTATAATGTCAAGGTCATGAAATGACCTATTTTGTTTCCCCACTATGCATGGGATGGATGATGTAATGTTCTTGTTTTGACATGTATAAACATTTGGTATATACCCACTTGGTTGGGTGGATGAGTCAAACTTGGTATATCCCCACTTGGTTGGGAGATGGATGTATGTATGAGTAATTAGTGATAGGAAGGCCATTTATGACGTATGTATAGAGTCATATTTTTGCAGACCTTGCTTATATTCAGGGGGAGCATGGACAACACACTTCAACATATCAGAGAATTCAGCATGTACTCAGGGGGAGCATAACCCTTTTCCCTTAATGACAAAGGGGGAGAGTGACTTGGGGTTGCCATCAAGTCCAAAGGGGGAGATTGTTGGCATTATGATACAGATTTGGCTCTATGACATAGGTGTTTTCCTTGATGGAAACTCACACAGATGACATATCATAGTTTAGGCCCACAGAATGAATAAAGAGAGGTATACGTAGGTTCCCCATTGACCAAGTCGCATGTACACGCGGGTTCGCAGACCAAAAGGCACGTATAGCGTACACACACACTTTTACAGAAGGAAAGGTGCGTACATGTTGGAAAACTTAGTTTTTGGTCTGTGGTATTTAGTCCATGGTATTTTGATCCATGGTATTGGTCCAAGGTATCTTGTCCGAAGTGTTGACCCCAGGTATTTGGTCCAAGGTATTGATTCTAAGTGGTTTTGGACCATGGTATTAAGTAAGGCCTAAGACTATAAAAGGAGGAGAAGATCATTAGGCAAAGGCACTCATGCATTGAATATCTAATGAAGAGCAAGAGCTAGAATACAGGTTATTGGGTTATGGTGCACAGCTGGATCTGAATCAAGGATGAACCTGAGTGCTTGATGAAGGATAAGTTCTATTGATGGGTCAATATCTTAAGGCTTGAAGAGAAGTATCTTTATGTGGTTTTGATCTTTTATCTGAAAAACTGGCGCATGTTGTAATCTGTAAATATGATGATCTGGGTATAACTGATGTCTGGAATTGTTGTAAAGTTTAAATCATCATTTACAGATCTATACGCAGGTTCACTTTAGCAGAGGCGCGTATACACGTTGGTTCTGCAAATCAAAACGGCGTATACGCAGGTTCACCTTGAGAAAATGGCGTATGTACGCAGGTTCGAAACATTGAAGTAGCGTATACCTAATAAAATATGATTTAGCTACTTCTATTTGCTATTGCAGTGTTCTGGGTTCTAGCTTGGGTTCTGGTTACTGTTATTCGTATTCTAGTTACAACATTCTGAGAAGTGATTGATTGATTCAGTTTTGGTTGGTGCAAAGGATATTGATTGATGCAGATATATTTGATGTTTGATTGATGTTATTGATGGATCTAGTCTAAAAATTTATGAAATGTTGTCCCTGGAAGAAAAGAGAAGGTTGTAGCCTTCTGTAGGCTTGCACCTATGTACTAGTAAACACATCAGCTAGTACAAAAGCTAGGGGGTTGTAGCTCCCTTCCAGGAGAAGCTGGAGAACAAGAGAAGGTTATAGCCTTCTGTAGGTAGAAGCCTGCATACTGGTATAAGACTGCACCAGTACAAAATTTGTAAAAAGAAGTTTCTTATTAAAAGAAGATAGAGACGATTGCAGCAGGTGGTTTTCACCCACATTGGGTTTCCACCTTATATCTTGTGCTCATTTGTGTGATTGTCTATTCTGTTTTTACTACACCTAGTTACTATTTATATGGTTCTGATGCACAGATTAAAGATCAACATATGATGAATTAACTAAGTTATAAGTTTGAAGGGTATACGCTAGTTTCCTTAAATATAACTGCATATACACACAAGTTTGATTAACTGAAGTAGTGTATATAAATCTGAAATGAAATATTATTGACTTGCTAATACTGATTCACCCCCATCCCTCCCTCTCAGTATTATTTCCAACAATTTCAAGACATACGATATGATCAATGACAAATCAAATTATCATGCATAGAAGATGTCTCTTGATTTGACGTTGGAGGAATATGAAGTGTTGAATTATGTGCAAGGTAAAGTGATGGAGCCTCCAAATGCATCTAATGGTGCTAAAACGAAGTATAGAAAAGGAGGGGTAAAAGCTAAGAAAATATTAGTTGACTCCATTCAAAGGCATTTAATCTCTTATATTTCTTATTTAGGAAATTCCAAGGAAATGTATGACAAGTTGATAGGGATGTTCATAGTAAAAAATTCAAATCAAATTCTCTTTCTCAAGAACAAGTTGAGGGATATAAAAATGGATAAAGGGGATCCTATTTAAACATATTTCATGAAAATTACTCAAGTAAAAAATGTTTTTCTATCTATTGGAGAAGTTACTGTTCACTGGGAACTCACCCTTATTGCCCTTGGAGGTATTACAAGGCCATGGGAAACATTTGTCACCACCATTCTTAACAATGTTAGGATACCTGGTTTTGATGAGCTATTGTCTAGAGGAAATAGGGATGATGGAGAGAGATAAGTTTATTAATGTAAGTAAACCTACTGCTTTCTCTACACATGCTAAAAGGAGAAATGATGTTGGACCATCAAATTCAAGAAGGCAGGGGTTTGGATCTAAGAAGGGATTCAAAGGAAATGGAAAAGGAATATGCTTCAATTAATAAAACAAGTTTAGGCACTATGCTAGAGAATGTCCTCACAAGAAGAATCCTCCAAGGGACAAAAACAACAATCAAAGAAACAATAGGTTTAACTACAAAGGAAAATGGAATGCTCTTGCTGCTTGAGAAGGAAATAATTGACTTACTGGTGGGCTCCAGTATTGTAGCAATAATGCTACAACTCCTGGAGCTTCCTTCTCTAATTTTATCAACCCGGTAGTTCGTAACAAACTTGGAAGCGACGGTGCTGTATGCACAAGTACTAGCTCTTGTCGCAGCTGTCACTTGGTCAGCTGGCACAAGTCCGCTAGAGCTCAAGCCAACTTCTATATGTTCTCAGAAGAAGCTTTTTAAGTGATGAACGAAAGCTATCTCAAAGGAAATTAACCTACTTTGCAAGAATGAACTGAAAGCCAACAAAACATGGAAACCCTAGTAAACCCTAATTTGACCAGCTTAATCCTTACGATGCAATGGTGGGAATGCAACTTCTAAAAATGATGCCATCACTTCTAGTGAGATGAGATGCATGGGTCTAAACTACTTTCATCTGAAGAGAACATGTTTTTGTATTTTTGCTCAAGTGGTTGGAGTTATTATGACTGTGCTTCTTACTGGGTCTTGACTGTGCAGGGGTAGTTCAAGGGGAGGAAGGCTTTGGAAAAGGTCAGGAGGACTCTGAGAGGGTCCAGGGGATCCCTAACATCATTCCATAGAAGTTCACAACCTTCATATGCCTGGCAACCGTGTTTGCAAGCTTCTACAGGATGTCTGCAGGGGATCCTACAGGAAGCTCGGGATTTCTACAGGAAGTCTGCTAACTTCTACAGGATGTTCTGCAATCGGAGTTTTGGGTGATGGATGAGTGAATGAGCTGTATGGGTAGATAGGGATGTAGGAGGGGAGCTTGTGATGGCTTATGGACAGAGAGGTGAGATGGAGAGGGAGTGTGTAAAGCTGGTTGATCTAGAGGAGGTTAGAGGCAATGGAAGGCTGAAAAGATAAAACAACGTGGATGATAGAAGAGTTGGGAGGTAAATGATCTAGTTGGGAGGTAAGTAGATGGCTTAGGCACGGCTAAGAAGGATAAGGAAATGATAGAGTGGTGCTGCGCAGTGTAAATGAAACAAATCACCTCTGTCTTGCGTATAACCGAAATGTCATCAACCTACTCTAACTGTTTTATTAAAAACCAAAGAACAACAATGTAGTTTAAAGGAAAATCGTGCATGGTGTTGAAACAACGAATTATTGCTCGAGATCTAAATGCATGGACACTTCTACAAATAGAAATATTACGTTAAAGCTTGCATGAACATGTAAAACTGTGTTTTTTGGTGGTTGGCACGGTCTGCACTCCTAATCTCTAAACAGAGGTGGAAGTAGGTGTGCAATCAACCTTTTCTTGGAACTCTGATGAATTCTAATCCCCTTACTCTAATCTAAACTACTGAAATCACTTTATCCATGAAACTAACCTACTTAATCACATCAAGAAAGTCAAATCAGCAAACTGTGTTTCCAAGTGCATGTAAAGGAAAAGAAATGAAATGCTGGAAGAAAAGACAAGTAACAATACAACAAGAGGAGGCCTATTGCTCTCAGGTTGGGCCCAAACCTGAGAGCTATAGCTCCTCTAAGAATTCAAAATTGCACTCAAATCTGCCTGCCTTTTATTAAAAGATCATAGTCAAAAGTCTAACAACATGCCAAAAATGGCTTACAAAGAGCAAAACAGAGCTGTAGCTCGTACTTCAGAATTTGCAACAAAGGTTCAAAAGTTCCCATCAAAGGCTACAGCCTCAATATTTATACATTATGAGGGCCAAGCTGGCCTCCTAAATTAGTGGGGCTTGGCTGTCCAACTAAAAGTAAACTGTTGTTCCCTTAGAATCCGTTGGCTGCCTTCTAGCTCGGTGGTGATAGCTGTTGGAGCTCGGAGTTGGGGTGGAGATCACGAGGAAGGTCATTCAAGGCTATGGACAACCTTCCTACAAAACCGCAATGCCACCTTGGCTGTCTCCTTGCCTCCATCTGCGTGGTTTTGCTCCATTTAATGTCAAAAAACCTGAAATAAACATGTATTAGCCACCTAGGCATAGTGACTGCCCTCCTTCCTACAAATAACATGAATATACTAAGAAATGATGCATAAGTGATGAAAAATGAAGGGTTGAGCAAGGTAAGTAGGCCAAATGAGCCCAAAATGTTACCAAAATTTGGGGCTCATCATCACCCCCCAGCTAAAGTATTTGCTCATCCTTGAGCAACTAGTCTAGCTCTTCATCCTTCATTGCCTTTACTGCCACCCTTACATCCCAAGCCTCTGTAGTAGTGTCCTCCTTGCTGATATGGAACCCAACCCTTCTGTTCACCTCTTCCCACTGTTCATTATCATCTTTCTCTGTGCTGCCCTTTGTCAATCCTAGTAGCAGTGGTGGGCTTAGCTTAAGGCCAATCCAGCTGGCCTGGAGGTTTTGCATAGATTTCTTATAGAGGGCCACCCGTACTAGAGCTTCCCTCATCCGAGTTGGGGTATGATACTCTCGGATTTTCAGACTATGGGCCAATTTATTCCATCTGCGGGTGCATGCTTGGACAGCATTGTCTCCTAACAGTCTCTCCATGTCCTCAAAATGAGCTATGGCTTGGGCCTGTTGATCCATATATCTCAATGAAGCTTGAGGGTCAGTGGACAAGTGTTGGTGTGCCGAGATTAGTGTAACTGGATCCCCTGGTTCTGGTCTGATGAGCAATGGCTCATTCAGCTCTCGGTTCAGGACCGCTTTGGCTTCTGCTGCTCTTTTGTCCTCATGGTTCAACCATGAGGCAAATTCCATTAATTGCATATCTCCCAAGGCCGTATTGGGATCCCATGAAACTACATTAGGCAGGGCCAAATTATGGAGGTAAAACTCCGCTAATTTGGCCTTATCCTCTGATGAGCTGGTACTGCATAACTCAGTGAATTGCTACAGGTCTTGGAGCTGAGAGATACCCCTTTGCGCCAAGGTATTGATTTGAAATTGCAGCCATTGATCTTTTAGGTACAGGCCATAGGATTTGGCCGGCTGTCTGCATTGGATAGCATCCATGGCCCAACTGGCCATGCAGGCCAATTGTGCCTCTTTCTGCTGCAGCTGTTGTCTGAGAGCTTGCACCTCAATTTGTGCTTGCTGCTCTGCTTCCTGTAGATGTGTGGTTGGCTCTCCAAGACCGGTGTTCAGTTCCTTTTTGCCTTGCTGTTCTGCTGTGGTGTCCTTGGAGGATGTGCCTGTTCCTGTCCTCAGCTCCTGTAGCTGCAATCTTAGCTTTTTGTTTTCTTCCTGTAGGAACACTCGTTGGCAATTCGCCACGTGTTTAGCCATGGCCAATTCACTTCTGGCCTCCTTGAGCTGCTCCTGCAAGGGACCTATGTCCGCCACACCCTTTGACTTGGCTATTTTCATCCACGTGTGTGTACGAACTCTTTCTTCCTCCAATGCAAAAAAAAAAGTGGCACAGTGAATTTCTGAGGTATAATTTTGCCAGCCTCTAAGAAGTTGTAATATGAACTCAGACTTGGCTGAGGGCTAGGCTCTGGAATGTGATTTTTTTCTACTTCTCTTGGTGGCTCTACTTCGCCCTCCCTCGGTGGTGATGAGGGTGCTTCTCCTTCCATTCTCTTTGTTTCCTTAAGCCTGGCTAAGGTTTCCTGTAGAGCATCCTCAGCATCCTGTAGCCGAGCTTTTGTAGTCAATTGGTCTAACCTTTCTTTCCAAGTAGTTTTCTTCGGGCTCCCCCTCTCATAGGTGACTGATATCCTCGAGGGTGACCTCTCCTTGGGCGAAGTAGGGGCATCATCTATAGTGATTGGGCTGCTGGACGGAGGCTGTGGCTTTCCCGTCTTTATTCTCACACTTCTCCTAGCCTTAAAATATAGAGGGGTCTCCCTCTTTCTCTTCTCCTTGGGCTTAGGAGGTGTGCTGAGGGCGGCCAACACAGCTGCTGCCTCCCTTGCAAGAATGTCAGCTTTCTTCTCCTTGGGTTTCGCTTTTTCAGGGCTTCCTGTAGAAGACCCTTTTTTAGTTAATTTCGGGCTTCCTGTAGAAGGCCCTTTTTCAACTGATTTCCGGCTTCCTGTAGAAGCCGGTTTTGGTTTTCCTGTAGAGACAGGTGGCACCACTTTAGATTGCTTTGATGAGGGTGTTTTACTTTTTGACTTGGTTGCAGCTGCTGACGAGGTGCCTTTGCTGATGTGGACCTGCTCAGCCTTGTCCACTCTGCTTTGTAACCTTTTCTCTCTTGCCGTCAAAATGGGTGTGTCATCCTTCTCTTTGGCACCCTTTTTCTCTTGTTTCTTCTTTTGCTCTTTCTTCTGCTCCGTGGTCGTGGTCTTCTGGCCTTTGTCTTTCTTCCCTGCGGGCATGGACTCCTTCTCCTCACTGCTAGATGAACCGAGCTCTTCGGTCAGCATCCTTATATCACCATCCTTGGTCAAATTTTTGAAGGCTTCCCATGAGAGAGGAACCTTGTATGTGTGGAGCGCATCCTCCACAAGGAGTTTGATGAGTCCATGGTGGGCTACCTGGTCTGGTGTGCCTTCTTTCAACTTGGTGGCACACTCAATCAGAGACTGTAGTAGAAAGTAGGGGATACTTAGTTTGTTTTCTACAGGTAGGTCCATCTGATGCCTTAATTCCGTGAGTAACCGAAAATGGTACCCATATACAATGCTAAATCGACCTTCGCAGGTGATGTACTTCATAATCTGCAGGCTAACTTCACTCCACGGTGGCAGTAAGCTGGTTCTACGAACCCCATTTTTATCTTCTGAGAATTCCTCCTCTGGTGGAAAGAATTCTTTCTTAGCCTGTTGGCCCAATTTTCTTTCTTCTTTATCCCATGGTAATCCCATTGGGAGCTCAGTAACTCGGCTGATAAATTGTGGAGTGAGTCTGAGACTCAAACCCCTGAAGTTAACGGTGGCCAATGTTTTGGATTTCGGCTTTAGAGCTTGCAAAAACTCCTCTGCCACCTCATCGTCATAGCCCTGCAACTTGTCGCAGAACGACATCCATTGCGCTTGCGTGAATAGCTCCACCACCTCAGGATTCTCTCTTAACTTTGTTGAATCGGTTGGTTCCCTTCTGATGAACCCACCTGGCATGGTGAAAAACTGCTGTGTTAGCTGGAGGTGGCGAATGCGGAAGAAAATTGGCCTACTGGGACAGAGCGTAGAATTACGCCTCTGTCATGCATATAATTCACGAAACTTATCTCCCGAGGACCTTAACACAGCTTAATTATACTGACATCCTGGAGGACGACAATTCATGCAACGGCAGACAATATTTGCAAAATTTTTCTATGACCAGACTGTAGACGTCGATTCTGCCACCCTCAAAACGAATTGCATGGAAGGTTCAGGCTTAGCTGTTTAATCCGCCACCTTTTGACGTGAGGAACCCAATTTCCTGTAGAAACAGCTTTCCTGTAGAAGCAACGCACGAATTCTGGAGGATACTGTAGTGGGTTTGCGCTCTTGGTGCTGCTTAACAGGCGTTCGAACTGCCGAAGACTTGGAGTGTCGAGCTTCAGAGGAATCCGGATGCTCACTCGACTTTCAAACGACGAATGATAAATGCATGGGGTGGCAATCTAGCTAATTAGATTTGAATCCGGCAGAATCCGTGGCGCGGGGGTGAGCTGTCCCTGCCGGACCATTGGACGACGTCACTCCATCATTCGTCTGCGAGTTCCCTTACTGCCGCATCATTCCCCGCAGATCCGCCGCCGTCACTTCTGTTGAAACTCGTTTTTCCCCGACTGGATGGCTCTCACGTGTGCACTGCCCATTCCTTTTTGCCACGACCACCGTTCACTCATCCGACTAGACCACTGACTGGTCGACGTGGCCATTCGAATGGCCATACGACCACTCAACCCATTCACTTCACACTTCGCAAACATTTCAAAGTAAAATTCATGCAATTCGACGGAAGAAAGGGTGAGGCACTTACCTGTGCGGCCGCGACACGATTCTTCAGGCTTTTGGACGACGATGGGTAGATTTGGTTGCTGCTGCGTGATTGCATAGGTCCGGAGGTTCTTCTTCACAGGCCGCTGACGATGAATTTTATGATTCGGCTACATGTGCCTGCGTTATCCTTGGATGTTGCTCCGCTGGAATGGTGTACACTCTAGTTGGCTTAACTGCTACGAGACTCCTGCAGGATGTCCTGTAGCAGTTTTTCCTCCTCGGGTGCATGCTGTATGACGAAGACAGTGGCCTCACGATCACGCTCACAGAGCTCATGGATAGCTGGGATGGGTATGGCATGGCATCTCAGCGTCTTTTTCATTTTAAAAATTGCTTTCTCTTGATAACTCAATGATCTGCTTTGATGGTGCAGGTATCTTCATTGCATGTCGACAGGGGTGGTAGAAGGAGGTGACAATAGTGTGTGAGGGAGAAAATGGTAGCTTGCATGCGTCCATACCGAACCTTGGTCGTTAGATCTCCTCATACAATGAATTCTGGGCCGTCCCGAACTTCTACAGGAAGTTTCCTGTAGAAATACAGAACTTCCTGTAGAAAGTCTGCACCTTCCTGTAGAAAGTCTGCACCTTCCTGTAGAAAGTTTGCATCTTCCTGTAGAAGACTTAAGCTGTGATGAAATCGTGCCCATACCTTGGAGAAGATGAGTATTCTTGGAGGAGGTGCTGGTGAGGTCTCCTAGCAGCATAATAAGGATCCTTGACTTTGAGTTGAGAGACCTCCTCTCCTTCATAGAACACCTGCAACCTGCATGCATTTCCACATTATAAACTTGTTGTCCCTGTCTTTTTGCTTATTGTTTTTTTCTTTTTTTTTTCTCTTTTCTCTTTTTTTTTGAAAGATAGCAGGGGTGCCTCAATGAGGTTTTCACCCTTGCCATCTGCCTTAAGCGCCTCAGAGAGGTTTTCACTCAAGGATCTTTTTCAAATTCCTTTTTTTTTTTTTTGAAAGACAATAGGGGCGCCTCAATGAGGTTTTCACCCCTACCACCTGCCTTGGGAGCCTCAGAAAGGTTTTCACCCAAGGATCTTTATTATTTTTTTTTTAGATCTTTCAGGTTATGCCCAAAGCAGAGGCAGAACCCTTCTCTATGACCAGCACTGACTTCTCCACAGTTTTGATGAATTCTTGTTTTGAGAGAGGTTTCCTGTAGATCTTCAGTCGATGCCCATTGACAAGCATGGGGATGGCCTCCTCATCAATGGTCCGAATAAGAACAGATCCATTGTCATGACATTTTTCCACTGCATATGGTCCCAACCATCTGGTTCTCAGCTTCCCCTTGAAATCTTTGTGCCTGGAGTCATACAATAGTGCCCAATCTCCTGGCTGGAATTGCTTGTCATTGAGGTGTTGGTCATGCCACACCTTTCTCTGAAGTTGAACCACTTCTGAGTGAAGGAGGGCCTGCATTCGGTGCTTGTCCAGTCCATTCAGCTGCAATAACCTTTCTTGTTGTGCATGGCTGAGATCTAGGTCCAGCTGAGCTGCCATCCTCAAAGTGTTGTATTCAAATTCAATGGACAGCAAAGCTTTCTTCCCATAGACCAGCTCATAAGGTGTGAAGCCGGTTGTGGTCTTCCAGGTGGTGTTGTAAGCCCATGTGGCCTCAACCAGGCGATCTGCCCAATCTTTCTTACTGCTGCTCACCACCTTAGTCAAAATCCCTTCCAATGCTCTGTTGGTGACTTCCACTTGCCCATTTGCCTGTGGATGATAGGGGGTGGAAGTCCTATGCTTGATTTTGTGATGAGCTAGGAGGTCTTCAATTAAGTTGGATGTGAACTGGCTTCCTTGATCGGTGACTAGCTCTCTTGGGTAGCCAAACTTGTAGAAGATGTTTTCCCTTAAGAACTCAGCCACCTTTTCTTCTGTTGCTGCTTTGATTGCCTTAGTTTCTGCCCACTTTGTCAGGTAGTCAGTGCACACAATGATGTAAGACCTTTTCCTCAAAGGAGGGTTGATTGGACCCACAAAGTCCATACCCCACTTCTCAAATGGCTCAAGAGTCACTTGAGGTTGGAGAGACATCTCATCCCTTTGAGTCGGTTTCCCCATTCTTTGGCATCGGTCACATTGGCTGATATATCTTCTGACATCTTGATGAAGTGTGGGCCAATAGTAGCCTGCCTGCAGGATTTTGAAGGCAGTCCTCTTTGCTGCAAAATGTCCTCCACAAGGCCCATCATGACAGGTGAGGAGGATATCAACGACTTCCTCCTCCCTTACACAATGCCTTAAGATCTGATCAGGGCCAAGCTTGAACAGGTTGCCCCCGATCCAAGTGAATGAGGCACTTTTTCTGATGATTCTGCTCTTCTCTCTTGAAGATAGGTGCGGAGGGAACTGTGCTGAAACAAGGTAGTTTGCTATATCAGCAAACCATGGAGAGAGTACTGAAATAGCAAACAGATGTTCATCGGGCATCTGGTCATCCACTGTTCCATCCTCATCTGCAGATAAATCCAATCTAGATAAAAAGTCAGCAACAACATTTTCTTTACCTGGTTTGTCAACAATGGTCAAATCAAACTGCTGCAACAAAAGTAACCATCTAATAATACGAGCATTCACATCTGGTTTATTCATTAAATATCTAATTGCGGCATGATCAGTATGTACAAATGTTTGATAACCAGTGATATAATGTCGGAACTTGTTCAGTGCATGGACCACAGCCAAGAATTCTTTCTCGGTTATGGTGTAATTCAGTTCTGCTTTGGATAAGTTTTTGCTGACAAAGTAAATGGCATACAAAAGTTTTTGTTCAACTTGTCCTAAGGCTGCCCCTATGGCTTTGTTCGAGGCATCAGTGTGGATGTGGAAAGGTAGGGCCCAGTTGGGACCTCTCAAGATTGGGGCAGACACCAACTTGTCCTTTAATTCATTCAAAGCCCTCTGACAATCGTCAGTCCATTTAAACTCCACATCTTTTGCCAACAAACCAAACAATGGTGAGGCTAGCTTGCTGAAGTCTTTAATGAATCTCCTGTAATACCCCGCTAATCCTAAGAAACTCCGAACATCCCTTACCTTTTGGGGAGGTGGAACCTTCTTGATGAGAGCAATTTTGTTAGGATCCACCTGTAACCCTTGGCAAGAAATGGTGTGGCCTAGCATGGTCCCTTCAGTCATTAGGAATTCACATTTTTCAGGACTAAGGGACAGGTTCATCTCAATGCATTTGGTTAGGACTTTTCCTAGATTGGAAAATGCTTCCTTGAAGTTGGACCCATAAGGGGTGAAGTCATCCATATAGATTTCCACTGCATCATGGACCAGCTCCAAAAAGATGCTCAAGACGGCTCTCTGGAAGGTAGCAGGAGCATTGCATAGCCCAAAGGGAAGAACTCGGTAGGCAAAGGTACCCCAAGGACAAGTGAAGGTGGTCTTATCTTGGTCTTCCGGGCTGATTTGGATTTGGTTGTACCCGCTAAACCCGTCCAGGAAAGAGAAAAACTTCTTTCCTGTTAGTCCATCCAACACTTGATCTATGAAAGGTAGAGGGAAATGGTCTTTCATGGTAGCTTTGTTCAGTTCTCGGTAGTCCACACAGATTCTCCACTTTCCATTTTTCTTGGGAACCAACACCAGAGGGGACACCCATTCACTATCTGAGATGGGGTAAATGAATCCGGCATCCAACAGTTTTTGCAATTCTTCCTTGACAATGTCCTTAAGGGCTGGATTCATTCTCCTCTGGGGTTACCTAACCGGTTTACAATCCTCCTTGATGTAAATGTGATGGGTACAGACCAAAGGATGGACTCCTTTCATCTCCTTATAGCTCCAAGCAAAAGCATCTAGATGACTGGCCAACAGACTACACAGCTCCTTTTCCTGGGAAGGAGATAGGGAGGAGCTGATCTTTAACGTTCTCTCAGGGCCAAACTCCACATTCTTGACTCTGGGAGTGACAGGGTTGGTTGCACAAAGGTCCACTAAGGTGCTAGCTTGGGCATCCTCCACCAATTCCTCTAAGGTCAGTGCACTGGGAGGTGGATTCTGGATCAAGGTCTCAATCAAATCATCCTCGGTTTGGGGGTCTCCCCTAGTGGTGTCTAGGGTACACAAAGGTGCTGAGTACACCTCATCTTCTTCTCCTTCTTCTAACCAAAGTGGTAAGTCATGCTCTAATGAGGGTTGGGCAGGAGGGTACATAGGACTAGCTGTTTGGACATAGGACCATTTTTGATGGTCATGTTTCCTGCACGACAACTTATGTAAGCATCTGCAGTGGCTAACCAAGGCCTTCCCAAAATAAGAGGATATCCAGTGAGCTTTGCCTTTGGTTGTAGCACCAAGAAATCTGCAGGATATTCCCAAGAGTCAACAGAGACCAAGACATCCTCCACAATCCCTTCGGGAGTCACGGTGGAGCGATCTGCTAGTTGTAGGACTGTCGAGGTCTTCCTAAAGGAACCTTGAAGGTTGAGTTTGAGCATGGTATCCCTGGTCATTACATTAATGGCAGCCCCCAGATCAATCAAGGTGTGAGGTATGATGGTGCCATTGATGTGGACATCTACTACAGGACTCCCAGGATCTAGATTTTGGGCAGATGACTTATCCTAACATAAGGTCAGACAGTTGTCCTAAGACATTGATGGTTGAAGCATCTCTCTTTCGCCTGCCTGGGTGTTTGAAACACTTTTCATTAACCAGTTTGTTGTATATCGGTACATCTTTGATGGCTTGGAGAAGTGGTATTTTCACACACAACTGCTTGAGCTCTCCCAGAAGCTCATCCTCCTCTGGGTTGGGTTGTGTGGTGGCTGCTAGTCTCTCAGGAAAGGGTGGAATAGCCTTTGGTTCACTTTCCTGTTTGTCTTCCTCATCCTCTGGGGGAGGAGGTTGGCAATCCGGAAGTGTCTTTCCAGATCGGAGATTGATCTCCTGGATCTCCACAGCATAGGTAGGGCATGATGTTTCCCCAGTGTATACCTGCTGGGCCTGTCTGTTGTTGGGGTTCGGGTTCGGTTGAGCAGGCCTTTGAGGTTGCCTTGGAGGAGCAGAAGGTAATGGTTGAGGTTGAACTGGTGGTGGAGGCAAAATGGCGGGAGGAGTGTTGTACTGGGGCCTCCACCCCGACTGAGGTGCATTCCACTGAGGTTGTGGCTGGGCATGTGAGTGATACGAATGAGTAGTGGGTTGAGTATGGTACTGAGGTGGATAAGACCATGGAGGAGGCACAAACCAGGAAGGATGAGCAGGGGGACCCCAGGAAGGCATAGGAGTAGATTGGTTGGGGCTGTAATAAGCTTGGGGTGCCCCTTGCATCCCCTGCTGGTAAGGTCTAGGTCCTTGTGGCCTCCTTTGGTTGAGGAAATAGAGAGTTTCGGTGGGGGCTTTTGTCCCTTGATACATGGCTTTAAGCCCAGGTAAGGTTGGACATTGATTTGTGGGATGGTCCTCCTCACAAACGAAACATACTTCAACCAAATGCAATGAGCATTCGTTCTTAGGGTGTCTCCTTGTACACCTAGGGCAGAAGATAGCCAAGGCCCTCTCAGCTTCTTCCTTCTTCTGCTGGATCCTGAATGTATCAAGTTGCATGGCAATGGTCTGTCTCACCTCACTTTTGAGATCCTCTAATTGATTTGCAAACTCATGTTTGGAGAAAGGAATACCAGCTGAGAGGAGGTTTCCTCTACCTCGTTTCCGGGCTGCCCTAGAGTGGTTTCTAAACACAGTCTTTATGTCCTCATAAGGCAGCTGGTAAATATCTCCTCCAGCTAACATGTGAAGGGTATCTAAGAGGTCTTCAGGGACTCCTCGGAGCAGGACCAACTTGAGGGATTCAGGGTCAAGTGTGCACTTGGCCCGTTTATAGCTAAGTTGGAACCTTTCCTCATAATCCTCTAAGGACTCATCATTTCCCATGGTCATCCGAAAGATTTCTCCCTTGGTTTCCTTGGACCTACAGTAGTCCTGGTACTTGGTATTGAAAGCTTGCTGCATCTGAGCCCAAGTGGTGATACTGTTCCCAGGTAAGCCCATGAACCAGCGTAATGCTGCATCCTTAAGAGTTGAAGGGAAGAGTTTCAGCTTCTGCTCATCTTTAGTATAGTCATAGGTTCAACAAAGGACAGCAAACTCAAACAGGAAGGTATCAGGATCTTCAGTAGTCAGTCCATGGAAGTGAGGTAAAGCGGAGGGGCTAATGTTATTCATTTTCATGTCTCCATTGGTCTCTCGGATGGGGAAGGCACCTTCTATTCTCTCATCTTCTCCTCTATTGTCAGCCATAGCTTTAGATGGAATGGTCTCTAATTCTTCTTCTGCTATAGGATCTTCGTATATCTCAGGAGGTTCACCTATAGGTTCTTCTAGATCACTGTCACCAAAGAAGAGAGAAGGGTGACTCAGTGATGTGGTGGGGGTGTTGGGTAAGAATTTGCCTGTTTTATCTCGATTCCTACGAGGCATGAAATGGAAAGACTTTTGATTGCTTTTTGTTTTTTTGCTGTGGTACCTGCAAAAACTGAAACAGATTGATCTACAACTAACTATCTTGCTGAAATGAAAATGAAGAATTGAAATGAAAGCAGGAAAGAACTAATCTACTTTGCTCAAATGAAATTGCAGAAATGGAAATGCTAGTCTACGCTTGCAGAATTGAAATGCTAATCTATGCTTGCAAAAATGAAATTGCGGAATTGAAATGTTAATCTATGAAGGCAGGAAATGTCTATGCTACTTTTGCAGAATGGAAATGAAATAAACTAGGCAGAAGGCGAGAGTAGGAAAATAGAAGAAAAGCAACAATTACTAATACTCTGACGCTTACCCGGCAACGGCGCCAAAAAGATGGTGGGCTCCAGTATTGTAGCAATAATGCTACAACTCCTGGAGCTTCCTTCTCTAATTTTATCAACCCAGTAGTTCGTAACAAACTTGGAAGCGACGGTGTTGTATGCACAAGTACTAGCTCTTGTCGCAGCTATCACTTGGTCAGCTGGCACAAGTCCGCTAGGGCTCAAGCCAACTTCTATATGTTCTCAGAAGAAGCTTTTTAAGTGATGAACGAAAGCTATCTCAAAGGAAATTAACCTACTTTGCAAGAATGAACTGAAAGCCAACAAAACATGGAAACCCTAGTAAACCCTAATTTGACCAGCTTAATCCTTACGATGCAATGGTGGGAATGCAACTTCTAAAAATGATGCCATCACTTCTAGTGAGATGAGATGCATGGGTCTAAACTACTTTCATCTGAAGAGAACATGTTTTTGTATTTTTGCTCAAGTGGTTGGAGTTATTATGACTGTGCTTCTTACTGGGTCTTGACTGTGCAGGGATAGTTCAAGGGGAGGAAGGCTTTGGAAAAGGTCAGGAGGACTCTGAGAGGGTCCAGGGGATCCCTAACATCATTCCACAGAAGTTCACAACCCTCAGATGCCTGGCAACCATGTTTGCAAGCTTCTACAGGATGTCTGCAGGGGATCCTACAGGAAGCTCGGGATTTCTCCAGGAAGTCTGCTAACTTCTACAGGATGTTCTGCAATCGGAGTTTTGGGTGATGGATGAGTGAATGAGCTGTATGGGTAGATAGGGATGTAGGAGGGGAGCATGTGATGGCTTATGGACAGAGAGGTGAGATGGAGAGGGAGTGTGTAAAGCTGGTTGATCTAGAGGAGGTTAGAGGCAATGGAAGGCCGAAAAGATAAAACAACGTGGATGATAGAAGAGTTGGGAGGCAAATGATCTAGCTGGGAGGTAAGTAGATGGCTTAGGCACGGCTGAGAAGGATAAGGAAATGATAGAGTGGTGCTGCGCAGTGTAAATGAAACAAATCACCTCTGTCTTGCGTATAACCGAAATGTCATCAACCTACTCTAACTGTTTTATTAAAAACCAAAGAACAGCAATGTAGTTTAAAGGAAAATCGTGCATGGTGTTGAAACAACGAATTATTGCTCGAGATCTAAATGCATGGACACTTCTACAAATAGAAATATTACGTTAAAGCTTGCATGAACATGTAAAACTGTGTTTTTTGGTGGTTGGCACGGTCTGCACTCCCAATCTCTAAACAGAGGTGGAAGTAAGTGTGCAATCAACCTTTTCTTGGAACTCTGATGAATTCTAATCCCATTACTCTAATCTAAACTACTGAAAGCACTTTATCCATGAAACTAACCTACTTAATCACATCAAGAAAGTCGAATCAGCAAACTGTGTTTCCAAGTGCATGTAAAGGAAAAGAAATGAAATGCTGGAAGAAAAGACAAGTAACAATACAACGAGAGGAGGCCTATTGCTCTCAGGTTGGGCCCAAACCTGAGAGCTATAGCTCCTCTAAGAACTCAGAATTGCACTCAAATCTGCCTGCCTTTTATTAAAAGATCATAGTCAAAAGTCTAACAACATGCCAAAAATGGCTTACAAAGAGCAAAATAGAGTTGTAGCTCGTACTTCAGAATTTGCAACAAAGGTTCAAAAGTTCCCATCGAAGGCTACAACCTCAATATTTATACATTATGAGGGCCAAGCTGGCCTCCTAAATTAGTGGGGCTTGGTTGTCCAACTAAAAGTAAACTGTTGTTCCCTTAGAATCCGTTGGATGCCTTCTAGCTTGGTGGTGATAGCTGTTGGAGCTCGGAGTTGGGGTGGAGATCACGAGGAAGGTCATTCAAGGCTATGGACAACCTTCCTACAAAACCGCAATGCCACCTTGGCTGTCTCCTTGCCTCCATCTGCGTGGTTTTGCTCCATTTAATGTCAAAAAACCTGAAATAAACATGTATTAGCCACCTAGGCATAGTGACTGCCCTCCTTCCTACAAATAACATGAATATACTAAGAAATGATGCATAAGTGATGAAAAATGAAGGGTTGAGCAAGGTAAGTAGGCCAAATGAGCCCAAAATGTTACCAAAATTTGGGGCTCATCACTTACCATGAGGACAATAAATTCTAGGGATGATGAAAATAATGTTGTTGAAAAATGATATGAATATTATCTTATTTTTTCTTTATCTACTGCCTCTCCTCCGGACACCTTGGATCAATGGTTAATTGATAGTGGAGCCTCAAGGCATTTCACTGGATATAAGGAGGTTCTCTCAAATTTAGTTTAGAGGAAGACTATTTTAAATATTATTCTTGGAGATAATGCCACTTACCCCGTGAAAGGAATGGGAATTGTTACTCTTCACTTGAACTATGGTCAAACCTTACATATTCAAGATTCTTTGTACGTGCCCAATTTGAAGAAGAATTTGGTATCTATTTTTGTAATGGAGGACAAAGGCTTCAAGGTAGCTTTAACTGATGGAAAGGTATGTGCATGGAATAATAAATTTAGATATTCTTTCACTCTTGGGTTTAGGGTTGATGATATTTATCAAGTTGGTGTAATTCCTTTGGGAGATTTCACAAATGACACCTCTATTCAATACATGGCACCAATATTTGCTCATTTACATTACAAAGCCTTACTAAGTGTAAGGAATATGATCACAGGGATGCCCAAATTTCATATGAATCATGAAGGAGTTTGTCAAGGTTATGTAGAAGGAAAACATACAAAGGGTCCATTCCCTTCTAATGAGAGGAAGACAACTAATATTCTTCAACTGATCCATTCTAACATGGCTGTTCCTTTGCTCGTGACTTCATTTGTAGGATACTTATACTATGTGATATTTGTGGATAACTTATCCCACAAAACATGGATTTATTTCTTGAAGAAGAAGGATGAAGTATTTAGATGGTTTCACTCTTTCAAAGCATTGGTGGAGAACCATATAAGTAAGAAGATCAAGACATTGAGAACTGATAATGGAATTGAATATGAATCTAATGAATTCAAGAATTTTGCAAAGAGGAAGGTATTAATAGGGAGCTTGTTGTTCCATACAATCCACAACAAAATGGAGTTTATGAGAGAAATAATCATACAAGTATGGAAGCTACTCGTTCCATGATTCACGATCAAGGCCTACCAAAGTTTTTATGGGGAGAGGTTGTGAACACTGTTGTGTACATTCAAAATAGGGGTCCTCATCAAAGCTTGGATTTCAAGACACCTGAAGAAATCTTCACTGACCCACTCATTTATCTATGTAAGAGGGAGTTGACTTCTGAATTCAAGATGAAGGACCTAGAATTAATGCATTACTTCCTAGGTTGGCAAGTAGAGCAAAATCTAGGTGATATTTTCCTTTCTCAAGGAAAATATATTATGTAGTTGTTAGAAAGATGTGGCATGGTGGATTGCAAGTCTCTGACTACACCGATGGAACTAAATTTCAAGAAGATATGTGGAAGTGTTGTTGGCTCAGTTATGGAAAATCCTACAGAATATAGGAAACTTGTGGGAGCATTGATGTTCTTGGTGAGCACATGACCAGACATATGCTTTGATGTTAATACATTGAGTCAATTTATGGTTGAGGCTCATCATATGCATTGGGTTGCTGCAAAGAATTTTCTAAGATATATTCAAAGTACTATCAACCATGGATTGAGGTACATTGTCAGGGATGTGTGGTTACATGGATATATTGATGCCAATTGGGCTAGTAGTGTGGTGGAAAGAAAAAACACATTTGGATGTTGTTTCTCTTTGGGATCTGCTTCCATCTCATGGATGAGCCGAAACAAAAGCCTATTGCACTAAGCACTAATGAGGTTGAATATATTGTAGCTAGTATGGATTTTTTGAAGCCATTAGGTTGAGGAAGCTCTTCAGTGTACTAGTACGTGTTGGAGACCACCATCATTTATTGTGATAATCAAAGTGGGATTCACTTTTTAGAGAATCTTTTGTTCCACGACTTATCTAAGCATATTGATAGTAGGTACTATTTTATCTGAGATATGGTACAACATGGAGAAATAAGGCTCCAACACACCAAGATGGATGAATAGATTGATGACATCCTCACAAATACTTTAGGAAAGGTCAAGTTCTTAGCACTCAAAGAGATACCCAGAGTCATGAAAAGACCCTCCCATGAGGGTCTCGATTGAGTTGGACATTGAGCTCTGGGGGCTCCTGGGGCCTGGGGTACTTCTTGGAGCTATATGAGCATAGGGTGAGTGGTTAGCCTTCCCATATGGAGTACATAACTCAACATGTGAACATACGATGAGTGGTTGACCTACCCCTTTGTAGTACAAACCCCAACATGTGAGCATAAGGGGAGTGGTTCACCTTCCCCTGTGGAAATCCTAACATACATCCTACCCTTGTAGTCTGGGACTCTTTGGAAGTTCCTCTAATTTGGTCAATGAGTTGGGAAAAGTGGTTAGGGTTAATTAGTACTAACGACAAACATATCAGGTACTATTGTATTCCCTATGAATAGGATGCATGATGTTAAACAACTTGATCACTAAGGATCAAGTCTGGTAGGGGTTCCATCCCTGGACATTAGGACTTTCCTCCATCATTTTGGCAATCTTCATCATAGACCAGACAAGTTTCATAGATGGAACATGATAACATATTCATAGATGAGTTTTTACTGGTGGAATTCCTCCCTAGTTGAGAGGGAGTGTTAAAGAGTGCAACTAGGGGCTAATTCCCCTTCCTAGTATATATATATATATATATATATATATATATATATATCTATATAACAATTCACTTATCATCTCATATATTCTTGTACTTATTGTTGATGTTCTATCTACAATCACTATCAATGATGATCTAAAGTGAATATTACTAAATTTTTAATGTGATTGCTATTGGAATTTCAAGTAAATTTGTTATTGGGATAATAAAACATTGAAGTAATTGTTGCATACCAAGATAAGAAGGTGATGTGAGATGATGCTCCAGAGTGATGTGACATGTGTTCTATTTATATGTGGTGGAGGAGACCCAATTTGTCCTTTAGGCTGATGTGTACATTTTATGAAGACGTGGTTACATAATAAAAATAATATTTTCCATATCCAAATTAAATTCTTCCAAGGGATAGTAGGGCCTTCTCCGGATGGGGAAAGCTTCCTAAAGGAGGGAATTTGTCCCTGAGATTCCAAATTAACATTTATAAGGACAACTTACCCAATATTCACAAAGAAAAATGCTTAACTTGGATATCACAAAAGGATAGTTCCCCCCCTATTTAAAGACTTGATGGATATCTCTTCAACCTTCTAGAAGAAATTTTATTTTAATATTATTTTTTTTATTATGGAGGATTCTCCACTTGAAATTTTATTTTATTTTCATTCTAGAGGCTTCTCCCTTATTTTATTTAAGTGACTTTTACTTGATTTTATTTAAGTCACTTTTAATCCCAAAAAAAGGTAAATATGCCTCTATGATCTCTCCAGCCACTGAAAGTCACCTTTCATCATCCCATCCTATAGACCTATTCATTCTGGTTCCAATGAGCTATTACACTAAGGTGATTCTCCAAATAAGCTTCTCCAAATAACACCTTTAGTGTATTTAATTAAAGTATGCTGATAATAACCCTATTTTATATGAATCTTCAAATTGCAACAAAACAAAGATAAAATGGTGTGGAATTGACCCTGATAATGAAGTACAACAAACGAACTCCATCTTACCCCATAAAACTCCTCAAAAACCATCCAGACCTATCTTTGGAATAATCGTACTCTTGTGACTTGGATGTCACAAACCTTGGAAATCCACCCTAACCGCATCACAAGGGAAACTAAAAATGGGGACATTACAATTGGATCTTTTAAAGGTTGATACCCTAATACTCTATGCTCAACATTCCATTTCCTATTCCCTTTGAACGACAACTCCCAAACTTCCTGTTAATCGATAAACAATGCAAGTGTTGTTTACATCATGGGATTTTTCCAGTAGTCTCTGTTATGATCTTCCAAAATTTGAAAGAAAAAAGGTCGAGATCTGATAGATGAAGGGACAATAACCCCCTTTTTCTAGGTTCCTAGTCATATGTCTAATGGACCAAGTCACAAGGGGCTAAGGCTAAAAGACTCTAAATTTCAAAATTCCCCAAATCCTCCATTATATAATTTTTAAGAAATTAAAAGGGTTGAACCTCAAGTTTCCAATACTCCCTAACTAGTAACGTATAGGATGATATCTGATGACTGATATATAACCCTTTGATGGAAAATATTTTCATTAGCTACTAATAGATTGAGCTCATTAGTATCGAGGAACTAACAATTGTTGTTTATTGCAACCCGGACACCTAGGTCTTGATATCCTAATGTTATAGTAATTTCCCCTTTAAGGGATTACACCACATTTCGATTCAAATATGAATCACAACTCCTGTCGAGCCATGTTACCAAAGGATGAGGCTAAGGCATCCAATCCCAAAATTCTAAAACTTCTAATATAGCTTCTAGGCTTGTTTCAGAAGTTTGGGACCGATTTTGATAGGGTGATGACTTACCCAGAACACTTCTAAAGACTCAAGACTCTACAACTTCCTTTAAGGGCATCCAAAAACACTACCATCAACTAGAAAAAATCTCTAAGAAAGGAAATGAGATGGACAATGGACAAATCTAGATTTTCTTCCCGCTGAAAATATTCTTCTCATTTCTTTAGGACTACCAATTCTAACACTTACACATAAATAAGCCAACATATTGGCTTAGATCTAGAGGCAACAAGGTACCCTAAATGGGGTAACCTTCAAGACTTCTCATAAGAAAACACTTCAATACTATTACAGGGGACAAACATTAAAGAATATTTCTACATATTGAATTTGTTCTTATAAGAAACAACAACTAGTGACAAAGCATAATTCGACCTTGATTCAACTCATCATCATATTATACTTGGTGATTCAATACACCACATTCAATCTATTCTTACACATATTCAATGAACCATCATAATCATTCCCCAACTATATCTTTACAGATATGCACAATAATCTAGTCATGACACTTTTAGGAAACTTCAAACCAATACAATCATTACAACCAAGTCTACCATTTCATTTTTTGAATAGGTAAAACTTATTTATTACAAGTAAAATATGTGAAGGTTACTTTTGAATACAACATTTATACATAAGAGAAGTACTAGTTGACATTCAAGCAAACTGTACAATACACTCATCTCATTACTTATGCATATTCAATAAAACATCACATCGTGTTCAAGTTATTACTTTAACATTCATAGTAGTCCAACATCACAAGAACCATAAAGTTTTGAAAAATAATTCATTCCATTAATATGGGATTAGATACACTTGTCTAAATCATTTAAATTAGCAAGAAACTGAAAAAGGGAGATCCACTCTCCACCCAACCATAGTCACAACTATGCTCTAGGTTTGTCACAACTAGCCACTCCCGAGCTAGATTCGATTCATTAAGGGAAGCTTCACTCATGGTTCTAAAAATTTCACTTTAGGGTATAGTATGTTTTGTCACTCTGCTCTACATATAATTTTCAAATCTTGCTTCACCTCTCTCTACCTTTGCTATTTGTCTTCTATGATCTCTAATATTTATGCTCAATCACAAAAAGTCTCTCCTCTTTTTCCCTTCCGAGTTTTCTACCCTCTTCAAACATATGCACTCTTCCTATGATGATAATTTTGGGTCCCTCCTTATAGGTTACATGTTCAAGTAGGAGTCTCCAGAAAATGGGTACATAGCCGATACCTCATGGGAAGTTTGGTACCACTTCCCTAATCTTTTCATAACTACTAATAGTTTGTGTAGGTCAATCACCACATTAGGGATCTGGTTAATTAATTCAGTTAGGTAGGAAGTTTCTACAATCCACCCCACAACTTCCCCTTAGTCAAGATTCCCTCCTAGGCATTGGTATTCATGTTGGTTACTCTATTCTTAAACTCTAATACATTAAATAAAGGTGGGTATTGCATCAATTAAAAATTTGGCATAATATCTAAGCTGGTCATCCCAAAATTATAAGTCTTAATTACATATTATAAAATTTGGGGATTAAAAATGGGTGGTACATGATTAGAGTGGAACATAGTTATCCTCCCAACCAACTAGGGCCTAACCACTTCCTAGCTCTAAGAAACCTTTCAGATACTTTCCCCTCTATGCTTGTGACTTTAAGAAAAAAAAAAACAATATTATCCAATAAAATTATGACAAAAAAAATGTCTTGGAAGAATTATTCAATCTCTTAATAATATCTAACCTCTCAACCTAATTTTCCCTTCCTCAACACCACTTTCTCCTCTCTATTTATCCAGTTTCCATACCCCTCTCCAAGTCTCCTCAATCACCCTCATTAATAGCCAACCTCCCTTTATAAACTTTGGGAAAATTTTTGTAATTAAAATAAAATAATAAATAACTTACATAAAATATCAATAAAATAGAATGTAAAGTCTTTCTTCTTATCCTAGATTATAATTGCAAATTTACAATTTCCCCTAAAAAATTATGGTAATCTACCATACCCATTTAATTCCTCATAAAAACCAATAATCAAATTCGATGAGTGTATTTAATATTATTAGATATTTATGTATGCAATATAGTTTAATAGACATTAAACAATTGATTAAATAGTTAATAGATTAATTTGGTAATCAATGCATCAAGTAATTATACTAGTGTGTATGTGTAGGGCATATATGAATAGTTAGGGTACACATATCTTGCGCATGTGTTATCAATAAACGATCATTGTATCTAGTGCACAGTTCATATATGAAGAAAACAAAACATGCATTACAACAAACTAAGTAAATGCATCATTTTGTAATATTAACTAAAAAATTACAATGATTCATTAATGATTAATAATAAAAATTAAAATATCAATAAGAAATGAAAATGAGTTTTTTAAACATGGTAGGAACTAAGTAAGGAAACAAGAGTGCCACATATAATCCCCAAGAAATACTATCAACTAAATTTGAATCATCCTTCCTCCTTAACCTAATTTTAGTAATGGTCCAACCCACCCCTTTGAACTAATCCGAGACATGGAAGGTGTTACTTTTAACTAACCCAACCTCCATGGTATCATTATGGAGATAAGGTTACAAAATTTCTTCTTACCCAAAGTATGTGAAATTAAATTTTGATAAAGCTGTTGCATCCTTTTCATCAAGATATTTTTGGTAATATAAACTTTATCTCAATTTGATTCTAGGATTGAAAGTTAAACCCTTTTAAAGATTGACCAATTAAACAGTGCCAAGTGACCTTCATGTGGCCAATGAATAAACACCTCATAACTTAAATCCATGGCATGAATGGTTGGATCATATCAATGAAATATATTCATAGTAGACCCCCCTACCTTCCAGACAATTAATGAAGGTTGATGATGCCTGTGATTTGTCTCCTTTTACATCATTTGAGAGACCAATTTTCTATCACACCTTCTGTTAACCACACCCATATCTAGAGAAGGGTCAAACAAAACCTGGTGCTAAACGAAAAGTACGAATGTAAACTTCTACGTTAGTTAACGAATGAAACTATGTCCCAACTTTTATCAACCTCACCATATGCAAAAGGAAACCCTTAAGTAGCTTCCAATAAGCATGGGTCTGAGATGACACGGCATAACCTGAGACACCACTGGGGCATCCATGTAGCCACGTAGAGTCCACGCCATCTAACTCCACATCACCCTTCCTCCATGATGACTTGCTAATGTTACAGTAATGTCAGGGTGACATCAACTTTCCAGTGGCGTCCTCTGGCGGTACCATGTGTCATCCAATAAATAGCCCCTTGACTATCTAAGAAGGTCATTCCTGCCTACCACATGTCACACTGATAAAGTTCCGAGTTAGTAGTATTTCCATGCCATCCAAACCATGTCCTCTATAATCCTCACATGGAATCCACATAACCTTGGCCTTCATGGAATTTTCCACCTCATCCAGAATTAAGGGTCCCATAGGGTTGACCCCTTCATGCAGTTTCACATTTTAACGTCTATGGATGGAAGGTAATTTTGTCACTTGCTCTGTCATCCACACATGCGTCCAGAAATAATTCAACTGAATCCCCACACTAGTCAAGAAGCATTGTCATGAATTTTCCCATATAGAAATGCCAATCTTTGATGTTGCACCTTCTGTCTATTGTGCCTAGTCTAGAGGAATTATCACTTGGCTAAGGGGGAGTGCGTGCAAGATTAATATATAATAACTTATATTAATGATATACCCACCATTAAAGGTAATCATGGTGATTATAATTAATACAAGTTCCCTGGCCTAAATAGAAATTTGTTCATTACAATACATTGACTTAGAAAACTCTGGGATTTCAGGGACCTTGCCCAAGCCTTCTTTGAGACTCAGTATTACATAGAACACCATAATTCCATAGGGGTGAAACCCTTACGTAATGTTGATCGTTGAAGGAATTATACACATCCCTAATGCATGAAATAGAATTATCAACATGTAACAAACCTAGGTTAAAAGTTCATGTAATAAAGTTAATAAAGGAGAAATAAGACCAAGGTCATGGGATACTTATTCCAAGCTGAATGTTGGGTGAAGTATCCTAGTGGGCATTAATTATTGTGTATTATGGCTAAGGGGAAATTGGAAAAGGAAATGGAAAAGGATTTGAAAAGGTAAAAAGGCATTATTGGCATTTATCTTATGAAAATGAAGTAAAATAGGAGAAAAGGGAGGTTGAAGGTCACAGGTTGCATGTGAGGAGGAAATTGAAGTAAAATTAAGGAAAATGAAGAAATTAGAGGCATCAATAATAAAAAGACATCAAAGCATTAGTTTTGGGCCTTTTTTCAATTGCTTTTTGGAATTAGTCTCAGAGAGGATAAGAGCACCAAGAGGAGAATGAAATAAAGTAAGCAAAGGAAAGAAAAGGAAGGAAAAGGAAAGTAAAGGAAAGAAAGGATCAAGCAAGAAAAGGTTGGATCAAGCAACTTCAGTGGGAATACTTGCAGGTAACAGGTTGCATGTATGATTTCCTAACTAGTTTTGGCATGCATGGTATGCGCATGTGTGTATTTGGTTCATTTGTTGTCATTGTAATGGGTTTTGTTGGGTTTCAACAGTGGTTTTAGCCTTGCCTTGCTATCTTCAGATAGCCATGGTGTGATGGGATTATTTCTAGGTTAATCTTTTGATTGCCGGAAGGTTTAGGATCTGGGTAAGGTGGTCTCTAGAAAATCCCAAGGGTTGGGGGTGGAGATGGTTTTTCTTTGAGAAGCCCTCAACAAGTGGGCGGAGACAAGAAAATTACTCAAGGGATGGTGAAGGAATTCTGAGGCATCCAAGCTCGGTTTGGTTTTGTGATCTCGGGATCTATTTAGGTGAGATCATGAAATGGTGAGGGTGGAGGTAGTTTAACCTCTAGATTTCCTTGGTTGTTTATGGATTGGTTTATACCATGAGATCCCACATTCATGTTTGGAATATGGCACCAAGGTTGGCTAAAAGAAAGATTTGGTTCAACCAATCTATGGCTGGGTGGTACGTGGTAACCCATGACTTGATTGGATTTTGCATATGGTTAATAGGAGCTAAGTTTTTCTTGTCTTTGAAGAGTAATTACACTTGTTATTATGTGGATTTAATGGTTATTCTATCATTGTTATCTATCTGGTTATATCTTGGTTAGAAGAATGGTTATTTGATAGACCTAAGTATGGCTCTTATCACATTTTAATTAATGAATGAAAGGTTATTGAATTAATGAACTAATAGATGTTATTGTAGCTATTGTGAGAGGGCATCAATCCTTCTTGGTGAACCTAAGATAAGTTTTATATCCCTATGTTCAGATATGCATTCATGACATGTAGGTTGCATGTTTATCACATGTTTAACGTAATGCCTATCTTGGTTAGGAGGGTTCAGGTCAATTCCTTGTTCAATTTTTGGTTTAGAATCTTTTTTTCTATGTTATTTATCATTTTTGTAAGTTTCACTAAGCTATGGGCAGAGGCCTGAGTGCTAGCCCTGAAAAAAGTGGACCAGGTTTTAGGCTTGTTGGCACAGAACTGACTAGAAAAGTCCATAGTCACTGTGAAGTAGGCATATGGGTGCGAATGGAGGCTTAGAGTCACATGGAGCCCTTGTCAAGGGAGCAAATGAGGCTCTAGGTTAGTGCAAAAGAGAGTTAGCTCAGGGGTGGGACACCTGGAGAGGTCCGGTAGCTCCTGGAGGTACTGTAATAGCTTAGGGAAGTCAGTAAGGTCTTAAGTTGTTGACTCCACTTTATTAAGGTCATATAGGAGGTTGAGTCTTATCATCGTGACCCTCATCTCATGATTACCTAGGGTAAACCATTGAAAATGGGTAAATGTGGGAGGAGGCAGGTAGAGGGTGGTATGAGAGCCAAGTTGTGCTCTCTTTGGGTAAAATATGATGTTGTCAAGGTTATGGTTGTCATTCATGAGGTTTTTTTGGTCTTTACTTACTAAGGTAATTTAAGCTTTTAATTCCTTTACCAACCAGGGAAAATACACTTAGAGGTGCTCACCTAAAGTATATAGATCTAGAAGGATCTAAGGTTCTAATGATAGCCTAGTGAATGAAATTAACAATGCCCCCTTACAAGAGATCCTTCATTGTCTTTTTCAATCACTCAAGCATCAATCTAGATAAAACAAATCTTATGAAATTATGATTGCCTAAGTAACAGATACAGAGTATTGATGACTGATTAAAATCCTACATTCCATTACAAGAATATTTCCCAATAGAATTTTTCCCAATCATAACAATCCAAAGTAATTTCAATAACAAATTAAATCAAACAGTGAATAAGATGAGTAAAGTTGCAACCCAATAACAGTTTAATCTTTTACAAGAATTACCTATCAAGCTGAAAATTGAATTTAACAACTACTATCTAAATCACTTGCAAATAAAACTAGAACTATCTTCAAAGTCAAAACCAATAAGCAAGTATGGAAATTGTATGAAAGCAAGCATATATATCAATTTCAAGATCAGAATTGGTTGAATCATTTTACAAGGTTCTTTTCACAACGAATGCAAGCTCTTTTCAATTGATAATTCTAATAACATAACCTTTACTTCTGCACACAAAATAACTTTTGATTTTCGAATTTGAATATATAGCTAGTAACGAAACTTTAAAAAACAGAGTGTACCAACGTAGTGATGAGGGCCCTTCAACACTTCACAAGCACACTACAAAATGATTCAGAAGAGTGTAATCACTGGATCTTGAGACATAAACTTGGTGATGAAGTCTGTATTCAGTCTGGAATCAAAATCGCACAAGCTGTACTTTCATATGTTCACAATCTAACTCTCCAAAACATAGTCTTCTCTCATAGGTTATTTATCATGAATCATATAACAAAAGAAGCTATTCCTCCTCCCTATTATCCTAAAAAAATTCTATTAATTACATCCAAGAAGGTCGAAATTGAATCAGTTCCTTCA
Organism: Pinus tabuliformis; assembly: GCA_031772625.1. Classification (NCBI taxonomy): domain Eukaryota; kingdom Viridiplantae; phylum Streptophyta; class Pinopsida; order Pinales; family Pinaceae; genus Pinus; species Pinus tabuliformis. The sequence continues at coordinate 1,512,185,179 of CM062816.1, forward strand.
TTTATGCAAAAATTCTCAAAATAGAAATTATTCTCTTCACAAAATCTGGAAAACTTGCTGAAGTGGATGGCTTTGACTAGCGTTGACCAGACACTTGTTTTCTTCAAAACTGAAAGTGGATAGGTGATCCACCATCTCTGTACATTTTACTTCATGCCCAAAATCTTCAAATTTGCTCACCTATTGTGAAACATGTCAAACAATGGAGCATTTACAGGAAGTCACAACTTCTTGTAACTTTCTGAAAATGTCATTTTTAACATAATAATTTCAAAAATTAATTCCAAGCTAAAAATAATGATAATGACATCATATCATTTAGTTTCTAAGGATTATAGCTGGAATATGAATGTTAAATGGTCAAAAATGATAGTCAAAAGAGAATTTTAAGTGGAATGGACAGTCATAATTTGATACCAACATTCCACCAAACTCAGGATTTTGCATGCCCTCATGCAAATAAGTTCTAACCTGTCAAATTATAGCTTCTGCCTCTGCCTCTTCCTCTGCTTCTACCTCTGCTTTATGAAGTAAAGCATTAATGTTCATTTGGGCTTCATGCTCTGTCTTAAGGATTTGATACTTAGTTTTAATTGCTTTCTTTTGCTTATAAAATTTGTAGGCCTTCCTACAAATTTGCATTTTATAGGTTGTGAGTTTCTTAACCTTCTTTTTCAATTTTTCATTCTCAACTTGAAACTTCTTGCTTTGTATTTTGAGTGTCTCATTTTCTCTTTTTACTACTCTTTCCAAAACCTCTGATTCCATAAGCTGTTGTTGTAACTTCTCAACTTTCCTTTCCAGTTTTCTTTTCTTTTTACCTGAGACCTTCTGTTCTTGTTGCTCCTTTTCCTTGTTTTTACTTTCCAATCCCTGTATGTAGTCATACTGTGTCTATCGTAGAACATCATCCTCCTCCATTGTTTTCCCTTTCTGGCCTAACTTAGTTTTTCTAGACTTTCTTGTGTAAGTGGAGAAAATGTTATCCTGTTCAGCCCTTTCAGCCTCCTCCCTTACCATCCTCCTTGTTCTGATACTGTTGTTGGATGGAACAGAGTTACTTAATCTATACTCTGAAAAGTCTTCCTCTATAGCATCTACATCAATCACTAGTTCTGCATGTTGCTACCCTTCCTTTGAATTATGCTGCTCTTCTTGTGAATTTTGTTGCTTTTCTTGCTCCTCATCTATCATAAACTCATTAGCTACCAAGAACTTCTTCCAGGTTACATTCATCTTTTGCAGTTCAAATTCAATCAAGATTTTTATCAAACCAAAATGGTGTAGACTCTTATCCTTGTTTTTCCTCTGTTTTTGTATGGTCTTAGACATTTTAGTCAAACTTTGTAAAAGAAAATAAGGAAAACTTATAATGCAATCCCCTCTTAGATGCATTCACAATTTGATATGATAAAGAAATACAATGTTGTATCTTCCCTCACAGGTTATAAATTTTTGCATGACATAAACTACTTCATCCCATGGATGAATAAACCAACTCCTAAGAATCCCTGATTCTAATCAACTGATGATACCCTTGTCCTGGATATGAAATGTGTCCATGTTTTCTCTTTGAACTGCTTGGTTTTAAAATACTTTTCTCCTTCTGGGCTTATACCTATTGCTTGAGCAATTGTGTCTTCTAAGACCCTAAAAGACAAGTTTCCTACAATGGATCTCTCTCCATTAAAAGAAGAGGCAAACTCCCTTGTCGTTTGCTCATTGTGCCCACTGTGTTTTTCTAAAAATGGCAGCCATTGTTTTGCCCTAAAAATGTCTATGCAGTCCTTATGATATTTGGAAGGGTCTGTTAGCACCTAAATCTGCCTTAGGCTGAAGGAAGGCGAAATTCAGGGTAACCACAAACCACACTCAGTCTGGTAGCTAACCCTACCAGAACAGGAGAGGGCTCTCCCCAGGTCACGCTCAGTGAAGAATAAGCAAATAGGGTCTGAGGATGACTTAGAATGGATACTGATTTTAGGCTAGGTAAATAAATATGAAAGAAATATTTTGATGAATGACTGAGTTTTCTGGGATGTATGGGACCAAGGAACAACATGAGCAGAGAATTTAACTCAAAGACGTAGATTATTTCATGAGGCAAGACAGGCCGAAATTCTAGAAATTAAATTTGAAATAACATGAAATGGAGAGACTATTTGAGAGGGTGAAAAGGGCATAAATACATGAATCCTTTTCAACAGAAGAAAACATTAGAACGTGAAAACTTTCCCAAGGCAGAGCAACAAAAACTGAATTCTACCTTTTCTTACTTAGAAGCTTTCACTGGAAATGAATATGAATGAACTGTGAAACATAACGACATACATATGAAACAGAAAGAAAATACATTTGCTAAACTCACGCCACAGGAATCTCAAGAACCAGAGCTGCAACCTTTCATTAATTCTCTGTCAAAATGTACAGTGAGTAACTGAGTTTCTCTCCCACAACTTCCCAGAAACTCCAACCAAAAAAAAAATGACTCTCAATACAATAAATAATATTTGCCATGAGAAAGTCGATCAACCCAGGAAATGAAGAGCCAACCATCAGCAGCTACATTTAATTTTTTGTGAGGACCAATTAGAAAAAAGCAAACATGAGCGTACATTTTTTGGGTGGTTGTTCGCCTTAATTTGGCCACTTGGATAGAAGCCAAAAATGTTTTTTAAACTTTGCCTTTGATGCCGGGAAAAATGTATTGTAAATGAGCGGGCCCCCTTGGAGAAAATTGCGAATCGAAATTTCATGGAGCAGAAGTGATTTTGGCCTTTGGGTCTCTGTGCGCCGCGCCAAAAACTGTATGCGTCGCGCCACTTTGGAGCTAGTTTTGAGGAACCTTCTGAAGTCCAAATTGATCCTAAGTGTTCTTGTTGGAAAGCCCTACCTGTCTACTTTCCAACCCAAGTGGAATTTCTGAATTTGGATGTCATTTTCCCCTCCAAAACTGCAATCTCCCAAGACTGCTTCTTGTGTGTCAAAATAGGGGCAGAGAGGTCATTTTTTGGGTGTTTTTGACCTCTTGAGGACTCAAAATTGGCCCAAACTTCTTGTCCATGCACCAACAGTCATGATTTTCCATGGAAAATCCAAAAATGTAAACTTTTTGTTATTTGGAGCTCCCTAGCGAAAGCGGGTAAAAAAAACCTGTTTTTTGTACATAAAATTTCAAAATGCAAAAATGTGCTCCAAATTTCTTGAAATTTGGGTTGTACCTTCTCTATCACATGTCATGCTGGACCAAAGAAGTCTTAGCCAAGATTCGGAGCCGATCTTGCTCTTTTTGCCTCTTTTGAATTTTTGTCACCTTCCTCAATTTCGCCTTTAGGCTCCTGATTCTCACTTTGGAGCTCATGTTTCGGGCCATGTAATGGTGAGTCATGCACCTCAGCATTGCTTTTTCCCTCTTAGCCTTCTCCAACAGCTGCTCCAAGTGAACATTCACTTTCTCTAAAACATACTCCCGGTCCTCATCTCTTTGCTCCTATAGGTCTACCTCGTGCTGCCACGATGTGTTGCCGGTTTTCCTTGCTCAGTTGCAACTCTATCTCAGCTTGCCGCTCCTCAAGTTGTTTGTTCCTCTACTCCAGGTATTTCATATTCCATTTGGCTCTCCAATATTAGGCATGCCGGTAGCTAATGAAATAGAGTCCGGTGTAAGTGTGAAAGTAACACTGGCCAAAGTAACTTGAGCACCATGCAAATGTAGAACAAATAGGTGAGCCAACTCATGGTGGAATTGAACATTTGCAACCTTTTCACAAAACTCATAGCATGACTAAAACCGAAAACAAGAGACGGCAAAAGGGCAGGCCTGCAATTCTGTGAGGGTAGCCGGTTCTTCTCTAACATGTCTGCCACTTTTGTGAGGCCTCTGGGGTGCACGTTCTTCTGTGGGTGGGTCACTATGAGTTTCCTCCTCATAATCGGATGAATGATCAGATGACATAATTGATGCTATGAAAACTGCTTGGAGAAATGAATGCTGGTCGCAAGACTGTTTGGACTGCTGTTGTAATATGTTTGAAATTGTTGTGCTGTAATGCAATATAGTTTGATTTCTGGCAAATCCATGCAAGGAATGATCAAATTGGTGAAAATAGGGAGTCGTTTTAATCATAATTAATGAACTGAAGCTGAAGAGCCAACTGTTTACCAGCGTTGCATTTTCCACCCAAACGACCGATGGAGAGGTATGGGGACTCAAAACTTGCCCAAATTTCTTGGCCATGCACCATCAGTCATGATTTTTCATGCCAAATCCAAAAGTATAAATTTTTTTCAATTTATATCTTCCTAGCATAAGCGTGCGCCACGTGCGCGGGGCGGCGCACTGGGCTTGAGGCGCGACGCATAGAGCTTGTGTGTAGCGCTTTTTGCAGGAGACTTTTGGAGGCCTTTCTGGTGTCCACATTGGGCGTAGGATAGCTCTTTGGAAAGGTATTTGAGTCTAATTTCCAACCCAACCATATTTTTTTAATTTGGAGTTCATTTTCCCTATCAAAAATCAAATCTCCCAAGACTGGTCAAAATGTGCCAAATGAGGCTGCCTCAAGGCAGATTGCTGTTGCAGTCAAATTTGGAAGGTGTTCCTCAACTCCAAATTGAGCTCATGATAGCTCATTGGAAATATATTTGTGTCTAGTTATCATTTTACTCATCAAAAAAGTCATTTGGCTAACCAAGATAGGAGAAAAATTGATTTTTCCAAGGTCACTTCAGAGGTGCATCAATTCTCCCGAGGCAATTGTATTTTTGACATTTCTCTAAAACCATGACACCTGTGTAAAAAGTGAAGGAGGTGTTTCTTCCTTGGCTTATTTTGGAAAAAAACCTCTCTCATTTTTCTCAAATTCATCTTTTATTGCTCAGAAACATCATTGGAGTAAAACCTATCCCGATGTGTGGAACAAGAGATTTGTCGAAGTGAAGCGAAATGAAGGGGATAAGCGGCTTCTAAATTCTTGGGAAAATTATTGGAAGTATGGAGGGATGTTAAGAAGTAGGGGAAATTATAATTTCAAATATTTAGTGAGGGGAAGGGGTCAAAAAAGGCAAAACACAGGTCCAACCTAGGAAATTGCCAGGTTGTAGCAAGAAACTAGGGTTTGTGCGAAAATGAGGAATTTGGGGGATCTCAGTGATGGGAAGTGTTTGATAAAATACTTTAAGGATAGGGGAAGGTGTATGAACATCAGGATACAAGTTTTGCTGATTATTTGACCGTCCAAGAGAAATTGCCTTCAAAACCCTAGGAGAGGGAAATGACCTTACCTAGCTGCAACTAAAGCATGAACAAGGTGTAAAATGACCCAGTGGAACTTGACATGATAATGAAAACCCTCTAAATGATGGTACACTCAGCTGAACGGTGACATGGACCGACATTTGGACAACTTTGACAGGAATAAAAGCAAACCCTAGATCTAATTCCTAGTGACCAAATTTTGCTTGAAGACTTACTGAAATGACAAAATTTGACCTTAACACTCTGAGACCACTTTGTAAGAGCATATTTGATCACTGGAGGAAGGCTGCAAAGACTGACACTAACAGGGTCAAATTGTCGTGGCTCTACTTGGTTTTCCATGAGAGAAATTTTTTTATCTCCTGTTACCCTGTGTATAAGAAGAATTTACAGTTGTAAAAGAATTCTACCATAGTTTGTAGAAAATTACTGTATTTCCCTTATGCTGTGAAAACAAATTTTACCAGAGTCACGATAAGAGAACTACCTGGGCCTGAGTATTATGCGTATCTCTTGTTTAATGGAGGATGTTGCCAATAAAATCGCAATTCCCTTCAACTGGTTCTGGTGGGTCTCCCCTTTGTTGTGGCCCTTTTAATCGTATGTTGACATTGTTATTTTCAACATACTTGTAACGCTATACCCTTATGAAACTCAGAGAGGATTGGTTTATGACCTTTAAAATGGAAACAGCTCTAATTCACAGTGCTTTCTACAGGTCGAAACTTCTACCTATACTTTGTAGTTAATACAGTACTTACTTCCTTCATTCATTACTTGTTTATGCAATGAACCCTCAATCTCTTCACGCAGCATGCACTTCACTAATACTCCCTTCAATTCCTTACACAAGGATTTTTTAATGATGGCCTTTGGAGTCCTGGCAGTGGTCTTTGAATGATAAAATCGGGTATACGGACCATTATGATGCCTTCAGGTCATAAGAGCATCGGGTCATGATGATTTTGCTGAGCTAGCCGTTAATCCTTTCTTATGATCACATACCCTTTGTCTATCAATTATGTTTTATTTTCTATATTAAAAAAAAAAAATTGTAGTTTGAAAACCATACAAATTTATAAATCCTTCATATTCGTGACCTGTTCTGTGGATTGATAAATCCTTTATATTCATGACCTGATCCCTTTCTTCAAAATTTAGTCCTTAAGTATGCATGCTTAGTTTTGGTAGGTCTGTTGGTACTTATGACTATAGGTTGATTAGAATTGTATGTACAGGATCAAAAGGTAGGCCTTAAGGATCAGACCTTCAGGAATATATACAAGGTAGAAGATAGGACTAATGTTCAGAAATAGGAAATAGGTTATAGTTATAGGATATAGGTAGAAGAGTAGGACTGACTCCTACAGAATATAAGAATGAATGATATAGGATAAGTTGGGTATTTAGAAACTGAAACCAATAATTATCATAAACCACCATCTAAAATTTGAAATTAATAAAAGAAATTAAAAATATTAAAATGAAAATTCTTACAGCCCTCTAATATCTCTTTTCTTGGGAGCTGGCTTTTGTTGCTTGATATGTTCAGGTGGAATGTGATGGTGTCCATTTCTCTTTTTAAATGTAGTCTCTGTCTTCTTAGGTGCAGTCTAGTCTTATTCTTTGCAATCTTCTTCTTTTTGGATGCGATCTTCTTCTTTGTTGATGCAATCTTCCTCTGAATAGATCCCATTCTGAAAATGTGCTTAGAACAGGTCCCTTGCCTAAAAGTGATAACAGGTACCTTTCTGAGAAATTATGTTGAACAGGTCCCTTTCTGAGAATAGAATTTGTATATAACAAGTCCCTTTCTGAGATATGTTCTGAGTTTATGAACAAATCCTTTTGGAAAATATTGAACAATAATCATTTCTTAAGAATCCATTAGAAAATGTAAAGACAAATCTCTTCCTCTGCTGGAGATGAACTTAGGGAGACAGAAAAGCATGAACAAGTTCAGACTTTCTCCTCCCCAACTGATGATTTGACTTGTCCTCAAGTCATATTTCTTTCAGAATCCTTTTTTTTATTTTACTATTTACACTATGCTAAAAAGGAATTCTTACAAGCCAATTTCTTGGTTTTCTCATAAGAATTTGTGTTTAGATTATGCCATCTCTAGTTTTCATATCTAAACATTTTTATTTTTATTTATTTATTTTTATTATCTATCTATATATATATATATAATTTTATTGTAGAAAATAGAATCTATTTAAGGCTTGGATATTACAGCTAACTATTGTACTATCTGTACCTCCTTTTGCTGTGATACTGTCCTCATGAAGTCTTCTCTGCTGACAGGCTTATGGTAGATCTTTAGCCTATGTCCATTGACCTGATATGTCTGTCCTTCTTGGTCAATTGAAGTTAATTTGACTGATCCATTCTCAAATACTTCAATGATTTCATAAGGGCCCATCCAGTGGGCTGTAAATTTAGCTTTATAATCCTTGAATTTTGAGTCAAAGAGTAAGGCCCAATCACCAACTTGAAATTCCTTCTTCTTAATTAACTTGTCATGCCAATGTCTCCTTTGTTGTTGTATCATTGTTGTCCTTTGCATTGCCTCTTGTCTCATCTCGTCCAGTTGGTTCAATTGCATGATTCGCTCTTGCTGGGCTTCAGAGAGGTCTATTCCTAAGTCTGCAGCCAATTTATATGTATGTATTTGAAATTCTATTGGCAACATGACCTCTTTCCCATACACTAGTTGATAGGGTGTAAAGCTTGTTGTGTTTTTCTAAGTAATTCTATATGCCTAGAGTGCTTCATTTAGCTTGTCTACCCAATCCTTTCTGTTTGTTGCCATTATTTTTGTCATGATCCCTTCTAGTGTTTTATTTGTAGATTCCACTTGGCCATTGGCCTGCGGATGGTAGGGTGTGCTCCATTTATGTTTGATTTTGTACTTCTTTGTAATTTCTTGAACCAGTCTTGATGTGAATTGAGTCCCTTGATCAATTACTATCTCCCTGGGTACTCCATATCTAACAAAGATTTCCTCAAAAAGGAAATTGACTACTATTTGTTCAGTTGCCCTTGCAAGTGCCTTTGCTTCAGCCCATTTAGTCACATAATTGGTACATACAAGAATGTACTTCTTACCTTTGGATGGTGGATTGATGGGTCCAACAAAGTCTAGAACCCATTTTTCAAATGGTTCTAGATGCACTTGTGGATGTAGTGGCATCTCATTGGAAGTGGTTGGTTTGCCCATGCATTGGCAATTGTCACAACTTCTTACATATTTCTTTCAATCTTTGAAAATTGATGGCCAATAGTAGCCAAGGCTAAGAATTTTGTGTGTTTTCCTCTTAGCTGCAAAATGGCCACCACAAGGTTGACCATGGCATGAGGTTAGTATATCAATTCTTTCATCCTCTCTAATGCATCTTCTAATGATCATATTATAACAAGTGTAAAACAAATCGTCATTAATCCATGAATATCTTGTGCTTTGTTTGATCAACCTTTTCTTCTCCTTTGAACTGAAATCTAGTGGTACATTTCCTATGGACAAGTAGTTAGCTAAATCAACATATCATGGAGTTAACACTGAAATTGCAAACAAGTGTTCATCAAGAAATGAATCTTCAACTTGGACAGTTTCACCTGAATTTTGTAGTCTAGAAAAGTAATCCACTATCTGGTTCTCTTTCCCTAGTCTGTCTAGTATGGTGGGATAAAATTCCTGTAGTAAGAGTAACCATCTTGTGATCCTGCCATTAGTAATATGTGTCTTAATTAAGTATCTAATGGCAGAGTGGTCTATGTGAATGAGGACTTCATATCCAGTTATATAATGACGAAATTTGTTCACCGCATGTATAATTGCAAGCATTTCCTTTTTCGTTACTGTATAGTTGAGTTCAGTAGGAGTCAAATTTTTACTGATAAATTAAATGGCATAAGTTAAAAGCATCTTCTTTTTTCCCTAATGAAGCTCCTACTACTGTGTCAGATGCATCAGTTGAAATGTGAAAAGGTAAAGTCCAATTGGGTCTCCTTAAAACTAGAGGTGTACTTAATTTCTCTTTGAGTTTATCGAAAGCTTTTTGAGAAGCCTCATTCCAATTTAATGTTACATCTTTTGCAAGAAGTTTAAATAGTGGCAATGCTATCCTGCTAAAATTTCAATAAATATCCTGTAATAACTTGCATAACCAAGAAAACTTCTCACATCTTTTTGATTTGTTGGAATTGGCAATTCGACAATAATCTGTATTTTGTTTTGGTCTACCTTGATTTCCTCAAGAGAAATATGATGTCCTAAGACTATTCCCTCATTCATCATCATATAAAATTTTTCATTGCTTAAAGGCAAATTGGTTTCTATACATCGTTGTAAAACTTTCTCAAGATTTTGCAAAGAATTGTCAAAGGAATCACCATATACTGAAAAATCGTCCATATATATCTCAACACATTCGTGAACCAGATCAGGAAAAATTGCTAATACTGCTCTTTGAAATGTTGCTGGAGCATTGCACAAGCCAAATGGTAGTACATTGTAAGCATAAGTTCCCCAGGGACAGGTAAATTTTGTTTTATCTTGGTCTCCTAAGGCAATGCTAATCTGATTGTAGCCACTAAAACCATCTAGAAAGGAAAATGACATTTTTCTAGCTAATGTATCCAAAACTTGGTCAATAAATGGCAGTGAAAAGTAGTCTTTAAGGGTGGCCTTATTCAGTTCTCGATAGTCAACACAAACTCTCAATTTACCATTTTTCTTGGGAACTATTACTAATGGAGATACCCATTGGTTTTCAGAAATGGGATAAATGAACTTTACTTTTAGTAACTTTTGCAATTCATCTCTTATAACCTATTTGAGCATGGGGTTCATCCTTCTTTGTGGCTACCTCACTGGTTAAATACTAGTGTCTGTATAGATATGGTGTGTGCAAGTTTTCGGGTGAATTCCCTGCATGTCAGTGTAGTCCTAAGCAAATGCCTTTTGGTATTTGGTGAGCAAGTCAAGCAATTTCTTTTCCTGAGATGTTTCTACAAAGGCCCCAATGCTCAATGTTTTTCCGGGGATGATTTCTATTATCTTGGTTTGTGTGTTTGTAATGGAGTTGATTGGAAAGATTTCATCAAATATTGCTTTCAGAGAGTACATAGTACAAGTTTCCTGAAAGCTTTGTGCCAACATGTAATCTGCAGTAGTGTATTGTTCATTTCTCAATTCTTCTGAAAGATCAGGTTGGGAGAGAAACATTTCCACTAAATCTACATTGTTATTCTCCTCAATATCATACATTTGATTTATGATTAAAACAGAGTATATTTCTTCCTTATCATTGTACTTGTCAACAAGCCATAATTTTTGTGTTACTATTGGGGCTTGGGTTGATGGGTAGAATTTAAGTTGTTTTCTCTCTGTGCCTCTAGAAATGATAATGTTACTAGTTCTACATCCAATGAATGCATCAGCAATTTCCAACCATGGTCTGCCAAGTATGAGTGGGTGTCCTCCTAAGTTGGATTTTGGCTGAAGTACTAAGAAATCAACTCGATACTCCCAAGAGTCCAGTGAAAATATTATATCTTCTAGTACCCCCTCAGGAATGACTTTAGAGTGATCTGCTATTTCCAAAACAATTGGGGTTGACTGTAAATTTGTCAACTGCAAAGTTTTCATTGTGTCCAATGTCATGACATTTATTGCAGCTCCTAAATCAATCAAAGTGTTTGGAATTGAAATTTTGTTGATAATTGTTGTGACTCTAGGTATGCCTGGGTCAACATATTTTTCCGTAGAAATGACATTTGACATCAAGCCAGCTAAATTGCAATGACATGCATTGTTTGTGGATCAAATCTTTTCTTTGCAAGCTTCTTGAGACAGAGCACTTTAATGGCTTTGGTATAAATCGCAATATCCTTGATTGCCTAGAGTAATGGAATTTTGACATCCACATTTCTCAATTCATCAAGAACATCAAATTGTGGCAATGGTGTGGGTAATTTTGGTTGAAGTAATCGTTCCGGAAATGGAGGTGGTTGTAGTGTTTTGATTTGTTGACTCTGTTCTAGATTGTTTTGTGTTGGGTCACTTTGTTTGCTACGTGGTTGGTTTTCTTCTTCATCATTTTGATTCTCTTTTTATGACTATGTTTGAACCGGTGGAGGATTTTTATGCAAAGTTCAACCTAACCTTAGTTCAATGTTTTGTAGTGGTAGAGTTGGGTACAATGGTCCCTCATCCACACTGTAAGTTGGTCTATCTATTCAATTGTTTGGGTTAGCTATGGGTTGAGCTAGTAGCTGTGTGGGTCTAGGAGGTTGGTTGGATGGTAGTTGTAGCTGAGGTGGATTTATTTGTGGAGGAGCAGGTAAATTTTGTTGAGGATTCTGTTGTTGATAAGCTATTGGTTGCTGAGGGTATTGTTGTGGATATGGCTGAGAGTATTATGACTGATAGTGTTGGGAATATGGCTAAGAGTATTATGACTGATAGTGTTGGGGATATGGCTGAGAGTATTATGACTGATAGTGTTGGGGATATGGCTGAGAGTATTATGACTGATAGTGTTGGGGATATGGTTGAGAAAATGGTTGTTCATATTTCTGAGGTTGTTGTTGAGTAAATTGTTGAGGAAAAGAATATCCTTTCCATCCTTGTTGTGGGTATGTTTGTTGTTGTTGATTAAACCAATTTTTCCAAGGCATAGGAGAATTCCAAGAATTTTGAGCAGGCATGTTATAATTTGCTAAATTTAGATGTTGATACATACCTGGAGGTCTTGGTTTCCATGGCCTTCTAGCTCCCATGAAATACATGTTCTCCATTTCTGCATTGGCTTCCAAATTCTAATTCTGCAAAATTTTCATCTTTGTGCAATCCTTAGTGTCATGATTTTCTGTACAAAACCCACATACATGTACATTATCTAAATGACATTCTTTCAAAGCATGTTTTCATCTGCATTTGGGACAGTATATATATAATTATTTCTCTTGTTCATCTTGTTGTTTCTTTGTTTTCAAAGTATCTATTTGGTCTCCCAAAGTACTTAGAAGGTCTGTTTTGAAATCTTCAAATAGATTGCCTAGTTCAGCTCTAGTAATATTTCCTATAGCAGATTTTGTGATCTTTGATGTCATGGCTCTTTTCCCATTTCTTTCCCTACTCCTAGAGTACTTTTGACACAATTTAGCAATCTCCTCAAAAGGTAAATTAGAAATATCCCCTTTACCCATGATATTGAGGTCATCTAGATACTCATCTCGGATGCCTTTAAGAAAGATTGTTCGAATAAGATCAATAGACATAGTTCTATGTTTTGATTTTTGTAGATTATATGAGAATCTTTCGAAGTATTCCTCTAAGGTCTCATCTTCTTGTTGATTCATTGTAATATGTCTTCTTTAGAATCTTTTGATCGACAGTAAGGTTGATACTTTTTCAAAAATAATTTTCTCATGTCATCCCAATTAGTGACTGAATGTTCACCTAATCCCATGAACCACCTAAGTGCTGCTGCTTTTAAGGTAGTAGGAAAAAGTCGAAGTCTATGTGCATCATCAGTATATCCATAAGTTCGGCATACTATGTCAAATTCGAATAAAAATGAGTCCAAGTCTTTAGATGCCATACCATAAAAGTTTGGTAATACAAATGGTGGTATGTTTTTCATTTTAATTTCCTCATCCATTTTCTCTCCTCTATCTTGAATTGGAAATTTAAATGTGGATTCCTTTGTTTCTGGTGGATTTTTATTTCCTCCAAACAGAGTATCATTTTGTTGTTTTTCTTCATTTTCCCTTCTTCTTCTCCTTTCTTCCATTTGTCTCTCATACTCTCTTAGTTGTTCAGGTGTAGGTCCTCTAGATCCTTCGTCTTCAGCCATTGTAATTTGTGATTTGTCTAAGGTTTCTATCTCTTCTTCTTGTTTTAGTTCTTGAGGGAAGATTTGTTCATAGATAGGCTGTTGAATTTTTGTACTACTCTCTTTTAGTTTCTCTACTATAGAAGTCTTAGGGATATATCTTTTCTTTTCTTGATGTGTTAGTAGGATTTGTCTTTCAATGAGAGTGAGTCTTTGGCCCGATCTCTATTTTTCCTCAAGTTTTTCCACAATAAATTTTCCTGTTGGTGTTGTGTACTCAATCTTTTCTAACGGTTCTACTCCTAATGGTGGATTAGTTGTTGATTGGGGGGTTTTGTGAATCTTCCTTTCTCATCCCTAAACCTAGACATAAATAAACATCACTGAAATTTGAATTTAACTCTATGTTTTTGTTGTTTTGTTGATTTTAAGTTTTTTTTTTTAATCTTTCTAGTTGCACTTCCCCGGCAACGACGCCAAAATGTTTGGTCTTTACTTACTAAGGTAATTTAAGCTCTTAATTCCTTTATCAACTCGGGAAAGTACACTTAGAGGTGCTCACCTAAAGTATATAGATATAGAAGGATCTAAGGTTCTAATGACAACCTAGTGAATGAAATTAACAGTGCTCCCTTACAAGAGATCCTTCATTGTCTTTTTCAATTACTCAAGCATTAATCTAGATAAAACAAATCTTATGAAATTATGATTGCCTAAGTAACAGAAACAGATTATTGATGACTGATTAAAATCCTACATTCCCTTACAAGAATATTTCCCAATAGATTTTTTCCCAATCATAACAATCCAAAGTAATTTCAATAACAAATTAAATCAAATAGTGAAAAAGATGAGTAAAGTTGCAACCCAATAATAGTTGAATCTTTTACAAGAATCACCTATCAAACTGAAATTGAATTTAACAACTACTATCTGAATCACTTGCAAATAAAACTAGAACTATCTTCAAAGTCAAAACCAATAAGCAAGTATGGAAATTGTATGACAGTAAGCATATATATCAATTTCAAGATCAGAATTGGTTGAATCCTTTTACAAGGTTCTTTTCACAACAAATTCAAGATCTTTTCAATTGATAATTCTAATAACATAACCTTTACTTCTGCACACAAAATAACTTCTGATTTTCAAATTTGAATATATAGCTAGTAATGAAACTTAAAAAAACAAAGTGTACTAGCGTAGTGATGAGGGCCCTTCAACACTTCACAAGTACACTATAAAACGATTCAGAAGAGTGTAACCACTGGATATTGAGACATAAACTTGGTGATGAAGTCTGTATTCAGTCTAGAATCAAAATTGCACAAGCTGTACTTTCATACGTTCACAATCTAGCTCTCCAAAACATAGTCTTCTTTCATAGGTTATTTATCATGAATCCTATAACAAAAGAAGCTATTCCTCCTCCCTATTATCCTAACAGAATTCTATTAATTACATCCAAGAAGGTAGAAATTGAATCATTTCCTTCATTTATTCAAAAATTCTCAAACTAGAAATTATTCTCTTCACAAAATCTGGAAAACTTGCTAAAGTGGATGGGTTTGACCAGTGTTGACCAGACACTTGTTTTCTTCAAAACTGAAAGTGGATAGGTGATCCACCATCTGTGTACATTTTTCTTCATGCCCACAATCTTCAAATTCGCTCACCCATTGTGCAACATGTCAAACAATGGAGCATTTACAGGAAGTCACAACTTCTTGTAATTTTCTGAAAAAATGTCATTTTTAACATAATAATTTCAAAAATTAATTCCAAGCTAAAAATAATGATGATGACATCATATCATTTAGTTTATAAGGATTATAGCTAGAATATGAAGGTTAAATGGTAAAAAATGATAGTCAAAAGAGAATTTTAAGTGGAGTCGACAGTCAAAATTTGATACCAACAAGGTCGTGGTATACAGTTCGTATGGTCATGCATGATGTTTTTATATTGATATGATTATGATTATATGTGCATCATGCTCAAGTGGACTAATTTTGCAGATAAGATAAGCCTCCTCTAAACATCATGAAGTATGGTTTTGATTTTGGTATCTATTTGGTTTATTTGATATGGGCTATTTGCAGGAAGAAGAGAATTAGAGATGGAGAGAAAAATGGTAGACTACAGTTCTCGTGACTCTCCTTATATATTAGTTTGGAAATAAGGAGATGAGTATTCTCCTGGTATAGCAAATACATTGATGAGTTTGAGGGTAGAGATTAGAAGTTGCAAAGAAGACAATGCCAGGTTGGTTGAGGCTCAGGAAATACTTCCAAGGGCTCAGGAAAGGCATGAAAAAGTCAATGCAGTGATTCTTCAAAGATTTTCATATTTACAGAAATAAGGACAATTGAGGATAAGTCAAGAGCAAGAAGATAAAAATAATGGAGCCTATGGTAGCAGGTCTCGGTCTAGATATAGGTTGGATAGAGGGGATATAGTCAGAGGTAGCAGATCACTGGATACACCTGATAGGAGGATTGACATGTATGGGAATAATTCTAGTTCCTTATCCAGGAGAGATTATCACAATGATCACCATCATCATCCTTAGAGGATGAGTGAGTGCTTGCTTGAGGAGTTCAAGAAAGTCAAGCCTCCTACATTCGACAAAGAGATAAAGAAGTTAGAAGATGTAGAGGCATGGTTGCTTAGGATGAAGATTTTTTTTAGATTAAATAACTATTCAGAGAACATGAAAGCCAAAAAAACCACCTTCAGTCTCAAAGGAAAAGCATATATTTGGTGGGAAGATGTGAAGAATGTCAAGGGAATTTGGGAAGAAGAGTTGATTTGGGATGAGTTTGAGAGATTCTTCCAGAAGAAGTACCTATCAGAGAGATACTATGATGACAGATCTAAGGAATTTAATGAGTTGCAAATGGGTTCTATGATAGATGATAAGTATACTAGCAAGCTCTTGGAGTTATTGAGGTATGTTCCTTACCTCAAGAATGAGAAGGATAAGATTTAGAGATTCATCAATGGGTTACCAACCACATGTAGACACCAAATTAAGTTTGATGAACTTAGATCATTGGAGGAGGCCATCGAGAAGTTGAAGTATTTTTATGAGTAGTCAAAGTGCAAAGCTGAGCCTAAGCATGATTTGAAGGGGAATGAGAAAGTTAAAGGGAAGTGGCCACTGAAGTGGGGAAGACCTCAGGATGTAGGTGAGAAAGAAAATGTTGCTCCTTACAATAAGTTCAATGTAGTTGAGAAGGGATATGGTTCACAACCTGGAGAGCAGCAGAACAAAGGTGATGGTAGGGGACCATTGTAGTGCTGGATATGTGACAAAGATAATCACAAGAAGGATTTTCCATTATACCTAGGGTGGTAGGCCTAAGATATATAATGCTCAAGAGGCACAAAAAATTGGGGATACTGGTCATAACATGTTATGAAACCAACTCATAAAAATATAGAAAAGATAGATCAACGACTTAAAAATCAGCCTCTTCGAGGGGGCAACCTCCTTTACATTACACAAATGAACAATTCTTGGATGATACAAATGACAAGACCTCCTTTCTATATATAGGAGTCTAAGTGGTCCCAATACAATCAGAGCCTACATAACAATAATATTGTAGGGGCACAACAATAACAATAATGGCCTTCTATGGAGTACAATAATAAAAACATGGGGACTATATGGGCACAAGAATACAATAAGGGGGCTGCACTAATAACGATAAGGGTTTACACTAGTAGAATAGGGACCTAACATGCCCCTCTCCTTCAAAAAGTGTTGTCCTAAACAATTGAGTAGTTCTGGATGCTTCTGTATAAAATTCTCATCCTCCCATGTGGAATCTTCAGCGAGTAAGTTCTTTCACTTGATGAGATACTCTGAAATTGATCGATTTCATAGTTTTCGATTTCTTGTTTCTGTGACTGATTCAGGGTCCAATATGATTTTTCCTTCTTCGTCAAGTTCTGGCAATATTGTTTGAACTCAGATCTTTTGTAACTTTTGAATGAGTGCCCACACTTCTTCTTCATTGTTCCATTCATCCTTTGCTTCGTTTATCCAATCTAGTTGGATAATAGAAATGGCACAAAACAATGCTTCCACATCCTCATCCTTCTTGAGAGTGCATCTGCAGCAACGTTTTTCTTTCCTTTTTTGAAGATGATTTCAAAGTCATAACCCAACATCTTTGTGACCAATTTTTGTTGTTCTTTTGAAGATAATCTTTGTTCTAAAAATTATTTAAGAGTATCATGATATTTTTTTACCTTGAAGTGTCTTCCCATTAGGTAAGGTTTGATGTTTGGAGGAACCCTTCCTAGAATCAAAGGAATAGCATGATCATGATCATGAATAGGTGGGAGGCCTTTGGGAGTCTCAAATACCTTGGAAAGATTGTCTAAGACTTTTTGGAGATCTAGAGAAATAGATGATTTCAATGTGGGAACCACTAGCGAACATTGTTGGCATTATGATACATATGTTGTACTTGATGGCAACCCACTCATCTCAGATAATAAATTATAGTGTAGAGAAAAGTTCACGCACTTATATGCAGAGAAAAGTTTATTTCATGTAGAGAAAAGTTCACGCACTTTTATGCAGAGAAAAGTTTATTTCATGTAGAGAAAAGTTCACGCATTTTTATGCAGAGAAAAGTTTATTTCATGTAGAGAAAAAGTTCATGCACTTTCATGCAAGGAAAAGCGCGTATAAGTTGGAGAACTTACCTTTGGTCCATGGTAGTTAGTCCTTGGTATTTGAACCTATGAGGAAAAGCGCGTATATGTTGGAGAGCTTACCTTTGGTCCATGGTAGTTAGTCCTTGGTATTTGAACCTATGAGGAAAAGCGCGTATATGTTGGAGAACTTACCTTTGGTCCATGGTAGTTAGTCCTTGGTATTTGAACCTATAAGGAAAAGCGCGTATATGTTGGAGAACTTACCTTTGGTCCATGGTAGTTAGTCCTTGGTATTTGAACCTATGGTTTTGGACCATGGTACCTCGTCAAAAGTGTTGATCTCACGCAATTTCATGGTTGGTTCATGGTATTAGTCCGACAGTTTTTGATCCTATGGTTTTGGCCCGTGGTATTGCATCCAAAAGTGTTGATCTCACGTACTTTCATGGTTGGTTCATGGTATTAGTCCAACAGTTTTTTGATCCTATGGTTTTGGCCTGTGGTATTGTGAAAGGCCTAAGACTATAAAAGAGGAAGGAGATCATTTGGCAAAGCATCTTCTGAATTATCGAATATCTGATAAAGTGCTAGATCTGGAATATTGTGATTGGGTTTTGGTGTAGATCTGTATCTGAATGAAGAAGGAACCTGAGCGTAAGGAGAAGGATAAGTTCTATTGATGGGTCAAAATATTAAGGCTGGAATAGTGGTATCTCTATATGATTTTGATCTGTGATATGTGGCATACGCTTGATCTATAAATCTAATAATCTGGGTCTGAATTATTGATGCATGTTTTATTTTACACATGTTATGATCTGGGTATGTCTGATGTAACAACTGCAAAGTTATAAGGAAATATTTGCAGATCTGTATGCGGGTTGGCTTTGGTGAAATCAGATATTGATGATGCAAGTATAGTTGATGGGTTTTTGATCCAGTTTGAAAATTTATGAAAAGTGGTCCTTGAAAGAAAAGAAGTAGGGGGTTGTAGCTCCCTTCTAGGAGAGACTGGAAAACGAGAGAGAGTTGTAGCTCTCTGCAGGTTGCAGCCTGCGTACTGGTAAAGGATTGCACCAGTACAAAACCATTGTAAAGGAGTTTCTAATTTGAAAGAAGATAGAGACATATTGCAGCAGGTGGTTTTCACCCACATTGGGTTTCCACCTTACATATTGTGTTCTTTGGTGTGACTATCTGTTTTCTTTGTTCATGCTCATTATTTTATGGTACTGACATGAAAAAAATAATTCAAAGAATAAATAAGGAAGATTTATTAAAAGAACTTGATAATACTGATTCACCCCCCCCCCTCTCAGTATTATTTCCAACAATTGGTATCAGAGCAGGTCCTTCAAAGAAGCTTGATCGCTTGAAGGAAGATCATTCATCATGAGCAACTACGATAGGGAAGCATCAATCAGGCCATCGATTTTGATGGGAAAAACTTCAATTATTGGAAGGTAAGAGTTACTGCCTATCTTCAATCTCTTGGTACAGAAGTTTGGGATATCATAGATACAGGCTACACTTTTCCTTCAGCTACTCCTACAGATACGGGCGAAAAGAAGAAATATGAAACAAATGCTAAAGTAGTCAATACTCTGTTGGGATGCTTATCTCAAACAGAATTCGTGAAGGTTATGCAATATAAATCCGCAAAAGAAATATGGGACAAGATTGTCTTGAGCTACGAAGGAGATGAATAGGTAAAGCGTGCTAAACTTCAAACCCTCAGGATTCAGTATGAGAATCTCAGAATGTATAATGATGAAAGTGTGGCTAACTATTTCCTTCGGGTAGATGAGATTGTTAATTGCATGAAAAACTTGGGTGAAGAAATAAAAGAGGCTATTGTGGTTGAAAAAGTTCTAAGATCATTGTCCCCCAAGTTTGAATCTAAAGTGTCTGCAATAGAAGAAAAGGAAAATCTACGAATTCTTACTATGTATCAGCTACACGGAATTCTAACTGCTTATGAAATGAGAAAGGGAGGTCCATCAGACAGAAGAGAAGCTGCTTTCAAGGCTTCAGGCAAAGGAGACTATTATGAAGCAAGTCACCTGCCAGAAGAAGAAGAAGAAGAATCAAATTTTGTCAGAAATCTTCAAAGGGGAACTGGAAGGTTCAGAGGTAAGTTACCTTTTAAATGCTTTTCTTGTGGAAGAGTAGGTCATTATGCTGCAAAATGTCCTCATAAGGATAAAGGAAAGGAACCTGCTAGATGGAACAAGAAACAGATTGCAAATAAGAAAAGCTACTACACTCATGAAGATAGTGATGGTCTATCAAATAGTGACGAAGATGAACGAGGTAATGACTATAAACTCTTAATGGCATTTGAAGATGATGATTACATGGATGCTATAGATGTGGATAGCTTTTGTGAAGAAATTTCTAGACTCAAGACATGTATAGAAGAAAAGAATAGGATCATTGATACTCTACAACTTCAAATTGATGAAAAAGAAAAATAGCTTGAAAAGTTAGAAGGCGAAATTGTTGGTCTTAGAAAAGAGATTGAGAAAACAAAGGCTATTAATCTTAAGTTTGTCAAAGGATCTGAAACTCTGGATGAGATCATCAATGTACAGCGCTCTCCTCTAAACAAGACAGGTCTGGGCTATAATGGAGAAACTTCTCAAGCATCCACCTCAAAGAGTTATCTTGATGCAGCAAGAAGGAATGAGCAAAAGCACAATGGAGATCACCAAGTAAAGCAGGGACCAATTACAAACAAAGACTATCAGGCAAATCAGGGGCAATCTGTCTTAAGGATGAACAAAAGCTACAACCAGCCACAGGTAAAATCCTCTCAATTTGCTTCAAGAATGAATGACAATAGAAATTACAATCGTTTGGCTGGAAGATTTGATAACCGCAGAAATTTCTTCAATGGACAAT
Organism: Pinus tabuliformis; assembly: GCA_031772625.1. Taxonomy (NCBI): domain Eukaryota; kingdom Viridiplantae; phylum Streptophyta; class Pinopsida; order Pinales; family Pinaceae; genus Pinus; species Pinus tabuliformis. Next base: position 1,512,205,858 of record CM062816.1, read on the forward strand.
GCTTTTCTTGCCATAACTTTGGTCACAAAGCAGCTCAATGTGTTGCATATAAAACGATCATGACTAGAGAAGCTCAAAAACAAAGAAGTATGACCGAGATTACAAAAAGGACCTATAACAACTTTTCGGTTCTTGAAAATGAAGTTGAATGTTCTATTTGCAATAACTTTGGTCATGAAGATTCTGAATGCAGGAGCAGGTTTCAGCAGACAAAGGAAGAAGCCTCAAGCACCAAAACATGGAGAATAAAGGAACCACAAACAGAAAGATGTGGGATATCATTTTATGTAGAGGGATAGGAAAATCTATGGTACATTGACAGTGGATGTTCGAAGCATATGACAGGTGATAAAGAAAAACTTGAATCATATTCTGCTCTAGAAAAAGGAAAGAAAGTTTCTTTTGGAAATGATACTCCTGCAACTATAAAAGGAAAAGGCACTGCTCAGTTAAAAGAAAAGGTCAAAGCTGGAAATGTTTTGTATGTTGATGGATTGAAACATAATCTTCTAAGTGTCAGCCAGATGTGTGATCAAAGAACCGAGGTGATATTCAGATCAAATGGATGTCTTGTTCGTTATCTTGATATAGGTAAAACAGTGATCAAAGGTAAAAGAACTCCAAATAATCTATACATATTTGAAGAAGGACAACAACAATGCTATCTGAGCAAGGATGATGAGCACTGGTTATGGCACCGGAGGTTGGGGCATCTAAGCTTTTCACAAATAAGGAAAGCATGCAAATATCAGGCAGTTCGTGGTCTTCCAGATATCAAAGTTCCAGACAACACCATATGCAAATCATGTCAGTTTGGAAAGCAAACCAGAACTACCTTTCCGGAAAAGGAAGGATCAGCTAGCATGCCTCTTGAGCTAGTACATACAGATACACGTGGTCCATTCAGGAAAAGGACACCTCGAGGAGAAGAATACTTGATATTATTCATTGACGATTTCTCCAGGTTTGTCTGGTTAGGACTTATGAAGCACAAAGATGAAGCATTCGAAAAATTCAAATCCTTTAAAGCCTTGGTTGAAAATGAATCAGGATACAAAATTAAGTGTCTTAGATCTGACAGAGGTGGGGAGTTTACCTCAAATGAATTTTTCGATTTTTGTGAAGAACATGGGATAAGAAGAGAATTCTCTACAGCTAGAACTCCTCAGCAAAATGGAGTGGTGGAAAGAATGAACAGAACTGTCCAACAAATGGCTCGTGCTATGCTTGATGAATCTGGAACTCCCGCAACTTTCTGGGGTGAAGCAGCACATGCTGCGGTTATTATTCTCAACAAAACAAATGTCCGAGTTAACAACACTCAAACCCCTCATGAGCTCTGGTATGGTGAGACTCCTTCGGTAAAGCACTTCAAAATCTTTGGGAGCAAATGCTATATTAAAAATACTGATGAGCAACTTGGCAAACTTGAACCTAGAGCAGATGAAGGCATCCTTCTTGGTTATTCTCCACACAGCAAAGCATACAAGTGCTATAATAAAAGACTTGGAAGAATTGTTGACAGCATTGATGTAGTGGTTGATGAGAAGGGATACATTCCTAGGCAAGTAAATCATGAAGATATCGAAGAAGATGAAGGCCATCCTCAAAGACAGAATGATGAAGAAGAAGAACCTCAAGAAGAACCAGAGGAGCAGATAAGGATAGAAGAGAAGACTCCATCCAGATATGTTCAGAAGAATCATCCAGAATCTCAGATTTTGGGACAGAAAGAAGCAGGTGTACAAACAAGAAGAACAATTGCAGAAGCTTCAAGCTATTTGGCATTACTCTCTTCCACTGAACCACAAAATGTGAAAGAGGCATGCAAAGATGAATGTTGGGTCAAAGCAATGGATGAAGAACTTGAGCAGATCGAAAAGAACAACACTTGGGAGCTGGTTCCTAGACCAAAGGATAAGAATGTTATAGGAACAAAATGGGTCTTCAAAAATAAATTGAATGAAAATGGAGAAGTAATTAGAAACAAGGCCAAACTTGTTTGTAAAGGGTATGCGCAGCAAGAAGGAATCTCAAGAAGATTTTGAAGAAATATGGTATGGAAGAAGCAAAACCAGTATGTACACCCATGTTCACAGGATGTAACCTCAGTGCAAATGATGAATCAGCAGCAGTGCATCAACCAACTTACAGATCTATGATTGGAAGTCTACTTTATTTGACAGGTACCCGACCAGACATCATGCATGCAGTGGGAATAGTTGGAAGATTTCAGGCAAATCAAAAGGAAACTCATCTTCAGGTAGTAAAGAGAATCTTCAAATATCTTCAAGGGACACAAAACTATGGCTTATGGTATCCTAGAGATACAGATATCACACTTCATGCTTATACAGATGCAGATTGGGCCAGAAGCGTGGATGACAGGAAAAGCACAAGTGGTGGTGCATTCTTTATGGGTTCCAGATTAGTATCTTGGTTCAGCAAGAAACAGAGTTCGATTGCCTTGTCTATAGCTGAAGCAGAATATGTTGCTGCTGCATCTTGCTGCACTCAACTCCTTTGGATGATGCAGACCTTGCAGGATTTTCAAATCACTTGTACACCACCCATCTCCATCTTATGTGATAATACAAGTGCAATCAGCATTTCAAAGAACCCCGTCATGCATTCAAAAACCAAGCACATACCAATCAAGTATCACTTTCTCCAGGAACAAGTGCTTGAACAAAAGGTCAAGTTGGAGTATGTTCCTTCTAAGGAACAAGTTGCTGATATACTCACCAAACCATTGCCTAGGGAGACCTTTGAATACCTCAGGCAAAAGCTGGGGGTTGTTGATGCATCATCTTGTTGTTGAATCTCTTCTGATTGTTGGTTGTACGCAAGGTTCATCTGAAGTATATGCATACATGTGCTGGGTTGCGGATTGGTCAAAGATCGAATGGCACAGGTTCAGGGGGAGCATATCATGCATTGTTGGCATTATGGAGGAAGTACAGAAGGAGATCATGGATGCTGGTCTGAATATTGCTGCAATACGTCTCTATCTCTTTCATGGTCATGGATTATGGTTCTTCTTTGCAGATCTGGTTTATAGTCAAGGGGAGCATGTTCTTAGGGGGAGCATAACCCTTTGCCCTTGATGTCAAAGGGGGAGAGTGATTGGTTGTTGTTGCCATCAAGTCCAAAGGGGGAGATTGTTGGCATTATGATACATATGTTGTACTTGATGGCAACCCACTCATCTCAGATAATAAATTATAGTGTAGAGAAAAGTTCACGCACTTATATGCAGAGAAAAGTTTATTTCATGTAGAGAAAAGTTCACGCACTTTTATGCAGAGAAAAGTTTATTTCATGTAGAGAAAAGTTCACGCACTTTTATGCAGAGAAAAGTTTATTTCATGTAGAGAAAAAGTTCACGCACTTTCATGCAAGGAAAAGTGCGTATATGTTGGAGAACTTACCTTTGGTCCATGGTAGTTAGTCCTTGGTATTTGAACCTATGAGGAAAAGCGCGTATATGTTGGAGAACTTACCTTTGGTCCATGGTAGTTAGTCCTTGGTATTTGAACCTATGAGGAAAAGCGCGTATATGTTGGAGAACTTACCTTTGGTCCATGGTAGTTAGTCCTTGGTATTTGAACCTATAAGGAAAAGCGCGTATATGTTGGAGAACTTACCTTTGGTCCATGGTAGTTAGTCCTTGGTATTTGAACCTATAAGGAAAAGCGCGTATATGTTGGAGAACTTACCTTTGGTCCATGGTAGTTAGTCCTTGGTATTTGAACCTATGGTTTTGGACCATGGTACCTCGTCAAAAGTGTTGATCTCACGCAATTTCATGGTTGGTTCATGGTATTAGTCCGATAGTTTTTGATCCTATGGTTTTGGCCCGTGGTATTACATCCAAAAGTGTTGATCTCACGTACTTTCATGGTTGGTTCATGGTATTAGTCCAACAGTTTTTTGATCCTATGGTTTTGGCCCGTGGTATTGTGAAAGGCCTAAGACTATAAAAGAGGAAGGAGATCATTTGGCAAAGCATCTTCTGAATTATCGAATATCTGATAAAGTGCTAGATCTGGAATATTGTGATTAGGTTTTGGTGCAGATCTGGATCTGAATGAAGAAGGAACCTGAGCGTAAGGAGAAGGATAAGTTCTATTGATGGGTCAAAATATTAAGGCTGGAATAGTGGTATCTCTATATGATTTTGATCTGTGATATGTGGCATACGCTTGATCTATAAATCTAATAATCTGGGTCTGAATTATTGATGCATGTTTTATTTTACACATGTTATGATCTGGGTATATCTGATATAACAACTGCAAAGTTATAAGGAAATATTTGCAGATCTGTATGCGGGTTGGCTTTGGTGAAATCAGATATTGGTGATGCAAGTATAGTTGATAGGTTTTTGATCCAGTTTGAAAATTTATGAAAAGTGGTCCTTGAAAGAAAAGAAGTAGGGGGTTGTAGCTCCCTTCCAGGAGAGACTGGAAAACGAGAGAGAGTTGTAGCTCTCTGCAGGTTGCAGCCTGCGTACTGGTAAAGGACTGCACCAGTACAAAACCATTGTAAAGGAGTTTCTAATTTGAAAGAAGATAGAGACATATTGCAGCAGGTGGTTTTCACCCACATTGGGTTTCCACCTTACATCTTGTGTTCTTTGGTGTGACTATCTGTTTTCTTTGTTCATGCTCATTATTTTATGGTACTGACATGAAAAAAATAATTCAAAGAATAAATAAGGAAGATTTATTAAAAGAACTTGATAATACTGATTCACCCCCCCCCCCCCCCCTCTCAGTATTATTTCCAACAAACATAATAGTGCAATTACGCCTCGTTGTTCTTTATTTAGAAGCTTTGTCATTCCGTTAGAGCTAATTATCTTTCCCAGTTTTCGTGCAATACCCCTTAATTCAACTTCCTTTCCTTCCAAAAAAGAATTCATGAAAAGTTCTTGAAAATTAAAATCTATTGTACCCAAGGATTGTAGCCATTGGACTCCTAGTACAACATCAACACCACCCACTGGAATGGAAAGAACCACTCCTAGTACATATTCTCCCATGGATAGCTTGATATTATGGCACTTTCTAGAGCAATTTATGGTTCCTCCACTTGCAACCGCCACTTGACACTCTTGTGCTGGATATAGGAAGCAATTCAATTCCTTGGCTATATTACAATGAATAAAATTATGGGTACTACCTGAATCAATCAACACTATTACCTTTTTCTTCTTGATATGTCCTTCTATCTTGATAGTTTGAGGAGTAGTAATTCCAACCAATGCATTACAAGATATTGTCAGATTCATTTATTCTTTCTCTAGGGTTTGTTCCTAGTGTTATCACCCAAAAAATTCTCAAAGCATCATTGTGTCAACTCTACTTTTGGTCATGATTTCAAGGAGGTCTAAAGGTCATTTTAGTCTTGATAATGGGTAGGTGATAGGTTAAGAGTCTCGTTTTCATATCCAAATAAAGTTAAATCAGCCTTGTTGCATGTCCTAGAAGTCTCACATGTTGTTTAGAACCCATATCTTTAACCATTTTGAAAACTGTGTTGAAAAAGAGCATACACAGCAGTTTCGTAGTGCACTACAAAACCACTGAAGGTGAACTTTTATCTCCTTTTTCTGTTTTTAGAAGTCAACTTCTAAGGGGGTTCCTGAGCAATATAAAACTCATTTTTGAAAACTGAAAGAGGTTTTTCTTTCTACCATACGTAACTACCAAAACCTCTCTCAGTTTCTTTAAATTCATTATGAGGTGGGAGAAATTGATGGCCCAACTTGCGCTACAAAACTGTTGAAAGTCATTGAGAGAAAAACTTTGTTTTCTGGTTTTAGTAGTTCACTTCATGATCAGTTTCTGGCCAAATTGAAAAGTATTTTAAAATTTGGAAAGTGTTTTCTCTTCATAAAATCTCTGTCTACAATAAACTCTCTCACTTTCCTCAAAAGTGTTACCAGTTGAGAGAAACAATGCTTTCTTTGAAGCCATATTTTCATAAATCAGAATTTTCCAGTTTTACACATGTTCAAAGAAAATTTCTAGACAATTAGGTCACGGATCAGTAGGGTTGGTAACAATTTTGGAGGCATCATAAAGGTTGAAGACATGGATCAGCAGCTGTTAAAGAATGTATTTAAGTCTTATGTAAGGTTTTCGAAACATGTTTTAGGAGTTTCACTCCTATTTGTATTAGAACTCCTAAAAAACAGTGAGCTGTCAGCTTGTAATTAAGAGTTTGTTTTATGAATAGATAGGTGTCAATGTTAGGAATTCGAATTCTCCTAAGGAGGGATCATAGAATCCAAGGTTGTAAAGACTCTATATGAATCATGAGGTCAAATTCCTCATGGTTGGTAATTTCATTAGCAAAAGAAAGTTGTGTTATTGTAAGAAACTGTGGTTTTTCAAACATAATACAGAGATCAGTTTGACTACTCAAGATTCACAAGGGGTTTATGTGTTTGATGTTCATATGACCTTTTTCAATTATTTATTTGTAGTGGTATGAATTTGTGATACTTATAATTCATTGGAAAATTCTCTAACTTCCTTCACATGCTTGTAAACTGTGTTGATTCATTGTGTTACTGTTTTTCTTTACTTATAAACCTAAACCCTAAGTGCCTTGACTTCCATGTTTTGTTGATCATGTTGTTTTGTTGAAGATTATCTTGACTCCATAAACCAATAGATATTTGATAATCTTTGATTCAACCAGTTAACCAGTTATACATTTGTCCATTTAGTTCTTAGAGTTAGCCATCTAATCATTAATAAAAAATCTTAAACCAAATTAGAGAGCCCTCTCAGGTTGAGGAGGATAAGCCTCAACCAAAAGATTGGTTTGAAAGAGTTATTCAGAGTCTACTTTATCAGCAGCCTATCAGAGTCATATTTTTTGATAACATTTTGGTGCATCTGCCAGGAGCCTGAAGATTACTCACTCTCGAAATCAAGAAGCTGAACTTCTGAAGGTAGCAGGAGCTCAGGAAGTTGTTCTAGGCTGCATATACCTTGGCAAATCCACACATCAAATAACAAATTGGAAGGTGACTCCACTACTAGAATATCAGTAGCTTGATGAAGTTTCAAGATGAGTTCCATTGCAAGAATGAATGCCGGGTATGCCCCTATGGATTGGTCTCATATCCCTGGTTTTCCAAATCCTGTGCCAAAGGTTGAATGGTTAGATGATCTTCCAATATTCAAAGATGAAAAGAAAGACAATGTTTCTCTTCATTTGGTTAGGTTCCATATGCATTTACGCAGTCTTAAGGTTTAGTTCCCTGAAGATTGTCTCATGAAGATGTTTATGACCACTTTAAAAGGGAAAGCATGGTCTTGGTATAAAGGCTTGGAAAATGGTTCATTATATTCTCTTGCTAATTTCCATGAGGTATTCTATGAGATGTATAAAGAGTATCATCCCTCCTTATTGCTGGTCAAAGATTGTTGTAAACATTTTGTGAGTTTTATTCAATATTTCGAGGATTGTTATGATGATGATGAATTCATGGATGAATAAATTTTAGAGGCTCTTCAGAACAATACATTTCAACACCAAGAAGAAAGGATAACATCCCATAAAATGCAATATGAAAATCAATAGGGGTTTACTTATGAAAACCATGTTACATCCTCTAAGATTAATGTAAAGATGTAGCAAACTTGCCAATATTTTGATCATAAAGAGTATGAAAATCATTGCAAACACCAAGAAGAAATACTGGAAGATAGTTTTTATAACCCTCAGGCAGAGGAAAAGGTTGATTTTTTATGTCATACTTTGCAGCAGATTACATCAAAGAATGATCATAATAGTGAGGAAAATTACATTGTTTCTGGGAATCATTCAGAAAGGCAGTTGGATAGCGTATCAAAGGAATCTTGTGTGGCTAAGAATCAATTGTTTGAAGATAAAGAATGTTATGAGAATCATCAAACTAATCATGTCTTTTTTGACCCTATATTTGATTACATAGAAAATATTTACTGTTCAGATTTCCAGTTATATTTTCATCTTGAAGATTAGTTACATCTCATGCTGCTCGGTTATTTCAGTATCATGTTTATTTTTGCTTCAAGCACAGTCAAGAGATTCAAGTGTCAAATCATATCAATGACTGGCTTCATTGGAAGTTTCATGTTCCTTGAACTACAAATGGAGATTGTAGCTAATAGGGTAGGTAGGAGTGTGTGAATAAGCTCAAAGTTGACTGAGCATCTTTTCAATAGATACAGATTTGTTTCTTCTGCAGTGATCATCAAGCTTGAGCCTGAGGTGAAGGCCATTAAAGCTTGAGGAGAAGCTTGGCAAAATTTCAGAGTTTTATTCTAAAGGATGGATAGAAGCACTGGAGCTACCAGTTCTTAGTGTACCACTGGGGCACACTATCCCTATTGTAGCCGCTATTATCACCCAAAAAATTCTCAAAACATCATTGTGTCAACTCTACTTTTGGTCATGATTTCAAGGAGGTCTAAAGGTCATTTTAGTCTTGATAATGGGTATGTGATAGGTTAAGAGTCTCATTTTCATATCCAAATAAAGTTAAATCAGCCTTGTTCCATGTCCTAGAAGTCTCACATGTTGTTTAGAACCCATATCTTTAACCATTTTGAAAAATTTGTTGAAAAAATAGCATACACAGTAGTTTCGTAGCTCACTACGAAATTGCTGAAGGTGAACTTTTAGCTATTTTTTCTGTTTTTAGAAGTCAACTTCCAAGGGGGTTCCTGAGCAATCTAAAACTCATTTTTGAAAACTGAAAGAGGTTTTTCTTCCTAACATACTTAAATACAAAAACCTCGAGGTGGGAGAAATTGATGACCCAACTTGCACTACAAAACTGTTGGAAGTCATTGAGAGAAAAACTTTGTTTTCTAGTTTTAGAAGTTCACTTCATGATCAGTTTCTGGCCAAATGCAAAAGTATTTTAAAAATCGGAAAGAGTTTTCTCTTCATAAAATCTCCAGCTATAATAAAATCTTTCACTTTCCTCAAACGTGTTACCAGTTGAGAGAAAAAAGACTTTCTTTGAAGCCATATTTTCAGAAATCAAAATTTTCCAGTTTTACACATGTTGATCAAAGACAGTTTCTGGACAGTTAGGTCACGTATCAATGGGGTTGGTAACAATGTTGGAGGCATCATAAAGGTCGAAGACATGGATTAGAAGCTGTCAAAGAATGTATTTAAGTCTTAGATAAGGTTGTTGAAACATGTTTTAAGAGTTTCACTCCTATTTGTATTAGAACTCCTAAAAAACAGTTAGCTGTCAGCTTGTAATTAAGAGTTTGTTTTATGAATAGATAGGTGTCAATGTTAGGAATTCAAATTCTCCTAAAGAGGGATCATATAATCCAAGGTTTTAAAGACTCTATATGAAGCATGAGGTCGAATTCCTCATGGTTGGTAATTTCATTAGCAAAAGAAAGTTGTGTTATTGTAAGAAAGTGTGGTTTTTCAAACATAATACAGAGATCAGTTTGACTACTCAAGGTTCATAAGGGGTTTATGTGTTTGATGTTATTATGACCTTTTTCAATTATTTATTTACAGTGGTATGAGTTTTTGATACTTAGAATTCATTGGAAAATTCTCTAACTTCCTTCACATTCTTTTAAACTGTGTTGATTCACTGTGTTACTGTTTTTCTTTACTTATAAACCTAAACCCTAAGTGCCTTGACTTCCATGTTTTGCTGATCATTTTGTTTTGTTAAAGAATATCTTGACTCCATAGCCCAATAGATATTTGATAATACTTGATTCAACCAGTTAACCAATTATACATTTGCCATTTAGTTCTTAGAGTTAGCCATCTAATCATTAATCAAGAATCTTAAACCTATTGAGAGAGCCCTCTCAGGTTGAGGAGGCTAAGCCTCAACCAAAAGATTGGTTTGAAAGAGTTACTCAGAGTCTACTTGATCAGTAGCCTATCAGGGTCAGATTTTGTGATAACACCTGGTGTATATCCTCTTCTTTTGACGTTTCTTGTTCCTTTTCTTCCTCCTCTTCACAATCTATGTAAAATAATTTCTTCTCAGCACACTTATGACCTTTAGTGTATTTTCTATTACAATTGTAACAAAGCCCTTTTTCTCTTTTTTCTTCCAATTTTTTTCGTGTCAACCTTGTAGGTTGTGGAAGGCTATGGGCAACAACACTTCCATCTTTATAGTTGTGAGTGGTAGGCTTCCTTGTTGCCATAATTTTGCTTTCATTTTTCTTGCCAACATGAATGCCTTCTTGTTGGCTTGAGGGGGCCTAACCCAGGTTCAGAGTTAATTAGCCAAACAAATCCCTACACTACTGGCCCTTTCAGCAATAGCCCATGAAGTGTGGACTGAGGTCTCACTCAAAGCAGTATGGAGGGATGCTGGAACCAAGTTTCCACACCCTTGAGATTTCTAAGGGGTTGATTTAGTCCAATTGTGAATGGCTTCGCCCAAGTCACTTCGCGCACTGCCCTGACATGCGAGGCCTTCACGATTTGTTATAATCACCTTCGCTCAATACTAACCAGGGGCTGAGGTGATTTTGCGATATTAGGGCAGAAATTTGCGCTATTTCCCCAAGTTACACCATGGATCTTACTTATCTTCTTATAATTGTTAGTTAACTTCGCGTAAACAGATACCTTATCTTATATTCACTTTATCAACACAATCATATATGTTCGCACAACGTATAAACAACAGAAATGGAATTTATACCCAATACATTCAACGCAGAAAACAGGAAAAAGATACACAAAAATGACATGAAACTTCTCTTTATTACTTCCCCAATGGTTACAGACTCGACTTGCCCTACGCACTCAGCTACAGAGCGTTTTCCTACTCTACGACCCAAAGACTCGATTTTACACTTAGATAAGACTCAATTCTTCATCCTTCATTCATGACTTCCTTCTCTCTTATTTTCAACTTAGAGCTTAGCTCTATTTATACAATCCCATGGTCCGCAGACCATGGGTAGATATCTAAAGCCGACATTACATTACAGAAATGAGGGTGGACAACCCTATGGCTCATTTACAAGATTGCGCTCTGCGCCCACAAAACACGGAGTATTTACATCGATTTAGTCAAAATTTGGGCTTTAAGCCCCAAAACTTCCCTTGGGGGATCCCACGCCCAACAAGCTCCCAACACAAACATCATGACTCGCCCTCGAGTCACTCTGTCGGTGCGGAGATCTTCGCATGGAGACCTCCCAACTCTGCCCGGACTGCTGCAACGTCGGGAGTGCACTGAGTAGCTGCCTGTTGTACCTCTTGGACGTGTTGTTTAGATACCGCGGTACTTGAACTGCTTCCCTGCATCTGCTCCTACGTGCCCTGCATCTGTGGGAGCTTGGCTTTGATCGAGGTTGTAATGAAGAATGCCTCATCGATCCAAGGTTGTACGCACACCTTCAAAACTGCTTCCTTATGTCGCGCTGTGTCTACCTGCTCTTTGATTTCTTTTTCATGTTTCATCCGTGCGAGCCTCTGTGTAAGGACCATCGTCTACGCAGTCCCTTTTGTGTCATCGTACTTTTGTTGCAGCTCATGTGCCTATGTTTCTAAGCGTTGTATGTTTGGGTCCTCCTGCAGAGTGGTGAGGACCTTGAACGACTCTTTGAATAATTTGGTGTAGTCCTTCATTGTACTGCTGATCTTCTCTATTCCCATTGTAATGGTACTGGTGCACTGTTCCCTCACCTCTAGTGGAGTTGAAGGCTACGCCTTCAATTGCAGCTCAGCTATCTGAAGGTTTAGCTCTAGCTGAACCTTAGCTATTTCTTCCTTCGCCTTGCTCACCCTGCTGTTAGCTTTCAGATGTGCAGCTCTGCTGGTGCCTCTGCTGGGATGGCCAACTCAGGGACCATCTGGTAGGCTTCTTCAGCCACCTGCATAATTTGTCGATTATGCGCCACTACCTCGTCACGCTGTAGGCTCATTTGTTCCATGTTAATTCATTGTTCGCTCATTACCTGGAGTGTGTGATTCTCCCTGGCCCGTAGCTCTGCAGTCACCCCATCCTACAGAACATAAAGCATCTCCTACGTGAGTGTAGCCATGTTTATCCCAACTCCCTTAAATGCACTAACCATAGGCCTGTCGGCCTCATTTTCTGTAACCAGTGCCCCTTCTAGCAGCACTATAGTGTTGGTTGTGCGGGTGCACAGTATTTCCTCCGCTGCGGTTGTGCCTACTACTAGGTTGGTTGACAGAGTACCAACATGAGGAGTGCACACCTGCAACTCCTGTATCTGTGCCCGAAGGGCCCCCAACACCATCTGATTTTCCTCCGCGAACTGCTGGAGGGCCTCCGCAGTGACGTCGCGCACCGTCTCCCCTATATCATGTAGATCCCCCTCAGTGAGGGTGATCGGGTCGAAAGAATTCTTGGAGGCTTTTGACTTCTTCCACAGCCCCACCTGCTCTCTTGGGCACTACTGCTTCAGCTATGTGGACGATGTCTGTGGGTCCGTGCCACCTTCCTTTGTTTCAGGCTCCTATTCAGGAGAGGGTGACTTCTGGCCTTCGCACTCCTTCTCAACTACTTGTTGTTGTTCTGTTGCTGCCTTCGCAGTGTCCCGTGCCTCCTGTGCCTTGACCACTGCTGCTTCGTTCCTTATTTTCTCTACCAACTACGCCATCTGCAGTTTTTCCTCCTCCTTTTTCCTCTGCACAGAGGACTTCTCTAATTCCACCGCAGAGCTGGCTGGAGCACGCCACTCTGACGACCAAGACTCAAGCACGGTGAATATGACACCGTCCATGGCCAGGTAGGGGAGTTCGTTCCATTTATTCATGGGATCCTTGCGTGCTCAGATATATACGTGATGGAAGTTTGCCTTGAACTCCACGAAGCTCTGTAGACTATTGTAGATAGTGGGCGATAACCGCGGCTTGTGGTTAATCCCCATTATGATGTTTAGCTCCTTGAACTCCTAGAATATTTTTTTGTCTCTGATCCTCTGCGCATCTTTAGTTGCCCATATCGAAGGGTACTTCACTGCCTCCGAAAGATCCTTCGCAATCATGGGGAACTAGCTATCCTCAAGCAATTCCCAAGCCACCAACACTATGGACAACAAAAGCCATGCATAGTGGAAAAGTCTTCCCCTGTTCCTGTGCCTCGCGGCAATTTTCCAAGAAATCCTTGCACAAGTACTCCGAACAGTTAAATTGGACCCCCTCTGTGCACTACGCGACAAGTGCTACCACCAACGTGGGCACCTCATCCGTGCAGCACTTCCGCTTAACCTTGCCAGCCAATATCTGGGTCGCAACTCTAATTTCATTATTGTTGATATTGGAGATCACGTACCCTCTCTTCTTCTTGTCTAGCTTGAATTTTTTCTTAATGGCCTCTTCAATGGACAAATCATTTCTTTTACCCTCCGAAATATCCGCTGCGTCCTCCCCCTTGCAAGGGAGTCAGGTAATTCTATGAATTAGGTGGTCCGTGATGGGGATGGGCTCCTCCAGCCACAAGCACCCATCATGAATCAGGCAGATCAGCTTCCTGATTAAAAAAATAGTTACTGGGGCACGATGGTAATGCATTGCCTAGAGCAGGTTTAACAACCATGCTTTCTTTACTCCGGCAACCACTTGTGTGGCTCCAACTCTATGACTCTCGCCGCTACATTTTTCTTCAGTCGCATTAGCTACATGGTTGCTAAGTGTGGGAATTTCTGATGGTCCGCGAGATCCCAATCTTCAAACTTTAGAGACAACACCCGTCTTAAGTGCGTTCCTTCAAAAATGATATCGTCAGGGAGCAGCGGAGTCTATAGAGAGCTTTTTCTCTCATCTAGGTCCTTGGGCACCCTTGCTTTTCCTTTCCACGGAGGAACATACGTGGGAAACTTTGTAAGAGGGTCTGCACCTTGGGTTTCTTCCTCCATTTCTTCATCCTCCTCCTCGTCCACCAGGATTTCCTCAAGGTCTTCCTCCTCCTCATTGGCTTCCAAGTTAATCACCTTCCCCTTTTTTTCCATGGTCAATTTAGTTCTCAGCGGGTTTCTAGGGGACACGCGCACCGGTACCCTGGGATGCTTGTCTTTCTTGGGCCCCAGCGTGCACAGCGATTTAGGTATTTTTGAAACTATCTTGATGCTTTCTAGGGTGTCTCCTATCATCATGGCCTACGCGGCCTCTTCAGTGGTCATCTCTCTGATATCCATGGCCTCCTCTGGTGTGGTCATACTGTTGTTCTGCAAATCTCTCAATAGTTTAGGTAGGTGCTCAAATGCCTTCGAGTTCAAAGAATCGAACAGATCAGAGTTACTGAATCTCAGGATGCACAATAGCTCAATTCTCAAATGGCTAAGTGTTGTTTGTTGGGTAGCCCTTTGCAATTTATAGCGTCTTTTGAATTCAAATTCAACCGTTCCCCCCAAATCCAGTCCATTAATGCTCCCTTGGCAGTAGATTTTCCAAAATCTAGCCCATGAAGTTTGCCTTAAATGCTTGTCGCCCGCTCCATTTGGTCTCAAGCCAAGCATCACATTGTGAATAGTGACTACAACGGTCACTTTCCAGCCAACCTGCGTGGCAGTGCAGCTACCCTTGCGCAGTCGTGTACCCTGTGACACCTCGCTTCTGCACACAGTCTTGACATCACACAGCTCTTAGGTAGAGTAGTTTATAGCCCCGTGCCTCCTTTTAGCTGCCTAGAGAACTAATACTATGCTTCCTACGGCTAGTCAGCTAGCCAGGCCACCTATGTACAGCTTCAACTGACTTCCATTTAATTTCCCTGGAATGAGTTCGCCATTGAACTTCACCAACTACACCACGCCACCATCTGTGATTTCCATAATAACATATGGTCCCATCTCATGTAGCAAAGTGAGAAACTCTTGGCAGTGGTCCCCAAATATGTTAATGTAATCAAGCTCATCTGGCTTTATTACTTCGATTTTTCTATCAGTAAATTCCTTCTTTATTCCTTCCTCAAGCTTCTTGACTTCTGCTTCCATCATGGTGCTTTTATCCCTCAACCGAACTCTTTCATTCATGAGTTCTTGTAGCCTAAGATCACCTTGCTGGATCTCGTCATCAAGTCCTAACTATTCATCTCCGCACTCTTCTAATGGCGCGAGCCTTTCTTCTAGTGCTCCGCAGTTCATTACCCCTGCGAGCGCCATGAGGTGCAGACTAGGCATGATAGACTCCATAGGTATTACGGCCTCTACTCTATCAACCAACCAAAAAGGTGTCCAACCACTTCGTTGCGCATTGCATACCTTGTCAAATGCTTTCGCTTGGATAACCTTCTGCGGGATTGTTCTTCCCACATACTGTCTGTCCAACCTTAAGAGCCAACTACACATCCTGGCTCTGTGAAAGCTATGACCGTAGGCCAACTCTTGTATCGGAGCTCCTTTCTCGGAAATTTCCAATTGGTGGTCTAACTTGGTGCACACATTTCATTTTCGCCAATTGCGAACACCGATCACCTTTTCTATTTAACACTTGGTCCTTTGGTTCCTCACGTGACCATAATCCAGCCCTCATATTGGAGCCCCCTTTCTTGCTGATTTCCAATCGATGATTTCATCTTGGTACGGAACATGCTTCCTTTGATCGGCGAACACCGATATGTGACATCATCAATGCCATGTCACTGCCACGTGTAATCCTATGAGTGGTGATTGGCCCCTCCTAACCCTAAAAATTTTGAATCCGCCTGCCACGTGTCCACCATACTACCACGTCATTGCTGACGTCATCCTCCACATGTCCCTTATCAGAAACAATCTATGACTACCACGTGTATCTAATCGGATACAACCTCTATTTTCCACATTTCCTTTATCGAATCTAATAGCTGACTACCACATGTAGCTAAGGGAGGAGAGAGAAAAGGCCTAGCCTCGCCTGGTTTTGGGAGAAATTCCTTCGTAAATTGGTTTTGGCCTTCCCTGAAATTTTAACACTAAAGGACTTTTCCCAGTGGTTTAATCGTATATCACAAGTTTCAAAATCTGTCACCTTGCTCCACTTCAGAAATTCGTTGATTTTCGATTGCAATATGATCCATACCCCCACCGACTACTGAGTTCGTCAATTCACCGATTACCGACCTCCGATATCGCAATCCCACATTTCGGCTCTTTCAAAATGTAAACACCCTGTCCTTCCTCATAAAATGTCGATCGACAACCCAACCGATATGTTGTTATATTCGCGCTATGCATCTAACCTCTGATATGTAGGATTTGGGACCCATACTTAGGCATATTTTCCTGTTTTCAAGCCTTTGAGAAGAATTCTCTTTTTGCCATAACTTTTGATTTCGAGGTCATTTTGAGGAGATCTATAGCTTGTTGGAAAGATGCTTCTAAGTACTTTATTATGAAAATACCTACTAGATCATTTACAGAAGCTTGACAAGAAAAAAGCCTCCCCAACCTAAGACTGATTTGATCACAAGACTTCAAGGACTAAATATCTTCTTTGACAAGTAAATCTTTAGGCTATGACACCCAGTGACTCATAGGCTAAAATTGACAAGAAGATTCCCAAAATAAATAACTGGACATAGATTATAATTACCTATATTTATAGGACCCTAACATTGGCTCCAATGGGGATGGCATCCTCCTTGTGAGGTGTCAAGAACACCGTAGATCAGTAGCCTTCTCTCTTGGGCAATGGGGTCAAAACTAAAAACCAACTAACTACAAACTGACTTACATAACTAAAAACTTTAAAGGAAATAAGTAAATTTTGACAACACATCACCAAAGTCTTAGGGCCTTTTCCTTGGGCTTCAAACCATGATGATAACTATCCACACCTGCTGAAAATATATACACTAGGTGATCTCTTCTCTCCAATATATCCAGTTAAGAAAATGGCTACTTCACTGAGTTCTACTCATAGTTACCTTGAGCAGATAGAAGAAGAAAAATAATGGCAACTCAGGATTCAACTGACTTTGAAAACCAAGATTGGTAAAGAGTACAAGCTTCCACAAACCCTGCAATAGACTAACCATGGGATGACAATAATCTTCTTTTGATGGTTTCAAGAGGGAAACAAAAGAATCTTCAAAAACATAATTGGTTACCTTCACCTGATGATTGGTAAGAGGAATTTGTTCTAGAGAAATGGGAGCACTCAGTTCATTAATCTTGCCCTCTTCAATTGAGGCATCCAACCTATTCACAGCAATAATGTGTACATTCATAGGATCTAGGACAACCTATTCTTCTTCAACAAACTCTTCATTATCTGAATCTGGAGGCAGATCTTCAATTGAGGTAGCCATATCTTGAATACAAGAAAGTCTACACCCACGGGCTCTAGAACAACCTGCTCTTCTTCATAATTATCTTGAATAATTTCATTGATAAGAATCTTTGTGCATGTGGCTTCATGAATTTGCTCTTTGGAAATTTCTGAATTAAGCTTAAAGGAACAAACATTTTGCATATTATTGCTGAAGATAATGGATGAATCGTGGCTTTGTTGAGTTTCTATGCTAAAAAAGTCATAATTCTAACTTTCAGAATTTTTTTCCTGAATCAAAAACTCGGGAAAAAAAGGGAATGCAAGGCAACTAGAATGGTTTGTTGGAAATACTGACAAAGGGGTGAATCAATATTTCTTTTCAATTGTTACTTTTAGGAGTTAGATCACTTATATTTAGAACACAAAATGAACAATAGGAATAAATGATTTTATCGATACAATATTTACAATGAATCAAGTACAATATATATAGGGCTACAACCCTAGATGAAGACACTGATCTTCAATCTCCCAGGATCCAAGTTGTTGCCAAGCACCAACTTGGACTTTTGTGAGGATTTGACCTCTAGGGAACTGACCCTATCTTCTCAAGGCACTGACCTCACGTTTAGAGTCTCCAACCCCTAGGACACCAACCCTTCTCTGATATAGGCTCTGATCTGGTTTCTTGAGGACTCCAATCCTCTAGGGCTCCAACCCTATCTTATCCAAGGCACGAACCTTGACTTTAGGAGCACCAACTTCAAGGACACCAATCTTATATTTTCCAAGCACCAACTTGGACTTTCCAAGGCACCAACCTATTCAATTCTAAGGCACAAACCCCAAGGGCTCCAACCCTATAGCTTCACTTTGTCAAGGTATGTTTGGTTGTATTTCACAACTCCCAATGTCTTCTTCAACAAACCCTATCAATCTTCAGCTACATCTTCACTTGGTCTCCACAACACATCATCAATGACAACCTTGTTCTTCACATGAAGGTGCCACCACTTCTCTTCATGTTACCCAAACAAAAATTCTTCAAGGTCACCTCATGATGGCTTCAATGCATCATGGTCTTCAATGATCTCCACAAATCTTCAATATGTTGCTTCACAAAGTTCTCCAACTTTGCCCTATTCTATTCTCAAGAGAAAACTTCAACAAGCTCTATTTGTCCAATCCCAATAAATCAACACTTCGACCACAAAAAATATGACAACTTCGACCATGGAAACTATGGAAGCTTTGACCACGGCAACTATGGTAGCTTCGACCACAGCAACTACGACAGCTTTGACCACGAAAAATACGACAGCTTTAACCACGACAACTATGGCAAATTCGACCATGACAACTATGGTAGCTTCAACCCGGCAACTACGACAGCTTCGACCATGGCAACTATGACAACTTTGACCATGGAAACTACAACAACTTTGACCATGGAAACTACGGCAGCTTCGACCAAGAACTTATGCCCAAACAAAATTATCCTTTTTTTTCGTCCTAAACAATGGTCTCCTTTTTCTCCTCGGTCTTTTGTGTTCTTCTTTACTTCGTATCTTTGAATTCTTGCACGAATTGCTAATCAAAATGAGTGTTTAGATGTCTATTTATATAGATTTCTTTTATAACTGAAGGAACACGTCTATTTGATGTGAGGCCAACTTGTATGACTGAGTGTAGGTCGGCTCACTGTTGGGAATAATTTTCTTAACTTAAAAATTCAATATCTCACAAACTATTGGGAGTTTCGAAGCAAATAAAGGCTCGTTAGAAAGAGGAAAAAATCCTCTTTAAGATGGTCTAGGATCCATTTTGAAAGGATACCTCCAAGGTGTCCAAAATAATTTTTTTTGTGACTTTCCTTAAATTTTATGCATAAAAATTTTGGGATAGCGTGAGGAATGTTTGGGACATCGTGGCTTCTTCAATTATCAATGTCATCATAGGATCATAGAGTCATTATGTAGGAGTGCAACGTCCATGTAGAATGATGCATGAACAATTTCATCATATACTAGTGCAATCATAGTGCAACATCATTAAGAGAACTCAAAAATAATCTTCCAACCATGTTATCAAGACCTCATCAAGTGCCATCATTAATTGTATTAATTCATCAAGAATATGACATCATCAAATGTAGTCATCCATATGTCATCAGGGGCTTCTAAATACTTGGCACTTGGCACTTCTTAAGACTTCTTCATTAGTGTCTTGACATATTAATTGATGACATTCTTATCAAACAAGAGTTATGACATTATCATATGGAACTAGGAATCTATTGTCTTCGACCTTATCATCTCATTCTAGGGTTTCATGATATTCATTAGGCATATCAAGAATATTTTCCATCTCAACCAATGCTATATTGACATCAATGACAATATTGATTAACAGTCTTCCCCTTTGTAATTGATGGCAATATTTTTTCCCTTCCAACATTCTCTCCCCTTTGACATCAATGGAAAACAGTGTGCCCAAGTACTCCCCTTGTCAAGCTACTTCTTTTCATCATATTTTCTTTATCAATAGTAGTTCTTCATAGGTTTGTTACTCCCCCTGTCATGGTGCTCTTTCTTCTGGAAATGTGGTCCATGATAGATGTGCTTAAATTCCTTCATGTGATGAACCAACTCCCCCTCATGAAATATTACCTGCTAGTGATCAAGTGGAAGAGATCTTCAATAATAATTCATCAGATTATATTCTTCAAGGAGTGTTCCTGAGAGATGATCTATCAAGTAATGATTGTCCATATAGCTCATTACGGTTTTCATAAGACACATTCATGGATAGCTTCTGCAAGAATGCTTAATCATCATGAGCTCCCCCTAACTGTATGCATGGTCTTCCTTTTGGCATAGGCTCCCCATCAAATACTAGGAATATCAAGGATGACTTCATCAAGTCAACAACATGTGTTGTTGGCTAGACTGTTCAAGGGATCTCCGGATTCAATTTGCTTCCTTCTCCATACTTGTATAACTTTCTTCTCTGGCATGGTTCTTCCTTGTGTAGGGGCCCAAGTCAAGTTACAATCATGTGACATATGTCCAATGTTATGAAATTTGAAGCACTCTATGTTGTTCATGAATAAGAATTCATGACTTATTCTTACAAAATTGCTTCTCAAAGATTGAAGGGGACCATTATATGCCCTACAATATTTTTCCATGTGTCCAAAGTTTGTACAAGCATAAAAATAACCAAGAAATATAATTTGGTACCTGGGAGATGGAGATTTCCTTGATGTACTTCTAAAGTCTTTCTGCCTTGAGATCCTTTAATGATAAACATTTATTCTTGCATCCTTGGCACCATCTACATTTCTTCTTGGTGTAGGATTTCTTCCAATGTCAATTTGACTCTTGCCTTTGCTAAGGGCATCAACATTTTTTCTAGGCTTCCTCACATCCTTTTTATTTGAAGCATCATCATTCTTGCTTGATGATTCACCTGCATAGCCAAGACCTGATTTATCAAGGGGAGACCTTTGATGACTTAGGATGTCATCTAAGGTTTGAGAAATTTTCAAGTTCTTATTTAGCAAGTCAACTTCCTTTTTAAGAAAGACAATTTCTTCCTTCATCTTGGTTGCTTCACATGATTGGGCCTTAAGCAAAGTGATTCCTGATTTTAACTTGGTGATGTCATCATCATTTTCTTCTAGTTGGCATATCATGGTGTTTCTCTCCTTTTCTGCTTCATCAACTTGTCCTTCTATGAATGTCAAAGCTTCCATCACCTTCTTAGCTCCTTGTGCTTGTTTCCTTGCTTCTTCTAGTTGATATCTAAGTGAGGAGACCTCTTCCTTATATTGACCAATCTCTGCTTCAAGTTTGTTCAAGCTCTTGTGCCTTTGTTCAAGGTGGCTTGACAAGGGATCTTCCCATTTCTTTGCCTTATCCAATTGATTTGTCATAGATATGACTTCTTCATGATGCTTTCTCTTGCTTTGATGAAATTCTTCCTTAATCTTGGTGAGATCCCCATCTCTTTCTTGTACTTGAAGCTTGACAAGGTCAACTTCCTTCCTTGTCTTGTCCTAGTCACCAACTTGCGCTTTCTTCTTAAGTTCCTCATTTTCATTTTTCAAATTGTTAATCTGTTCTATGGCAGCCATAAGTTTAGTGAGGAACTTTCCTTCAAAATTTTGTTCATTTTCTTCATCTTCTAGATCTTCTTTAGACTTGATGTTATCACTCTTATCTTCAACTTCCTTGATGGGATCTGGATTTCCTTCTTATCATTTTCTTGACTAGAGATCATTGTCAATGCTCCTTTTGAGTGAAGATCATGAAGTTTATCCCATATGCCTTTTGCTGACGAACATTTTTCAAAATTGTCCTTCATAGAATTAGGTATCCCATTCAAGATTGCTTTCATTGCTCTTGTATTATGTTCCTTGGATTCTCCATCGATCATGCTATCAACAATCACTGATTTCCAGACTTCAATGCATTGAGTCTTTAAGAAATTCCTCATTCTTGCTTCCCATATATCAAAGTTTCCGTTGAACAATGAAGCCTTCACAAATTGGTTGAATTCAATTTTGGTGGTTGAGGGAGACACTTTTTTAGGAGGATTGAAGACTTTCTTCCTTGGATTTGCACTTTGTGTTCTAATGATCAACCTTCAAGCTGTTAGGATTTTAGTGAAGGTACTTGCTTTGATACCAATTGTTGGAAATACTGAGAGGGGGGTGAATCAATATTTCTTTTCAATTGTTACTTTTACTAGTTAGATCACTTATATTTAGAACACAAAATGAAAAATAGGAATAAATGCTTTTATTAATATAATATTTACAATGAATCAAGTGCAATATATATAGGGCTTGAACCCTAGATGAAGACACTGATCTTCAATCTCCCAGGCTCCAACCTATTGCCAAGCAACAACTTGGACTTTTGTGAGGCTTCAATCTCTAGGGCACCGACCTTGTGTTTAGAGGCTCCAACCCCTAGGGCACCAAACCTTCTCTGGTACAGACTCCGATCTAGTTTCTTGAGGGCTTCGATCCGCTAGGGCTCCAACCCTATCTTATCCAAGGCACCAACCTTGAGTTTAGGAGCACCAACTCCAGGGACCCCAATCTTATATTTGCCAAGAACCAACTTGGACTTTCTAAGGCACCAACCTTTTCAATTCTGAGGCACCAACCCCAAGGGCTCCAACCTTATAGCTTCACTTTGTCAAGGTATGTTTGGTTGTACTTCATGGCTCCCACTGTCTTCTTCAACAAGCCCTATCAATCTCCATCTACGCCTTCACTTAATCTCCATGTCACATCATCAATGACAACCTTGTTCTTCACATGAAGGTGTCACCACTGCTCTTCATGTTACCCAAAAAAAATTTATTCAAGGTCACCTCATGATGGCTTTAATGCATCATGGTCTTCAATGATCTCCACAAATCTTCAATATGTTGCTTCACAAAGTTCTCCAACTCTGCCCTATTCTGTTCTCAAGAGAAGACTTCAACAAGATCCATTTTTCCAATCCCAATAAATCAACACTTTGACCACGACAACTATGAAAACTTCGACCATGACAAATTCAACCACAACAACTACGGAAACTTCGACCATGGCGACTACGGAAGCTTCGATCATGGTAGCTATGACAACTTCGACCACGGTAACTATGACAACTTTGACCACGACAACTACGACAACTTCAACCACAACAACTATGGCAGCTTCAACCATGGAAACTACAATAGCTTCTACCACTGAAACTATGGCAACTTCAACCACGGCAACTAGACAACTTCGACCATGGAAACTATGATAGCTTCAACCAAGATTTAATGCCCGAAAAGAATTATCCATTTTTTGTCCTAAACAATAGTCTTCTTGTTATCCTCAGCCTTTTGTCTTCTTCTGTACTTTGTATCTCTGGATTCTTGCCCAAATTGCTGATCAAAATGAAGTGTTTAGATGTCTATTTATAGAGATTTCGTTTATAACTGAAGGGACATGTCTATTTGAAGTGAGGCCGACTTGTATGACTGAGTGTAGGTCGGCTCACTGCTAGGAATAATTTCCTTAACTTAAAAATTCAATACCTCACAAACTATTGGGAGTTTCGGGGAAAATAAAGGCTCTTTAGAAAGAGGAAAAAAAACTCTTTAAGATGGTCTAGGATCCATTTTGAAAGGATGCCTCCAAGGTGTCCAAAATAATTTTTCTTTGTGATTTTCCTTATATTTTATGCATAAAATTTTTGGGACAACATGAGGAATGTTTGGGACAACGTGGCTTCTTCATTGTTATCAATGTCAACATAGGATCATATAGTCATTATGTAGGAGTGAAACATCCATGTAGCATGATGCATGAACGATGTCATCATATATGATGAGCCCCGAAAATGGATAATTATATGGGCTCATTCAGCCTCCTAATTGTTGGCATTATGATTCAAGTGTTGTCCTTGATGGCAACTCACTCAGAGGTTGGTACAGATGCTCAGAAGTTGGTACAGGTAATGGCAACTTAATCAGAAGACAGATCCTAGTACAGCTTACCAAGGAAGTTCATACACGCAGGTTTGTTAAGCCCAAGTCGCGTGTACACGCAGGTTGGCTTCAGAAAAAGCGCGTGTATGTGGAAAAGTACCTTTGGTCCATGGCGGTTAGTCCTTGGAAGTTGTGCCTATGGTTTCGGACCATTGTGTCTCGACGGGCGTGTCGATCCCTAGTTTTGAAGTTGATGGTATTGTGTTTCTATGGTTTTGGCTCTTGGTATTGAACAAGGCCTAAGGCTATATAAGGAGAAGATCACTAGGCAAAGATATGTGTGTGGGTGTCTGACGCAGTGAGAGGATCTGGTATTGCTGGTTATCTGTTCGGGACGCTTGGCAAGGGTCGGATCTGACAGCAAAGGCAGAAGTAATCATTTCTAGATCTGCACGCGGGTTGCCTTTGGAGAAAGCGCGTATACACGCGGTTTTGGTACAGTGAAGTAGCGTATGCATGATAAGGGTTGATATTTCAGGTTGTTGCTGATTCTGGTGGTTGTTGCAGAGTTCTAGATTCTGGTTTGGGTTCTGTGTTCTTGATGACAGGGTTTCAGTGATTCGGTATTGGGTTGTTTAATGAATTATGATGCAAGTATAAGTTGATGATTGTATTGCGGTAATGTTTGCTTTGTACTCTTGGATCCAGTCTGAAAATTGATGAAACGTGGTCCCTGAAGGTTGTAGGGTCAGCACCTACGTACTAGTAAATGGATCAGCTAGTACAAGAGCTGAGGGAGTTGTACCTCCCTTCCAGAAGTAGTTGGAAAATGAAAGAGAGGGTTGTAGCCCTCTGCAGGTTGTAGCCTGCATACTGGTAAAGGACTGCACCAGTATATTGTAAAAGAAGTTTCTCATTAAAGAAGAAAGAGACGAATTGCAGCAGGTGGTTTTCACCCACATTGGGTTTCCACCTTATATCATGGTGTTCATGTGTGTGGCTCTTGTGTGATGTTCTGTTCTGTTATACTGCACCTGTTTACTGTTAAATTGCTTAATAATGTTCTGATGCATTTACTGAAGATAAGATTAACTGAATCATAAGATATCTGCATATACGCTAGTTGCTTTAGACACAGTCGCGTGTACACGCGGATTCACTTAACTGAAGTCGCGTATATGTTTCTGAGTATGAAATTGAAAAGGTTTTATTGATCTGATAATACTGATTCACCCCCCCTCTCAGTATTATTTCCAACAATTGGTATCAGAGCCGGTCCTTCAGAGGAAGCTTGATCGCTTGAAGGAAAAGATCCATCAAAATGGCTAATCCAGAAAGAGAGGCACACATCAGGCCACCAGTCTTTGACGGGAACAATTTTACTCACTGGAAGATAAGAACCACTGCATATCTACAGTCTCTTGGAGCAGAAGTTTGGGGACTCGTAGAAGGAGGATACAAATTCCCATCAGCAACTCCTACAGATCCAGCAGAGAAAAAGCAATATGAGCTCAATGCCAAAGTAGTTAATGTCCTATTGAGTACTTTGACTCAATCAGAATTTATGAAGATCATGCATCTCAAATCAGCTAAGGAAATATGGGACAAAATCGTTACAAGCTACGAAGGAGATGATCAGGTAAAAATAGCGAAGCTTCAAACTCTCAGAATCCGGTATGAAACTCTTAAGATGCGAAGTAATGAAAGCGTAGCTAATTATTTCCTGCGTATGGATGAGATTGTGAATTGTATGAGGGATCTGGGTGAAGAATTTGAGGAAGTTGTCTTAGTTCAAAAGGTTTTGAGATCTCTGTCTACTAAATTTGATTCTAAAGTATCTGCCATAGAAGAAAAGGAGAATGTGCGGAAAATTACCATGTCACAGCTTCACGGGATCTTAACTGCTTTTGAAATGCGACAAGAGGTACCACCAGAGGCCGCATTCGAAGTGTCAGAGGAAGAAGATGAGGTAAATTTTGTCAAGAATCTTGAACGGGGAACTGGACGGTTCAAAGATAAGCTGCCTTTCAAATGTTTTCTATGTGGTAGAGTTGGTCACTATGCTGCTAGATGTCCTCATAACAAAGAAAGGATATATGAAGAAGATGGTAGAAGCTATTATTCCCATATTAAAAGTTCATTAAATGATAGTGAAGATATTAGAAGTCTCATGGCGCACAAGAAGAAGAATGCTTCATCCAATAATAGCGAGGATATTAAAAGTCTCATGGCACATGAAGAGAAGAATGCAGAAACTGAAGAAGCTGCCAAATTAAAAGAACTATTGGAAACAGAAACCAGGGTAAGGGAGAGATTGCAGGATATAGCAAAAGATCAGAGCACAACTATTCAGAGACTTGAATCAAAGATCCTCTCTCTAAAAGAAGATCTTGAAGATCAAGAACATGAAGTGATCAAACTAAAGCGACAAGTGGAAGAAGGGAGAAAAGTTGAAGAAGACCTAAGGAAGCAGTATCTGAAAAAGGAAGAACAACATCAGGTTGAGGTAAATATCTTGAAAGGTAAACTAGAAGAAAAGGATAAGCTCTTACGATTTCAAGATAGTTCTAAAGTCTTGGATGATATTCTTAATAGTCAAAGATCTCCTGCTATCAAGACTGGTCTTGGTTTTCATGAATATGGTGAAGGTGAATCTAGTTCACAAGGTGAGGCAAGAAACTCTAATGAGAAATCTGAAATGCTCAAGGAACAACCAAGGAAAGAAATTCCTCAAGGAAGATCCTTTACTCCTAACTATGGACGTGATAGACGATTATTTCCTCCGCTGAATAATGTTGAATGTTATGTATGTCATAATCTTGGACATGTTGCAGCCAGATGCAGAAGTAGAATGGTTCAAGAAAGATCATCGCATCCCAAGTATTTCAGAGGGTATTGCTTTGCCTGCAATGCATATGGACACAAAGCAATTGATTGTGATAGAAGGAACATGAAAAATATAAGGTGTTATACATGCAACAACTATGGGCATAAAGCAAGGGAATGCAGGAGCAGATTTCAAAATTCAAGACAAGGGGACCATACATCATCACAGTTACAGGAATTGAAGAAGACAGAGACAGAAAGGTGTGGGACAACTCAGTCAGCTGACATAACAAACACAGGGGAATCTGAAAGTGATGAGATTCAGTATTCCATCCTGCATACGCTGAAATAATGAAGACAAGTCGCGTATATACGCGAGTTACAGGCTGCAAAGTCGTGTATATGGAGAAAGGGCAGCAGAACAGACTCAGGAAATGGTTCAGACATGGTTGGCTCACACTCAGGGGGAGAATATTCTTCAAATAATGCATTGTTGGCATTA
This sequence comes from Pinus tabuliformis, assembly GCA_031772625.1. Taxonomy (NCBI): domain Eukaryota; kingdom Viridiplantae; phylum Streptophyta; class Pinopsida; order Pinales; family Pinaceae; genus Pinus; species Pinus tabuliformis. The sequence continues at coordinate 1,512,232,910 of CM062816.1, forward strand.
TGGTTAGAAGTTGTTGATAAAGTCTATGAAGCTAAATGATACATCTTACTGTTTAGGAATGGGATTGCAGGCTGATGCTTATGGTACAGATCATGATGCTGTTGGTGGCTTTCATAAGTCTTGGTCTAGATATTTCGTCTCTATGTCATGTATCTCTTGTGATATCTCTTTTTATGGTGTCAAGGTCATGTAACGGCCTATGTTGGTTTCCCCACTATGCCTGGGATGAATGATGAATGTATGTTGAGTCTTTTGGTGATAGGAAGGTCTTCTATGATGTATAAGTCCTTGTTCTTCTTGAAGAACATCTTTTGCAGATCTTGCCTACAGTCAAGGGGAGCATGAACAGCACAATTCAGCAAGAGCAGGATGGATAGATTGGTACACTTTGGCATACACAAAGGGGGAGCACAGTTGGAGATTTCAGCAAGTACTCAGGGGGAGTATGGACAGCAGAAGGTATACCAAAGAAGAGAATATCTTGGTCCGCCCTTTGCCCTTGATGTCAAAGGGGGAGAGTGACTTGGTGTAGTGGTTGCCATCAAGTCCAAAGGGGGAGATTGTTGGCATTATGATTCAAGTGTTGTCCTTGATGGCAACTCACTCAGAGGTTGGTACAGATGCTCAGAAGTTGGTACAGGTAATGGCAACTTAATCAGAAGACAGATCCTAGTACAGCTTACCAAGGAAGTTCATACACGCAGGTTTGTTAAGCCCAAGTCGCGTGTACACGCAGGTTGGCTTCAGAAAAAGCGCGTGTATGTGGAAAAGTACCTTTGGTCCATGGCGGTTAGTCCTTGGAAGTTGTGCCTATGGTTTCGGACCATTGTGTCTCGACGGGCGTGTCGATCCCTAGTTTTGAAGTTGATGGTATTGTGTTTCTATGGTTTTGGCTCTTGGTATTGAACAAGGCCTAAGGCTATATAAGGAGAAGATCACTAGGCAAAGATATGTGTGTGGGTGTCTGACGCAGTGAGAGGATCTGGTATTGCTGGTTATCTGTTCGGGACGCTTGGCAAGGGTCGGATCTGACAGCAAAGGCAGAAGTAATCATTTCTAGATCTGCACGCGGGTTGCCTTTGGAGAAAGCGCGTATACACGCGGTTTTGGTACAGTGAAGTAGCGTATGCATGATAAGGGTTGATATTTCAGGTTGTTGCTGATTCTGGTGGTTGTTGCAGAGTTCTAGATTCTGGTTTGGGTTCTGTGTTCTTGATGACAGGGTTTCAGTGATTCGGTATTGGGTTGTTTAATGAATTATGATGCAAGTATAAGTTGATGATTGTATTGCGGTAATGTTTGCTTTGTACTCTTGGATCCAGTCTGAAAATTGATGAAACGTGGTCCCTGAAGGTTGTAGGGTCAGCACCTACGTACTAGTAAATGGATCAGCTAGTACAAGAGCTGAGGGAGTTGTAGCTCCCTTCCAGAAGTAGTTGGAAAACGAAAGAGAGGGTTGTAGCCCTCTACAGGTTGTAGCCTGCATACTGGTAAAGGACTGCACCAGTATATTGTAAAAGAAGTTTCTCATTAAAGAAGAAAGAGACGAATTGCAGCAGGTGGTTTTCACCCACATTGGGTTTCCACCTTATATCATGGTGTTCATGTGTGTGGCTCTTGTGTGATGTTCTGTTCTGTTATACTGCACCTGTTTACTGTTAAATTGCTTAATAATGTTCTGATGCATTTACTGAAGATAAGATTAACTGAATCATAAGATATCTGCATATACGCTAGTTGCTTTAGACACAGTCGCGTGTACACGCGTATTCACTTAACTGAAGTCGCGTATATGTTTCTGAGTATGAAATTGAAAAGGTTTTATTGATCTGATAATACTGATTCACCCCCCCTCTCAGTATTATTTCCAACACTAATTCGACTTAATCCACCATTCTCATTAGTTTATTGCATGTTTTTTATTATATTTATGCTAATAGAGTGAATTGGGTTAGCCATTATGCCAACAAGTATAATGTGTGTTTTATGCAGTCTTTTTGGTCAATTTGGAGACAAAATCAAAGGTTTAAATGAGCACTTGGCAGCCAAATTCGTGGAGAGGATTTTTAGGAAGGTTTCCCCTTCATTTATGGGCCCTTACCTCAAATTCTACACCATCAGCTCAGAGTTCAAGGGCCACCAAATCAATTATCACAAGGGCAGCCGAGCAAGTTCTAGTAAAAGTGTTGTTAACTACAAGTTTTGGCAGCCGAGTTCCTAAAGTTTAGGAGGGTTGTTGGGGTCCTCAATTTGTATAAATAAGAAGGCTTAGGGCCTCATTTAAGTTAGTCACTTTGTAGGCAGAAGTTAGCTAGTTTGTAGTTTGATTTTAGTCATTCTTTTAGTCATTTTTTAGGCAGTAAGTTAGCTCTGCATTTCAGCACATTTTCAAGTTTTCCTTGTGGACAGTTTTTGGAATGTAACTATTCTTTTGATCAATAAAGATGAATCCAGCTTTGCACCAGCTCTAAATCTCTCTTAGGAGGTTGTAGCTCTTGGGGTTGGGCCCATCTCAAGTGCCCAATACCTCCTTTGTTTATCTTTATGTGTTTTTGCTGCATTCTTAGAATAAAATCTGCTATTTAGATTTAAATCTTGCTTTGTTATTTAGATTGATTTTGATGATCAAAAAGGATTTTTATGTTCAGATTGAGTTGATAGGTTAATAACAGGGAAGATCTTCAGAAAAAGGCCATCAAGAACCTCTGATTTCACCTCTCCCTCAGTAGGATCAGGAGCTAGGATCAAGGTTACCTTGCTGCCCAAAAACACTGTCTTTGCTTCGCCATGCAATCATTAGTGTTCGATTTTTATTTGCAGAAGTTGGTTACATGTTCAGATTCTTGATTGCTTTGTTGCATAGTTATTATACATGGTTTCATTGCAAATAAACTTCTGTTCATTTCCTTTGCTGTTATCTAGGTCAGATTAGGTCAAAGTAATTAGCTTCTTGATTTTCCAAGTCTTCATTTGTCTAATTCGAAAGATAACGTGTAGAGCGCCTGTAATACCTCTCCATCCACCTGTACTCCATCAATCCCATCTACTCCATCCCCTAACTTAGATTCCTGCCTCTCATTTGGTACGTTTTCACACTCTACCCTAGTTCCTATACTCTCACACAACATTGCTTCTCTTACCTTTGAACCAACCCAATCGCCTTAGCCACTCTTCAGCCTCATTCACCAAGTCCTGGACATCCTCACACCCATACCTCACCTCCATACCCACTCCTTCATCTTTCTTCCTCCATCCATCCTCCAAAATCCCATTTCTGAACATCTTGTAGAAAAATTATAGACATCCTGTAGAAATTCCAGAACATCCTGTAGAACCCCTGCAGACTTCCTGTATAAGCTCACGAATGAGGTTTCTTGACAGCCAAACTCTGTGAAACTCTCTGGAAGGGTGTTAGGGACCCCTTAGGCCCTCTCTGAACCTTCCTGGCCTCCTGCAAGCATTTCCTCTCGCCAATCCACCTCTGCACAGTCAAAAACAGTTAAATCGCATGCATGATAATTCTGACAACTTATTCAAAAATACAAAAAGATGTTTTTTTTTCAGATTTTACCATAGAAGTAGCTTAGATACATGAATTTTACCTTATTAGAAGACAATGGCATCTCTTCCAGTAGCTTGCATCCTCTTTCTTGCATCAGTAGGGCTAGCTGGTAAAATTAGGGTTTGCGTTTTCTTTCAGCTTTTCAGTTTCTTTCCGCAAGCAAATTAGCTTCCTTCGAGTTAGATTCCATCCATCGGTTAAAAATATTATTCTCAGAGCTCATAGAAGTTGGCTTGAGCCCCTAGCAGACTTGTGCCAGCTGACCAAGTGATAGCTGCGGCAAGAGCTAGTACTTGTGCATATAGCACCGTCGCTTCCAAGTTTGTTACGAACTACTGGGTTGATAAAATTAAAGAAGGGAGTTCCAAGAGTTGCAGTATTATTGCTACAATACTAAGGCCCACCAATATACTAGTGCATTCATAGTGCAACATCATTAGAAGAACTCCAAAATAATATTCCAACCATTAAATGATCTTCAACCATGTTATCAAGACCTCATCAAGTGCCATCATCAATTGTGGTCATTCATCAAGAATATGACATCATCAAATGTAGTCCTCCATATGTCATCAAGGGCTTCTAAATACTTGGCACTTGGCACTTATTAAGACTTATTCATTAGTGACTTGATATGTTAATTGATGACATTCTTATCAAACAAGAGTTACGACATCATCATATGGGACCAGGCATCTATTGTCTTCGACCTTATCATCTCATTCTAGGGTTTCATGATATTCATTAGGCATATCAAGAATATTTTCCATCTCAGCCAATGCCATATTGACATCAATGACAACATTGATTAACATGGTCATTTTCATTTATGAAAATCTAAGAAGATTGATGAAAACTATCATTTGTAAGCTATGTTTCATCATTACAACTGGGCTGCTTGTTCTCTTGTTTTTGTGAAGTGTATAAAGGCTGTGAAATGTCAACAACTAGTTCAGGAGAAAACAATTCATTGAAATGCAGGTTTTCAACCATGGGAGAAATATCTACTTATTGAAAATTTTCTTGGGTGTCATAGCAACCATCTTCTACATCATCTTCATGGCTGAAAGGTCCCTCATGAATAGCCTCTATAATCTCATGATCCATAAATTGGTCATCTTCATAAAACTTTCCAAATCCTGATTAAATTTGTCAAAAAGTGTGCAACAATCTTTGACCAGTAACAAATAAGGATGATGTTCTTTATATCTCTCATAAAATACTATATGAAAATCTCTAAGAGAATATAAATATTTATTTGGCAAGATTTCATACAATGATTGTGCATTTCCCTCCAAGGACACCATGAATACATTCATAAGACAATCTTCATGAAATTTAATTTTAAACTTACAGATATGTGTATGAAATTTAATTAGATGCAAAGCAACATCATACCCTTTTTTAACTTTGAATGTAGGTAAATAAGTCTACCAACTTACACGAGGCATGCGATTTGGAAAACCTAGAATATGAATGTGATGCATAGGAGAATACCTTCTAGATTGAGAACGCATTTTGATTTATGGATTGTGCTGCCAGTGGAGTCTTTAGATCCATTTGAAACTATTTGGAGTTGCTAGGTGAATGTTTGCATCCTTCTTGTGTCTAATCACTGTCCACCATCGGCAATCAAATCTGAATCTTGATACTATTTCCTAAGGATGATGAAACTTTTAGTCCGCAGTATGGTCACTAGAATGTTATCACTCTATAATTTCCCTAGGCTGTGGAGAAACCTAGAGGTAACCACAAAACCAATTTTAAATTTGTGATTTAGCCCTTCCATCCTCAGAGAGGGATCTCTCTATCTGATTTAGCTTTCTGTTTTAAGATACTAGGCTAGTTATGAGAGTGTGAGGTGGGATTTTTCAAAGGTTTGGTTGAAAATTGCAAGGAAAGTCGATTGGGCATGAAGTCATGAGTCTTTGGGTGATCAGACACAAAAATGATAGAGCAACTGTAACAGGGCATGATAGGCAAGCTTTTGGATCTTATAGAGTGTCTGTGGAGTGGAAAAGATGAATATGACTAAGGTTCAATTAAATATAGAGCATACTAAGATGAATTATATATTTAACATCAAAACTAAAACATTGATATTGTTTACAAGCTAGAGTGGAGTAAAATTAAGAAAATTCTACCCTTAATCTTCTTGAAACAATAAAGAGAGAAAACATATGGAAAACTGAAGGAATAACAATTTCACAAGAGATAGTACATCACCAATTTTCTTGACATGGGGATATAGGAACAAATCTCTTTGTATTACTGCAAATTGATCCCTTTCAGTGTAATGGACAACTTACATCAATATATAATCTTTCTTCATACAAGTTCCAACCCTTATTACATATTTAGAAATTGATGAAATAATGCTTGACATAACAATTTCGCAAAATAATAGCTATGAATTAATTACGGAAACATAGATAAATTAAACATCTCTCAAATTCATGAATGTAAAGATGAACTAATAGAATTTTCATGTCCTAGAATAGTTATGAGAAATATGCTTTTATTCAGGCAACATAAAACTGGTGAAAAGCTTCCTTGAAAGTAGAACAGGTCCCTCTGTGAATTAAGAATTTCTTCTTATCAAAATAGGTCCCTCTACAACTGCTTATTATTTCTCATTTGTTTTCACTAAAAAATTTGAGCCTTAACAATAGGAAATCAATTGTTTCAATACTAATCCTCTTTCTTGAAATCTGAGTTGTTGTAGTTCTTTTCGCAACACTATTTGTACAAAACATTATGTTTCTCCTTTCCCGTGATTCAACAGCTTCTAATCCATTCATGCTATAACACTTAAAATTATTTCATTATGGGAGCCTTTAAACTTTGCAATATCACCATGATGCTATTTCAGAGCTTTTGCCTCATCGGAAATTTACTTAAGAAACATTAAAATTACAGCGAATTCTGATATTCCCTTAGCCCTTTTGTGTTTAGCCCCTTCCTGTATTTCTTTGCATAGGACCAAGGGTTGTGACCTAGTGCTATGCCTTAAGGTGCTAAGGCTTTTAATTGTTTTCGAGACTATTTTTTTCGTTTATAAATTGTTTTGGCACCTGAGCTCTTTAAACCAGAAAAGACGTGTGCCAAACCCGATATCGGAACTTTCAATCAGAGGTTTTCATTGTGTGACACTTTATATCATGTGGGGTGTGAAATCTTCTTTGTGCCTAGCCCCCAGGGCTCAAGTGAAATCCCAGGGCCAAAGCTTCTTTGTGTGTTAAAACTCTTTGGCTAGAAAGGGGGCTGATGCTTTGAAATATTGCTTTATAAAGCATCCCCACATAAGACCTGTTATCACTTTGTAATTTCCGATGTTGCAAAAGAAAACCACATAGGTAACTACCAACCACTTTGGAAGCTGGGATCTAGCCCTACCAACTTCATAGAGGGCTCTCAATATCAAATTTAACTTTGTTTTGATTAAGGATTTTAGGCTAGTTATTAATGTACAGACTTGGTTGTTGTAAATGAGGGTTTGGTTTTTGAATTGGTTTGGTTGGAACAACAAGGGAAGGCCATTGGGAAATGGAGTCAGAAGAGCTTTGGGTGATCAATTTACAGAAGTATCAAGCTTAAGTGAAACAGGGCAAGGTAGGCATACTATTGGATCTTTTAGATTTAAATGAAATGAAGTGGAAGAAGAGAAATTGATTCAATTGAAGCTAAAGAGAAGTTAAGAATTCTTTAACTTGTTATGAGAGGAAAACATTTAGAATTGTCAACACCGAGTATAGAGTGCTAAGTAACAAATTATTTACTTATACTTCTGTTTAACAATTAAGAATAGAGAACATGATAGACAGAGAAAATAAAAAAAGAACAATATATGCACTTCACCAAATAGATATGACACAAGAATCTTGAAACAACTTGTCTTGTATCACTGAAAAAGGTCACTTGAACTCAGTGAACAACTTTACAATGAATGGTAGTCTTTCTCATTACAAATCCCAACATCTATTACTTCAAATTATGAAGTATTTATACAAATTCTAAACTAAAATATCTTGAAAAAATATCAAGATTTGTTACAAATATCTCAAACTGTGTTACACAAATAGAACTGAAATATAGGACATTCAAAACTAATGAATCTACTTGGAACTATATTTTTGGATTGTTGGTGACAAAGAAGAGCAATTCGAATTTGATAGCAACTCTTATTTGATGAGGTGGCTTCCAAGTCACTAATTGTCTTTGAGCTTTTTCCTCTCGATGTTCTGAGAACTAGGGTCTAGTGATTCCTTTGTATATCCAAAACCATAATAGATTTTAGAAAATTGAGAGATTTTTTTCTAAATTATGATGTTAGAAACAAAAACCTTTTTCAGTTTTTGAAAATTCATTTCCACCTGCTCGGAAACTGCATTTGAAAACACTGGCTAAAAACAGGAAAATTCAAGAAAATATGCCTGCATAACTTCATCTGAATCTCCCAAACCATAATAATTGTTAGAAAACTGAGAAATGTTTTTGAACATGAGGATGTTATAGAAAAAATAAATTGAGTTTTTGAAAAGTCATTCTCAGTTGTTTGTAAACCATGTTTTAAATTATTGTGTTGTATAGGAAAAAACATAGGTTTAACTAACCATGAAACATACATATGACATGGAGGCGGGAGGTGACATGGAGGTGGGGGATGATGTGGAGGCACATGGTTGGAAGAAAGAGTTGACATGTGAACACGAAAGGAAGGCATGGGAATGGAACAATAACCAGGAGCGAGATCAGGCAGGAGGAGATACGTGGTAGTAGGGGAGTGGAGGTGGAGGGTGACATAACCGAGAGTGCGGATTATGGCAGGAATGGTGAAAACTGCTTTTGAAGGGGGTTAGGAGTGGTATATGGTAAGTGAGGGAGGGGGGGGGGGGGGGGGGGGGTGGTGCGAAATAAGGTAAGAGGTATACGTAGTAGCGGGCCCGACGGGGAGGAAACCGCTTTTCGAACTGCCCCGCCAATAAATGGAGGATGGCAAGGGGGGGCCGAAAAGAACTTCGACCGTTGATCTAGCGGAGTGATGATCGGGTGGCAGATTGGAGTGCGTAATTTAGCCACATACAACAAATCCCCATTTGTCATTTTCAACTCTACAATAAAATCAAAGCTATAGTACCAAGGCATTATTAAAATTTATTTAATCACATTTAAATGATGTGATTAATTTAATATAAAAATACTTAATTATCCTCTAATGTTGCATTTCGACTTGCAAGCATATTTTTTATTTTTCTTAAGGTTTTGAACTTTCTTTGGAAATAATTTACAACATGGAATATTAATTACAACATCTGAAATACAATAATCATAAGTAATAATCAAACGATCTTATAAAAATTATAGGACCTTAACATAGGCTCCAGCTAGGGATGGAATTCTCCTTGTGAGGTGCCAAGAACACCGTAGACTAGTAGCCTAATGCATTGGGCTGATCCCAAAACCTGCAACCTATTTTGCCATAAAATCTCTGCTATTGAAAAACTCTCAAACTGAAATCAAAACCATTCTACACATTGAAATATGAAATATACGTTGAACTGAAAGTTATACTGCAAACTGAAACTAAAAAGAATGCTTGAAAAAATGTTCAGGGAACTGAGCTTATTTTCACATTGCTACCTACCCTATACTGCTAAAAATCATGCTGAATCAAATAATACAAAAATGCTAATGAAGCCAGTGAAGTAGCTACTAAAATAAGTGGGTTTCTTTACTATTTGTTAGCACAATCAAAATGACAACTCGAATTTTTGTCCATAAAATCAAAGCTGTAGAGTGCAATAGAAAATGCTATTGGATCTGGTCATGAAAACATGATTGAACACTTGAGCAGAAAATAACCTCCATGTATTTTGTTATAGGATCAGTAAAGGCATGATTAATTAGTTTACCTTGTGGGCCTTCATTGACCGATTGAGCATGGAAGATTTCATCAGTTGTATTCTCAAGGTTAAACTCTGATTCCAACTGTCTAGTTTCAGCCTTATGTTCAAAACAAAACTCTCATCCTTCTACAAATCAAAAGGCAATACAATCTCCTCTTGTTTTGGAGAAGTAAGATTTTCCAAGAATTGTTTAGGTTTTCAAAAATTATAGGACTAAATCTGAAAATCCAAAAGTTCAATATCCTTCTCGAATCTTTCAACAACTAACTCAAGAAAACAAACTTTACTTTCAGGAGAAAATTTGCTCGATTTCAAACAACGAAACACGACTGTTGAAAAATCTTCATCAATTTGAAAATCGGTTATTTTATCCCTAACTTATTTTAAAACTTCACAAGATAGAGGATTTTCCACATACCCTGGCATCTCGTTTAACAAGAAATCTAATAAACTTGTAGTGGATTCGCCATGAATGCTCTAAAATCTGGAATTTTTTGACAGTGGAGTCACCGTAAAACTTTGAAGCTCTAGATACTTTGAACATGGAGTCGTCAGGTGAATGATACAACCTTCTTGTGTCTGATCACTGTCCACCATCATTGATCAGATCTGGAATTTGATATGCTTTTCTTAGGAACCTGAAATGTTCATTTCCCCAGTATGGTTGCCACTATGTTATCACTCTGTAATTTCCAAGGTTGCAAAAGGAAACCACAAAGGTAACTACCAACCACTTTGGAAGTTGGGATCTAGCCCTACCAGCTTTAGAGAGGGATCTCCCTATCAAATTTAACTTTGTTTTTGATTAAGGATTTTAGGCTAGTTATTAATGTACAAACTTGGTAGTTTTAAATGAGGGTTTGGTTTTTTAATTGGTTTGGTTGGAATATCAAGGGAAGGTCATTGGGAAATGGAGTAAGAAGATCTTGGGGTGATAAATTTGCAGAAGTATCAAGCTTAAGTGAAACATGGAAAGGTAGGCATACTATTGGATCTTTTAGATTTAAATGAAATGAAGTGGAAGAAGAGAAATTTATTCAATTAAAGCTAAAGAGGATTTAAGAATTATTTAACTTGATATGAGAGGAAAGCATTTAGAATTGTCAACACCAAGTACAGAGTGCTAAGAAACAAATTTTTTACTTATACTTTTTGTTTAACAATTAAGAATAGAGAATACATAAGCATGATAGACAAAGAAAATAAACAAAGAACAGTAGATGCACTTCACCAAATAGATATGACACAGGAATCTTGAAACAACTTGTCATGTATTACTGCAAAAGGTCACTTGAACTTAGCAAACAACTTTATAATGAATGGTAGTATTTCTCATTACAAATCCCAACATCTATTACTTAAAGTTACGAAGTATTTATACAAATTCTAAACTAAAATATCTTGAAAAAATATCAAGATTTGTTACAAATATCTCAAACTGTGTTACACAAATAGAACTGAAATATAGGACATTCAAAAATAATGAATCTACTTGGAACTATCTTTGTGGATTTCTAGTGACAAAGAAGAGAAATTAGAATTTGATAGCAACTCTTATTTGATGAGGTGGCCTCCAAGTCACTAACTGTCTTTGAGTTTTTTCCTCTTGAAATTCTAACAAATAGGGTTCAGTGATCCCATTGTATATCCAAAAAACTAATCGATTTCAGAAAAACTAGAGAGGTTGTTGTAAATGATGATGTCAGAAACAAAATCTTTTTCAGTTTTTAAAAATTCATTTCCACTTGCTCCGAAACAACATTTGAACAAAGTAGCTAATAATAGGAAAATTTGGGAAAATATGTCTGCAAAGCTTCATCTGAATCTCCCAAACCATAATATATGTTAGAAAAACGAGAGAGGTTTTTGTACATTAGGATGTTATAAAAAAATCCTATTTTAGTTTTTGAAAATTTGTTCTTAGTTGTTTGTAAACCATTTTTTAAATTACTATTTTGTATAGAAAAAACATAGTTTTAACTAACCATGAAACATACATATGATGTGGAGGTGGGGGATGATGTGGAGGCACATGGTTGGAATAAATAGTTGACATGTGAATGCGGAAGGAAGGCGTGGGAATGGAACGATAAGTGGGAGCGGGATCAGGCGGGAGGAGATAAGTGACAGTAGGGGAGTGAATGTGGAGGGTGACGTAACCGAGAGCGCAGATTATGGCAAGAGTGGTGAAAACCGCTTTTGAAGGGGGTTAGGAGCGGTATATGGTAAGTGAGGGGGGGCACAAAATAAGGTAAGAGGGACATGTAGTAGTAGGCTCGGTGGGGAGGAAACCGCTTTTCGGACCCCCCCATCGATAAATGTAGGATGGCAAGGGGGGGCCGAAAAGCACAATCGGCTGTTGATATGGCAGAGTGATGATTAGGTGGCATATTGGAGAGTGTAATTTAACCACATATGACAAATTTCCATTTTTAGTTTTCAACTCTACAATAAAATCAAAGCTATAGTACCAAGGCCTTATTACAATTTATTTAATCACATTTAAATGATGTGATTAATTTAATCTAAACATACTTAATTATCCTCTAATGCTGCATTTCGACTTGCAAGCATATTTTTTAAATTTTCTTAAGGTTTTGACCTTTTTGTGGAAATAATTTACAAAATGGGATATTAATTGCAACATCTAAAATATAACAATCATCAATAATAATCAAACGATCCTATACAAAATTATAGGACCCTAACAGGACCAAACATATGCACCTGGCTTCTTACGCCGATAGCTCCTGACTCTTTGAAAGCTATGACCATAGGCTAGCTCTTGTATCGAAGCTCCTTTCCTAGAAATTTCCAATCGACGATGTAATTTGGTGCACACATTTCATTTTCACCAATTGCGAACACTAATCACCTTTTCTATTTAGCACTTGGTCCTTTGGTTCCTCACTTGACCATAAGCCATCCCTCATATCGAAGCCCCCTTTCCCAGTGATTTCTAATCGGCGGTTTCAACTTGGTACGGAACACACCTCCTTTGATCGCCGAACACTGATACATGACGTCATCAATGCCACGTCACCGCAACATCACTGCCATGTGTCAGCCTATGAGTGGTGACACGTGTCACCTTTTTTTGGCCCCTTTTGACCCTGAAAATACCGAATCTTCCTGCAACGTGTCCACCATACTGCCATGTCATTGTTGATGTCATCCTCCACGTTTCCCTTATCAGAACCAATCTATGAGTGTCACGTGTATCTAATCGGATCTAGTCTCTGTTTTTCACGTGTCCTTTATTGGATCCAATCATTGACTACTACGTGTGGCTAAGAGAGGAGAGAGAAAAGGCCCAGCTTGGCTTTGTTTTGGGAGAAATTCCTTCGTAAATTTGTTTTGGTCTTCCCCACTATTTTAACATTGAAAGACTTTTCCCAGCGATTTAATTTCATATCACAAGTTTCAAAATATGTCACTCTACTCCTCTTTGGAAATTCATCGACTTCTGATTGCGATATGACCCATACCCTCATTGAATACCGAGTTTGTCGATCCGCGGACTGCCGACCTCCGATATCACAATCCCACATATCGACTCTTTCAAAATGTAAACACCATGTCCTTCCTCGTCAAATGCCGATTGATAACCCTACCCATACTTAGCCATATTTTCTTATTTTCAAGCCTTTGAGAAGAATTCTCTTTTTTCCATAACTTTTGATTATGAGGCCCTTTTGAGGATATCTATAGCTATCTGGAAAGTTTCTTCTGAGTAATTTAATATGAAAATACCTGCTAGATCATTTACAGAAGCTTGACAAGAAAAAAGCCTCCGAAGCCTAAGATTGATTTGATCACAAGACTTTAAGGACTAAATAGCTTTTTTGACAAGTAAATCTTTAGGCTATGACACCCAGTGACTCATAGGCTAAACTTAACAAGAAAATTACCATAAAAAATAACCAGACACAGATTATAATTACCTATTTTTATAGGACCCTAACACTAGCCCAGCGACTCATAGGCTAAACTTAACAAGAAAATTACCATAAAAAATAACCAGACACATATTATGATTACCTATTTTTATAGGACCCTAACACTAGCCATTGTTTCCATTACAAGCACACAACCATACATAGGTATAAATATAAATAAGGGAAAAACATGATTCCTACATGAAAATCACACAAAACGGGGCTTGTTGTTACCGTTCATTTTAATGAAAGAGGTTAATTAGACCAAAAAGATTCACCCATCTCCTATACTTAGGAAATTAGATATAATTTTAGCTCAGAAATAAAAATAGAGTTTGGCAATGTTCCATCAAACACACAAGAGTTAACCCACTCTTCACAACCATAAAGGAAATAACATTTGCTAGCATCAATTCACGCATTAACCACACAGTGAGAATCTATACCATTGTTACAATCACATAGAGTTAGATAATAACTTATCTTATAATTAAGAACCTAAAAACTAAGATTGGGACTTCAACTTTGCACCCAAACTTAGATTTTCTTGTACTACAATCCTTTCTTGCATCCAATCATCCCCAAGCCAGATTTATAGCTTGAGGAGGAGTGCTTTCAAGGAATTAACCAATGCTACTAGCTAAAATAGGGAGTCTAGGGACTATACCATCGCCATCCACCATCCATTCAGGGAATATAGAAGTTGCTCCATCTCCACCCTTCAATCAGTACAGGGAATCCAGAGGCTATACCACCATCACCCTTTTGTCAATATAGGTAATCTAAAGGTTGTACCACCTCCATCCTTTAGTCAATACAAGGAATATAGAACCTATACCACCTCCATCCTTCAGTAAATTCAGGTAATCCAAAGGCTACAACACCTCCACCCTTAAACCAATGCCCTTAGTAGCTCCAGCTCAAACAGGAGTCCAAAGGTCACTAAGAATAACCAACCACAATACCTTCAATGACTCCACCCTATACTAAGAATCTAGAGCTCACTAAAATAATTGCTCAGCCTATAACCAAACAAAAAAGGTGCCAAGACACTCCTTGTCTAGGAATCCAAAGAAAGAAAGCCTCCACCCAAGCCAAGTGTTACAAGTCATTTTTTCACATCCAATCAAATGGCCTTGAAACTAGATCAATAAACACCCATTAACTCTTTGAATTTGTCCCCTATAAAGGTAAGATACTATTCTCTCCAAAAGTTCCAAGAATTATGGGTGAAACAACTCGAAACCTTAATTTTTAGCCCCATCGCACGTAGCATTCATGCAAACTGCACTATTGCAAGCTGTACACAGACAAACTACACTTACCAACACATGTTTCCTTCACTACAAGTGGAATGGCCCCTGGAATTCGATAAGAATAAAAAATAATTTCAAATCTTCTCTTTCTAGAAGCTTCTCGAGAATTTTTAACTATTTAATTTTATATCATATCTCAAAGTCCTACTCTTGAGGCATTATCTCTTATCCCTAGATCTTATCCTCCCTCTAATGTGGATCTAAGTCCTAGAATGGTAAATCCTAAACCACCTATTTTACCTTATAAATTGACTGCTTCCCATAGAGCCTGGGTAGGCTTTTGAAGACTCTTAGTTATGCCTTTATGCTACTGCTTTATGCTTAAGGATCCATTATCCATCCATTCACTTTTGAAGGCTTTCTTTGTGGCAAAGGAAGGATAAGATAGTTGTTGGGTATACGACCAAAGTCCCACATTGACTAGAAGTGGGGAGGATCATGGGTATATAAGGATGGACAAATATCTCCATTGGTATGAGGCCTTTCGGGGGTAAGTCCAAAAGCAAATCCATGAGGGCTTAGGCCCAAAGTGGACAATATCATACCATTGTGGAGATATGTGGTGTCCAGAGTCCTTACAAGTGGTATCAGAGCCATGCCCCTAAGTTAGCCAAGCGGATGAATCCTCGGAATGCTGAAAAAAGGTGGTGGGCCCTGGTAATATCACGATGGGATCCATGGATGAGCTCGGTTAGACAGGCGGTGTGCTCCGGATTCTTCATGGACGTGTCCTGGTCCCAACACGGTGAAGAGGAGTTGACCTGGGATAGAGCAAGCTCTTGAGGCAGGTGGTGCTCCATGTAAGGCGTGTGCTTCCAACGCATTGGAGCGGAGAATCCTGGTTGGTAGAGAGTGGACGGATGGATAATTGTTTGAAGGGAGGCTCGATGGTCCTTTGTTCGAGGGGAGGATTGTTGGGTATACGACCAAAGTCCCACATTGACTAGAAGTGGGGAGGATCATGGGTATATAAGGATGGACAAATATCTCCATTGGTATGAGGCCTTTTGGGAGTAAGTCCAAAAGCAAATCCATGAGGGCTTAGGCCCAAAGTGGACAATATCATACCATTGTGGAGATATGTGGTGTCTAGAGTCCTTACAATAGTTGGGAGACATATACAAGGTCAAGATCTGTAAAAGGTTGTAATTTATCCTACTTTCATTAAATTATACAAAAAGTGCTTTATTTTCCTATACTTATGTCTCATTTATGCAAATGTATTACAATGCCTTCTTGACTTATTGTTTAGATATGTTAGTATATGCTATTTTTATGTTCCAGTTCGCTTCCTTGTTTTAGTTGTTTTACTGATTCCATTTATAGCATTTGGGGTTGGAGATAAAGTTTGTAAGCAAGAAGAAGAGGAGACCTTGTGTTGGACTGCAGGTAGGTATTTCCTCCTTGTTCTAATTTATCTAAGGAAAGAAGAAGTATTTTTGTCTATATTATTTCTAGATCAAGCCACTAGATCTAGGGAGTTCACTCCTCCAAGTAATGAGGTCATTGCCTTTGATTGGAATCACTTGAAAAAACCTCATCTTCCTTCTTACATACCCTTCCAAATCATGGTGAAGTCTAGTAATAGAGACATATTCCACATTGTTATTGATGAGGGCACCTTTGTTAGCATTCTATCCCCCACTTCTTGGAAAGCTTTGGGTTCCCCTCAACTTGTGTCCATCGCTATGAATCTGTTAGCTTTTAACATAAGAACCAACTAACCTTTAGGGATCCTTCCTTAGTTGCATATTACCTTGGAAGGAAAAACTGTGTCTATTGATGTTATGGTAGTCAATGGCCCCTTGGATTTAAATTTTCTCTTGGGATGAGACTATGTTTATGTTATGAACGTTTTCATGTCCACACTCTTGTGACTAATGTGTTTCTTGCATGATGGAAAAATTGTGACTATTGATCAACGTTCATTCGTTGGACGTGATTTGACTGCTAATCATCCGACTTCACTAAATGTTCCAAATATATAAGTTATATCCCTCGCCAAAGGTTAATTATGTGGTAACCTGTCCCATACCTAACAACCTACCCTATGCCCATACCTACTGATGAAGATGAGCCTTTCATTATTTGCTCAACTTATTTTGACCTAGATCTAGCAGGTGTTGGGCGCAACCCAACCTAGCCTAGATTTTGATGAAAATTCTACATATTGTGGAGCAAAGTGCACAGTGAAGAATGTAGTAGAGCGTAAGTAAACCACGCAGCACAACGATAGAGCACCAAAGTGGACCACATAGTAAATATATTGTGCGGTATATGGGCTTCGAGGTGGGTCGAAGCCCCTCCTTTTTGTGAAAAGTAAGTAATATTATAAAAGATGAATGGTTTTCGGACCATAGTAGCTTGTATTAGGGGAGTCCATGGTATATAGACCATGGTATTTTGATTATATATCCTGCGATGTAATAGTATATATATATGGATCAATAATAAAGAAGCAAATCAAGCTTAGAATCACATCTTGAATTGAATGGTTGTATCTTTGTGATCTGTGGTTTGGGCAAGAAGGCGAGGCTATGTAGCTAAGTGTTTAGAGGCCTAAATCTGCAGTTGAGTGAGCAAACATCCTAGACTGAGTGCGCAAGCCAAGAACTATTTGTTGTACAAATTTATTACTATAAAAAATAGTTATTGTGGATGTAGTCCCACATTGGGATGAACCACGATAAAATTTGTGTCTTCATGTGTATATTTGTTTATTATCCGTTGTACCGTAGCAGTTTATTACAGTTGCATTTTATTACAACGCAGTGATGAAATATGGGTTTATATGATAGGTTTATGTTATTAAATGAATGCGGCGAAGTGATTTATAAATATTAAGTGTAAGAAAACATAATAATACCACATTTCATCATCCCTCAAGGCTGCAAAAGCCTAGTTTTGCATCCTCCCATAGTCACTTCGGGCGAGACTACAATCTACTTGTAGGTCATTCCTGAAAGGGCTAATGATTAAGGGTTTTGTTGGTGCGCAGTGTAGATTGAACTTGGGTCAACCCAATCAAAACCAACAAATGTTTCCATTGCCGGGACCAAGACTTGTTTGAGGGATATGTTTATGTGGCATTCGTCGAAGAATGAGATTCAAGATTGGCTAGAATCAAAGGAAAGAGAATTTGCAGATCAAGAGAACATAAACCCTCGTCTGAAGTCTGAAGCTTTGTTATAGAGATATATTTTCACAGATCAATACGAAATTTTCTTCGCATCATTTCTTGTTGAACTGTATGAGTGGATATCAAGGTTTACTGAAAGAAAGACTTGTTTTAAAGGTGGAGAACCTACAACATGGACTCCTAAATTGCTACAATGACTTAAGAGCATTGAAAACACGATTTCAAGGGCTGTTGGTTTTTGGATTGATAGCATCTTGGGAGGATTCATTATTGAGTTCGCAGTAGACCAAACTATGTCCTACAATGAAGCAGAATGACGATTCTTCAAAGGACCACGAGGTAAGTATTAAAAATCTTTGAAACTTTGGGATTAAGATTCTTCTATGTGAAAAGGGACTTTTACAAATTCAACCAGATTGCTATGTTTGGAAGAAGAGAGAATAAATTTGAGCAAAAGGTTGGAAAAACGCAAAGTGGAAAAATATATAGAATAGTATATACTATAAAGACAGGTCGTGGGCAATATCCGAAGACCTTTTTAGAGACTGAGTATAGTCCTATTTTGAGTGAGTCTAAAAGTGAAAGAGAAGATAGCCACCCTGATAACCCTCAAGTAACTTCATAGTATTCACTACCTAAGAGTTCACAGAGACTAGAATCCAGTAATAACCAGGGTTTTTGTGGCTCTCCCCCTCCCCTTTCTCCCCCTACTCCCCCTACGCGCCATCTCCCTCCCCCTCCAAGAAGAAATATGGTTGATGATATTAAGTTGCCTGTTTTAAAGGAAATGGATTGGAAGATCCAGAGCAATTTTGGTTTTTATGTGAAGATGTATTGACCATGAAGAAGATCAATGATGAAATTATAAAGAAAGAGCAACTCATTATGATGCTCCGAGACAGAGAATTGACATGGTATATGAAGTATTCAAATAAAAATATTAGAACATTTGTAGATATTAAAGCAACACTGATCAGAGAAATTAAGAAGCCAAAGTCTAAGTCGTAGTGCATCACTAAGTTAAAACAAATTAAATAGAAACCTACTTAGTCTGTGTGGGAATTTGATCATAGATTTAAGGAATTGTTAGATCAAGTGAGCTTCAAAATAGCTCCGTGGAAACATCAAGAATGGTTTATAGTTACATTGTTACTGCATATCAGATTTGTTGGCATTTTGGCACAGGTGTGGCGCTTTGATACAGGTGTTGTCCTTGATGGCAACTCTCCTTGATGACAGATCTCTGTTCAGATTACAGAATGAAGAGAAATCTCATATACGCAGGTTAATCAAGTCCAAGTTGCGTATACACGCAGTCTATATGCATACTAAGTCGCGTATACGCAGGTTATATATATACGGAGGCGCGTATGCACGCAGATATATGAACAGAAAAGAGCGTATATGTCGGGAAGCTTCCCTTTGGTCCATGGTAGTTAGTCCTCGGTACTTGAGCCTATGTATTTGGACCAAAGTATCTCGACAGACGTGTTGATCCCTAGTTTCTAAGTTGATGGTATTGGATTTCTATGGTTTGGCCCTTGGTATTGAGCAAGGCCTAAGGCTATATAAGGAGGAGAAGATCATTAGGCAAATCATCTTGAAAAGGCTTGAATATCTGAAGAAGAAAGAGATCTGGTATGCAGGTTCTGGGTTGCTTGATCTAAGCTAAGGAGAGATCACTTCGGTTGATGGAAGACTAGATCTAAGGATAGATCGGGATCTAATGATTTGAAATGCACTATTATGATATGGTTGATTATGCGTATTTCTAGATCTGCATACTGACGCAATGTTATGTTCTGGGTCTAACTGATGTCTGGTACAGCTGCAAGTTGAGAGAATTTATTTTTAGATCTGTACGCAGGTTGGCTTCGGTAAAAGAGCGTGTATACGCGGGTTTCTCTCATTGAAGTAGCGTATATCTTTTGGAGCTTGATTTTTGGGTTACAGTTGGATCTGACTGTTATTGCAGAGTTCTGTAGTCTGCTCTGTGTTCTGGTAACTGGTGTTTGACAGGGTTTCAGTGGTTCAGTGATTGATGATGCTAGTATTGGATGTTTTGTGCTTCAATGATTTGTTGTGAAAGTTGAATGAATTGTGGTCTTCAGATTGTAACGTTGTGCTTCAGGAATATCCAGTCTGAAAATGTATGAAAGGTGGTACCTGAAAGAAAGAAGATTGTAGGCCAGCACCTACATACTAGTATCTTGGCTAGTACAAGAGCAAAGGGGGGTTGGAGCTCCCTTCCAAGGAAGTTTGGAGAACGAGAGAAGGTTGTAGCCTTCTGCAGGTAGAAGCCTGCGTACTGGTATAAGGCTGCACCAGTACAAAATGATTGTAAACTGAATTTTCATATTAAAGAAAGATAGAGACGACTTGCAGCAGGTGGTTTTCACCCACATTGGGTTTCCACCTTATATCATGGTGTTTATGTGTGTGGCTCTTGTGTGATGTTCTGTTCTGTTATTCTACACCTGTTTACTGTTAATATGCTTAATAATGATCTGATGCATTTACTAAAGATTAAGCTAACTGAATTATAAGATCTCTGGATATACGCGAGTTTCATTAGACACAGTAGCGTGTACACGCGGGTTAACTTAATTGAAGTAGCGTATATGTTTCTGAGCATGAAATTGAAAAAGTTTGATTGATCTGATAATACTGATTCACCCCCCCTCTCAGTATTATTTCCAACAATTGGTATCGGAGCAAGTTCTTCAGAGAAGCTTGACCACTTGAAGGTAGATCGATCATCATGAGCAACTACGAGAAAGAAGCATCAATCAGGCCACCGGTTTTTGATGGGACAAACTTCAATTATTGGAAGGTAAGAGTTACTGCATATCTTCAATCTCTTGGTACAGAAGTTTGGAACATCGTAGAAACAGGCTACACTTTTCCTTCAGCTACTCCTACAGATCCAGCCGAGAAAAAGAAATATGAAACAAATGCGAAAGCAGTCAATACTCTATTGGGATGCATCTCTCAATCAGAATTCATGAAGGTAATGCACTATAAATCTGCAAAAGAAATATGGGACAAAATGGTCACGAGCTATGAAGGAGACGATCAGGTAAAGCGTGCTAAACTTCAAACTCTCAGGATTAAGTATGAGACTCTCAAAATGTATAATGATGAAAGTGTGGCTAACTACTTCCTTAGGGTAGATGAGATTGTGAATTGCATGCAAAACTTGGGTGAAGAAATAAAAGAGGCTATTGTGGTTGAAAAGATTCTAAGATCTTTGTCCCCCAAGTTTGAATCTAAAGTATCTGGCATAGAAGAAAAGGAAAATTTGCAAATTCTTACTATGTCTCAGCTTCACGGAATTCTAACCGCTTATGAAATGAGAAAGGGAGGTCCATCAGACAGAAGAGAAGCTGCCTTCAAGGCTTCAGGCAAAGAAGATTATTATGAAGCAAGTCACCTGCCAGAAGATGAAGAAGAGGAATCAAATTTCGTCAGAAATCTTCAAAGGGGTTCTGGAAGGTTCAGAGGTAAGTTACCTTTTAAATGCTTTGCTTGTGGAAGAGTAGGTCATTATGCTTCCAAATGTCCTCACAAAGATAAGAATGACAAGGGAAAGGAACCTGTTAAATGGAACAAGAAACAATATGAAAAGAAGAAAAGCTACTACACTCATGAAGATAGTGATGGATTTTCAAATAGTGATGAAGATGAACAAGGTAATAGATATAAACTTTTAATGGCTTTTGAAGATGATGACTACATGGATGCTATAGATGTAGAAGGCTTTTGTGGAGAAATGAAAGATCTCAAAGTTTGTTTAGAAGAGAAGAGTGCTATTATTGATTCTCTACAATGTCAACTAGTTGAAAAGGAAAAACATCTTGAAAAATTGGAATGTGAGATTGTTTGTCTTAGAAAGGAGATTGAGAAAACCAAAGCAATTAATCTTAAGTTTGTTAAAGGATCTGAAACCTTGGATGAGATTATCAATGTGCAGCGATCTCCTCTGATCAAGACAGGTCTTGGATATAATGGAGAAACATCTCAAGCCTCTACCTCTAAAAGTTATCTTGATGCAGCAAGAAGAAGCGAGCAAAGGCCAAATAAAAGTCATCAGGTGAATCAGAGACAGTTTACCTCAAGAACAAATAAAGATCATCAAGAAATTCGGGGACAAACTGCCTTAAACAGAAGCTACAATCAGCCACAGGTAAAATCTTTCCAATTTGCTCCAAGAATGAATAGAAGCTACAATCAGTTGGATGATAGATCTGATTATCGCAGAAGTTTCTTTAATGGCCAATGCTTTTCTTGCCATAACTTCGGTCACAAAGCAGCTCAATGTGTTGCCTACAAAACGATCATGACTAGAGAAGCTCAAAAACAAGGGAGAATGACTGAAACCATGAAAAGGACTTATAACAACTTTTCGGTTCTTGAAAATGAAGTTGAATGCTCTATTTGTAATAACTTTGGTCATGAAGACTCTGAATGCAGGAGCAGGTTCCGGAAGACAACTCAGAAGGAACAAACCTCAAATGTTAGAACATGGAGGATAAAAGAATCACAACCAGAAAGATGTGGGATAGCCTTTTATGCAGAAGGTCAAGAAAGTCTATGGTACATTGACAGCGGATGTTCGAAGCATATGACAGGGGACAAAGAAAAGCTTGAGTCATATACCGCATTAGAAAAGGGGAAGAAAGTTTCTTTCGGGAACGATATCTCTGCAGCCATAAAAGGAAAAGGTGTTTCTCCGTTGAAAGAGGAGGTCAAAGCAGGAAATGTTTTATATGTTGATGGATTGAAGCATAATCTTCTCAGTGTCAGTCAGATGTGCGATCAAGGAACTGAGGTAATATTTAGATCAAATGGATGTTGTGTTCGCGATCTTGATACAGGTAAAACAGTGATCAAAGGAAGAAGGACTCCAAATAATCTATATATCTTTGAGGAAAGACAACAATGCTACTTAAGCAAGGATGATGAACATTGGCTATGGCATCGGAGGTTGGGGCATCTAAGCTTTTCACAAATAAGGAAAGCATGCAAATATCAGGCAGTTCGTGGTCTTCCAGATATCAAAATTCCAGACAATACCATATGCAAATCTTGTCAGTTTGGAAAGCAAACCAGAACTAACTTTCCAGAGAAAGAAGGATCAGCTAGCATGCCTCTCGAGCTAGTCCATACAGATGTATGTGGTCCATTTAGGAAGAGGACACCTCGAGGAGAAGAATATCTGATATTATTCATTGATGATTTCTCCAGATTTGTTTGGTTAGGGCTCATGAAGCACAAAGATGAAGCATTCGAAAAATTCAAATCCTTCAAAGCCTTGGTTGAAAATGAATCAGGACACAAAATTAAGTGCCTCAGATCTAACAGAGGTGGGGAGTTTACCTCAAACGAATTTTTCGATTTCTGTGAAGAACATGGGATAAGAAGAGAATTCTCTACAGCTAGAACTCCTCAGCAAAATGGGGTTGTGGAAAGAATGAACAGAACAATCCAACAAATGGCTCGTGCTATGCTTGATGAATCAGGTACTCCCGCAACCTTCTGGGGTGAAGCTGCACATGCTGCGGTTATTATTCTTAACAAAACAAATGTCTGAGTAAACAGCACTCAAACACCTCATGAGCTCTGGAGTGGTGAGACTCCTTCGGTGAAGCACTTCAAAATCTTTGGGAGCAAATGTTATATTAAAAATACTGATGAGCAACTTGGCAAACTTGAACCAAGAGCAGATGAGGGCATTCTTCTTGGTTATTCTCCACATAGCAAAGCATACAAGTGCTACAATAAAAGACTTGGCAAAATTGTTGACAGCATTGATGTAGTGGTTGATGAGAAGGGATATATTCCTAGGCAAGTTCATCATGAAGACATTGAAGAAGATGAAGGCTACCCTCAAAGACGGAATGATGAAGAAGAAGAACCTCAAGAAGAACCAGAGGAGCAGACAAGAATAGAAGAGAAGACTCCATCCAGATATGTTCAAAAGAATCATCCAGAATCTCAGATTTTGGGGCAGAAAGAAGCAGGAGTACAAACAAGAAGGACACTTGCAGAAGCTTCAAGCTATTTGGCATTACTCTCCTCCACTGAACCACAAAATGTGAAAGAGGCATGCAAGGATGAATGTTGGGTCAAAGCAATGGACGAAGAACTTGAGCAGATCGAAAAGAACAACACTTGGGAATTAGTTCCTAGACCAAAAGATAAAAATGTAATAAGAACAAAATGGGTCTTCAAGAATAAATTGAATGAAAATGGAGAAGTAATTAGGAACAAGGCCAGACTTGTTTGTAAAGGGTATGCACAGCAAGAAGGAATAGATTTTGAAGAGACCTTTGCTCCTGTGGCAAGACTTGAGGCTATCCGAATGTTCCTTGCTCTCTCAAGCTTTCAAAACTTCAAGGTATTTCAAATGGATGTGAAATCAGCCTTTCTGAATGGAGACTTAGAAGAAGAAGTATATATTGAGCAGCCAGATGGTTTCATTCTTGGGAATGATCCAAACCTTGTATGCAGATTGAAAAAGGCTCTCTATGGACTCAAACAAGCTCCAAGGACATGGTACTATCGGTTGGACAAATATCTTCACCAACAAGGCTTTTCAAAAGGATCAGCAGATAGCAATCTCTATATAAAAGTTGAAAATAACAAATTGCTAATTCTTGTTGTTTATGTAGATGATATTATCTTTGGCAGCAATGAAGAGACTATGAGTCAAAACTTTGCCTCGGTTATGCAGAAAGAATTCGAAATGTCACTACTTGGAGAATTGACATATTTTCTTGGATTGCAAATTCAACAAAATGAAGGAGGTATCTTCTTGTCTCAAACCAAATACCTCAAGCAGATCTTGAAGAAGTATGGCATGGAAGAGTCAAAGCCAGTATGTACACCCATGGTTACAGGATGCAGCCTCAGTGCAAATGATGAATCAACAGCAGTTCACCAACCCACTTATAGATCCATGATTGGGAGTTTGCTCTATTTGACAGGTACCCGACCAGATATTACACATGCAGTAGGAATTGTTGGAAGATTTCAAGCCAACCCAAAGGAAACTCATCTTCAGGCAGTCAAAAGAATCTTCAAGTATCTTCAAGGGACCCAAAACTATGGCTTATGGTATCCTAGAAATACAGATCTCACTCTTCATGCTTACACAGATGCAGATTGGGCTGGAAGTGTGGATGATAGGAAAAGCACAAGTGGTGGTGCTTTCTTCATGGGTTCCAGATTAGTATCTTGGTTCAGCAAGAAACAGAGTTCAATTGCCTTATCTACAGCTGAAGCAGAATATGTGGCTGCGGCATCTTGTTGCACACAACTTCTTTGGATGATGCAGACCTTGCAGGACTTTCAAATCACTTGCACTCCACCAGTCTCTATCTTATGTGATAATACAAGTGCAATCAGCATTTCAAAGAATCCAGTCATGCACTCAAAGACCAAGCACATACCAATCAAGTACCATTTTCTCCGGGAACAAGTGCTTGAGCAGAAGGTCAAGTTGGAGTATGTTCCTTCTAAGGAACAAGTTGCTGATATTCTCACAAAACCACTGCCCAGGGAAACTTTTGAATATCTCAGACAAAAGCTGGGAGTAGTTGATGCTTCATCCTGCTGTTGAAGCTTGTCTGTTCTACAGAAAAGTTGGTATACGCAAGTTACGTAAGGTATATACGCGTATACACACCGATTTATGCTGGGAAAGTCGCGTGTATGGTGTACGCTTGTTGCAGAGAGTATATCCGTGTCCATACGCTGGTTTGTGCAGGATAAATCGCGTATATGGAGTTCTGAGCAGCAAGGGAAAACTTTGGTTTGAAAAGGTCTGAGATGGGTATGTCAGAATCCTTCAGACACAGTTTCAGGAGGTGCAGTAGGCACAGGTTCAGGGGGAGCAGCTTAAAAGTCTCATAAAGCATTGTTGGCATTTAGATGTTTTGGTTATTGGTTTCAGGAGAAGGAGCTCAGAAAGAAATCCTGGTTGCTAATCTAAAAGATGTCTATCAGATGCTGCTGGTGACTTTCATAAGTCTTGGTCTAGATCTGTTGTCTCTATGTCATGTATCTCTTTTGTGATATCTCTTTTATGGTGTCAAGGTCATGTAACGGCCTATGTTGGTTTCCCCACTATGCTTGGGATGAATAATGTAATATAATTGGTTGTTTCTGATGTGTCCCCTCTTGGTAGGGAGTATGGATGTATGTATTGAGTCTTTTGGTGATAGGAAGGTCCCTTATGGTGTATAAGACTTGGTTCTTGTTGAAGAACATCTTTTGCAGATCTGGCCTACAGTCAGGGGGAGCAGGATTCAGCACAGCCAAGCAGAGGTATCAGCATGTACTCAGGGGGAGCATGATTCAGCACAGCCAAGCAGAGGTATCAGCATGTACTCAGGGGGAGCACAGCCCTTTGCCCTTGATGACAAAGGGGGAGAATGATTCTAAGGATCTTGAGGTTGCCATCAAGTCCAAAGGGGGAGATTGTTGGCATTTTGGCACAGGTGTGGCGCTTTGATACAGGTGTTGTCCTTGATGGCAACTCTCCTTGATGACAGATCTCTATTCAGATTACAGAATGAAGAGAAATCTCATATACGCAGGTTAATCAAGTCCAAGTTGCGTATACACGCAGTCTATATGCATACTAAGTCGCGTATACGCAGGTTATATATATACGGAGGCGCGTATGCACGCAGATATATGAACAGAAAAGAGCGTATATGTCAGGAAGCTTCCCTTTGGTCCATGGTAGTTAGTCCTCGGTACTTGAGCCTATGTATTTGGACCAAAGTATCTCGACAGACGTGTTGATCCCTAGTTTCTAAGTTGATGGTATTGGATTTCTATGGTTTGGCCCTTGGTATTGAGCAAGGCCTAAGGCTATATAAGGAGGAGAAGATCATTAGGCAAATCATCTTGAAAAGGCTTGAATATCTGAAGAAGAAAGAGATCTGGTATGCAGGTTCTGGGTTGCTTGATCTAAGCTAAGGAGAGATCACTTCGGTTGATGGAAGACTAGATCTAAGGATAGATCGGGATCTAATGATTTGAAATGCACTATTATGATATGGTTGATTATGCGTATTTCTAGATCTGCATACTGACGCAATGTTATGTTCTGGGTCTAACTGATGTCTGGTACAGCTGCAAGTTGAGAGAATTTATTTTTAGATCTGTACGCAGGTTGGCTTCGATAAAAGAGCGTGTATACGCGGGTTTCTCTCATTGAAGTAGCGTATATCTTTTGGAGCTTGATTTTTGGGTTACAGTTAGATCTGACTGTTATTGCAGAGTTCTGTAGTCTGCTCTGTGTTCTGGTAACTGGTGTTTGACAGGGTTTCAGTGGTTCAGTGATTGATGATGCTAGTATTGGATGTTTTGTGCTTCAATGATTTGTTGTGAAAGTTGAATGAATTGTGGTCTTCAGATTGTAACGTTGTGCTTCAGGAATATCCAGTCTGAAAATGTATGAAAGGTGGTACCTGAAAGAAAGAAGATTGTAGGCCAGCACCTACGTACTAGTATCTTGGCTAGTACAAGAGCAAAGGGGGGTTGGAGCTCCCTTCCAAGGAAGTTTGGAGAACGAGAGAAGGTTGTAGCCTTCTGCAGGTAGAAGCCTGCGTACTGGTATAAGGCTGCACTAGTACAAAATGATTGTAAACTAAAGTTTCATATTAAAGAAAGATAGAGACGACTTGCAGCAGGTGGTTTTCACCCACATTGGGTTTCCACCTTATATCATGGTGTTTATGTGTGTGGCTCTTGTGTGATGTTCTGTTCTGTTATTCTACACCTGTTTACTGTTAATATGCTTAATAATGATCTGATGCATTTACTAAAGATTAAGCTAACTGAATTATAAGATCTCTGGATATACGCGAGTTTCATTAGACACAGTAGTGTGTACACGCGGGTTAACTTAATTGAAGTAGCGTATATGTTTCTGAGCATGAAATTGAAAAAGTTTGATTGATCTGATAATACTGATTCACCCCCCCTCTCAGTATTATTTCCAACAAGATTACCATTGATGCAATATAAGATAACAAGTCAAGTCGAAGCTCTACACATTGCGATGAAGTTGGAAGCTTCGCCTATAGGAGATACTAATGCAGGTATGCAACAAATTCAGAGTCAGGTAGCGAACCTAACCCTGCAGATACAAGATATCAAGAAAAGCAAAGAAGCCAGTATGAAGTGCAGATTGGAGGTCCATTCTAAAGAACAATGTCCCATCTTTAGGTATTACATGGCTAGTGGAGCACCGAATCCCTTAAATGCAAGATCCAGCCTATGTGCGAGATATGCAAGACCAGAGGCCAACATCACTCAAAATATTTTTACCTGTTAAAGAAATATGTGAAGACTCCAAGGAACCTATATTGCAAATTCTATAATTCATTAGGACATGATCGGAATAATTGTTAAGCTTATGAACTAATGATGGAGCGTAGTGCTAAGACTTATAGAATGCAAGTAGAAGAACATGGAAATGAAGGCAGTGGATAGTGTGGTGGTCGATGAGGCTACCAAGGAAGAGGTTGGGTGGTAGAGCTGGTTGAGGTCGTGGAAATTTTTTTTTCTATAACTGCAACCAGGAAGGTTATTTTGCGAGAGCTTGTCAGAACCCTACTACGACATGTAAGTAATATAAATCCTTTAACCATGTAATTGAATAATGTCTTGTACATATGGAAAAGATGCAAGAAAAAAGGAATCATCAGCCAACACATAATATTCAAATGATGACTTCTGAAATAAGGACTGACGAACCTCGAATTAGTATTATCACTAGAAGTGGAGCTGTGACAGGAAGTGATAAAGCATATGGAAAGAAAGAATCTAAAACGACATGGGTTAGAAAAATTGTTGACAAAGCTCTTGTTTTTTATATTCAGAAGGAAAAATAAGTGTTTATGGAGGTAAAGTGAAGCTTTATGGATGATGGAGCTTCGAACTCTAGTGAAAAACAAAAGGTTGATCAGAAAAACAACTGCGACGTATCATTATCTTCAACACAGAATCAAGTTCTGACACAGAATCGAGCTTCGACACAAGACCAAGTGTTAGCAAATCAAGGAGGTACTTTAAAGTCTTTTCTACAAATGTGTATGAAATTATTAAGAGATCGAAATGTTGTAGAAGGGCTTCAACAGTTGATAGATTCTTGTGGATCAAAAGAAACGGCACGAGGTGAGATGCGCATAGTAAATAATTTACATTGACAGAAGAGATTAGGGAGAGAAATGAGGCTTAATGCGCAGATAGGAGAATCTGAGATGGATCAAGGTATTCTAGATCTGGGATCTGATGCTAATGTTTTGACAAAGCAGACATGGGAATTAATGGGTAAGCCGAAGCTAAGTGGTTTTCTATTCAGTTAAGGATGGAAAATAAATAAAAGATCTGCCCCTTAGGAAGACTACTAGGTTTAACAATGAATATTGAAGGAGTTCACACTACTATTGACTTAAAAGTAATAAAGATTGTTGATGATAGTAACCCTTATCCTGAATTACGTAGACTTGACTAGGCGTTTGATAATAATTAATTTGAAGAAGAGACAGATGATATTTGAAGGAAGCAATATGAGATTAATTGTTCCCTTGGATCCATCAGAAGGAGTAAGATATACATAACCAGTTAGAGAACAATACTACGCAATTGATATAGATAATATCTATTAGATGACAGAAAATGAACATGATTGGGTTAACCCTACTACAGAAGGCAAGTTACCTTGGTAGCATGATAGTTCTTGGACCTTAGATTCAGAAGAAGAGTTGGAAAACTGGCAGAATAGGCTACATGAAGTATCCATAATGCGATCTACAAGAATTATCAAATTAGTTCATTGTATGATATCTGAGGTATGTAATATGCCTTCTTATGATGGCTTGGGTGATATAAATGATTTCCTTGATGATTATGAAGAATAGGTTCCAGAGAATCAAAGGTTGTTAGCCTTGGATGTAGCCCTAAAAGCTACCCCTGCTAGATGGTGGGGTGCACACAAGAAGAATATAGAAGGATGGAAAGAATGTCAAAGATTGATGTGGATAAGGTTTGGACAGATAGATCCAGAAATAGAGTTAAAATATGATGGTGAAAGTAATCCTAGGAAGCATATCCAGCTATGGACTACAACATGGAAGGAGATTCGACAACAAGAATGGGTACATGGATTTATTCATACGTTAGAAAAATCCCTAAGAATTGGTACCTAGAAACAAAGCTTCGACATAGCATTATGGATTGGGTAGACATGGAATACATCATCCCTAGCTTCAGGATTGTAGATTTTACAGATATGGCAAACCCTAATATAATGAAGGAAATAATGTTGCAGTTGATTTCTTTGGAGGAAGATAGATTCATAGTAGGGATTCATCAGTAGGTATAAAAAGCAAGAGAAAAATCCTGGCATGACAAACATATTAAGCAGAAGAAGTTGCAAGTAGGGGACCTTGTTCTCCTTTATGATAGTAAGTTTGTAAAATTTCCAGGAAAATTCAAGATGCATTGGTTGGGCCCTTACATTATCAAGCATATTATTGATGGAGGTGCAGTTCAATTAGAAAAGTTAAATGGAGAGTTGATCCAAGGAAGAGTAAATGGAAATAGGTTGAAGTTGTAAAGGGACAACCTTGTCCCTACAACCTTGCTATAAGAAAGAAAGGAGAAGAGTCTTAGTGCCTCCTGCAGTTGAAAGTGGGAATTGGACTATAAACTACACTACAGAGAGGTTTGACGTAAAGAGTTACTTCGCTACAGTATGGATTATGTCGAAGTACATAGGAACTGTGACATAAGATGGATGTTCACTACACTATGGGATGCGTCAAAGTTCTTTGGAAAAATATGACTGTTAAAAGGGAAAGTTAACGTTAAAATAAGTGGAAAGTTTCATTTATGAGGACAAATTAGAAAGATATAAGGATGGATATGAAATTAATGAACATAATCTGAAAGCAATCTAGAAAAAATCAAATGTAATGATGGGGTTAGAATTTTAGACTTGTTATAAAAATCTACCTCTTGCCCAGATCAAACACTTTGTTGAATTGAGAATTTGAGTCTTGAGAGGACGAAAAAATTGTAGAAGTTTTAGTTGGCATATGTCGTATGAGCGTTCTTGGGAAGAAATTGTGTGTAATTTTCACAAGAAAGGCTTATCTAGAATCATCTAAGCTGCTAGTATGCTCGCAACATCAATTGAGATGCCTATAGTATCATCGCCCACAATAGCATCAACCAGAGTAGCATCAGCACAAAAACAACGAAGATCTCTGAGGAAGAAATCGACCAAGGAATAAAGAACGAAAAAGAAACAGGATAAGAAACCTCTCAAACCTCAACAAAAACCCGAGCAAGTCAAGGACAATGAAGAAGAAGTGGAGGAGGTGCAGATGGAAATAGGTGGAAGCATTTCCATCGCCTGTACCACCATACATCCCACCGAGGATGCTAAATTAAAAACCTGTAAAAGAATCGAAGGATGCTAAGTATGGTAACTTTACACCCTTGTTGTCAGAAGAAGTACCATTTTTAGGAAAAGTTTTAGGGAAAATTACAGAACTCAAGTTCACAGATTATGACTTTAATGACAGGAATAAGTACCCTCATTTCGCACTAGACCAGTATTTGAAACAAGTGCACTACCTAGACAACAGAGTGACAAGGCTAGAAAATCAACAATGGGAAAATGAGTTGGAGTAGTCAGGAATATTAAATATGTTAAATGTGCTACACTTCGGTAGAAGTCTGGGGAACACAACGTGTGTGCGAAAGTTGCTTGTGCTGGTGCTCGATTTAGAATTTTGGATGGGAAATAAGATCCCTATAGACTCAATGTTGATCTGGAGGATCACGAGACTACCATACCAAGGGTGGAACCCCATGGAGGAGTTCGTTGGAAAAGATCAAGACTGCACTATAGTGAATAGTATGAAGAAAAAGTTTTGGCTAGAAAAAGGAAAGAGGGGATATGAAATCAATTCAATCAGTGACCAGGCATTTCACTTCGTAGTGCACATATTCGCTCGGAAGATCATGAGAAAGTGTTGGGCGAATGAATTTCCTACGTCGGTGGTTTCGTTAGTCGTGCAGTGTGCCAATGGGGTCTAGAATAACTGGGCTGATTACCTGTGCAAGTAATTTTTGGATGATTTCCGCGAAGTCCTGGAGAAAGGTACC
The DNA here is from genome assembly GCA_031772625.1 of Pinus tabuliformis. NCBI lineage: Eukaryota > Viridiplantae > Streptophyta > Pinopsida > Pinales > Pinaceae > Pinus > Pinus tabuliformis. Next base: position 1,512,264,970 of record CM062816.1, read on the forward strand.
ATATTCCATTGTGCGTGGTTAATTTTGATTATTGCAATGTTAGCATGTAGAGAGTTGGAAGATTCACAGTTCCCCCCAGTAGCATTAGATGTTTGTGAAGTCATGTGGTATGTCTCACTAGGTTTACCACCCAATCATCACGAGAAATGGAGAACAGGTTGTTCTTCATATTGTATCATATGGATTTTCATATTCTAGTGAACCAACACCCTCACCTCTCACCAAGCCTATACAAACAATATAGCGTTGTTACAAAGTTTAAGACCGTTTTCCATAAAGTATATATACAGGCTCGCAGATACGCAAAGAAGAAATGGCATACCTTACCATATTTGGTAAAAAAAGACGATCTCCTCCCACTAATACAATAGTGCCTAGCAGAATGGATGACTGCACTAGAGGTAGAGGTAGAGGTAGAAGATAGTGCAACAGAAGAGGACACCTCGCAGCATGGTGAAGTGAGTGGAAAGGAAAAAGATAAGGATGAGTAGGATTCAGAGTAAGAAGAGAAACATGATGAGGGTCTTCAGGATCCTCCTGAAGGAGATAAGAAAAATAAGGAGGATGAAAAGGTAGAAACAGAACAAGTTGCTACAGAAAAGAGAAAGGAATAGGGAAAAGCTGCCACAAAGATTGGGAAAAAGTAGAAGGCAGATAAAACGAATGATATCGCACCAATTGTCCTTACTGATGGGGACCTGGAGAAGATCAGAGATAGGATTTAGGAGGCGAAAAATGAATCTTGGAATAGAGTAGAATATCGTTGTGGTGCACTTATGAATAATGTCAAAGAGTGCATTGCAGAATTGAAGATATTGGCACAGATGATCATAAAACCAATGCAGATAGAAGAAAGGGTTGGAGTAGAAAGGTAGATAGAGCTTACGCTTGCAGTGAGGTTAACACAGATACCTGCAGGAGACCTATAGTTTGAATCCACCGAACTATAACAACAGGCTAAGGAATGTAAGCATGTCAATATGAACATTGCATTAGTGCCATTGCAAAGATTACATAAGCTGCACTTGGAAATTATAGAAGAGTTGAGGCTATGCGAACAACACACCTCACAACTAAATATTCAAGTAGAAAAAGAACAAGTTACACTTTGGTAGAAGCTTGAGTAGGTGATCCAAGAAAGGGATCAAGTAGCACAACAACACCAGAAGATCAAGGAGGCAATGGAAGCAACCTGCAAGGAAATTTTGGACCTTGATGAGAGGAAGATCCAGTAGAAGACAAGGTCGCAAAGCTCAGCCTTGCATTGAAGGGGTACAAGGAGAAAATTTCCGTAGTGCAATTCAAGTATGAAATGAAGATCAGTGAGATGCAAATGAAGTTGCAGCCAACTACGCCACAGGAAGTATGGGATCGGAGGGAGATTGACCTAAAGACTGCAATGGCCAGCATCTTCGCAACAGTGGCAGATTATGTAAAACTCTTGGATGAAAGTCTACAAATTTGGACTTCGCTACAGGAAAATCCAAATGTACATAAAATGCAGGAAGAAATGCAGCAGAAGCAACAATAGTTAGAAGAAATTCAGGCATCTGCGAAGAGCTTACCAATCTCACAGAAGAAAATTGAGGAGCTGAAGAAGGAAGAATAGGTATTAACAGATAGGACTCAGCCTTAACAGGATGAGGCCCTCCAAATATTGTAGGAAGTATATGAGAAGCTTCAAAAAATTTGACAGAGGGAGACAACGTTGATACAGAAGGAAACAGAACATGTGACAGAAGCATTGCTAGAGGAAGTGCGCATCGAGGAAAAGCAGGTAATAAAGACTCTATAGTAGTTCAACCAGGCCTACAACAACATCGCAACAAAAATTAGAGGCAAAGAAACTTAGTGACTCGGGACAAGTCACATGTGAGTATTGGGGGCCTATTGGGCGCAGTGCAACTTGGCCTAGATTTTGATGAAGACTCTGCATGTTGTGGAGTGGAGTGCACAGTGAAGAATGTAGCAGAGCGCGAAGTGGACCATCCATTGAAGCAATAGAGCACCAAAGTGGACCACACAATAAATATACCACATTGTATATGGGCTTTGAGGTGGTTCGGATCCCCTCCTTTTTGTAAAAAGAAAGTAATATTTTAAAAGATGAATGGTTTTCAGACCATAGTATCTTGTATTAGGGGAGTCCATGGTATATGGACCATGGTATTTTTATGATATTTCCCTCGATGTAATAGTATATATAGGGATCAATACTAAATAAGAAAATCATGCTTAGAATCACACCTTGAATTGATTGGTTGTATCTTTGTGATTTGTGGTTTGGGCAAGAAGGCAAGGTTCTGCAGCTGAGTGCGCAGAGGCCTAAGCCCATAGCTAAGTGCATGAACAACCTACAGCTGAGTGCGCAGTCCAAGATATGTTTTTTGTATAAATTTACTACTATAAGAAACAATTCTTATGGAAGTAGTCCCACATTGGGATGAACCACGGTAAAATATATGTCTTCATGTGTATATTTTCTTATTATCTGTTGTAGCATAGCAGTTTATTAGAGTTGCATTTTATTACAGTGCAATGATGAAATATGGGTTTATATGACATGTTTATGTGATTAAATGTGGCAAAGTGATTTATAAATATTAAGTGTAAGAAAACATAATAATACCACATTGCATCATCCCTCAAGGTTGCAGAAACCTGGTTATACATCCTCCCATAGTCACTTCGGGTGAGACTACGATCTTCTTGTAGCTCATTGCTGAAATGGCCAGTGATTAAGGGTTTTTTTGGTGCACAGTATAGATCAAACCTGGGTCACCCCAATCAAAACCAACAAAAGGTGATATGGTAAATCATTTACTAGGGGAATTGGAGCCTGATATTTCCATTGGATCCTTTAATACCTTCCTGATAATTTTTATTCCATGTGATGAAAACCTCTCGGAATCCATGGCCTCCTAGAGGTCATGATCAAGATAAACCTATGAGCATAGTTCCTTTTCTTGGGTCAAGCTCCTTAAAAATTGAAACAAGGTACCCCTCAAGCAGAGTTCTTTTACTATGTCAAGCTCGTTAAAAAATGAAACAAATCCTCTCCTAATGATTTGACTCTTTGACTATGATTTTGATTTTTATCTCAAAGATGTTAGCTTCATTTCATCTGCCCATAATCCTCTTCCTTCCTTCCTAGTGAACATATTCTATCAGTAACCAACGGTCTATTTGGGGTCCATGAGAAGAGTTGTCGGATGAAACAAAGACAGGGTGGCATGCCTTTACCCTTATGTTGTAGGCAATAAACCAATCCCAAGCATAGTTTCCACATGTTTCAAGCTTGTGTAAAAACGAAACCAATTCCAAGCATAATTTCCACATGTTCCAAGCTTGTGTAAAATGAAACCATCTTCAAGTATTCTCAAGCATATTTTTCTTTGTTTCAATTTTGTATAAAAATGAAACATATCCCATAATTTACCTCTCATGATTGACATTTTTATCATCATGTTTCTGCCATATGAGTCTTGGTTTTCTCATTCCATCATCACCATCTGCTTGGCTGATCATACACTTTCACTTGGTGTTTTACCCTTTCCTGGGGAATTTCTGTAATGAGTGGTATTATTAGTCTGCCTCTTGACTTCCATATGTTTTGAGTAGTTCCATCATGATCAGAAATAGTTTCTACCATTTATACCACTCCTTCCTCTAGTAGGCATTCCTCTTTAAGCTCTTTTCAGACTCCCAAAACATGAAAACATTGTCGAGAACTTGTCTTTTCAAACTCATTAAAGTAAATGAAAATATGTCTACCCAGTATAAGTTTAACCCTTTTCCAAACTGGATAGACTATTTATGAAAAATGAATACTTTAGTTGAACATGGCTAAAAGGTTCTCCTAGTTATTATTTTATGCTTTTTTGGGCCCAAGGGAGAAATTTATGAAAAGGAACATCTTGGAGTTTTCTTTTTTGTCTCTTTTTCAAACTCTCTAAGTATGAAAAGGAAGTCAAGCTATACCTTTTCTAGACTCGTAAAACTATTAAACAACATTGGAATCGTCAAGCATGATGAAACCGAACCACTCCTTCTCAAGGTTCATTAAAAATACTTATAAGGATTCATCCGAAGGATGAAATTATAAATCAAGCATATGTTATCCTCCTCAATATTATTAAAAATAAAGAGGTACTAGCCATAAATGGTTGGGAAATTGGGAAAAAAGGGAATAATACCTATTAATGGTAGTGAGTCACTCTTGAACATGACACTCTTTCACTTCATCTCTATGTTGATTAAACCTCAATGAAAGCCTTCATGATGGGTATTTGAATCAATGCTTCCAACTCCATGTCAGTGTTGCTGATATGTTCAAGAGAAAGTCCACCCTTAGGTGACATCTACTACAATACCCTTAAGCCTTACTTCATGTCTGCTTCTCCTGAACCAACTCTGCATCATCACATTCTATCTCAAATCTTGATACTCATTTCATGTCATTGATGGGGGATACTCAAGCCCCTCCTGGGATGGGTTGCTTCATGTCAACATCAACACATTATCCAGGAAGTTGATGTGGAAACTCCCTTTAGTGCCTTGGAGCTTGCATACATCAATTGAAAGTTTCCTCACTTTCAGTGACAAGTTCTCATCATTGGCCTTTGACTAGAGTATTTTGTGTGGTGTTCGACTTCAACTCATTTATTCACACCACATATATTATATTGTAGTACATTGATATCCATTATCATTATCAGTGGTTCCTCTCGCATCTGTTAATGACTTACATCATTGGCTGATAATCAGATGGTGTCTACCATGTTCGACTCTAGCTCATTCATTCACATGGTTAGACTCGTACTATCAAGTGATGAGGTAGAAGACCCAGATCTAGTTTCATCCATTTGGGATGCGATTTTAGGATTCATACAAGATATCAAAGTATGATGGCTATGATCATTTAGGAAGTCATCCAACATGGGTCCACCATTTGTCATTAGTGGATGTGACTTTGATTATTGTGCATTTAAATTGGCTTATATGTTGCGTATGGGTATGCCTACCTCAACAATGATATCATGATGATAATGTATTGTAATAGTTGATGATCTCGACCAATCTATTATTGATATAGACTTGTCACATGGTCAACCACTGCTTAAGACTTTTTACTTTAGGGGGCAATTTGTTGCAGGTCATTTTTTCACATCCAATTAAATGGCCTCAAAACAAGATCAATCAACATGCATTAACACTTTGTATTCATCCCCTTGCAAATAAAAGAGCATCTTCTCTCCAACATTTCCAATAATTTTAGGTTAAACAACTCAAAACATTAATTTTTGGCCCCATTGCACATAGCCTTCATGTAAACTGCACTGTTGCAAGTTGTACACAGAGAAATTGCACTGACCAACACATGTTTCCTTCACTGCAAGTGTGATGGCCCCTGGAATATAAGTAAAAATTTAAAATAATTTTGAATCTTATCTTTTTAGAAGCTTCTCGAGTGGTTTTAACTACTTATTGTTAAATCAGATCTCCAATTCCTACTCTTGAGGTTGTTAGCACCTAAATTTGCCTTAGGCTGAAGGAAGGCAACATTCAGGGTAACCACAAACCACGCTCGGTCTGGTAGCTAGCCCTACCAAAACAGGAGAGGGCTCTCTCCAGGTCACACTCAAGAAAATAAACAATAGGGTCTGAGATGACTCAAAAACGAATATTGATTTTAGGCTAGGTAAATGGATGTGGTAGAGGTATTTTGACAAATGACTGAGTTTTCTGGGATGTGTGGGACCAAGGAACAGCATAAGTAGAGAATTTAACTCAAAGATGCAGATTATTTCATGAGGAAAGACAGGTGGAAAGCCTAGCAATTAGATTCGAAATAACATGAAGTGGAGAGATTGTTTAAGAGTGTGAAAAGGGCATAAATACATGAATCCTTTTCAACAGAAGAAAATGTAGAACGTGAAAACTATCCCAAGGCAGAGCAGCACACTGAATTCTACCTTTTTACTTAGAAATCTTTCACTCGAAATGAATATGCATGAAAATATGAAACATAAAGAAGATACATTTGTTAAACTCACGCCACAGGAATCTCATGAACCAGAGCTGCAATCTTTCATTAATTCTCCGTCAAAATATACATTGAGTGACTGGGTTTATCTCCCATAGTTTCCCAGAAATTCCAACCCTTTACAAAATGACTCTCAATACAATAAATAAGCTTTGCCATGGGAAGGTTGATCAACCCAAGCAATGAAGAGCCAACCATCATCAGTTACATTTAATTTTCTATGAAGACCAATTAGAAAAAAGCAAATATGAGCATAGATTTTGTGGGTGGTTGTTTGCCTTCATTTGGCCACTTGGATAGAAGCCAAAAATGCTTTTTAAACTTTTCCTTTAATGCCGAGAAAAATGTATTGTAAATGGGCGGGCCCACTTGGAGAAAATTGTGAATTGAAATTTCGCGAAGCAGGGGCAATTTTGGCCTTTGGGTCTCTATGCGCTATGCCAAAAACTGTATGCGTCGTGCTACTTTGGAGATAGTGGAATTTCTGAATTTGGTGCCCATTTTCCCCTCCAAAACTGCAATCTCCCAAGACTGCTTCCTGTGTGTCAAAATAGGGGCAGAGAGGTCATTTTTTTGGTGTTTTTGACCTCCTGAGGACTCAAAACTGGCCCAAACATCTAGGAAATGCACCAACAGTCATGATTTTCCATGGAAAATCCAAAAATGCAAACCTTTTTTCATTTGGAGCTCCCTATTGTAAGTGCGCGCTAGGTGGCGCGGCGCACAGGGAGAAAAACCCTGTTTTTTGCACAATAATTTCCAAAAACATGAAAAATGCCCCAAATTTCTTGAAATTTGGGCTGGAGCTTCCTTATCAAGTATTATGCTGGGCCAAAGAGGCTTTGGCCAATATTTGAAGTCGATCGAGCTCCCTTTGCCTCTTTTGCTTCTTGATTGCCTTCCTCAATTTCCCTTCAAATTCCTGATTCGGGCCTTGCACACTTTGTTTCGTGCCATGTAGTGGAAAGCCATGTGTCTTAGCAATGCATGGTCCTTGTCGGCCTTGTCTAGCAGCCTCTCTAAGTGCATGTTAACTCTCTCGAGATTGGCCTCCCGATCCTCATTAATCTCTTGCTCCAATGATGTGAGCTCAACTCTTCTCCTTTGTGCAGCTTGGCGATGCTCACGAATGTTTTGTAGCTCCATGATCGCTTGTTGATCCTCCAATTGTTTGTTCCTTTGCTCCAGATATTTCATGTTCCATTTGGATCTTTCCAAACCAAGGGACAAGGCTTGAATCTCTGCTTACTGCTCCTGGATGATCTCTTTAAGCTGTGCACTTGTCGGTTTTGTATCTGTATCATCATCATGAAGGAGAACGAATTCGGTCTCTTGTTCACCTAATGGCTCACCTGAATGCCCCTCATCTTGCATTGGCTCCTTGCCTTTGTCCTGTTCCTGTGATGCTGATGGAGGAAGCGAGGCCCCTTCCACCCCGAGTGGAGATAACACTCGCTTTGCCACTGCAAACAAATGTCTAGTGCCTTTCTGATATGTGATGAGAACCGGCACACTAGCAGTCTCATGGCACTCATACCGATGAGAAGGTTCACCCTCATGTTTAACCTCTGTCACTCTCTATGAAGCTCTGAAGAAATCACGCGAGATGAAATCATCCCAAGTGATGCCTTGCAATCCAAGTTGATGAACCACCAAAATCTTAATAAGAGCAAAATGATAGACACTGTTAAGTTGCTGCTAAGGTGTTTTGCGTTGTATAAAGGTGGTCATCCTCTCTATGTTCCGGCAAATGAAATACGGAATGTTCATCATCTGTACCCTGGTGAAATGCAAGAGCAACCTGATGTGATAAGCATAAAGACAAGAGAATCGCCCCTCACAGCTGAAATATTTCATTATCAATCTCATTAGTGGAGCATATTCATCCTTCAGATATCGGAACGAGAATACTCTCTTGAGATGCCTTAGGAAACTGGTTTTGATGTATGGCTCATAATGTTGCCGATCAATTTTCTTTTTCTTGTGCCATGGTTCACCAATGTTCGGTATACCGGTTGCCAATGAGACGGATTCTGGTGTAAGTGTGAAGGTGACACCAGCCAAGATAGCTTGATCTCCGTGCAAGTGCAACACAAAAAGACAAGCCAACTCATGATGAAATTGTACACTTGCCACCTTTTGACAAAACTCATAGCATGATTGATGCTGAAAACATGACATAGCAAGAGGGCAGGCCTGCAATTCTGTAAGGGTGGTCGGTTCCTCTCTAACATGTCTGCCACTTTTATGAGGCCTCCGGGGTGCCTGTTCTTCCAAGGGAGAGTCACTTTGGGTTTCTACCTCATAGTCTGATGAATGCTTAGATGCCATGACTGCTATACAAAATACCCTGAAGACAAGATGACTGCTATACAAAATACCCTGAAGACAAGATGACTGTTGTGTATGAACTGTGTTTGAACTGCTCTTTTTGATGTGTTGAAATCTGCCACCAAGGGGAAAATGCAACAAGGGACTGTTAGGAAGGGGAATAATATGAAGGTATTAGGGACTATGAGGAGGAATTTTATTTAGGGAGTAGGGAGTTTAGGAGATTTTATATAGGGTAGGGTTTGGGGTGTTAGGAAAATTTATATGGGCTAGGGTTTGGGTTTTACCTTTAACAAATGTGTGGAGGGGATAGGGAATAGGATTTTAGTAGCATTTTAGGATAGGGAGAAATGGAAAAAGTGGAATAGGGAAGAAGGGAATGAGGGCAAGAAGGAAAAATGAAATGGGGGAAGAACCTTGGCACCAACTCAATGATTTTGTAACCCTAACAGCGTTTGCTTTGATGATTTTAAGTGGTAGGGTTTAAGAGTTTTTGTGCAACCATAAGCCATCATTTACTATCATCATACAAACATAAAAATGGATGCAACACTGAGAGATTGATCCCACCTGGCAAATCCAAAGGATTGAAGGCGATTGGTTGCAAATTCTGAGCAAAATTGGGCTTCTGTGTATATGCGCCGTGCTACTCCACCTGTGCGTCGCGCCCTCTATGTGCATTGCACCCATGTTGTTTAACATTGTGCAGTCGCGCCCAGTGCGCCGCGCTCCCTATGTGCGCTGCGCTACTCCACCTATGCACCGTGATCCAATTCTTAACACAATCCGGCCTTTCCAAATAGTAGTTTACTCTCCAACCTCCAAACTCGACTTTTCTATGAGATTTATGAATGCAACTTGACCCAATTGATTTATATAACTTGGAGAAATATGTTGCAAGAGTTGGATTTGATTTTTCCTTCTTCCAAAACCCATTTTGTAATGTTTTCACTTTGGCACTTTTTCACAACTAATACAATTCTGCTTTTCACACTTCTTTTTTATTTCTTTGACTAAAATGATGAAATTTTTTGGCGATTTTTTGTAGGGGTAGTCGACATGGAATTTGGCTAAGGAGACCAGGGCTTCTCTTGGAGAAATCCACTGAGAAACTTTCGAAATTTTTTACAAATGACAAACTGTTGACTTTTCTTCAAAACAAAGTTTTGAAGAACAATCGTATTCTATCAACATGACGATGAAAATATTTGAATCACAACTTTATAAGAGCCTCCCTCTGGCCTTGCTAGCTTTATTGGACTTTGTTTGAAGACCAAATGACTAATCCCTAGAATTAACGACCGAAATGACTCTCGTCCACTAAAAGATCAAACATTGACTGTCATGGACTTTAATACACGTTGATGAAAAGACCTGAGCCAGCAGGTACAAGACATGAGGGGAATGAATGGTAAGGCCCTTCCGTCAGGTTATGGAATGCCCCTAGCGAAATGCAGCTAAGTGAATGGAGTGAGACACCTAAAAATGAAATGCAGAAAGAGTTTTGATCTTTGACGGAGGACTGACAAGACCGACTGTAACAGAGGTCTTATCTCTTATCCTTAAAAATTATACCCCCTCTAATGTGGACATAAGTCCTAAAATGGTAAAGCCCAAACCACCTCTTTTACCTTATAAATTGACTGCCTCCCATAGAGTTTTGATTGGATTTTGGAGACTCTTAATCATGACTTCATGTTGTTGCTTTGTGCCTAAGGATCCATTATCCATCCATGCACCTGAGTTTTGATTGAAGGCTTGCTTTGTGACAAAGTAAGGACAAGATAGTTGGGAGACATCTACATGGTCAATATTTATAAATGGTTGTAATTTCTCATACTTTCATTAATAAAAAAAGCTCTTTGTTTTCCTATACTTATGTCTCATTGATGCATATGTATTACAATGCCTTCTTGACTCTTTGTTTAGAGATATTAGTATAAGCTATTTGTATGTTGTAGTTCTCTTGCTTGTTTTAGTTGTCTTGTAGGTTCCATTTATAGCATTTGGAATTGGAGCTAAAGTTTGTAAGAAAGAAGAAGAGGAGAACTTGTGTTGGACTTCAGGTAGGTCTTTCCTCCATGTTCTAATTTCTATAAGGAAAACATACGTCTTTTTGTCTCTGTTTTTCTAGATCAAGCCACTAGATCTGGAGAGTTCACTTTTTTCTGCAGAAGAGAATTATACATCAAACACTAAGGAATCCAATGAGCCTCTATACTTCACTCGAGATATTCCCAAACTACTCATCTCTGCTCAAAACTGAAAAAGGATTTTTCTTTTCATCTTGCATGTGTATTTTCTTCTCTTATACTTCTCGGCCATCTCTTCAACGCATTGTGTTATATGTTCCCACATTGTGTGTGCTCCTCTTTGTGCATACATCTCTCCTATACTATTAATAATGTAAAATCCCCCTTCTCCCAGGTTTCGTGCATTCTCTGCTTTACATGAGCTCCCTCCATCTCATTGTGACTCCCCCTTTTCCCCTTCACCTACCATTTTTGGCTCCTCCCACATTGCCTTAAATCTGTGTTGGTAATCTTCCCACATCCCTTCCATCATGGTGGTCATTCCTCAACTGATTGATGGAGCGATTGTCATGGAATTTGTTGGTTCCTCAAAACCTACCATATTTCAATCATTGCTTTCACAAGTGATCTTAGAGGATGATGTTGATAACCTATGACTCAACTCCAATTTTCCCAAGCACCTCTTTCCCCAAAGATTTGAACCCATGTCCCATATCTTAGCCCATTATTAAGTACAAAAAAATTATTAAAATATTTACAATAGGGAGATTAACTAGGGGTGTTTACAAACCACACCCCCTTGGAGGAATACCGTCCTCAATGTTCTACATCCAAACACAATTAAAAACATTATTTAAACCAATTAAAAGATCGCAGTGAGATTTTTATACACAACTCTATACAATTATTTACAAAATTATTTGTATTTTATTAACCAAAAAACAAAAATGGATATTCCATTGCACCTTGACTTGCTTTATTACTCGATCCCAGAGTGTGATCTATCTCTGATCTAGGATGCATAGAGGTTTTGACACGAACTCTCCCTCTATTTCTACCTATAACACTATCCAATCAATCACGTGATTAACATATTGTACATAGGTTTTGAGTAAAGAAACATTAAAAACATTATGAATTTTTATTTTTGGTGGCAAGGCCAGCTTATAATACATTGGCCCTATCCTTTCAAGCGCTTGAAATGGCCCACAAAACATGGTGCCAACTTGGCACAAGACCCAATTTTTAAAGAACCCTTCTTGGGTCTAAATCATAGGTAAACATGCTCACCTACTACAAATTCCTTATGCACTCTATGCTAATCTGCATAGCTCTTGTTCCTGCCTTGGGCCACCTTTAAATTCTTCTTGATGGTTACCATTTCTTGCTCCATTTCTCTAAGCATATTAGGTCCAATGAGGACCCTATTCATTGTATCACTGCAACTAATAGGAGTACAATATCTTCACCCATAAAGGGCCTCAAATGGAATCATATTTAAGGACTCTTGATAACCATTATTGTAATCAAACTCCATAATTGGTAGAAACTATTCCCACTTCCCTTAATGATGCATAACATACATAATGAGCATGTCCTCAGGAACCCTGTTTTTCCTCTTGGTCTTCCCATATGTCTATAGATGGTATGACGCGGTAAATGTCAATTTTGTCCCTAGGCTAGAAAACAATTCCTTCCAAAACTTTGAAGTAAACTTTGTATCTCTATCCGAGATAGTTTTCTTTGGCACTTCATGCAATCTCACAAATTCTTTTATGAAAATTTGAGCCACATAACTCGTTGTATGAGTGGATTTTATATCTATAAAGTGAGTCGTCTTTCCCAATTTTCTACCACAAACATGATGGCATCATGTTGTTTGGATGTTTGTGGAAATCCTATAATAAAATCCATTGAAATTATTTCCCATTTCCATTTATAAATGGAAATAGGCTGTAATAATTCCACTGGATGCTTGCATTCAAAATTTACTTGTTGACATTGAATGCATATAGAAATAAAATCAACCACTTCCCCTTCTAAATTATGCCAATCAAAAAACTTTTTGATGGTTATTAATGTCTTTTGATAGTCTGCGTGGCTACAATATGGCTTTGTATGAAATTATTTTAATATGAGCTTCTTCAAGTTGCTCTCATTTGACACAGATTCTATTTTTGAATCTAATCAGTCCATCCTATGTGAGGTAAAATATCATATATTTCTCACCTTCAGACTCTTGCCGTAGGTTTTCTTTTAATTTTTGATATTTTTCATCTTGTTGCCTCCCAATTTTAATTTGTTCCTGGAGATCAACCCCATAAGAACTTATGGTTGATATATGGCATAGCTGCAACCTCCAATTGAGTGCATCAAAAACTTTATTTTCCTTTCCTTTGATGTACTTCATCTCAAAGTCAAATTCAATAATGGTGGCTAGCCATCTAGCTTACCTAGAATTTAACTTTGGTTGGTCAAATAAATATTTCAGACCCCCATGGTTTGTCATCAAAGTGAATTTCCTTCCAAGGAGATAATTTCTCCACATATTCAGTGCATGAATGATAACAACCAACTCTAAATCATGAGTCACATAATTTTTCTCGTGCTCATTTAACTTCCTTGATTCATAGCACACCACTTGGCCATCCTCCATTAATACTCGTCTAAGTCCTTATTTGTAGGCATATGTGAACACTACAAAGTATTTATGTGGGTATGCTATTCTGAGTACAGGTGCATGAGTTAACAAATACTTCAACTTCTCAAATATTGCAACACATTCCATTATCCATGTTGTAACATAAATGGTTTTGATAAGTTAGATATTTATAAAAGAGGGTATAAAAAAATGAAAATATGAAAATTTTAAAAAAGTGATGAAAAGAAAAACAATTGTACAAGTGAGCAAGCTTAAATGCCACTAGAAATAATTCATGTTTGAATCATATAGTATAATCATGATCAAGAATGTTAAAATTTATGTTTCTAGATTAGGAAATAATACAATGAAATTGTTTAATCTTGGTTGAAATTAGAAGATAAGATAGATTAGAGAAAAAGGTGACCAAAGATTTTAAACTTGGTCAATTTCATTTTATGCATTAGAATAGGATTAGAATTACCGTTAGGAAATAAAAAGAGGGTCTACTAGTTCAAATGCGCCCTTAGGATATATTAATCATGCTTTGAAAGATTAATTTTGGCTAAATAATGAACTAATCATGTCATTTAGACATGATTAGCAATTTGTAATATGCATTAAGCGTTGGGTTAGGACACGACAAGATGTTTTGTCAGCTTTTGATATCTTAAAGGCACTTTTCAACGGCCATCATTTTCCCTGCCTGGATCAATGACAGGGAAGCCACTTCACACCACCTCATCCCATTTCTCGTTAATGACAAGGGGGGTCCAAAAAGTGATATTTATTTTCTCAGGCCCAAACCAACGTGGCACTTCCTCGCGACTTCGCAACCCCCTCACTGAAAACCCCTTACTATCACTCCCCCCCTCTAAAATCCACATATCACTCCTCTGCTCCCACCAATGGTCACCACGTCACTTCTCGTACTTTAGATTTTGCTAATTACACCACACTACTTGTCATTCCTCCATTTGCTCACATCAAATCATGTTGCTATCTGCCCATTATATCATATTTGTTGCAAATTTTTGGTTGCCCATTAATTCACCTTAATCCCATTCTGTAACGACTTTTAATCGCAATGGTAAGTGATCAAGTCTTATAAAATCCACCTCGTCTCATCCCGCGTGACTCTCCTAGCTGCGTTGTTACTATTCTTAATTGCAGGTATTGTTTTAGCTCTTGCAACCCCTACTATTGCCAACACCTGTCAATTTCAATAATTCATAGCCCACTACCATTGACAGAGTTTCATCACCTATCCAGGTATCTATTCAAGCCAAAGCTCTGTTATCTTTTCCTTTTCAAATTCCTCAAACATGGCACCAAAGGGGAAGGGCCAATCCTCTAGTAGCGAATAAAAAAGTGAGGATAACCCTAAAACCCCTACTATCCTGGACCTTTACCATATGCCATTAGCAGACCAATATTTCAAGATTGCCAATATCGAGTGTGAATTCGACCTGTTTGAATTACATCACTAGTTGTAGCAAAACTACCTAGACCAACAAGATGAGGTTAACCCCTGGGAATCCTTGTTGCTTATGTTAATTTTTCCAAAGACACATTATTTCCTTGATCTGGTCATGTGGTGTCAAGCTAGATACAATCCATTGCAAAGAACCATTGTGGCCCAGAATGGAGACACTCTGATCTCAATTGCACCTGAAACCATAAACCATATGTTGCTAATTCCTCAAAATGACTACCTCGACCATTTTTTTGTAGATGTTCTTATGGATTTGTATCATAAGCTAAACTTTCCTTATAGAACCCATATTTTAGAGATTTTACTTCCAGAAGATTCTCAGCTTCCTAAGAAAAATCCCCCTTATCTAGCTTCTATGTTCCCAGAGAAATCCAAACAGATCATTGCTTTAGTTTCTTGCCTTTTAGGTTATTCATCAGACCAGTGGGTAGATGAGCCTATTCTAGGCTTTCTATCTATTTTATCTAATGAACACAAGCCAACATTCATGTTTAATTTTAGTCAATTTCTGGTTGATAATATGCATGAACAAATGATGAAGATTACTACATAAGGCATGTTTAATTATGCATCTGTATTAGTATATTTGTTTCTTTTTTAGGAAGGATATATGTTTCCTATAAATCTACATAAACAAGATGATCAAGGCATCAATCAATCAATGATATTATGGAATTCATTAGTTAGGAAAAACTCAACAGAGTTTAAATTTGTAGACTTCATAGACAGTTTTGTTCATATAGTTGCAGGGCTTCTTAGCTGTCAGAGTGAGTCACGGATCAGTTCAGAGATTAAAAGGGTTTTGCACTTGAGTGAGCACACAAAAACTAGAGACTGTTATTTATACCATAATTATACAGAGAAAAGGGTATAAGGATGTAAGTTGGCTCCCTACAAGTTACCTAAATATGTTCCAATGAGGATTTTCTCTCTTGAATACATAAGGCAGATGATCAATATGGATGAAATACATTATTCTCAGGTAAAAGAAAATCCTAATTTAAGATTAAGATCAAGTGGGACCATTCATATCTAATAGAAAAACAACAGGAGATGAGGCTGACTCAATCCTCAATAAATTCAATTTCTAGCCCAGTTTCACTTGGTCATATGATCCATTCAACATTATTTCTAATTTAAGGGTGGACCTAAAAACCACACCTTATAATCATACCCCAAGACCAGAGATCGAGAAGTTTATGAATCAAGACTAGTGGGAGGAAAATACACTACAAGAAGCAGAAGATCAGATTCTGTCTACAACCACCCTCCACACTCCAGTACCTCAGGATAAACAAGGAAAAAGGCAAAGGGAAGAAACTTCATCTCCAACATGTACATAAATAAGTGCCCAAGAATTCATCATTCAACAGAAAAAGAAAAAGACACATCTCAAAGATGTCACCATTTAGAATGAGGAAGAACAACAAATTATTGCTATGAGTGGTTTACAATTTTCCACAGGATCAGAGGAACTCTTGCTTGATACCCCATCCTCCTCGGCCTCATAGAATCATTCATAAAAATAATGTTCAATAGAATTGGGTGAACATGATGATTCGAATAACTTCAGTAAGTTTTTGTAAATTAAGCAGAAAAATGAAACACTCAAAGCCAACATCTATGCTTAGTTTTGGAAGCAAACTTCTACCTCCCAGCACAGGTTGTTAACAACATTTGATAGTGAGAAAGGAAGGATGCAAATGGTATTCTTACAGGATCAAGTACCATCTCTGAAAACCCCTGCAAATTATAAGAAGACGATTTTCTCATTTGATGCAAAACAAATGCATCCCATTGATCAAATGGATATGCATAGAGAGTCTCGAGAAATTATTTTCTCCACCATGATAAATATTTATATAGAACTTTCAAAGTTAAGGAAATCTCTCACCAATTTCTAGACACAATTAAAATTAGCAAAAATTTCTTCATTAGCAAAAGACACTAAAATCAAAACATTGGAAGATTTGGTAATCAAGCTGGTTTATGATCCCAGTGATGTCAAAGAAATGGAGGAGATCCTCAAGAAAAAGAATGCGGACATAGAAACACTCAGGAAACAACTAAAGTTACCTTCTACAGAGGATCCACAAACAAAAGAGATAGAAGAAAGTGAGAAACATAAAGAAGATATGCTCAAATTGATCATTGAGAAAAATATACAGATAAAAGAGATGGAGGAACAGATAGAGAAGCTACTTAAGGAAAAAGAAGAGGATGCATAATTGACTATAGCTCTAGTAACATCCATACCCATTATAGTTGCAGGCACAACAGGGGATTCAACATCAGCACCAGACGATTTGAACAAAGTTATGCAGGACTTGTCTCTTCAGAGACAAGAAAATGATAAGCTCTTGCAAAAGCTAAAGAATCTAGAAGCATAGAAGATAAAAAATGATACCCTCTTGGTGGAAGATATCCAAAAATCTCACCAACTTGCCAAGAATATTGATCAAGTAGAAAATCAGTCACTGATGGCTCACACCTTGGCCCAAGCTAAGGAAAGGATTTGGGTGGATATAAATCATGCCATAACTGATATTTGGCCATCTATTCAGATTATTTTTGAATAAGAAGAGTTAATTGACAGGTGCAAAAAAACCATTGAACAAGTTAGAACATCACTGGAACAAAAACCAGTTGAGGCTACATCCATGATCAGAGTGTTGAATTCAAAGATTAGGTCAAAGTTAGAGCAAATTCAGATTGCAAATAGAACAAAGACCATCCTAGAAATTAAGAAGGTTTTATATAAAAGGAATTAATGACTCAGTTGGAGACTAAGTGTGAAGCTGTCGAAAATGTTTTCTAGAGATTTCATACTAAATTTAATTTGTTGAATCAAAGAGGATTGTCAGGGTTAGTGGCACCCAATGATAGATTAATCAACTTGGAAGATTACTGTGAGAAACTTTACACTATTTCGATAGATACATTCAAGTTTGCAGGTATTAAAGGACATGTTACAAGTAAAGCTTTCACAGAGGCCTTGGAGTTTGATTTAACTCTAAACCATGAATTCAAACAAATTTTCATCAACAAACCAACTTTCGAGAAATATACTGAAGTAGATGAAGTTTATAGAAAGCTAATAAATCTTTCTATACCCAATTATGAAAGGTGGGATCAATTGTGTGATATTATTAAGTAAATTGTTTTATCTTCAATATCCAAACAGCAAGACAACACATTTTGGGGCCAAGTCATCAACCATTTCCTCGAAGATAATGCCAACTACCTCAATAGTTTAAGAATTCCTACATTTTTGTACTATTTTTGTAATCAGTTAGATGTTTCTAGAATACAAATATTTTTGTATAAATATGTAACAATTTGATGTATTAAGGGTTGGACCCTTTGAGGATTTTTCTAAAGCAAAATTGTACCAAACTGAAATGGCTTCATATTAATGAAAGGATTATGGATTTGCTTCAAACAGCTTGTCACTTTGCGATTTTTTCTTATGTGTTCACTTCATTTTGTTGTTCTACACATATTTAAGTTTTGTGAAGAAAAATGGGTAAGGGAAAGTTGAATACCTATCTATATTAAACCCCCTATGAAGTTATAAGCTATTTTAGAGATTAGTTTATTAGACAATTTGTATTTATAATCTCCTCTACATTTATAAATTGTCAACCAACTTCATAAGATTAAATATATTTTTTGGGGCTTTGTTTAGTTGCATGCTTTCTTATGATTAACTAAAAATTCAGTTTGAATATTTAGGAAATCATAACCTCTTACATTTCTTCCTTTCCACACACATTTAAATCAAATTAATGTTCAGAGGTAAAGAATAAGAGCTTTCTTAATATTTTGTATTAATAAGGCTTAAGCACTTGCCTTAATCTTCTCATAACATTGGTCATCCAAAAACTTTTAAAATAACCAAACATTTTAGATGCTCTGGCATAATTAATTAACCTAGAGTTATCTTAGAGGACAACATCATATTGGCTCCATTGCCGGGGAATGAAAATTGAAGTATTTTCCCTGGGACAATGATAGAACTTTTCCTTTAAGGTGAATAAAGGACTAGTAGGTTAAAATATTTCACCTAGCGACTTCACAAACCCAAACTGGATCCTTCAAGACATACCAGACCTCATTCTGATTCTGAAATTGTTCCTTCGTTATCTGATCTAGAGAGACTGGTAAGAGAAGCATGTTTAAGCAGAAGACTTGAAGCTTCTTCCTGTTTTTCTGTACCACTACAACGTGAGGATATTTCAGCCTCTGATCCCTTTAGGTCTGTTCCATCATCTTTAGATTTGGTTGAGTTAACACCTAGGGTATTAGAACTTCTATCCAAAGGAGTTGATATGTAGTCAACTCTTTTAGTCCAATCACTAGAATCATATCAAATTCCTAAATTACCTTTAGAGTCACCTAAGTCAGAAGAAAATTTGGATGTACATTTACCTGAGTTAAAACCTACTGATTTTATCTCTCCAACTGTTTATACTTTTCCATCTACTTCTACCCAACCTGAGGAAATTTTTTCTGTATCTTCAAATCCTTTGTTTGAAAACAAAGAAGAAGTTGAAACAAAGGTCCAAAAGTTAGTCATCAAAACACCTTTAAAAACTTTAAGGAATCCTCCACCCTCTTTTCCTCCTCCACCTACTTTTACACCTCCATCTTCACCTACAACCTCATCATCCTCTACCTCATCCTCTACCACATCCTCTATTGGTTCATCTTCATCTTCAAGTATGGCTACTTTTCAGCCTATTGTTCAAGCTAGGTATGTTGCTTTACATATTCCTAATATACTCAATAATTTTCCTGATGGGTATTTAAAACATCTACCAAGGTTTAATGGAGAAACTTGTTTGTCTGCTGAAGATCATTTAGTTTCCTTCTTGGACTTTTCTAATAACATGAATATTGAGCATGAAAATGTGTATATGATATTGTTTGTTCAATCGCTAGAAGGGAATGTCAGAATTTGGTTTAGACAACTTAGACCAAATTCTATCCGACCTTGGAATGAATTAACTACCATATTTAAGAATCAATGGGGGGTTAAAAAGGATCATGTATATTTTCTTACATAATTTGAAGAACTGAAAAGAAACCCCGGTGAGCCAGTGGCTGATTTCATAAAGATATTTAATAATCATAAAATCCCACATGATTGTAAACCACCAATAGCAGCAACCAAAGTTAGATTTTCCAAAGCATTTGAAGATGATTTTGCAGTTATGCTTAGGGAAAGAACATCTCATACCTTAGAAGACATGCAAACAAATTCCATATAAGTTGAAGCCAATAGGTCAACATCAAGTAAACTTAAAGCTAAGGCGTAAAAATATGAAAGGAAAATGAAAGCCAAGGAAGAGGGTTCTTCCTCAAAAACTAAAAATGAAGATCAAAAGATATATTAACTCACTTCATTGCTTAGAAACCTTTCAAATAGGATTTCAAAAATATAAGCTCAACCTAGAACAATTCAACAAACTGTTGCTAGATCTCAAACTCAATTTAGGAGAGCTACCCAACCCCAAATCATACAAAGACCAAATGTTGATCAACAAATTAAACCTTCATTAATGATTGATGATCAGCAACATGAAGACATTAGCCCTTTGATTATTGAGGATATCAATAACCTTGATCATTAATCCGTTCAAAATGATATTTTCTCTCTTCCTTTAAATTAATCTTCTCAGCAAGATGAGTAAAACTCACAAGTTTCAAAATATCAACCCTTTTCTGAGTTTTAATTGTGGAACTGAATAGAAGATATGATTTAAGACCAAGGTCGGGACCTGGTAGACCTCCTAAAAATCCCATCATAAATGAACCACAAATTAAATCTACTGAATCTCAAACAAGAACAATCCAACCATTGAATCGGCCAAATGAAACAAATTCAATTGCTAAAATTGTTCTAACCACTTTCAATGTTGAAAAGGAATTAGAAAGAGTCAAAATACCCATTCCTTTGTTTGAACTTTCAAAGAATCCAGGTTATAGAAATCAAGTTTCCAAATGGATCTAGTCATCAAGTGTTGATGCTGAAGGAGATGTAATAAGCTTACAAGTTGAAAAAATTTTAGTAGTATTTGGTCCCATCTTAGATATGATTGATGAAAATGTAACACCCTTCTATGTCACTTTAAAGTTCATGATTTTTTATTATACAACTACATGTTAGATTCAGGAGCCTCCCATAATCTGATGCCAAAGGTAATCATGGATCAAATTCAATTAGAGGTCACCTGATCTTATCATGATCTATATACTTTTAATTCCAAGAAAGTAGCTTGTCTTGGACTTATAAAGGATCTAGTGGTCACTTTAGCTCAAATCCCTAGTAAGAGTGTGGTATTAGACATTATAGTTACTGATATTCCTCCAAAATTTGGCATGTTATTATCGAGATCATGTTGTGCCAAATTAGGAGGAAGTCTTAAAATGGACATGTCTTATGCTACCATTCCTTTATATGGGGGTGAACATCTTAGGTTATATAGAGAGGTAAGATTCATGAATACTGTTTGCAAATTAGATCAAGAAAGAAATCATCCCATTTATGCAGTAGATCAAGATTTTGGATGTTTTGAATTATCATCAAATAACTTACAAAACACTCATCTTAGCATTGAAAACATTGTAGATAAACCAAAGGCTATTAAGACTGATATTTGGAGGTTATACTTCGATGGTTCTTGTTCAAAGGAAGGAGTTGGAGCTAGTGTTGTACTAGTTTCACCAGAAAAAGAGAATATAACTCAATCCTATAAGCTTGAATTTGATGTTACAAATAATGTAGCAGAATATGAAGCTTTCCTTCTAGGATTGGAATTAGCCAAAAGTCTTAAAGTGAAAAATCTAAGTGTATTCAGTGACTCAGAACTCATTGTTAAACAAGTAAGGAATATTTGTCAAAAAAAACATCCTAGACTTAGATCTTATAGAAATGAGGTATGGGACTCAGTGGATAATTTCTTTCAAGCATTTAATATCAATGATATTCCAAGGAATGAGAATATTCATGCAGACTCTTTGGTTGTTTCAAATAGTTCTTTTAAAATTCATGATCAAATGTTCGTGCAATATCAAATTCATGTTAAATATATGCCTTCAATTACTGATAATCTTACACATTAGCAAATATTTGATGATGATGAACAATTGAAGTGATTTCTGCAAGTAGTTGATGAATTTTCAGACTTACAAATTGAAGAAGAATAGTTGGATAATAATGAACTGAATAAGGAAAATCAAACTTCACAATTAGACTCAAGAATTGGTGATCATAACATCATTCAATTATCTAATAATTTCATTCCTAAGGGCTTAGTTCCTCTTGAAAAATTGTTTGACCACAATGATGTTCCTAAAAATCCATTATCAAATTCACCAGAAGAAGATATAGAAGAATGTAATATTGGAACTTAAGAAGAAATCAGAAATATTAAAATATCTACATCTTTACCAATGGAAGTGAAAGGTAAATATTTAGACCTCCTTAAATCTTATAAAGATGTTTTTTCTTGGTCCTATAGTGAGTTGAAGACATATGATACAACACTCATTGAACATAAAATCCCTTTAAAACCAGAAGCTAAACCTTTTAAGCAAAAGTTAAGGAGAATTAATCCAATCCTTCCTCCTACCATTGTGAAAGAACTTAAAAAACTACTCTATGCCAATATCATAGTTCCATTGAGGTATTCTGATTGGGTAGCAAATTTTGTTCCAGTAAGAAAGAAAATGGTGAAATCAGATTATGTGTACTGATATCAGGAACTTAAATAAAACATCTTTGAAAGATAATTATCCATTACCCAAGATGGACCAACTGCTTCAAAAAGTTTTAGGTGCTAATAGAATTTCTATGTTAGATGGTTTTTCTGGACACAATCAGATCATGGTGAGCCCAAAAGATAGAGAGAAGACAACAACTCTTTGGGGTAAATTTATGTATGCAAGGATGCCTTTTAGATTAACCAACGCTGGAGTTGCCTTTCAAAGAGCTATGGATTTAGAATTTATGGGTAAGACAAATAAATTTGTTGTCATTTATCTTGATCATCATCTGACTGTATTTCCTGGTTCTAATAAAAAACATTTAAAGCACTTGAGGAATGTTTTTGATAGGTGTAGGAAGTTTGGAATATCTCTCAATCCCAAAAAGTCCATGTTTGCAATCAAAGCAAGAAAATTCTTTGGCCATATTATTTCTAAGGAAGGAGTGGTCATTGATCCCATAAGATTTTCAGCTATACAAGCACTTTCATTACCAAGGAATAAAAAGGAAATTCAGGTTGTTCTTGGAAAAATAAACTTTTTAAGGAGATTTATTCCTAACTATGCTAAAATAGTTAAGGATATCAATGATATGTTGAGGAAAGATCATGAAGTCAAATGGATGTAGAAATTTTGAATAATATGACACTTATTCACAGAGATTATCCCGATTATACACTATTGCAGAATGCATGCATAATACATAACCTTCTCTACGTTGATCATCAATTTAGCAGCATTAAAAACAATGAAACATCAAATCGCATGCACACATTAACACAGTATGTAACCCGGGGAAAGCATACATCTGAAAACCCCACACTATCTGTATATTATAATGATTGAGAACATGTAACAATACATAGTACAATACTCCTCACAAGTACTTAGTACTATCTCCACCTGTTACACACAAACTAGCTCAGATCTGAATCAATCACAGGTTCAAATCTCCTCCGCTGCTTGCCTGCCTCCACTGCGCAATCCTGCATGAGAATAATGATGAATGGCTGAACCAAACTCATATTTCCTTGGCTGGACCACGCAATCCTCATTGGCATTACTCAATCTCATTGATTGTGCAAATCTCATGCACAACTATAGTCACAACTGACAGTTGTCTTGCCCTTTCACTCACCTCTAACACTTGTCTCCACTAAACTGTCCATGCACTGAGTTAACTGATGTATTATTTAGTTGCTTTATGAGTTAATAATTAGTGAATTAATTAATAATTAATTCACATCACTCATCATTAGTGTATTCTGTAGTTAGACTAAATAAAACTAGTTCAACTAAGTCAAACTGAACACAATTCCATCAACTCCTCAATCAACTCCACCAAACTCAATCACTTGAGTTCTAACTGAAGTCCTGCATGCAATAGCTCAACTGACCCACAAGAAAAGTGTATTTCCTTCTGACAGCTGCATGTGCCACATCTGTAGCTCAAACTGAAGTGCTCCAAGAGGATAAGATAATGTTTATAGTCCAAATATTATTAAGAGCTAATAATATTCAACTGTTCTATTTTTAGCCTGGCAGTCTAAAAATAGACTCCGCCCATATTTCTAAAAATAGAAGTCCATCTATTTTTACCAACATGACCAATCATCCACAAATAGCATCCTGCAACTCATAGACCATGATCCATATGTCTAAAGATAGACTTTGCGCCAAAAATAGCCTGCGGGCCCACTTAGTGAAGGCAACTCCTTTCCACTAAGCTCCATCATATTGTTGCATTTTCAACACTCCCTCTCAACAAGATATGGATTATCTGCAACCCCCATCCTGCAACTCTGGAATATTCTACATGCAACACATTTGCCTGGTCCACTTGCTCCAACAACACTTGGAACAAAAACACTCCCAATTGACCACTCTATTAGGCTAGGAACATACTCTAATGCTGAAGCTCTACCTGCTGCTGATAAGTGCTCCCTCTCTGACATCTATGCTACTGTAACATCTCCATGCATCTCGCACCATTGCACACTTCTCTGTGCCACCTAGCACTGTGCAAAACACTTGTGCCTCTCGCATTGCTGCAGCCTGCTAGCTATGCGCTGTCCTGGGATTCCCTACACTGTTGCTCTCTCTGTCACTCCATCCGCATCTGTCTCTACCCAATCAGTCAGTTCCTGCTACTCCACATCAGGGCTCCCGTAGAAAGGTCTCATCCAAGAGGTTGGGTACCTCAAGGATCCTGCCCCTCCTCCTTGGGACGATCAATCCACATCACCCCGCCTCCTACCTGGAGGTATGGATGCATGCAATCCCTCTGCCCACATGGCTTGAAGTTTCCCCCTACTGGAGGTCTCTGCATGAGTATATGTCTCTACTCGATCTCCTCTCAGCTTCCCTTGTTGTGGCTGCTCCATAACCTCCTAAAGTTGCTGCACCAATCATGGCTCCTCCACAATCGTCTGAGACTTCTTTTGGCTCTGCATGTTGAGAGGTAATATACGCTCCCTCTCAACCACCAAGTCTCCATCAGTTGCCTTGCTGCTCAAGGCTTTGCATGCATCTTGAACCTCAAGAGCATACAGGTTCTTGACCCGTGAACCAATCTGCTTCACCTGTCTAGTGATTATGTGTCTAAGGAAAACCTTTCCCTTACTGAAGACTACATCATAGCCTCTGTCTTCTAGCATCACGATCAAAACCAAGTTTCTCTTTAGTCCTGGTACATACTTGACATCGGTCAAGGTAAGGCGAGCTCCATGCTCCCTCTGAAAAATAACCGTGCCTACACCTGAGACACGATACTTCTCATCATTACCCATCCCTATGAGTATCTGGAGATCTTTCTCCTCCAAAGTACTAAACAAGCTTTTGGCACGGGTCATGTGGAAATAAGCTCCACTGTCAAGAAACCAACCAATTCCCACCATGGATGAAACCATGCATGCGAAGAGTGTGAAATCCAACTCAAACTGCGAAGCAAGTGCCTCACCTTCAGATCCTTCCCCGGATCCCTTCTTGGATTTCTTCTTTGGGCATTTAGTAGCATGATGGCCCAACTCATGACAACGAAAGCATCTCACCTTCGACTTGTCAACCTTCTTCCCATCATTGGAAGAACTGGATTCAGAAAGAGAACCCTTCTCCTTCGCCTTCTTTGCTTTGGCAGCCAAAGCGCAATTTTCTTCATTAGATGCCTTTGATGAAGATCTGTCCCTAGTATTCCGCCTGATCTCCTCTTGCACAAGATCTGACCAAAGTCTCTCCCATCCTGGCAATTTCTCCCAACCATTAACAAAGTCTTGATAGGAATGCCAACTATTCAGAAGACCAAGGAGAGCCAAGCTCACCAAGTCCTCATCATCGAAAGTCACCCCCACACTTCCCAGCTCATCCCGACATTGGGTGAACTTCGTGAGATACCTCGACATATTGTCTCCATTCTCACACTTAATGTTTCTGAGTTTATCCTTGAGTGCTAACTTCCTCTGGTCACTCTTGCATTGGAATAGATCTGTCAACGCTTTCCACATCAAGTATGGAGAAGCCTTTCCATGCAGGCTGGACACAATGTGATCCTTCACGCCCTCCAACAGAATCCTTCGACTCTTTGCTGTCTTCTTTTGCCAAGCATCAACTTGAGCAGTATCAGTAGGCTTTGGGACCTCAACCTTTATGAACTCATTCAGCCCATTGTCATCTAACACCACCTTCATCCTGTCTTTCCATGCAATATAATTCGAGCTGCCCTCAAGAGCATACTCCAATCGTAATCTGTTGAAAGACATTGCCATGTTGATACCAAGAAAACACTGTTGCAAATTTGAATTCCACCAACTCAAAACTCAACCGCCTTTGATCTAGAATTCGTGAGAACAAATTATTTCTTGTACAGAGATTGACTGTATGGGATTTTACCAGATATTTCACCTTCCAAAAGAAGGATGAATCCAGAGGCTACCTGGCCCGATTACAGACTCTGCCTGAAGAAATAAAATGTAAACACTTTCTGAATAATAGATCTGATGATCAACCTGGCTTTGATACCATGTAGAAATTTTGAATAATATGACACTTATTCACATAGATTATCCCGATTATAAACGATTGCGGAATGCATGCATAATACATAACCTCCTCTACGTTGATCATCAATTTAGCAGCATTAAAAACAACGAAACATAAATCGCATGCACACATTAACACAGTATGTAACCCGGGGAAAGCATACAGCTGAAAACCCCACACTATCTGTATATTATAATGATTGAGAACATGTAACAATACATAGTACAATACTCCTCACAAGTAATCAGTACTATCTCCACCTGTTACACACAAACTAGCTCAAATCTGAATCAATCACAGGTTTGAATCCCCTCCGTTGCTTGCCTACCTCCACTGCGCAATACTGCATGAGAATAATGATGAATGCCTGAACCAAACTCATATTTCCTTGGCTGAGCCACGCAATCCTCATTGGCATTACTCAATCCCATTGATTGTGCAAATCTCAAGCACAACTATAGTCACAACTGA
Organism: Pinus tabuliformis; assembly: GCA_031772625.1. Taxonomy (NCBI): domain Eukaryota; kingdom Viridiplantae; phylum Streptophyta; class Pinopsida; order Pinales; family Pinaceae; genus Pinus; species Pinus tabuliformis. The sequence goes on from CM062816.1 coordinate 1,512,291,792, forward strand.
CAGGAGTCTTGCCCTTTCACTCACCTCTAACACCTATCTCCACTGAACTTTCCATGCACTGAGTTAATTGATGTATTCTTTAGTTGCTTTATGAGTTAATAATTAGTGAATTAATTAATAATTAATTCACATCACTCATCACTAGTGTATTCTGTAGTTAGACTAAATACAACTAGTTCAACTAAGTCAAACTGAACACAACTCCATCAACTCCTCAATCAACTCCACCAAACTCAATCACTTGAGTTCTAACTGAAGTCCTGCATGCAATAGCTCAACTAACCCACAAGAAAAGCGTATTTCCTTCTGACAGCTGCATGTGCCACATCTGTAGCTCAAACTTAAGTGCTCCAAGAGGATAAGGTAATGTTTATAGTCCAAATATTATTAAGAGCTAATAATATTCAACTATTCTATTTTTAGCCTGGCAGTCTAAAATTAGACTCCGCCCATATGTCTAAAAATAGAAGTCCATATATTTTTACCAACATGACCAATCATCCACAAATAGCATCTTGCAACTCATAGACCATGATCCATATGTCTAAAAATAGACTTTGCGCCAAAAATAGCCTACGGGCCCACTTAGTGAAGACAACTCCTTTCCACTAAGCTCCATCATCTTGTTTCATTTTCAACAATGGACAATTACAACAATGGACAATTACAACAAGATTTTCTTTTTACCAGATTAAAAAACTATTTCTGAAGCCTCAATACTGGCCAATCCAAACTATTCTAAACCATTTAGCATTTTTTCCTTTAACTCTGAAACCACCTTAGCTATTGTTCTTTTACAAAAAAATGACAATAGAGATGACCAACCTATTTCCTTTTTCAGTAAGTTATGAGATATGCTGAACTAAAATATGATATTACTGAAAAAACATGACTATTTCTTAGTTCAAGCAAATTTTAGAGTCTATATCCTTCATTCTTCCAGTCTTGCCTATGTTCCCAATTGTGTTGTTAAAATTGTATTAACTCAACCTAATACTGATGGAATAAGAGGAAGATGGATTACTAAGATATTATAATTTAATCTCATTATCAAAACTACAAAGTTTGTGAAAGGTCAAGGTTTGGCTAAACTCTTAGCGGAGTCAAATTGTAAAGTTTTGGGGATAAATTTTGTTTTGGAAATTTCAATAGAGAAGAACCCACAAGAACCTTCTCAAATTTTAGCAGAAAAGAATCCACAAGAACCTTCTCAAACTTTAGTAGAGAAGAATCCACAAGAACCTTCATCTTCAATTCAATCAATTCCTATTCATATTTATGAGAAATTGTTGTTATCTGAATGGTACACTGATATTGTACATTTTCTTAGAGATTTTGAGTGTCCATATAGAGATTTTGATTGTCCATATGAATTTACAAAGAATCAATGCAAGGCACTAAAGTTGAAGGTCATAGAATATTGTATCATCAATGCAAATCTGTATTGGAAAGACCCACTCAACATCCTTTTTCTTTGCTTGACAGAAAGTGAGACAAAAGGAATTAGTGATCAATTTCATGCAGGCATTTGTGGAGGAAATTATGCTTGGAGAGATACAACATATAAAATTGTGAGAGAAGGATTTTATTGGCCCACATTGTTTGCACAAGTAAGAGCAAAGGTTAGAAGTTGTACCCAATGTCAAATGTTTGTTGGGAAGCAAAGAATAGCAGTACTTCCTCTACTAGTTCAAGCACCTTTCCTACAATGGGGACTGGATTTCTTTGGAGAAATTCATCCACCATCAAGCAGCCAACATAAATGGATATTCCCTACCACAGATTACCTTACTAAATGGGTAGAGGCAATTCTAGTTAGGAATGCAACTTACACTGTAGTTATTAAATTTATTGAAGAAAATATACTATCTAGGTTTGGATGCCTCCAATAGATAGTTACAGAGATTGCAACAACATTAAACAACGTCAAAATGATTGAATTTTATCAAAAATACCAAATTTTGTTGCATCAATATACCCACTACTATCCACAGGGAAATGGACTGGCAAAGTATTCAAACAAGAGCCTGGTTAAAGTCATTAAGAAAACGCTGGAAGACCACAAAAGGAGTTGGGACATCCATCTCATATATGCAGTTTGGGAAAATAGAATATCTCCAAAGAGGTCAACAGGTAAATTTCCATTTCAATTTGTTTATGGTAAAGAAGCCATATTTGCTACACATATAGCTTTTCCTCTTATGAGATTTTTACAAGAAGAAAATGAAGAACCTGATGATTTTTCTAAGAGAATCAATCAGATTATAGAACTTAATGAAAATAGAGATGAAGTTCATTATAAACTTTAGAAATATTAGAACAAAATGAAAAGTCTGTTTGATAGAAAAGTTACAGAAAGAGATTTTAAAGAAGGAGATTTAGTATTAAGATGGGATGCAAGAAGGGAAGATAAAGGAAAACATGGAAAGTTTGATAATCTCTGGTTTGGACCTTTTAGCATTGCAGAGGTTAAAGGCAACAATACTTTTATCTTACAGAACTTGGAAGGACAATATTCATCATTGTCTGTCCAATGGGAAATATTTGAAGCATTATATCCAATATTGATATTCCTTCATTCATTCATCATTTTTACATCACTGGATTGTTTTCTATTTTTAAGCAGTGTGTGATTGTTTTCAGCAGAGACCCCATTAGCCCAAGGAGAAGGCATATGGATCTACAAGTTCTCTGCATCATGTAGGAGGAAGTAGTCCCTAGTTGGAGCCAATGTTGTAACATAAATGGTTTTGATAAGTTAGATATTTATAAAAGAGGGTATAAAAAATAAAAATAAAATAAAAAATTGAATAAAAGAATGAAAATATGAAAATTTTAAAAAAGTGATGAAAAGAACCCCATGAAAATAAAATCAAGTGTACAAGTGAGCAAGCTCAAATTCCACTAGAAATAATTCTTGTTTGAATCATATAGTATAATCATGATCAATTGTGTTTAAATCTATGTTTTTAGATTAGGAAATAATTCAACCAAAATATTTAATCTTGGTTGAAATTAGAAGATAGGATAGATTAGAGAAAATGGTGACCAAAGCTTTTAAACTTGGTCAATTTCATTTTATGCATTAGAATAGGATTAGAATTACCCTTAGGAAATAAAAAGAGGGTTTGCTAGATCAAATGTGCCCTTAGGATATATTAATCATTCTTTGATAGATTAATTTTGGTTAAATAATGAACTAATCATTTCATTTAAACATGATTAAAAATTTGTAGTAAGCATTAAGCGTCGGGTCGGGACATGACAAGATGTATTGTCGGCTTGTGATATCTTAAAGGCACTTTTCAATGACCATGATTTTCCCCGCCAAGATCAACAACAGGGACATCACTTCGCACCCCATCATCCCATTTCCCATTAACGGCAGGGGGGGGGGGGGGGGCGAAGTGGAGGGGTTCCGAAAAGCGGTATTTCTTTTCCTGGGCCCCACACAACATGGTGCCTCTTCTCGACTTTGCACCCCCCTTGTTGAAAACCACTTAACATCACTCCACCCCTTCGAAATCCGCCTATCACTCCTTCGTTCCCACCAACAGTCACCATGTCACTTCATGTACTTTACCTTCTGCTAATTACACCGTGCCACTTCTCATTCCTCCATTTTCTCACATCCAATTCTCGTTTCTATCTGCTCGTTATACCATATCCGTTGCAAATTTCTCATTGCCCATTAATTCACCTTAATCCAATTCTGTAATGGCTTTTAACTGCAATGGTAAGTGATCAAGTCTTATCAAAGCCACCTCGTCTCATCCCACGTGACTCTCCTAGTTGCACTCTTACTATTCTTAATTGCATGTACTATTTTAGCTCTCGTGACCCCTACTATTTCCAGCACCTATCAATTTTAGTAATTCACAACCCACTACCATTGACATAATTTTATCGCCCATCTAGGTACCTTTTCAAGCCAAAGCTCTATTATCTTTTCCTTTTCAAATTCCTCAGACATGGCACCAAAGGGAAAGGGCCAATCCTCTAGTAGAAAATAAAAAAGTGAGGATAACCCTAAAACCTCTGTTATCCTGGACCTCGACCATATGCCATTAGAAGACAAATATTTCAAGATTTTCAATACCGAGTGTGAATTCAACCTGTTTGAATTACATCACTGGTTGAAGAAAATATACCTAGACCAGCATGATGAGATTAACCCCTGGGAATCCCTGTTGCCTATGTTTATTTTTTCACAGACACATTATTTCCCTGATCTGGTCATGTGGTGTCAAGCCAAATACAATCCACTGCAAAGAACCATTGTGGCCCAGAATGGAGACATTTTGATCTCAATTGCACCTGAAACCATAAACCAGATGTTACTAATTCCTCAAAATGACTCCCTCAACCATTTTTTTGCCGTTGTTCTTATGGATTTGTATCATACGCTAACCTTTCCTCATAGAGCCCAAATTTTCAAGTTTTTCCTTCTAGAATATTCTCAACTTCCTAAGAAAAATCCCCCTTATCCAGCTTCTATGCTCCCAGTGATAGCCAAACAGATCATTGCTTTAGTTTCTTGCCTTTTAAGTTATCCATCATATCAGTGGGTAGATGAGCCTATTCTAGGATTTCTATCTATTTTCTCTAATGAACCCAAGCCAACATGCAAGTTTAATTTTAGTCAATTTATGGCTGATAATATGCATGAACAAATGATGAATATTACTACAGAATGCATGCTTAGTTATGCATATGTATTATTCTATATGTTTCCTTTTCAGCAAGGTGATAAGTTTCCTATAACTCTACATAAACAAGATGATCAAGGCATCAACCAATCAGTGATGCAGTGGAATTCGTTAGTTAGGAAAAACTCAACAATGTTTAAATTTTCAAACTTCATAGATAATTTTGTTCATATAGTTGTAGGGATTCTTAGTAGTCAGAGTGATCCAAGGATCAATTCAGAGATTAAAAGGGTTTTTCACCTGAGAGAGGAGACAAAAACTGGAGACTTGTATTTATACGATAATTATATAGAGATAAGGGTATATGGATGTGAGTTGGCTCCCTAAAAGTTGCCTAAATATGTTTCAATGAGGGTTTTTTCTCTGGAATACATAAGGTAGATGATCAATATGGATGAAGTCCATTTTGTCTTATGTAAAATAAAATCCTGATTTAAGATCAAGAGTCAAGTGGGACCATTCATATGTAATACGAGAACAACAGGAGATGAGGCAAAATCAATACTCAAGCAATTCAATTTCTAGCCCAGTTTCACGTGGTCATATGATCCATTCATCATAATTTCTAATTTAAGGGTGGAACTCAAAACCACACCTTATAATCATACCCCAAGAACAAAGATCGAGAAGTTTATGAATCAAGACCAGCGGGAGGAAAATACACTACAAGAAGCAGAAGAGCAGATTATGTCTACAACCACCCTCCACACTCCAGTACCTCAGGATAAAGAAGGAAAAAGGCCAAGGGAAGAAACTTCATCTCGAGCATGTACAGAAATAAGTGCCCAAGAATTCATCATTCAACAGAAAAAGTAGAAGACACATCTCAAAGATGTCACCATTCAGAATCAGAAAAAACAACAAACTATTTTTATGAGCGATTTATAGTTCTCCACAGAATCAGAGGAACTCTTCCCTAATACCCCATCCTCCTCGGCCTCATAGAATCATTTATAAAAATCATAGTCAACAGAATTGGGTGAGCATTATGATCCAAATATCTTCAGTAAGTTTTTGCAAATTAAGCAAAAAAATGAAACACTCAAAGCCAACACCTATGCTCAGTTTTGGAAGAAGACTTGTATCTCCTAGCACAGGTTGTTAACAACATTTGATAGTGAGAAAGGAAGGATGGAAATGACATTCATACAAGATCAAGTACCATCTCCAAAAACCCCTACAGATTATAATAAGACTATCTTATCATTTGATGCAAAGAAAATACATCCCATTGATCAAATGGATATACATAGACAGTTTGGAGAAATGGTTTTCTCCACCATGACAAATACTGCTATAGAACTTTCAAATTTAAGGACATATCTCACCAATGTCCAGACACAATTAAAATTGGACAAAATATCTTCATTATCAAAGGACACTAAAATCAAAACATTGGAAGATTTGGTAATCAAGTTGGGTTATGATCACAATGATGTCAAAGTAGTGGAGGAGATCCTCAAGAAAAAGAATGCAGACATAGCAGCACTCAGGAAACAACTGAAGTTACCTTCTACAGAGGATCCAAAAACAAAAGAGATAGAATAAAGTGAGCAACATAAAGAATACATGCTCAAATTGATCATTGAGATAAATATACACATAAAGGAGATGGAGGAATAGATAGAAAAGCTACTTAAGGAAAAAGAAGAGGCTTCACAATTGACTATAGCTTCAGTAACAACCATACCAATTATTGTTGCAGGGATAGCAGGGGATTCGACATTAGCACCAGATGATTTGAACAAAATTATGCATGAAGAGACAAGAAAATGATAAGCTCCAAAAAAAGCTAAAGAATCTAGAAGCAAAGAAGATAAAAAATGATACCCTCTTTGTGGAAGAGATGAAAAAATATCACCAACTTTCCGAGAAGATTGATCAATTAGAAAATCAGTCACTGATGGATCACTCCTTGGCCCAAGCCAAGGAAAGTATTTGTGTGGATATAAATCATGCCATAACTGAGATTTGGCCATCTATTCATATTATTTTTGAACAAGAAGAGTTAATTGACAGTTGCAAAACAACTATGGAACAAGTCAAAACAATATTGGAACAAAAACTAGGTGAGGCTACATCCATGATCAGAGTGCTGAATTCAAAGACTAGGTCAAAGTTATAGTAGATTCAGATTGTAGATAGAATAGAGACCATCCTAGAAATCAAGAAGGTTTTACAAAAAAGGAATTTAATGACTCAGTTGGAGACTAAGTGTCAAGCTCTGGAAAATGTTGTCCAGAGATTTCATACTAAATTTAATTTGCTGAATCAAAGAGGATTTCTAGGGTTAGTGGCACCCAATGTTAGATTAATCAACTTAGAATATTACTGTGAGAAACTTTACACTATTGCAACAAATACATCCAAGTTTACAGGTATTAAGGGACATGTTACAGGTAAAGCTTTCATAGAGGCCTTGGAGTTTGATTTAACTATCAAACATGAAATAAAGCACATTTTCATCAACAAACCAACTTTCGAGAAATATAATGAAGTAGATGAAGTTTATAGAAAGATAATAAATCTTTCTTTACCCAATGATGAAAGGTGGGATCGATTGTCTAATATTATCGAGTAAATTTTTTTATCTCCAACAAACAGACAACAAGACAACACATTTTGGGGCCAAGTCATCAACCATTTCCTTGAAGATAGTTCCAACAACCTCAATAGCTTAAGAATTCCTATATTTTTGTAATCAGTTAGATGTTTCTAGAATCCAAATATTTTTGTATAAATATGTAGCAATTCTATGTATTAAGGGTTGAACCCTTGGATGAGTTTTCTAAAGAAAAATTGTATCAAACTGAAATGGCTTCATATTAATGAAAGGATTCTGGATTCCTTTCAACCAACTTGTGACTTTGTGAGTTTTTCTTGTTGGCATTTTGGCACAGGTGTGGCGCTATGATACTGGTGTTGTCCTTGATGGCAACTCTCTTTGATGACAGATCTCCGTTCAGACTACAGAATGAAAAGAAACCTCATATACGCAGGTTAATTAAGTCCAAGTTGCGTATACACGCTGGTGATATGCATACTAAGTCGCGTATACGCAGGTGATCTATATACGAAGGCGCGTATACACGCAGATGCATGAACAGAAAAGGGCGTATATGTCGGGAAGCTTCCCTTTGGTCCGTGGTAGTTAGTCCTCGGTACTTGAGCCTATGTATTTGGACCAATGTATCTCGACAGACGTGTTGATCCCTAGTTTCTAAGTTGATGGTATTGGATTTCTATGGTTTGGCCCTTGGTATTGAGCAAGGCCTAAGGCTATATAAGGAGAAGAAGATCATTAGGCATATATATCTTTTGAAAGGGCTTGAATATCTGAAAAAGAAAGAGATCTGGTATGCAGGTTTTGGGTTGCTTGATCTAAGCTAAGGAGAGATCACTTCGGTTGATGGAAGACTAGATCTAAGGATAGATTGGGATCTAATGATTTGAAATGCACTATTATGATATGGTTGATTATGCGTATTTCTAGATCTGCATACTGACGCAATGTTATGTTCTGGGTCTAACTAATGTCTGGTACAGCTGCAAGTTGAGAGAATTTATTTTTAGATCTGTACGCAAGTTGGATTCGGTAAAAGAGCGTGTATACGCGGGTTTCTCTCATTGAAGTAGCGTATATCTTTTGGAGCTTGATTTTTGGTTTACAGTTGGGTCTGACTGTTATTGCAGAGTTCTGTAGTCTGCTCTGTGTTCTGGTAACTAGTGTTTGACAGGGTTTCAGTGGTTCAGTGATTGATGATGCTAGTTTTGTGCTTCAATTATCTGTTGTGAAAGTTGAATGAATTGTGGTCTTCAGATTGTAATGTTGTGCTTCAGGAATATCCAGTCTGAAAATGTATGAAAGGTGGTACCTGAAGGAAAGAAGATTGTAGGCCAGCACCTACGTACTAGTATCTTGGCTAGTACAAGAGCAAAGGGGGTTGGAGCTCCCTTCCAAGGAAGTTTGGAGAACGAGAGAAGGTTGTAGCCTTCTGCAGGTTGTAGCCTGCGTACTGGTATAAGGCTGCACCAGTACAAAAAGGATTGTAAACTGAAGTTTCATATTAAAGAAAGATAGAGACGACTTGCAGCAGGTGGTTTTCACCCACATTGGGTTTCCACCTTATATCATGGTGTTCATGTGTGTGGTTTTTGTGTGATCTGTTCTACTGCATCTGTTTACTCTTAATATGGTGAATAATGTCCCTATGCACTTAACTGAAGATAAACTGACTGAATTATAAGATTTCTGGTTATACGTTGTTTTCTTTAAACACAGTTGCGTGTACACGCTGGTTCACTTAACGAAAGTAGCGTATATGTTTCTGAGCATTGAAAAAGTTTTATAGTTCTGATAATACTGATTCACCCCCCCTCTCAGTATTATTTCCAACAATTGGTATCAGAGCAGGTCCTTCAGAGAAGCTTGACCGCTTGAAGGTAGATCGTTCATCATGAGCAACTACGAGAAAGAAGCATCAATCAGGCCACCGGTTTTTGATGGGACAAACTTCAATTATTGGAAGGTAAGAGTTACTGCATATCTTCAATCTCTTGGTACAGAAGTTTGGAACATCGTAGAGACAGGCTACACTTTTCCTTCAGCTACTCCTACAGATCCAGCCGAGAAAAAGAAATATGAAACAAATGCGAAAGCAGTCAATACTCTATTGGGATGCATCTCTCAATCAGAATTCATGAAGGTAATGCACTATAAATCTGCAAAAGAAATATGGGACAAAATGGTCACGAGCTATGAAGGAGACGATCAGGTAAAGCATGCTAAACTTCAAACTCTCAGGATTAAGTATGAGACTCTCAGAATGTATAATGATGAAAGTGTGGCTAACTACTTCCTTAGGGTAGATGAGATTGTCAATTGCATGCAAAACTTGGGTGAAGAAATAAAAGAGGCTATTGTAGTTGAAAAGGTTCTAAGATCTTTGTCCCCCAAGTTTGAATCTAAAGTGTCTGCCATAGAAGAAAAGGAAAATTTGCAAATTCTTACTATGTCTCAGCTTCACGGAATTCTAACCGCTTATGAAATGAGAAAGGGAGGTCCATCAGACAGAAGAGAAGCTGCCTTCAAGGCTTCAGGCAAAGAAGACTATTATGAAGCAAGTCACCTGCCAGAAGATGAAGAAGAGGAATCAAATTTTGTCAGAAATCTTCAAAGGGGTTCTGGAAGTTTCAGAGGTAAGTTACCTTTTAAATGCTTTGCTTGTGGAAGAGTAGGTCATTATGCTGCCAAATGTCCTCACAAAGATAAGAATGACAAGGGAAAGGAACCTGTTAAATGGAACAAGAAACAATATGAAAAGAAGAAAAGCTACTACACTCATGAAGATAGTGATAGTGATGAAGATGAACAAGGTAATAGATATAAACTTTTAATGGCTTTTGAAGATGATGACTACATGGATGCTATAGATGTAGAAGGCTTTTATGAAGAAATGAAAGATCTCAAAGTTTGTTTAGAAGAGAAGAGTGTTATTATTGATTCTCTACAATGTCAACTAGCTGAAAAGGAAAAACATCTTGAAAAATTGGAATGTGAGATTGTTTGTCTTAGAAAGGAGATTGAGAAAACCAAAGCAATTAATCTTAAGTTTGTTAAAGGATCTGAAACCTTGGATGAGATTATCAATGTGCAGCGATCTCCTCTGATCAAGACAGGTCTTGGATATAATGGAGAAACATCTCAAGCCTCTACCTCTAAAAGTTATCTTGATGCAGCAAGGAGAAGCGAGCAAAGGCCAAATAAAAGTCATCAGGTGAATCAGGGACAGTTTACCTCAAGAACAAATAAAGACCATCAAGAAATTCGGGGACAAACTGCCTTAAGGACAAACAGAAGCTACAATCAGCCACAGGTAAAATCTTCCCAATTTTCTCCAAGAATGAATAGAAGCTACAATCGGTTGGATGATAGATATGATTATCGCAGAAGTTTCTTTAATGGCCAATGCTTTTCTTGCCATAACTTCGGTCACAAAGCAGCTCAATGTGTTGCCTACAAAACAATCATGACTAGAGAAGCTCAAAAGCAAGGGAGAATGACTGGAATCATGAAAAGGACTTATAACAACTTTTCGGTTCTTGAAAATGAAGTTGAATGCTCTATTTGTAATAACTTTGGTCATGAAGACTCTGAATGCAGGAGCAGGTTCCGGAAGACAACTCAGAAGGAACAAACCTCAAATGTTAGAACATGGAGAATAAAAGAATCACAACCAGAAAGATGTGGGATAGCCTTTTATGCAGAAGGTCAAGAAAGTCTATGGTACATTGACAGCGGATGTTCGAAGCATATGACAGGGGACAAAGAAAAGCTTGAGTCATATACCGCATTAGAAAAGGGGAAGAAAGTTTCTTTTGGGAACGATATCTCTGCAGCCATAAAAGGAAAAGGTGTTGCTCCGTTGAAAGAGAAGGTCAAAGCAGGAAATGTTTTATATGTTGATGGATTGAAGCATAATCTTCTGAGTGTCAGTCAGATGTGCGATCAAGGAACTGAGGTAATATTTAGATCAAATGGATGTTGTGTTCGCGATCTTGATACAGGTGAAAGAGTGATCAAAGGAAGAAGGACTCCAAATAATCTATATATCTTTGAGGAAAGACAACAATGCTACTTAAGCAAGGATGATGAACATTGGCTATGGCATCGGAGGTTGGGGCATCTAAGCTTTTCACAAATAAGGAAAGCATGCAAATATCAGGCAGTTCGTGGTCTTCCAGATATCAAAATTCCAGACAATACCATATGCAAATCTTGTCAGTTTGGAAAGCAAACCAGAACTAACTTTCCAGAGAAGGAAGGATCAGCTAGCATGCCTCTCGAGCTAGTCCATACAGATGTATGTGGTCCATTTAGGAAGAGGACACCTCGAGGAGAAGAATATCTGATATTATTCATTGATGATTTCTCCAGATTTGTTTGGTTAGGGCTCATGAAGCACAAAGATGAAGCATTCGAAAAATTCAAATCCTTCAAAGCCTTGGTTGAAAATGAATCAGGACACAAAATTAAGTGCCTCAGATCTGACAGAGGTGGGGAGTTTACCTCAAACGAATTTTTCGATTTCTGTGAAGAACATGGGATAAGAAGAGAATTCTCTACAGCTAGAACTCCTCAGCAAAATGGGGTTGCGGAAAGAATGAACAGAACAATCCAACAAATGGCTCGTGCTATGCTTGATGAATCAGGTACTCCCGCAACCTTCTGGGGTGAAGCTGCACATGCTGCGGTTATTATTCTAAACAAAACAAATGTCCGAGTAAACAGCACTCAAACACCTCATGAGCTCTGGAGTGGTGAGACTCCTTCGGTGAAGCACTTCAAAATCTTTGGGAGCAAATGTTATATTAAGAATACTGATGAGCAACTTGGCAAACTTGAACCAAGAGCAGATGAGGGCATTCTTCTTGGTTATTCTCCACATAGCAAAGCATATAAGTGCTACAATAAAAGACTTGGCAGAATTGTTGACAGCATTGATGTAGTGGTTGATGAGAAGGGATATATTCCTAGGCAAGTTCATCATGAAGACATTGAAGAAGATGAAGGCTACCCTCAAAGACAGAATGATGAAGAAGAAGAACCTCAAGAAGAACCAGAGGAGCAGACAAGAATGGAAGAGAAGACTCCATCCAGATATGTTCAAAAGAATCATCCAGAATCTCAGATTGTGGGGCAGAAAGAAGCAGGGGTACAAACAAGAAGGACACTTGCAGAAGCTTCAAGCTATTTGGCATTACTCTCCTCCACTGAACCACAAAATGTGAAAGAGGCATGCAAAGATGAATGTTGGGTCAAAGCAATGGATGAAGAACTTGAGCAGATCGAAAAGAACAACACTTGGGAATTAGTTCCTAGACCAAAAGATAAGAATGTAATAGGAACAAAATGGGTCTTCAAGAATAAATTGAATGAAAATGGAGAAGTAATTAGGAACAAGGCTAGACTTGTTTGTAAAGGGTATGCGCAGCAAGAAGGAATAGATTTTGAAGAGACCTTTGCTCCTGTGGCAAGACTTGAGGCCATCCGAATGTTCCTTGCTCTCTCAAGCTTTCAAAACTTCAAGGTATTTCAAATGGACGTGAAATCAGCCTTTCTGAATGGAGACTTAGAAGAAGAAGTATATATTGAGCAGCCAGATGGTTTCATTCTTGGGAATGATCCAAACCTTGTATGCAGACTGAAAAAGGCTCTCTATGGACTCAAACAAGCTCCAAGGGCTTGGTACTATCGGTTGGACAAATATCTTCACCAACAAGGCTTTTCAAAAGGATCAGCAGATAGCAATCTCTATATAAAAGTTGAAAATAACAAATTGCTAATTCTTGTTGTTTATGTAGATGATATTATCTTTGGCAGCAATGAAGAGATTATGAGTCAAAACTTTGCCTTGGTTATGCAGAAAGAATTCGAAATGTCACTACTTGGAGAATTGACATATTTTCTTGGATTGCAAATCCAACAAAATGAAGGAGGTATCTTCTTGTCTCAAACCAAATACCTCAAGCAGATCTTGAAGAAGTATGGCATGGAAGAGTCAAAGCCAGTATGTACACCCATGGTTACAGGATGCAGCCTCAGTGCAAATGATGAATCAGCAGCAGTTCACCAACCCACTTATAGATCCATGATTGGGAGTTTGCTCTATTTGACAGGTACCCGACCAGATATTACACATGCAGTAGGAATTGTTGGAAGATTTCAAGCCAACCCAAAGGAAACTCATCTTCGGGTAGTCAAAAGAATCTTCAAGTATTTTCAAGGGACCCAAAACTATGGCTTATGGTATCCTAGAAATACAGATCTCACTCTTCATGCTTACACAGATGCAGATTGGGCTGGAAGTGTGGATGATAGGAAAAGCACAAGTGGTGGTGCTTTCTTCATGGGTTCCAGATTAGTATCTTGGTTCAGCAAGAAACAGAGTTCGATTGCCTTATCTACAGCTGAAGCAGAATATGTGGCTGCAGCATCTTGTTGCACACAACTTCTTTGGATGATGCAGACCTTGCAGGACTTTCAAATCACTTGCACTCCACCAGTCTCTATCTTATGTGATAATACAAGTGCAATCAGCATTTCAAAGAATCCAGTCATGCACTCAAAGACCAAGCACATACCAATCAAGTACCATTTTCTTCGGGAACAAGTGCTTGAGCAGAAGGTCAAGTTGGAGTATGTTCCTTCTAAGGAACAAGTTGCTGATATTCTCACAAAACCACTGCCCAGGGAAACTTTTGAATATCTCAGACAAAAGCTGGGAGTAGTTGATGCTTCATCCTGCTGTTAAAGCTTGTCTGTTCTACAGAAAAGTTGGTATACGCAAGTTACGGAAGGGATATCCGCGTATATACGCTGATCTATGCGGGGTAAGTCGCGTGTATGTTGTACGCTTGTTGCAGAAAGTATATCCGCGTACATACGCTTGTTTATGCAGGATAAATCGCGTATATGGAGTTCTGAACAGCAAGGGCAAACTCTGGTTTGAAAAGGTCTGAGATGGGTATGTCAGAATTCTTCAGACACAGTTTCAGGAGGTGCAGCAGGCACAGGTTCAGGGGGAGCAGCTTAAAAGTCTCATAAAGCATTGTTGGCATTTAGATGTTTTGGTTGTTGGTTTCAGGAGAAGGAGCTCAGAAAGAAATCCTGGTTGCTGATCTAAAAGATGTTTATCAGATGCTGTTGGTGACTTTCATAAGTCTTGGTCTAGATCTGTTGTTTCTATGTCATGTATCTCTTTTGTGATATCTCTTTTATGGTGTCAAGGTCATGTAACGGCCTATGTTGGTTTCCCCACTATGCCTGGGATGAATGATGTAATATAATTGGTTGTTTCTGATGTGTCCCCTCTTGGTAGGGAGTATGGATGTATGTATTGAGTCTTTTGGTGATAGGAAGGTCCCTTATGGTGTATAAGTCTTGGTTCTCTTTGAAGAACATCATTTGCAGATCTTGCCTACAGTCAGGGGGAGCATTCAGCACAGCCAAGCAGAGGTATCAGCATGTACTCAGGGGGAGCACAGCCCTTTGCCCTTGATGACAAAGGGGGAGAATGATTCTAAGGAGCTTGAGGTTGCCATCAAGTCCAAAGGGGGAGATTGTTGGCATTTTGGCACAGGTGTGGCACTATGATATTGGTGTTGTCCTTGATGGCAACTCTCTTTGATGACAGATCTCCGTTCAGACTACAGAATGAAGAGAAACCTCATATACGCAGGTTAATTAAGTCCAAGTTGCGTATACACGCTGGTGATATGCATACTAAGTCGCGTATACGCAGGTGATCTATATACGAAGGCGCGTATACACGCAGATGCATGAACAGAAAAGGGCGTATATGTCGGGAAGCTTCCCTTTGGTCCGTGGTAGTTAGTCCTCGGTACTTGAGCCTATGTATTTGGACCAATGTATCTCGACAGACGTGTTGATCCCTAGTTTCTAAGTTGATGGTATTGGATTTCTATGGTTTGGCCCTTGGTATTGAGCAAGGCCTAAGGCTATATAAGGAGAAGAAGATCATTAGGCATATATATCTTTTGAAAGGGCTTGAATATCTGAAAAAGAAAGAGATCTGGTATGCAGGTTCTGGGTTGCTTGATCTAAGCTAAGGAGAGATCACTTCGGTTGATGGAAGACTAGATCTAAGGATAGATTGGGATCTAATGATTTGAAATGCACTATTATGATATGGTTGATTATGCGTATTTCTAGATCTGCATACTGACGCAATGTTATGTTCTGGGTCTAACTAATGTCTGGTACAGCTGCAAGTTGAGAGAATTTATTTTTAGATCTGTACGCAGGTTGGATTCGGTAAAAGAGCGTGTATACGCGGGTTTCTCTCATTGAAGTAGCGTATATCTTTTGGAGCTTGATTTTTGGTTTACAGTTGGGTCTGACTGTTATTGCAGAGTTCTGTAGTCTGCTCTGTGTTCTGGTAACTGGTGTTTGACAGGGTTTCAGTGGTTCAGTGATTGATGATGCTAGTTTTGTGCTTCAATTATCTGTTTTGAAAGTTGAATGAATTGTGGTCTTCAGATTGTAATGTTGTGCTTCAGGAATATCCAGTCTGAAAATGTATGAAAGGTGGTACCTGAAGGAAAGAAGATTGTAGGCCAGCACCTACGTACTAGTCTCTTGGCTAGTACAAGAGCAAAGGGGGTTGGAGCTCCCTTCCAAGGAAGTTTGGAGAACGAGAGAAGGTTGTAGCCTTCTGCAGGTTGTAGCCTGCGTACTGGTATAAGGCTGCACCAGTACAAAAAGGATTGTAAACTGAAGTTTCATATTAAAGAAAGATAGAGACGACTTGCAGCAGGTGGTTTTCACCCACATTGGGTTTCCACCTTATATCATGGTGTTCATGTGTGTGGTTTTTGTGTGATCTGTTCTACTGCATCTGTTTACTCTTAATATGGTGAATAATGTCCCTATGCACTTAACTGAAGATAAACTGACTGAATTATAAGATTTCTGGTTATACGCTGTTTTCTTTAAACACAGTTGCGTGTACACGCTGGTTCACTTAACGAAAGTAGCGTATATGTTTCTGAGCATTGAAAAAGTTTTATAGTTCTGATAATACTGATTCACCCCCCCTCTCAGTATTATTTCCAACATTTCTAATGTGTTCACTTCATTTTGTTGTTCTACATGTATTTAAGTTTTTATGAAGAAAACTGGGTAAGAGAAAACTGAATATCAGTCTATCGTAAACCCCCTCTGAAGTTATAATCTATTTTAGAGATTAGTTTATTAGACTGTTTGTCTTTATAAGCTCCTATAGCTTTAAAAATTTCCAACCATCTTCATAAGATTAAATATATTTTGTTGGGTTGTAAACATTACTTACTTGCATTCTTTCTTATGATTAACTAAAAATTGAGTTTGAATATTTAGGAAATCACAACCTCTTATATTTCTACTTTTCCACATACTTTTAAATTAAATTATTGTTCAGAGGTAAAGAATCAACCCTTTCTTAATATTTAGTATTAATAAGGTTTAAGCACCTACCTTAATCTGCTCATAACATTGGTCATCCAAAAACTTTTAAAACAACAAAACATTTTAGATGCTCTGGCATAATTAATTAACCTAGAATTATCTCATAGGACAACATCAGATTGGCGTCGTTGCCAGGGAATGAAAATTGAATTATTTTCCCTGGGGCAATGATAGAACTTTTCCTTTAAGGTGAATAAAGGACTAGTAGGTTAAAATCTTTCACCTGGCGACTTCACAAACCCAAACTGGCTCCTTCAAGACACACCAGATCTCATTCTGATTCTGAAATTGTTTCTCCATTATTTGATCCAGAGAGACTGGTAAGAGAAGCCTCTTTAAGAAGAAGACTTGAAGCTTCTTCCTATTTTTCTATACCACTACAACCTGAGGATATTTCAGCCTCTGATCCCTTTAGGTCTATTCCATATTCTTTATATTTGGCTGACTTAACACCTAGGGTATTAGAAATTCTATCCAAAGGAGTTAATATGCAGTCAGATCTTTTAGTCCAATCACTGGAATCATATCAAATTCCTGAATTACCTTCAGAATCACCTAAGTTAGAAGAAGAATTGGATGTACATTTACCTGAGTTAAAACCTACGGATTTTATCTCTCCAACTGTTTATACTTTTCCATCTACTTCTTCCCAACTGAGGAATTTTTTTTTGTATATTCAAATCCTTTGTTTGAAAAAAAAGAATAAGTTGAAACAGAGGTCCAGCAGTTAATCATCAAAACACCTTTAAAAACTTTAAGAAATCCTCCACCCTCTTTTCCTCCTCTGTTATAGCTCCAAATCTCTCTCTTATGGTTTGTGATGCTGCACTCATGGCCTAGGGCAACCCCTCCTTCCAGCCCTGGTCCAAAAAATTTAAAAAACAATGTTTTTTCCCTTATACGCGACATTGCCCTGAGTTAAACACGTTTATACGCGGGTAGGCATATACCCAACCCACGTATATGTATTAAAACACTTAAAAAAATATAAAACTCCTTAATTTCTGGCAGAGATCGCGGGTTTTACCTGCTGATCACCTATTAGAGCCCGTGGCCCAACTGTTCCCAACCAACTCCCAACTAAAAAACTACTTTGGGAGAAGTATAAAAAGGCTTCAATGGGAAGGCCTAAAGGAGGAGAGAAGAGAGAGAAAGGTTATTATGCTGAGATTTCCCTGACCAGGTCTGAAGATCCTTATGCCTCCTGCACTTCCCCCATTTGTACAGGAAACCCTTGTTTCCTTGTGTGTTGATGTCCATCCACTACTTGTGATATCATGGAGTAAGTCATGGAAGGAGTTTGTTAAAGGCTTGAGATTGGACGAATCCGGAAGAAGGCTTTGCTTGGAGCCTGCGAAAGGACGACTCAGGTGAAATTATTCCTTTCTGTACTTTATTTGTCTATAATAAAAGAAACACATGTCTTTGTTCCTGATATAAATCTTCTTCATGTTTGTGATATTCATGTTAGAATTCATATGTGAATGGTTGTTTAATTTCATAACTAACTACCTTTCTTTATAATATGAAGATGGTTTCTTTATAAGGTTTAGTCCATATACTGTTGTACTCTCTTGAATTGGTTGTTTTGCAGGTCAAAGGAGCAAAAGGAACTCCAAGAAGGGTTTGGACCCTAAAGGACCTTCTCAAACGTAGGACCTCAGGTACGCCCCTTATCATAGAATTTGCTTATATTAGCATAATGGCTGTGTGGAATGTGTGTTTCTCTATATAGACAACTTTCAGTCTGCTAGGGTTTCAGCCCAAAAGCCCTAGGGGAACGTTTTCCCTTAACATCATCCACCTAATTTTACATCTCCATCTTCACCTACAACCTCATCATCCGCTACCTCATCCTCTATCACATTTTCTACTGATTCATATTCATCTTCAAGTATGGTTGATTTTCATCCTATTGTTCAAGCCGGGTATGTTGTTTTACATCTTCCTAATATACTCAATAATTTTCCTGATGGGTATTTAAAACATCTACCAAGGTTTAATGGAGAAACTAGTTTGTCTGTTGAAGATCATTTAGCTGCCTTCTTGGACTTTGCTGATAACATGAATATTGAGAATGAAAATGCGTATATGAGATTTTTTATTCAACCACTAGAAGGGAATGTCAGAATTTGTTTAGGCAAGTCAGACCAAATTCTATCTGATCTTGGAATTAATTAACTACCATATTTAAGAATCAATGGGGGGTTAAAAAGGATCTTGTATATTTTCTTACATAATTTGAAGAACTAAAAAGAAACCATTAGATTTTCCAAAGCATTTGACAACGATTTTGTAGTTATGCTTAGGGAAAGAACATCTCGTACCTTAGAAGACATGCAAACAAATTCCATAGAAGTTGAATCCAATAGGTTAGCATCGGTTGAACTTAAAGATAAGGCAGAAAAAGCTTATATGAAAATGAAAGCCAAGGTAGAGGGTTCTTCCTCAAAAACTAAAAATGAAGATCAAAAGATAGATACAATCACTTCATTTCTTAGAAACCTTTCAAATAGGATTTCAAGAATAGAAGCTCAACCTAGAACAAATCAACAAACTGTTGCTAGATCTCAAACTCAATTTAGGAGAGCTCCCCAACCCCAAATCTTACAAAGACCAAATGTTGATCAACAAATTCAACCTCCATTAATGATTGATGATCAGCAACCCGAAGACACTAGCCCTTTGATTACTGAGAATATCAATAATCTTGATCATTGATCTGTTCAAAATGTTATTGTCTCTCTTCCTTTAAATCAATTTTCTCAACAAGATGAAGAAAACTCACACGTTGCAAATATCAGCGCTTTTCTGAGTTTTTAATTGCAGAATTGAATCAAAGATATGATTTAAGACCAAGTTCAGGACCTGGTAGACCTCCTAAAAATCCCATTGTAAATGAACCACAAATTAAATCTACTAAATCTCAAACAATAACAATCCAACCATTGAATCAGCCAAATGAAACAAATTCAATTGATAAAATTCTTCTAACCACTTTCAATGTTGGAAAGGAATTAGAAAGAGACAAAATACCCATTCCTTTGTCTGAACTTTCAAAGAATCCAAGTTATAAAAATCAAGTTTCCAAATGGATCTAGTCATCAAGTGTTGATGCTGAAGGAGATGTAATAAGATTACAAGATGAAAAACCTTCAGTAGTCTTTGGTCCCAGTTCATATATGATTGATGAAAATGTACCAACCTTCTATGTCACTTTAAAATTTCATGATTTTTTATTATACAACTCCATGTTAGATTCAAGAGCCTCTCATAATATGATGCCAAAGGTAATCATGGATCAACTTCAATTAGAGGTCACTCGATCTTATCATGATCTATATACTTTTGATTACAAGAAAGTACCTTGTCTTGGAATTATAAAGGATCTAGTGGCCACTTTAGCTCAAATCCTTATTAAGAGTGTGGTATTAGACATTGTAGTTACTGATATTCCTCCAAAATTTGGCATGTTATTATCAAGATCATGTTGTGCCAAATTATGAGGAAGTCTTCAAATGGACATGTCTTATGCTACCATTATTGTATATGGGGGTGAACATCTTAGGTTATACAGAGATGTAAGATTAATGAATAATGTTTACAAATCAGATCAAGAAAGAAATCATCCCATTTATACCGTAGGTCAAGATTTCGGATGTTTTAAATTATCATCAAATAACTTACAAAACACTCAATAGCATTGAAAACATTGTAGATAAACCAAAGACTATTAAGATTGATATTTGGAGGTTATACTTTGATGGTTCATGTTGAAAGGAAGGAGCTAGAGCTGGTGTTGTACTAGTTTCACTAGACAAAGAGAATATAACTCAATCCTATAAGCTTCAATTTGATATTACGAATAATTTAGCAGAATATTAAGCTTTGCTTCTAGGATTGGAATTAGCCAAAAGTCTTAAAGTGTAAAATCTAAATGTATTCAGTGACTCATAACTCATTCTTAAACAAGGAATCTTTGTCAAAAAAAGCATCCTAGACTTAGATATTATAGAAATGAGGTATGAGACTCAGTGGATAATTTCTTTCAAGCATTTAATATCATTGTTATTCCAAGGAATGAGAATATTCATGGAGACTCTTTAGCTGTTTCAACTAGTTCCTTTAAAATTCCTGATCAAATGCTCGTGCAATATCAAATTCAAGTTACATATATGCCTTCAATTCTTGATAATCTTAAACATTGGAAAATATATGATGATGATGAACAATTGAAATCATTTATGCAAGTAATTGATGAATTTTTAGCCTTACAAATTGAAGAAGAATAACTGGATAATAATGAGTTGAATAAGGAAAATCAAACTTCACAATTAGACTCAAGAATTGGTGATCATAGCATCATTCGATTATCTAACAATTTCATTCCTAAGGGCTTAGTTCCTCTTGAAAAACGGTTTTCCCACAATGATGTTCCTAAAAATGCATTATCAAATTCACTACAAGAAGATATAGAAGAATGTAATATTGGAACTTCAGAAGAAATCAAAAATATTAAAATCTCTACATCTTTACCAATGGAAGTGAAAGATACATATTTAGACCTCCTTAAAGCTTATAAATATTTTTTTGCTTGTTCCTATAGTGAGTTGAAGACATATGATACTACACTCATTGAATATAAAATCCCTTTAAAACCAGAAGCTAAACCTTTTAAGAAAAAGTTAAGGAGAATTAATCCACTCCTTATTCCTATCATTAAGAAATAACTTAAAAAACTACTCTATGCCAAGATCATAGTTCCATTGAGATATTATGATTGGGTAGAAAATTTAGTTCCAGTAAGAAAGAAAAATGGTGAAATTAGGCTATGTGTAGATTTAAGGAACTTAAATAAATCATATTTGAAAGATAATTATCCATTGCCCAAGAATGACCACTTGCTTCAAAAAGTTTCAGGTGCTAATAGTATTTCTATGTTAGATGGTTTTTTCTGAATACAATCAGATCATGGTGAGCCCAGAAGATGGAGAGAAGACAACATTTACAACTCCTTGGGGTAAATTTATGTATGCAAGGATGCCTTTCGGTTTAACCAATGCCGAAGCTACCTTTCAAATAGCTATCGATTTAGCATTTGTGGGTAAGACAAATAAATTTGTTGTCATTTATCTTGATCATGATTTGATTGTATTTTCTGGTTCTGATAAAAAACATTTAAAGCACTTGAGGAAAGTTTTTGATAGGTGTAGAATTTTGGAATATCTCTCAATCCCAAAAAGTCCCTATTTGCAATCAAAGAAGGAAAATTATTTGGCCATATTATTTATAAGGAAGGAGTGGTCATTGATCGCAGAAGAGTTTCATATATACAAGCACTTTCATTACCAAGGAATAAAAAGGAATTCAGGCTTTTCTTGTAAAAAACAACTTTTGAAGGAGATTTATTCCTAGCAATGCTGAAATAGTTAAGGATATCACTGATATGTTGAGGAAATATCATGAAGTCAAATCGACAATTCCAACAAGATTCTCTTTTGACCAGATCAAAAATATATATTTCTGAAGCCCCAATACTGGCTAGTCCAAACTATTATGAACCATTTAGCATTTTTTCCTTTTCCTCTGAAACCACCTTAGCTGTTGTTCTTTTACAAGAGAATGACAATGGAGATGACCAACCTATTGCCTTTTTCAGTAAAGTTATGAGAGTTGCTGAACTCAAATATGATATTATTAAAAAACATAATTGTTCGTTAGTTCAAACCTTAAAATCTTTTAGAGTCTATAACCTTCATTCTTTCATTATTTCTTATGTTCCCAATAGTGTTGTTAAATGTATTAACTCAACTTAATACCAATGGAAGAAGAGGGAGATGGATTACGAAGAAATTAGAATTTTCTCTCATTATCAAAACTACAAAGTTGGTGAAAGGTCAATGTTTGGCTAAACTCTTAGCTTAGTCAAATTGCAAAGTTTTGGGGATAAATTCTATTTTGGAAATTTCAACAGAGAAGAATCCACAAGATCCTTCATCTTCAATTCAATCAACTCCTATTCATATTGATGAGAAATTCTTGTTATCTAAATGGTACATTGATATTGTACATTTTCTTAGAGATTTTGAGTGTCCATCTAAATTTACAAAGAATCAATTAAAGACGCTAAAGTTGAAGGCCATAAAATATTGTATCATCAATGCAAATTTGTATTGGAAAGACCCACTCAACATCCTTTTTCTTTGCTTGACAGAAGGAATTATTGATCAATTTCATGCAGGTATTTGTGGAGGAAATTATGCTTGGAGAGCTACAACATATAAAATTTTGAGAGAAGGATTTTATTGGTCCACATTGTTTGCACAAGTACGAGAAAAGGTTAGAAATTGTACCCAATGTCAAATGTTTGCTGGGAAGCAAAGATTATAAGCACTTCCTCTAGTTCCAATACTAGTTTAAGCACCTTTTCTACAATGGAAATTGTATTTCATTGGAGAAATCCATCCACCATCAAGAAACCAACATAAATGGATATTAACTGCCACAAATTACCTTACTAAATGGGTAGAGGAAATTCTAGTTAGGAATGAAACTGACACTATAGTTATTAAATTTATTGAAGAAAATATACTATCTAGGTTTGGATGCCCCCAACAGATAGTTACAGATAATGAAACAACATTCAAAAGTGTCAAAATGATTGAATTTTGTCAAAAATTCCAAATTTCGTTGCATCATTCTATCCCCTACTATCCACAGGGAAATGGACTGGCAAAATCTTCAAACAAGAGCCTAGTTAAAATCATTAAGAAAACGATAGAAGTCCACAAAAGGAGTTGGGACAACGATCTCATATATGTAGTTTGGGCAGACAAAATATCTCCAAAGAGGTCAATAGGAAAATCTCCATTTCAATTTGTTTATGGTAAAGAAGCCATATTTCCTACACATCTAGCTTTTCCTATTATGAGATTTTTACAAGAAAGAAATGAAGAACATGATGATTTTTCTAGGAGAAACAATCAGATTATAGAACTTAATGAAAACATAGATGAAGTTCATTTTAAGCTTTAGAAATATCAGAACAAAATGAAAAGATTGTTTGATAGAAAAGCTACGGAAATATATTTTAAAGAAGGAGATTTAGTATTAAGATGGGATGCAAGAAGGGAAGATAAAGAAAACATGGTAAGTTTGATAATCTCTGGTTTGGACCTTTTAGTATTGTGGAGGTTAAAGGCACCAATACTTTTATCTTCCAGAACTTGGAAAGACAATATTCCTCATTGCTTTTCAATGGGAAATTTTTGAAGCATTATATCCAATATTGAGATTCCTCCTTTCATTCATCATTTGTACATCACCAGATTGTTTTTTGTTTTTAAGCAGTGTGTGATTGTTTTCAACAGAGAGCCCATTAGCCCAAGGAGAAGGCACATGGATATGGAAGTTCTTTGCATCCTGTAGGAGGAAGCAGTCCCCAGTTGGAGCCGATGTTGTAACATGAATGGTTTTGATAAGTTAGTTATTTATAAAGGAGGGTAAAGAACAAAAAAAAAAATAGAATAAAAGAATGAAAATATGAAAATTTTAAAAAAGTGATGAAAAGAACCCCATGAAAAGAATAACAAGTGTATAAGTGAGCAAGCTCAAATGCCACTAGAAATAATTCTTGTTTGAATCATATATTG
Source organism: Pinus tabuliformis (assembly GCA_031772625.1). NCBI lineage: Eukaryota > Viridiplantae > Streptophyta > Pinopsida > Pinales > Pinaceae > Pinus > Pinus tabuliformis. The sequence continues at coordinate 1,512,316,181 of CM062816.1, forward strand.
TAGTCATGATTAAACATGTTTAAATTTATGTTTTTAGATTAGGAAATAATTCAACCAAATTATTTAATCTTGGTTGAAATTAGAAGATAGGATAGATTAGATAAAAAGGTGACCAAAGATTTTAAACTTGGTCAATCGCATTTTATACATTAGAATAAGATTAGAATTACCCTTAGGAAATAAAGAGAGGGTCTGCTAGATAAAATGTGCCCTTAGGATATATTAATCATGCTTTGATAGGTTAATTTTGGTTAAATAATGAACTAATCATGTCATTTAAACATGATTAACAATTTGTAATAATCATTAAGCATTGGGTTGGGACACGACAAGATGTTTTGTTGGCTTGTGAGATTTTAAAGGCACTTTTCAATGACCATGATTTTCCTCGCTCGGATCAACGACGGGGAAACCACTTCGCACCCCCTCACCCCATTTATCATTAACAGCAAGGGGGGGGGGGATCCGAAATGCGGTATTTCTTTTCCTAGGACCCACGTAACATGGTGCCTCCTCGTGACTTCGCACCCCCTCGTTAAAAACCACTTACCATGACTCCCCCCCTGAGATGTTCCTATCACTCCTCTACTCCCACCAACAGTCACCATGTCACTTCCCTTACTTTACCTTCCGCTCCTTATATCGTGCCACTTCTCATTCCTCCATTTGCTCACATCTGATTCTCGTTTCTATCTGCCCATTATACCATATCCATTGCAAATTTATGTTTGCCCATTAATTCACCTTAATACCGTTGTTTAACAGCTTTTAACCGCAATTGTAAGTGATCAAGTCTTCTAAAATCCACTTCGTCTCATCTCGCACGACTCTCCTAGTTTCACTATTACTATTCTTAATTGCATGTATTGTTTTAGCTCTCACAATCCCTACTATTTCCAACACCTGTCAATTTCAATAATTTACAACCCACTACCATTGACATAGTTTCATCACCCATCCAAGTACATGTTCAAGCCAAAGCTTTGTTATCTTTTCCTTTCCAAATTCCTCAAAAATGGCACCAAAGGGAAAGGGCCAATCCTCTAGTAGCAAATCAAAAAGTGAGGATAATCCTAAAACCTCTGCTATCCTGGACCTTGACCATATGCCATTAAAAGACCAATATTTCAATATTTCTGATACCGAGTGTGAGATCAACCTGTTCGAATTACATCACTGGTTGAAGCAAAACTACCTAGACCAGCAAGATGAGATTAATCCCTATTGGCTATGTTCATTTTTTCACAGACACATTATTTCCCTGATCTAGTCATGTGGTGTCAAGCCAGATACAATCCACTGCAAAGAACCATTGTGGCCCAGAATGGAGACATTTTGATCTCAATTGCACCTGAAACCATAAACTAGATGTTGCTAATTCCTCAAAATAACTCCCTTGGCCATTTTTTTGCAGTTGTTCGTATGGATTTGTATCATAAGCTAACCTTTCCTCAGAGAGCCCAAATTTTCAAGATTTTCCTTGGAGAAGATTCTCAGCTTCCTAAGGAAAACCCCCCTTATCCAACTTCTATGTTCCCAGCGAAGATTCTCATCTTCCTAAGAAAAATCCCCCTTACCCCCTTATACTGAATGTGAATTCGACCTATTCAAATTACATCATTAGTTGAAGCAAAACTCCCTAGACCAGCAAGATGAGATTAACCTTTGGGAATCCTTGTTGCCTATGTTCATTTTTCCACAAACACATTATTTCCCTGATTTGGTCATGTGGTGTCAATCCAAATAAAATCCACTACAAAGAACCATTGTGGCCCAGAATGGAGACATTCTGATCTTAATTGCACCAGAAACCATAAACCAGATGTTGCTAATTCCTCAAAATGACGCCCTCATCCATTTTTCTGTAGTTGTTCTTATGGATTTGTATCATAAGCTAACCTTTCCTCAAGGAGCCCAGATTTTCGAGATTTTCCTTCTAGAAGATTCTCAGCTTCCTAAGGAAAATACCCTTTATCCAGCTTCTATGTGCCCAAAGAAAGCCAAACATATCATTTCTTTAGTTTCTTGGCTTTTAGGTTATCCATCAGACCAGTGGGTAGGTGATCCTATTGTAGGCTTTCCATCTATTTTCTCTAATGAACACAGGCCATCATTCATGTTTAATTTTAGTCAATTTCTTGCTGATAATATGCATGAAAAAATGATGAATATTACCACCGGAGGCATGTTTAATTATCCATTTGTATTAGCCTATATGTTTCTTTTTTAGCAAGGAGATAAGTTTCCTATAACTCTACATAAGCAAGATGATCAAGGCATCAACCAATCAGTGATACAGTGGACTTCATTAGTAAGGAAAAACTCAAAAAAGTTTAAATTTGCAGAATTCATAGACAATTTTGTGGATACAGTTGTAGGGCTTCTTAGCAGTCAGAGTGAGCCAAGGATTAGTTCGGAGATTAAAAGGGTTTTGCACCTTAGTGAGTAGACAAAAACTGGAGACTCGTATTTATACCAGAATTATATAGAGATAAGGGTATATGGATGTGATTTGGCTCCCTACAAGCTGCCTAAATATGTTCCAATGAGGATTTTCTCTCTAGAATACATAAGGAAGATTATCAATATGGATGAAATCCATTTTGTCTCAGGTAAAATAAAATCCCAATTTAGGATCAAGACTCAAGTGGGACCATTCATATGTAATTCCAGAACAACGGGATATGAGGCAGACCCAATCCTCAAGAAATTCAATTTCCAGCCTAGTTTCACCAGGTCATATGATCCATTCAACATAACTTCTAATTCAAGGGTGGAACTCAAAACCACACCTTATAATCATACCCTAGGACCAGAGACCGAGAGGTTTATGAATCAAGACTAGTGGGAGGAAAATACACTACAAGAAGCAAAAGAGAAAATATTGTCTACAAACACCCTCCACACTCTAGTACCTTAGGATAAACAAGGAAAAAGATAAATGGAAGAAACTTCATCTCGAGCATGTACAGAAATAAGTGCCCAAGAATTCATCATTCAACTGAAAAAGTAGAAGAAACATCTCAAATATGTCGTGACCACTCAGAATGAGGAAGAACAACAAATTATTGTTATGAGTGGTTTACAGTTTTCCACAAGATTAGAGGAACTCTTCCCTGATACCCCATCCTCCTCGGCCTCACATAATCCTTTAGAAAAATAAAAGTCAACAGAATTGGGTGAACATGATGATCCCAATATCTTCAGTAAGTTTTTGCAAATTAAGTAGAAAAATGAAACACTCAAAGCTAGCACCTATTCTCAGTTTTGGAAGTAGACTTCTACCTACCATCATAGGTTGTTAACAAAATTTGATAGTGAGAAAGGAAGGATGCAAATGGAATTATTACAGGCTCAATTACCATCTCCAAAAACCCCTGTATATTATAAGAATACTATCTTCTCATTTGATGCAAAGAAAATACATCCCATTGATCAAATGGATATGCATAGACAGTATAGAGAAATGATTTTCTCCACCATGAAAAATATTGCTATATAAATTTCAAAGTTAAGGACATCTCTCACCAATGTCCAGACATAATTAAAATTGGAGAAAATTTCTTCATTAGCAAAGGACACTAAAATCAAAACATTGGAAGATTTGGTGATCAAGTTGGGTTATGATCCCAGTGATGTCAAAGTAGTGGAGGAGATCCTCAAGAAAAAGAATGCAAACGTAGTAGCACTCAAGAAAAAACTAAAGTTACCTTCTACAAAGGATCCAGAAACAAAAGAGATAGAAGAAAGTGAGAAGCATAAAGAATACATGCTCAAATTGATCATTGAGAAAAATATACAGATAAAGGAGATGGAGGAACAGATAGAGAAGCTACTTAAGGAAAAATAAGAGGCTGCACAATTGACTATAGCTCCAGTAACAACCATACCAATTACAGTTGTAGGGACAACAGGGGATTCGACATCAACACCAGATGATTTGAACAAAGTTATGCAGGACTTGTCTCTTCAGAGACAAGAAAATGATAAGCTCCAGCAAAAGCTAAAGAATCTAGAAGCATAGGAGATAAAAAATGATACCCTCTTGGTGGAAGAGATGCAGAAATATCACCAACTTTCCAAGAAGATTGATCAATTAGAAAATCAGTCACTGATGGCTCACACCTTGGCCCAAGCCAAGGAAATGATTTGGGTGGATATAAATCATGCCATAATTGAGATTTGGCCATCTATTTAGATTATTTTTGAACAAGAAGAGTTAATTGACAGATGAAAAACAACCATTGAACAAGTCAGAACAACACTGGAACAAAAACTAGCTGAAGCTACATCCATGATCAGAGTGTTGAATTCAAAGACTAGGTCAGAATTAGAGCAAATTCAGATTGCAGATAGAACAGAGACCATCCTAGAAATTAAGAAGGTTTTACACAAAAGGAATTTAATGACTCAGTTGGAGACTAAGTGTCAAGCTCTGGAAAATGTTGTCCAGAGATTTCATACTAAATTTAATGTGTTGAATAAAAGAGGATTGCTAAGGTTAGTGGAACCCAATGACAGATTAATCAATTTGGAAGATTACTATGAGAAACTTTACACTACTGTAGCAAATACATCCAAGTTCACAGTGATTAAAGGACATGTTACAGGCAAAGCTTTCATAGAGGCCCTTGAGTTTGATTTAACTATTAAACATGAAATCAAGCACATTTTCATCAACAAACCATCTTTCGAGAAATATACTGAAGTATATGAAGTTTATAGAAAGCTAATAAATCTTTCTATACCCAATGATGAAAGGTGGGATCAATTGTATGATATTATCGAGTAAATTTTTTTATCTCCAATAGACAGACATCAAGACAACACATTTTGGGGCCAAGTCATCAACCAATTTCTCGACGATAGTGCCAGAAACCTCAACAATTTAAGCATTCCTACATTTTTGTACTATTTTTGTAATTAGTTAGATGGTTCTAGAATCCAAATATTTTTGTATAAATAAGTAGCAAATCAATGTATTAAGGGTTGAACCCTTGGATGAGTTTTCTAAAGCAAAATTGTATCAAACTGAAATGGCTTCATATTAATGAAAGGATTCTGGATTTACTTCAAACAACTTGTCACTTTAAGAGTTTTTCTTATGTGTTCAATTCATTTTGTTGTTATACATGTATTTAAGTTTTTATGAAGAAGACTGGGTAAGAGAAAACCGAATATCAGTCTATCTTAAACCCCCTCTGAAGTTATAATCTATTTTAGAGATTAATTTATTAGATTGTTTGTCTTTATAAGCTCCTCTACATTTATAAATTGTCAAGCATCTTCATAAGATTAAATATATTTTGTTGGGGTATAAACATTGTTTACTTGAATGTTTTCTTATGATTAACTAAAAATTTAGTTTTAATATTTAGGAAATCATAACCTCTTACATTTTTTCCTTTCCACACACTTTTAAATCAAATTACTATTTAGAGGTAAAGAATCACCCCTTTCTTAATATTTAGTATTAACAAGGTTTAAGCACCTGCCTTAATCTGCTCATAACATTGGTCATCCAAATTTTTTTAAAACAAAAAAACATTTTAGACGCTTTGGCATAATTAATTAACCTAGAATTATCTCAAAGGACAAAAGTCCACTCGAATTTGTGCCCTTTATTTTGCAATAGAGTGATTGGATAACCAATCTTGGTGAAGTTTTTAATAAAATCCTATAGTAACCTGTAAGTCCCATTTATGATATGACCTCATACACATTTCTTGGTGTTGGCCATTCCATGATTGCTTTAATCTTCTATGGATCAACTACCACACCTTCCTTTGAGGCAACATGGACCAAATACTAAATTTGAGACTGAAATAACTCACACTTGTTAAGCTTCACATACAATTTATGTTCCCTTAACAACTATAACACCACAACTAAATGTTCCTCATGCTCTTCCTTGGTTTTTGAGTAAACCAATATATCATCAACAAACACCAACATAAACTTGTCCAAGTAAGGGCTCAACACATTGTTCATAAGGAACGTGAAACTAACTAGTGCATTAGTAATACCAAAGGGAACAACCACAAATTCATAATTCCTGTACCTTATCCTGAATGATGTATTGTAAATTTCCTCATCCTTAATGTGCACTTGGTGATACCCAAACCTCAAATCAATCTTTGAGAAGACTAATTCCCCCCTCAATTGATCAAACAAGTCATCAATTCACAACAAAGAGTACCTATTATTGATGGTAACCTTGTTAAGTTGCTTGTAATATATGCACAACTTGAGTGTGCCATTCTTATTTTTCATAAATAAGACTGGTGCTCCCCAAGATGCTACATTCAACCTAATGTAGCCTTTTTCCAATTTTTTTTGAGTTTTCGCTTCAACTCTGTCAATTTGGGTTGCTCATCTTGTATGGAGCTTTGGATGTTGTTGTTGTGTTGGGAAAAAGATAAATATAAAAGTAAACTTCTATGTGTGGAGGTAAACCAAGAATCTCCTCTAGAAACACATCTTGAAATTGCTTCATGATTGAGTGTTCCAATAAACCGCTAATGCTATCAATCTCATTATTGTTGTTAACTTGTACACCAAACATTTTTTATCCTTTCTGACAACTTATTTTGGCCAGCATAGTTGTGATCAAGCTCAGTGATATGGGATTTATTTTCCCTTGCATCACTCTTCTTTACCTAGTCTAATAAATGCATTCAATTTATTTTTCATAATAGTCAACCTTGGTTTGGTGAAGGGCCAACCAATCCATTCCCAATAGTGCATCCTATATGCCTAATGGTAGTACATTAAAATTGTTCATGGCCATGCCACTCAACACAAAGGGACAATATTTAACCCAATACTCCAATCCTCCTTTTGTTCTTATGGCCAATTGGACCAACCATAAATCCCTATGTGCTTCCTTGGCCAAATTACATTGTTCAACAATTGTTGGGCTAATGTAACTAAAATTTTACCTTGGTTCAATCAAAATAGAGACGTTCTTATTAAAAATCATACCTTCTATCTCAATAATGGATACACGATGGTCAACTTGTCTATTATTGATAGGAAAATAAAATTTAGGCACATTCTGAGCCATGTCCTAGATTGTTTCATCTTATTGGGCATTGTACACTCTTGACCCAACTCTTTTACACTATGGGCAATCCTTCTTTAGTTGGTTTTTGGCACATATCCAACATTTAAAAGGTTCGCCCCCAACACCTATGTTTTTCTCCCTCATGGGCTGGGTAATGCAGCTCTTACTGCCTGCATTAAAAGTGTACAGGGGCCGACATTGGCTATTAGTGGTTGTGCTTGTCCCCTTTCCTATAGCTTATGATTTCCACTTCTTGCGGTCCTCTCCTTTAAACTATGAGCTATCCCTTAACTTCCAATTGACCCCATGCTCTGGTTTGTGTTTGAACCGTTTGTAGCAAAACATCAATTTCCAGATGGGGTCCTCCAGGGTATTGGGCTCATTGAACTCAATTAAATCCCTGAAGTTCAATGGTAGTTGACTAATATATCTATGGACTTTTTCCTTTCCCTCCTTGAAGTAAGGGATGTATCTCTGAAAATCCAAGAATTTGGTGGTGTATTCTTCATCTGACATATGCCCAATCGTGAGTTCATAGAAATCCTTGGTTTTGTTGTCAAAGTACCTATTAGACAAGTATTTCTCCCTGAAATACACCTCAAACTCCTTCCATGAAAGCTCATCCTCCCTTATATCCTTCACATTCTTCAAATCCTCCCACTAGATGTTAACCTTTCCCTTCAATCTAAAGGTAGCTAGCTTTTCCTTCATGTTCTCAGAGTAGTTGTGGACTCTGAGGAACTACTTCATCCCAAGGAACCATGCTTCAACATATTCAAACTTCTTTACCTCACCCTCAAATGTAGGAGGCTTGACCTTCTTGAATTCCTGTGACATATGCTCCTTTTCCCTCCTTCTCCTATGACGATGATTTCTCCTAGTAGTAGCATCAGAGTGTTTTCCACATGTGCTTATCCTTCTCTCCATAGTAATCAATGGATTACATCACCTTACGATGTCTTCACTTTCCAACTTGTGCCTTTTCCTAGATCTGCTTCCATCTGCTTCGTCAATCCTTTCTTCTTGTTTTTCTTGTCCTGATGAGATCTGCTTGACCCTATGAGTATCTCCCAACTCATGTTGCTTTTGTCTTTGTAAGTATGAGATAATTTTCATATGAATTCATTTACCTTAGCTTTCCTCTCTTGTTCCCTAGCCAACCTCTCATTATCAACTTTGCAACTCCTTATTTCAGCCTTTAAACTTCTCGATGTATCCACCTAATTAGGAAAGCCTAGCTCTCCTCTCTTCCCAAATGATTCTTCCTCATGTTGATGCTGAGACTTGTCAGTGCTATATTGCACCATCATGCTATTCATTCCCTTGCTCTTTTACTATTCTGTAGTGTCTCCTTAATGTGATGTCATACACACACATAATTTTTAGATTAAACAAAACATAAATGCATAATATAGATCATCACTTTGGCTTGTTATTGTGAGTCTGTCAGTGCAAGGATAGCAAAGGCATTATACCTCAAGTTAACACATCCATAACAAAAAATCATGTCAAAATCTGTACTAACATACTATATGCTTATATCGCAAGTACATTCATCAAGAAACACATGTCATCCATTCACATGACAAACATCCTTCATAATGGGTTCTAACACCTATCACATTATTCTAGAGCCCTATCTTATTTCCAAAGGTCTAGTGTTGAACCTTTAGATCTGATACCACTCTGTAACAAACCCCCTTCCACCTCATAGGTCGTACTAAGGGTAGAAGAAGGCGTTACTATTATTTACCCAACCTCCAATGTCCTATTATGGAAACAAGGTCTAAAAATTTCATCACTTTCTAAACTCCTCAAAGCTTAAAATAAACATCACCATTGCATTCAGATCATCGAGAACTTTCTAACGATATAAATTTCTCCTCAATCTAACTCTCAAATAAAAATATGTGTCCATTTAAGGGTTCGGCCAATAACCTCTTGCCATGTCACTAGCTTTGCCATGTGGCACCCACATGACACTCCATTACATGCTATGTCATCACCGCATGGGTCCATATTAGTGTGTTGTCCTATACTGGGCGACTATGGGATAAGCCACTTCATCACATTGTAGCCACCACCAGAATCCCTCATCCATGGCTTGCAAATCGTCAAATTCTCGTTATAATAAAAAAATCTGGCCCTCGGCAAATATCTTGGCACACTATGTAACCACCTAGAAAACAACCTTGGGGGCCCGAGATGGGAATATTACCATTAATGTCTAGAGATATCATTGTCTCTTGGCCCATCCATCCTAGCCTCACTCTCTGCTATGCTCACCATGACCAGCCCAAGGTCTGAAACCCGAGGATAAAATATTTTCCATCACCTACCGGTAATATCATCGCCCCCTGGCCTCCTCTTATCTCATCCCTTCGGACCACTATCATATCACACACCACACTCAACACCCCGAGGTCCTGGGATGACAATATTTATGTTATGTGTTGGAACCAATTCATGTTAATCTTCACCATCCAAGACTCGTGTACTAACAACCACCCCAATTCCCTGGGATGACGTTAGGTTAGAACGAGAAAACTTACCATTGATAACCATAATTATCTTTGTTTATGTAGTAGAACAATGTTTTCTCCATAAATTTAATTTTGGTGTTTCTGGCCTTAAGGCCTACATTCTTTGCGCCCCCATGACATTGTCTATTGGAAAATTAATTCTCGCTTCCTCCCTCGACAATTAGTCTATTTCTCTACCCCTCTCTCTTGGGGATACACACAACCATACATAGGTATAAATACAAATAAGGGAAAAATGTGCTTCCCACAAGAAAATCACACAACACAGGGCCTACTGTTACCATTCATTTTAATGCAACAAATTAATAAGACCATAGAGATTCATCCATCTCATATACTTAGGAAATTAGGTAGAACTTTAGCTCTGAAATAAACATAGGGTTTGGAAATGTTCCATCAAACACATAGGAATTAACCCAACCATGAAGGAAATAACATTTCTAAGCATCAATTCATGCGTTAATCACACAGTGAGAATTTATACCACAGTTACAAGCACATAGAGATATATAAGCACTTATCTTATAATGAAGAACCTGACAAATGAGGCTGAGAATTCAACTCTCCACCCAACCTTAGATGGCTTGCATTGAAATCCTTTCTTTTAGTCAATCACCGCTGAGCAATCCTTGTGCAAAGGATGAGCCTTTAATACCTTTTGTAAGAATTGATTTGGTTTACAATGTCTAGCCATGATGTGATAGGAATTTGTGGGGTCTTATTTGAAAGGGAGTGTTAGGAAATATAGCTCTTTGATATGCCATTATCTTTTCAATAGTAGTGCTTGTTTGATTTTTCAGAATGCTTGTTGAGGATGGACCATACCCTTATAATATTTGACTCCTTAATATATGAGAGTAATCTCTTCAAGTGTTGTCCTTGATGTACTCTAGTATATAAAGATAGCTAAAAGGAGGTCTATGTATGGTATTAGATACACCTAAAGGAATTTTGATATACCTAAAGGTACATTGAAGATAAAACCCATATTAAACATATTATATTTATTAAAATACTAATCATTGAGTAACAACATTCACACATAACAATGTTCTATGATAACTACACCTATATTCTTTATGTGTATGTTTCCTAGTTGTAATTTTACTCATTGAATGACAAGAGATTGTCCTGACGATGAACCACACTGGTTGGTTCGAAACGCGTCGACAAATGATGTCTCATGTGATCTTCGCCGAAAAATCCTTTATAGACAAGAGATTGTGTTTATATATGACAATATATGTCTACAGTCTAAAAGAATTCTAATTGTCAAAAGATAAATAACAATTATTAAATTGGGATCTCTTAGGAAAACCCTTATATTGACTCCATTTGGGCTCTACTTTTCTTATAGACCTTGAAATCATTAAAACTTCTCTAATTTTGGTTCATTTCTTATTAAAATGTATTGAATGTACTCTAGTATTGTTTAGGTTCCTATTGATTTCATGAAATTTGGACCTTCCAAGGGGGAGTTATGGTGGAATTACTAAAACATCTTGTTTTTGTCATATTTCAGGAGAGTAGACTTGTACAAATTCCCAATTCACTAGTATTTCCCTAATAAGTCTAAAATTTTAACCTAAAACACTATGGTATATATTCTATCTAATATCCTCAATGCTACTAAATTTAGACCCTGAAATATTCATATATGACTAATATACTCAAACCATATATTTAAGTCTAATTTAATAACTAGATGAAAAACCCAACATAATATTGTAAATATGATGAACTAGATTCTAAAATTTTTACCCATAATTCATCCTTTCCTTTGTCAAGCATAAAATTTCTATGTAATTTAGACTTAGGACAAAAATAGTAAGATAAATCATTTGAATGATCTAAATCAAAGATCATATGCTTTGAACTAAATCTTGTTGACTAAATAGTCAAATAAACATTAAAAAAAAAAAAAAAACACTACTCAATTTAGTAACTCCACAACTAAATAGTGAAAAAGTGAATGAACACACAACCTCCCATTACAATAAATCAAAAGCACATGTTAATAGTATAAATCAGATTAGTTGCTTTGATGTATATATAAGAGATAAAGAGGATTGTGAAATTATAATAATAAGATTACATGGAAATAATTAATGTGATGATAATGAATGTAGATATAATTTTGGGATTAACATATACTTTCATCCCAGCAAAGAATAATGGATAATGGATAATATAGACGTGTAACATTCAACGATAGAAGGGGGATAACATATAGGCAGATTTGCGAAATGATGGACCATAGATCTAATCGTCAAAATGAGATCACTCTCTTTTTGCATGCCATTAAGTGATTTTATTGAGCTCTTAAATGTTTTGCATGTTCTTCGTTTAACTAAGAAACTTTTTATTTATTTTTAAATATATGAAATAAATATTAAGTGTGTCATTAAATTTGATAATGAGAAATCCACCATAATACATTGCAACTAGAATATTTAGAGAGTCTTAACTGAAGGCATGGGATAAATTGGTCGAGATAGGTTTCTTACAAAATTGGTTAAGCATGACACTTTAGTTCATGTCTATGATAATATGGAAGAGCTTTAGTACAAAATATTTTGTACCCTACTCTATATATCACTATCACTTTTGAAATGTATTATGTAGGGATGGCTAGATTTTAATATTCAAAATCTAAGTCAACAGGGGTTGGGCACTTGACAAATATTTAAACACTCATTTCTATTAAATGAACATAGATTAAGGTATATTTTATATTGCATTGATTTAGATTTATGTGGGCTTATATCATCATGTTTTTTTAATAAATAAAATTTATAATGTCATTTTGTGTAGTATAGGAGGTGTTCTAGTCTCAAAACTTTGTGGAGAGGTTAAAACACGAGAGTTCTCCATAAACCAGAATTTTTTATGGAAATTCCACCTAGAAGTGTCTCAATTAGATTATTAGCCTATTTTTAATTATTTCCGAAGTCTAAACTTAGGAAATGGGGTTAATTAATCAGAATTAATTGAGATAAGGTGTGAATCATCTAGAAGATCATGCGGATCGACTCCGATGTGATATTATCCCTTGATTAAGTTTTAATATTTCCCATTATAGTCCCAATATAAGATTATAAGAAGTTGATGGGTAGATGGAAAACACACACATAGAGATCGATTTCCTTGGAGAGATTGATTTTCTAGAGAACATCCACAGTTGCCAAAAGAGTTTGAGCCAGAGAAGGGAGCAAAGATAGAGAGGGGCAGGGACAATGATCATGAGGAAGTTTTTCTCGTTTTGGAGAGGCAACAACAAGAGGATGACTTATTCCTAGTGAGGCAACACAGAGTACTGCACAAACATCTTTAGAGAGTAATTCGATTTAGTTATGGGAAAATTTGATTCAGTTTCCAAAGGCCAAGAAAGTCTTCCAGAAGGTTCGAGAATTGTTTCTAGTAGCAGAGACAGGCAAAATGACTTGATCAGAGGTAGTTTTAGGCTATACATCAAAGGGTCTGTGCAAGAACTGCGTAGAGGGTCCAAAAGGATGCGTTTTCTGAAGCAGAGTATTGCCAGGGTTGCTTGTGGAGGAAGGAAAATTCCCATAGATAATTACGACCAAATTTTCTTATTGTGGATTGTTAATTTTCAACATCCAAATTGCACTTAGAATTTCATTGCTACTTAATAATAACCACCCTCGTTTGCTGCACTAGTTTTCCAAAGTTGGGTTTTTCCAGGGACTTCAGTCCAAAAATAAATGTGTCAAATTATGTGTGTGTGTTAGCATATTTCTCAATTTCCATCACTTTTATTTTCAACAGTTTTATTTGTGAAGGTTTTAGTGTGATTTATTATATATTTGTTGTAGAAAATAAATTTTTAATTAATTAACATGTAGAAGAATAAATTCCAGTTGTTGAAATAGGATTTCAGACTTGAAATTTTCACATGGCATCAGATTGAGTTTGACAAATGTTAAGCTCAGATGGAGAAGAAGAGAATTTCTCTTTTTAATGGCAGAGCCAAGCTAAATTTTTTTGGGGCTACGTAGTGCCTAGCCAGGCAGTACAAATTGATGGGCAAGGGTTTGATTTTCAGTTGCTGGGTGGTAGAAAATATGAATTGTCTGAAATATTGATTCCAACAGGTAGAGGAAGTAGAAACTAATCATATTTTTTTGCTAAATAGATTCCGTTTTTGGGTGCAAAGGGTTTTGTAGTAGCTTGCAGTAGTAGAATCAACGATGAGTGGAAGAGAAATAATACACACTGAGGGAAATTTCTCTCAGGCATTTTAGAGACCTAATTTTCTAGTTGCATATTAGTAGTTGTTGTGAGCGGGTTTCCTCACTCCAATGGGGAGTGTGAATAGAAGATCTAGCATCCAAGTCAAGGGAAAGAGGGAGATTTTCGACTAAATTTAGAAATGGCCACACAAGGCTTAGAGATCATGATAGGTTGAAGGGGGCCTCCAACTATGTCATCTGGAAGGATAGGATGTCTTTCCTTCTAGATGAATATGGCCTAAAATCCTATGTGAACAATGTGGTAGAAGTACCCCAGGATGCCAATCATCTCAAGCAATACAAGAAGGAGATTTCAAAGGTGAATCAAATGAACCTGGATTGAGTCTAAGACCATATGGTCTCACATGTGGCAGACAAAGGTACGACCAAGGAAATGTGGGATACTCTCTCCAAGCTATATTAGAGTAATTTCGAGCAGAGGAAGATGTTCCTACAAGAGAAGTTGAGAAGCATCAGGATGTAGAAGGCCTAAAGCATAGATTCCTTCTTCACCAGGATTCAGGAAGTTTGATATAAATTTGTAGTCATTGGGGAGGCACCCAACCCATAAAACTTATACGGTTGGCACTAAATAATGTCTCAGAGTATTGGCAAGTGTTTTTCCAAATTATCTTGCAAAGAGACACTTTGCCTAAATGGGATAGGATGTAGTCCAACCTACAACAAGAGGAGTTGAGGCAGGATCTAGTAAATATTTCCATCAACAACGAGGGATGAAAGTGTGAAGAGGAGAATGTGGCCCTAGTGTCAAAGGGTCACAGTCAGGGACAGGGGGGAAAGAAGAAGAAGAAGTACCTGCCAAAGGTCAAGTGCTTCACATGTGGTGAGCTGACCACTACAGTACATAGTGTCCTCTTAGGAAGAAGGACAAGTAGGAGAAGCAGGACCAGACAACAACATCTAGTGAGATAGATAGGTTGTCCTCTATGCTGAAGGAATATTTTGCAATGTGTGCAACTATACCTCCAGGAGTGAGGTGGGGCGATATGGAGCTTTAGTACCAGAGTTGAAAAGATGGTAAGGATCCTTGAGGTGTCCTCCTCATAGATAATTACCTTGTTAAGGGGGCCCACAATATGTTAGTGATGCATTCATATTCGAGAGTGACATTTGTAGCCTCATAACAGTCAAGTGCTTAGGAGCACAGTGTAGTGTTTTCAACAGTGTAAAGTGGCACAATGTAGAGTTAGCAACAATGCAGATTCTTCAGTGGACAATGCAGTAACTAGTAGTAGTAAAAAATAAGGAGACATATGCAACATACATATTTGATTCAATATTTAGGATGCTTTTCTGTTGCATTTGTTGCAATTACAACAACAACAAATGAGAGGGAGTTGTAGTGAAGATGCAGAGTTGGAAGTTGTATGGTAGTGTTAGCAAAAACATAGATAAAGTTATGTAGTGGTTGGTGGGAAGTTGCCAAACATCAGTAACGTGACAAAGGTTGATACAAAGACATCGTGTTGTAGCAGCAGTGCAACACCAGAACACCTTCCTCACTAAGAGGGAGTGTTAGTTTTTGTAGCATCAAAGGTGTTCTAGTATCGAAGCTTTCTGGAGAGGCCAAAACACAAGAGTTCTCCATAACCCAAAAATCATTTATGAAAATTCCACCTAGAAGTCTTTCAATTAGATTATTAGCGTATTTTTAATTATTTCCTAATTCTGAACTTAGGAAAAGGGGTTAATTAATCATAATTAATTGAGATAAAGTGTGAATCATCTAGAAACTCACACAGATCGACTCCGATATGATCTTAACCCTTTATTAAGTTTTAATGTTGGTCGTTGGAGTCCCAAAAAAAAATTATAAGAATAATTTGATGGGTAGATGGAGAACACACACACAAATTGATTTCCTTGGAGAGTTTAATTTTCTAGAGAGTAGTATCAGTTCCCAGAAGAGTTCTAGCCAAAAAAGGAAGCAGAGACAAAGAGGGGTTGGGACAATGATCTGGAGGAAGTTTTTCCAGTTCTAGAGAGGCAACAAAAAGAGGCTAAGTTATTCCTAGTGAGGCAACACAGAGGACTACGTAGGTAGCTCCAGAGGGAAATTCGATTTAGCTATGGGAAAATTTGATTAAGCTTCCAGTGGCTGGGAAAGTCTTCCAGAAGGCTGGAGAATCGTTTCTAGCAGTAGAGATAGGAAAAACGACTTGATCAGAGGCAATTTTGGGCTAGACATCAAAGGGTATGTGCAAGCACTGTGTAGAGGGTCAAGGAAAACGAGATTTTTGAAGCAGAGTTGTCTCAGGGTTGCTTGTGGAGAAATGGAAATTCCCTTATATAATTTCAGCTAGATTTTCTTGTTGTCGATTGCTAGTTTTTGGCATCCAAATTGTACTCAGAATTTCACTGCTTCTTAATAATAAAAACCCTTAGTTGTTGCATGGTTTTCCCAAGTTGGGGTTTTCAGTGGACTCTAGTCCAAAAATAAGTGTGTCAAATCTTGTTTGTGTGTGCTAGCATATTTCTCAGTTTCCAATGCTTTTATTTTCCAAAGTTTTCTTTGAGAAGGTTGCAATGTGATTTATTCGATATTTGTCATAACAAATAAATTGTTAATTAATTAATAATTAGAAGAATTATTTCCAATTGCTGCAATAGTGTTATAGCTCCAAATCTCACTCTTATGTTTTGTGATGATGTACTCATGGCCTAGGGCAACCCGTCCTTCCAGACCTGGTCCTAAAATTTAAAAAACGGTGTTTTATCCCTTATACGTGACATTGCCCTGAGTTAAATGCGTGTATACGTGGGTCTGTGTATATCCAACCCGCGTATATGTATTAAAACACTTAAAAAAATATAAAACTCCTTATTTTCAGGCGGAGATCGCGGGTTTTACCTACTGATCACCTGTTAGTGCCCGTGGCCCAACTGTTCCCAACCAACTCCCAACTAAAAAACTACTTTGGGAGAGGTATAAAAAGACCTCAAAGGGAAGGCCTAAGGGAGGAGAGAAGAGAGAGAAAGGTTATTATGTCGAGATTTTTCCCCTGACCAGGTCTGAAGTCCCCTGTGCCTTCTACACTTCCCCCATTTGTCCAGGAAACCCTTGTTTCCTTGTGTGTTGATATTCATCCGCCATTTATGACATCATGGAGAGAGTCATGGAAGGAGTTTGTTAAAGGCTTGAGGCTGGAATGGATCCAGAAGGAAGCTTTGCTTGGAGCCTGCTGAAGGTGACTCAGGTGAAAATATTCCTTTTTATGTACTTTATTTGTCTATAATAAAAGAAACACATGTCTTGGTTCCCGAAATGAATCTTCTTCATGTTAATGATAGTCATGTTTAGAATTCATATGTAAATGGTTGTTTGGATTTCATAACTAACTACCTTTATTTATAACATGAGGATGGTTTCTTTATAAGGTTTTGTCCATATACTGTTGTGTTCTTTGAATTGGTTGTTTTGCAGGACAAAAGATAAGAAGGGAACTCCAAGAAGGGTTTGGACCCTAAAGACCTTCTCAAACATAGGACCTAAGGTACGTACCCTTTACAATAGAATTTTCTTATAATAGCATAATGGCTGTGTGAATGTGTGCTTCTTTGAATAGACAACTTTCAGTCTACTAGAATTTCAACCCAAAAAGCCCTAGGGGAACATTTCCCTCAATCAGAATTGGCGACTTCGCTGGGGACAACACTCTTGTTGTTCCTAGTTTGGGTGTTTTTCAAGCCAATCGGGGCTCAGCTGCTTGTTTGTTTGCTGTTGCTATCTGGTCTGTTTTTAACTTTAAGTTTTGCAAGTTTCTTCAGTTTGTTTTTTATTTTTCTTGAAACCTTTTATATACGTTGTTTTTCTTAGTTACAGAGGCGTATGTACGCATGTTGCTTTAAGTGAACCCGCATATATGCAGGTTTTATTAGTTACAGTAGCGTATACACGCATTCTGTACATAAGTACAGTCGCGTATATCTTTCAATTTTCAAGATTTGTAAATCTTTTTGTCTCTGAAGGTCTATCTGGTAGCTTGAGTCAGTCTGAAACAGTCATTTCCAGTATCAGTTATTTGTTTTACAGCGAGCATCTTGTTCCGAATTCTCTCAGAGTATAAGAAGTATTGGTCTTGTTTTTCGTTGATTGCAAGCGTCATCGTTTTTGCTAAAGCACGCAAGATTTCTTGCTAGGAATCTTGGCTGCTCTGATTCATCAGGGTAGGAACATTGATCTCAATCTTTGTGTTAACCTTGCTTTTGGTGACTTTTTGTTTGCTTGACAAAAACCGCTTTTTGTGACCATCCACTTCTTTGTTTCATGAAAAGTTGTTGATTGACACTTTCTTGGAATTTGTCTTTTTGATATTTTTGGTTTTCATTTCCAAAGCTTTCATTGCTTCTTTTGATTGTTAAGAGCACTTTTAAACACATTTATTTTTGTTGAGTTTTCATCCGTTGTGTGGTGTCAACTTGCAAAAGTGTTTGATTGCCTATTCTTCAATCACAAGTTTCAGTGTTATTGAGAGCATTTTTTGAAAAGACTCTTTTGTTGTTGCTTTTGATAAAAATCTTTTGAAAAACTTAGTTTTGCTTTCTTGAACTTGGTTTTCATTGGGTTTCCTTTTAGTGAGTGAAAGTGCTTTATGTTTGTCTTAGAACTTGTTTTTAGTGTTTAGACGAAATGAATTGTAGCATCTCATATTCCATCTAGACATTTTAAGTGGCAAGATAAAGATTGATAAGCAAGCAACTTTCATTTTTTGTTTTTAGAGTAGTTTTAAATCTTGCATCCGCATATATTTGTTGCATTAGGATAGATTTGCATACCTTTTTAGGCATACATAGAGTTGTTAACTTTTGTGAGTGTGAAGTGTGAATTAACGAAAAGAAAAGAAAATTTTGTTTTATTAGAAGTTCCTCTGAACCCTATAGAAATTGCTCTTCATCAAAAAACGAAAAAGTGCATGTGCATGTAGTTAAGTTTTTATTAATTTCTTTTGCGTCAAAAAACACCACTAGTTTCACTTCCGTTACCTTGTGACTTAAAGAACAGCCTATTTTAAAATCAAGCGCTAACTAAAATTCACTAGAACTTTTTGTTTTAGTCAGTTACACCAACAAGTTTAGGATTTTAGGGCCTTGGATTAGGCGAGTGGAGAGTTAACTCTCCAAGGCCATATAAACGTCAAACGTAGGAGTCTGAATAACGAGAGAAAATCCAATAGCATTAGGAAGACCAAGAAAGCTCCGAATCTGGGAGTTAAGCAGGAGGGTCTGTGAAGACAGGGAAGAGAGATACCCCGTCTCCTACTTGTCCAAACTTAACTCACGACTGTTCCGCCTGGCTTCTGCGACGAGTTGGTATCCATAGTTGCTACTCCTAGGGGTCTACACAGGTGGCTGCGGAGGGGAATCCCGTGGCACCTAAGGTTGACGTTGCATCACTCTCGACAGTCCTACTGGAGGGCACCCTTGCGAAGCTTGGGGGCTTGCACCAGCACAAGCTGTTGTTAGGAGGTCAGTGTAACTTCCTCTGATACCTTCGCTGATAGGACTGGGCCCTCATCATCCCAGACTATCTTCGGAAGGCCCCTTAATTTCACTTTCTTGTATTTTGGTGTCCGGTCTTAATCACCCGGAGCGGAAATACTTGGAAGTTGTTTGACTGGCTGTATTTTTAGAGACTTAGTGTGTGCTCTGTGCTCTTAGTTGGCCTAGCTTTCAATTTTTTGAGTCTTTAGTTAGATCATAACAAAAAATTCAAAGTGGCTGACCGATCTCCCAGATGGTCTCGAAGACTTCGTGGTCTTTCACCACCAAGTTTAGAGCCTTCTCCTAAAAGGCGCAGAGGTAATACTACTGGTGGGTTCTGTCCCACGTCGGTTGACGCATCGGGGATTGATCCTCCTCTCGGGGGCATTAGTGCTCAAGCAAGGCCTGGCACTTCTGAACAAGAGAGGGACACTCCAGTTTTTTCTCGAGTTCTCTTTCAAGCGGAGAATAGCATAGAGGTAGAAGAACTCTTAGAGTCGTTAGCGGCTCCGAATTCTCCACTGCCATCTAGTCATCCGGATGTATTGCAATACGTTGGGACTCCGATGCATAGACCGTCAAGTCCAGGTTACGCTACGCGCTTACCATTGATGACCACTACTGGAAGCATGGCTTCTACAAGTGCTACGACTATGCAAACCCCAACATCGGTGCAAGGGGGAGGAACCATTTCCATCTCCTCTGCTTCCTTGTTTGGAGCTTTTGCTAGTACATCTTTAGTTGGGTCTACCTCCATTCCGTCCATGAGTGGAAATGCCCAAACCAATGCTTTTGGTACTGGATTCTTCCCATTTGGCATCCACTCACAGGGTATTCCATCGATTCCATTTAGTGCCGCTACGTCCATGATGGGCGAATTGGCTTCATTCCAGGGTTTTCCTTTCAGAATTGGTCATATACCACATGCCAACCCGACGATAGGATCCATGCCTTTTTCTTCTGTAGGATAAAGCAGCAATCCTTTCCAAGGTTGGAATAACCCTAGGGTTAGTGGCACGGGAACTGGGAATCCGTTTATCGGCCAACAAGGGAATAGGCCGTACTCCACGGTTAGTTCATTTCAAATTATTCCTCCCCTAGCTTCGGCTTGGAATCCTTACCAGGGGTTATGAACCCCTTATAATCCTTTAGGAGGAAACTTTGCTGGTTATGGAGGTTTTGCGGCCGGAGTTGGTCAAACTCCAAATTTTGCTCGATCACAAGGCTTGCCTTTTGGTTCAGCTGGTTCTACGGGTTACTTCGGGCAGCCTGGTGCCTCCCAAAATCCAGGACAATCTTTTCAGAACTTTAGGAGTTCTGCCCAGTCTGGGTGGAATCCCCAAGGTCCTCCTAGGCTTCCGTTTCTGGCAACGTTGAACTTGCCAGATCTCACTAAGTTAACAAATGACCCAATCAAATACAATTCGTCCTGGCCTCCGGTCCCAACCAAACTCCCTTCAGACATTCCAAAATTCGAAGGGAAGAGCGGTGAAGACCCAGGCGACCATGTAACCACATTCCATTTGTGGTGCTCATCTAACTCCCTTATCGATGACTCGATTAGGTTGAGACTCTTTCAGCGCACCTTGACTGGTAATGCGGCCAAATGGTATATAGAGTTGCCAGGGGGCAGCTTCACATCTTTCGTTGACTTAGCCAATATTTTCTTAAATCATTTCCAGTTGCCTGTCCGCTATGATGCCGGAACTGAACTTCTGGCCACCTTTCGTCGGGATAAGGCAACTCACATTTCTGACCATATTCAGGAATGGAGACGGAGAAAGAGGCTCATTAAAGCCGAAATCCCTCCGAAGTACCATCTCGAGTGGTTTTTGAAATCTTTACAACCCGAGATCTCCAAGGATGTCTCCATGTCTGGGGTCTATTCTGAGGAGCAAGCCATTTTTAGGGCCCAACAATTAGAATTGATCTACTCTCAGTCTGAGATCCTACAAAAATACTTGCCAGATGCTCCTGGGTCTAAGGTTGACGTAGCTAAGTTGAAGCTAGGTCCGCACGCGGAGGGTATCGTTGGTTCAGTAGACACAACTACCGTGAACTTGTTGAATCAATTGCAGCAGTTGTCCTTACAAACTGCTTCTAACAACCAAGTCACATCGTCTAATCCCCCAGCTTCCCAAACTTCTTCAATTAATGCCGTCCAATCTGATAACCCCAAAGGAAATCAAAATTCCAATGGGAAAAAGAAAGGACAAGGCAAGAAAAAGAACCAGGATGGGAAGCCTGATGCAAATAAACCCGGCAACAACGCTGGTGGTGGTAGAAATGAGTCGAGAAAGAAAGTCAAGTTTCCATGCAAGTTGTGCAGTGGAGACCACTTAACTCATCTCTACCCTAAGATTGAAGACGCTCAGTGCTTGTTAGGACAGCAAGGGACTTCTAGTTCTCAAGCTGTGTTAACTAACTCGTTTCCCCAAGGGCAGCAACTTCTTGCTGGCGCGAGTTCAAACCCTAGAACCTCTGCAAGGGGCAACCAGGAAGGGGAAAAATCATCGAATGTTTTCATGATGGGTACTAACGTCCAGGTGGCTACTTGGTCACGTGATTATGGTGAAGGCGAAACTTCCAAGGACAAGACTGTTCCCGGAAATATCGACCTTCATATTGAGCGACCCCCTGTTGAGACTATACCAAGGATACCGAAAGGTTCCGCTAAACGCGCGACTATTAATCCTAATGCCAAAGCCGCCTAGAATTACTCCATTGTGGAGGATCTGGCTCAGAGTCCATGCGCCATGTCCGCTTTAGAGGTTCTCCAGTCGTGTCCGGCTCAGCAAAGTGCTTTACTTTCTGCGATTGGAGCAGTCGATCCAACTAATTCTTTAGTGCTCACTTTTGACATGTTAAATGTCAAAAAGCGACTCCCTCATCATATGGCTTTCCAAATAAAGTCTACATATCGGAAAACCAACATTTTTTGTACCGTTATCGATGAAGGAGCTTCCACATGCGTCATGTCGATGTCATGTTGGAAGGCTATTGGATCACCTTCGGTTGTTCCTTCACCCACCGTCTTGACTGCATTTGATGGTCATTCTCATAAGCCGCATGGGATTATCCCGACCTTTCCTATATGTGTTGGGGGGAAGGTCGTCAATATTGAAGTAGAGGTCATAGATGCCAACCTAGACTATAATCTCCTATTAGGAAGGAACTGGGTATACAAAATGGACGCCATTGTTTCGACTCTGTTTCGTGTCATTTGCTTTCCTCATGAGGGGAAAATCGTTAAGGTTGATCAAATTGATTATTGTCCAGTCGATCCTCAAGCAAGCTCTGACTCTACTATTCCTTTAGTGGATAACCCTCGCCCGCCTATTGAGAATTTAGGAGTGGGAATGTATTCCTCATTAATGGGTACCTTTGATCTTCCCTCTCCTTTCGCTAAAATCAACGCCATTTCATCATCTAAGGAGTCCCCTCGAGAAGAGTCCTTTCGAACTCGTTATTTTTCAGACCCTTGGACCTTGCCTTCACCTACGACCACATTAGTTGAAGGACAAGTAAATGGAATGGCATTCCCTATATCTGCAGCTGAGCTTAGATATCAATCTATCGTAGACTCTGCAGACAACCACCCTGCTCCTTTTTTCGAAGAGGAGTTAGATGGTGATGTGGCCCCGGCTTGGAGCCTTGATTCTACCTCTGCCTTGGACTGCTTAGATACGGTTCTACCTTCTAAAGAAGTAATACTTGAAGCAATGATGGGTATAGATCGACCTTGGGAGGACTTACACCATCGTTCATACTTTCTTCCTCCATTGCAGGAAGTAGAATCTAGATTCTTTGAGCTCTTTACTAGTGATGTTTGTACGGTGTCAAATCCTTTGGCTCCAGCACACATTCGTGCCGAAGGTAATATGTCGGTAATTTCAAAAATGATACCTATAAACATCTCTAGGGACCCTAACGTCATCGAGAATCTCTTCATCGGAATTGAGTGTTCCCCTGAAGAAATTCAAATTTACACCGACCTATTTAAGGAATTTCGAGATGTATTTGCTTGGTCTTATGAGGAAATGCCTAGCATTGATCCTTTTATAGTTCAACATGAGATCAAGACGTATGAGAACGCCAAACCGGTTCATCAAAGGCTTCGACCGGTTAACCCTAGGAAAGCAGCAGCTATCAAAGCTGAAGTTGAGAAGCTACTAAAGGCGGGTTTCATATACCCTGTTCCTCTTACTGATTGGGTTTCTAATCCAGTCCCTGTGGATAAAAAGCAAGGAACAATCCGAGTATGCATCGATTTTAGGGACTTAAACAAGGCTTGTCCGAAATATAATTACCCGACGCCATTCATTGATCAGATTATCAACGAGTGTGCGGGTAATGAGATTTTTTCCTTCATGGATGGTTTTTCGGGTTATAATCAAATTTCTATCCGTCCTGAAGATCAACATAAGACAGCCTTTATATGTCCCTGGGGTACCTTTGCATATAGAAAGATGCCTTTTGGTCTTAAAAATGCTGGAGCCACTTTTCAACAGGCCATGTCATATGCTTTCCACGACATCAAACATGTCATCAAAGCATACTTGGATGATCTCGCTGCTCATTCTCGAAAGAGAACTGATCACCCTAGTCATCTTCGATTGGTTTTCGAGCGATGTCGTTTTTATAAAATCCAGTTGAATCCCAACAAGTGCGTTTTCGCGGTTACGTCTGGTCGGTTGTTAGGGTTCATCGTTTCTAATGAAGGGATTCGGGTTGATCCCTTCAAGGTTGAGGCAATAGTTCAGTTGCCTCCCCCGTCCTCGATTCGACAACTTCAAAGTCTTCAAGGGAAGGCTAATTTCTTAAGACGGTTTATAGCAAACTATGCCAAGATCACTAAAGGGTTCATGCGTTTGCTACGGAAAGGAGTTCCATTTGTGTGGGACGACTTTGCGCAGCGGTCGTTTGATGCTTTGAAAAAGGCATTAGTCTCTGCCCCGCTTTTGAGTCCACCAGATTATGGTAGAGACTTCCTTTTATATCTCGCTGCAGCAGAATCAACCATTGGTATGGTTCTCGTTCAGGAGGACGATGCTCTCACCGAACATGTGATTTATTATTTGAGCTGAGGCTTAATAGGTCCTGAACTTAGCTATTCTCCGGTTGAGAAGCTGGCCTTGGCAGCTGTCCATGCTGTCCAGCGACTCCGTCATTATATCTTGCTATGCAAAACTTTTGTCTTAGCGGCAGTCAATCCATTTCAATTTGTCCTTAGTAGACAAGTGATTGGGGGCAAATATAATTGATAGATAGTCATTTTGCAAGAATTTGATCTCGAGTTCTTGTCTGCCAAGTCTAAGAAATCCATGGTTTTCACGGAGCTAATTTCTGAGCTACCTTGTGGAGAGGATACTGTTTATGAGGAAAGTTTTCCCGACGAACATTTATTCCTCATCTCTTCACTCGACCCTTGGTATGGAGATATCATTGTCTATCTCCAGAATTCGAAGTTTCCCTCTACTTTCTCCAAGGATGAACGTTGAAAATTACGTCACCTAGCTAAAAACTATGTTATCATCGGTGACACTCTATATCGTCGAGGGGTTGATTCAATCCTTCGGCGTTGTTTAACCTTAGAGGAAGCAGAGTCAGTGCTTAATGACTGCCACAGTGGAGCTTGTGGTGGTCATCTATCAGGGCTTGCTACAGCCCAGCGCATCTTACGTGCCGGCTATTTTTTACTTTCACTCTTTAAACACTGTGTGGAAGCGGTTAAACACTGTCACCCGTGTCAAATTTTTACTAGAAAGATGTGCGCGCATCCAGCTCCTCTTTTTCCCGTTGTCACCGTCGGTCCCTTTACTAAGTGGGGTATTGATTTTACGACTTGTAATCCACCTTCAGCAGTGAATCACAGGTACATTATCGTGGCTGTAGACTACTTTACGAAGTGGGCTGAGGCCATGCCTACTTATAAGAACGATAGTGACACGGCAGCATTGTTTCTTTTCAATCAGGTTATCTCAAAATTTGGTATCCCAAGAGAGATTGTCATTGACCATGGCAGTCATTTTCAGAATCAATTGATGTCTGAATTGGCTCTCAAACTGGGTTTCTGCCAAGAGCATTCGTCTCCTTATTATCCTCAGGCCAATGGACAGGTCGAGGCAGTCAATAAAACTCTTAAGACGATACTCCAATGGACAATCGATAAAAATCGGTCCAATTGGCACGTTATGTTGTATTCGACCCTTTGGGCATACCGAACCTCCGTGAAAATGGCTACTGGTTTTACACCTTTTTAGTTGGTTTATGGGATGGAATCTATCTTTCCAGTTGAATGTGAAATTCCATCTCTTAAATTGGTTGTTGAGCTCCTTCTAGAGACTTTGAGTCTCGAAGAGCGCCTACTTCACTTGGAACATCTCGATGAGCAGCGTCGAGATGCCGCCACGATGAATGAGGCTCATAAGAAAAGGGTTAAAACGCAGTATGATAAATCTGTCCATCCTCGAGTCTTTTCTGAAGGTGACCTTGTCCTGGTCTATGACCAAGATAAAGACACCTTGGGGGCAGGCAAATTTAAGCCTATGTGGTACGGTCCTTTCATTATTAAACGGGTTTTAGAAAAAGGGTCGTATGAGTTAATCGACTTTGAGGGAAACAAGCTGGCGGAGCCCCAAAATGGGCTCTACCTAAAGAAGTACTTTGCTTAGTTTTGGCCCGGCAATCGCTTCTTTGTACTTTATGTATATTTTTACATATATCATCAAGAGTTTTCTGATATCAGCACTTTTTGGTCTGTTGTGGCAGGTTTTGATGGATGATTTGGTCTATTTTGGGTTCGCCGATGGTGCTAGTCGGCACACTCGGAATCTCGCTTCCGCAGCTTGGATACTCTATTATCCAACTGGTCAATTGATGGCATCAAGAGGCGTATGTATGGGTTCTGATTCAAACAATATGGCCGAGTATACTGCCGTTATTAATTTATTATCTGAGGCAATCTCTCATGGGATCAACTCATTGGTAGTGTATCTTGATTCTCAATTGATAGTGTCTCAATTAAATAACATTTATCGGGTACGGGATCCATCTTTATATCGCCAGTATTTAAGGGTGAGGTTGTTGCAAATATCATTTACTTATATTAATTATTTGCACATTCCAAGATCTCATAATTGGTTAGCTGATTCTATCACTAATCAGGCATTAGACTGGCACATCAATCATTCATCATAATAAAATCAAGCATCAAAAAGTCAAACTGTATATATATATATATATATATATATATATATATATATATATATATATATCGTAAAGCGTCTCGAGTGTACATATGTGTGTCCAAAAATATACATAATTTGGGACTCAAATGCCCATAATCATTTCCGGCATATCTAATGCCTCGGCTCAGGATGAGCGTTTAGGTATGTAACTATCGCAGTGGCCACACGCCGAAAAGTGCGAACCCAGTCACGTGGCATGCCAACCACATGACACTGCATATCCTCAGGAAGGTCCTCTATGGCGGCCATCGGTACTCGGCAGCTCAGTCTCACCAAGTGTCGTTGGACGTTGTTTAGAGTCCGTTCTGTATCAGCAGCCGCCTCTTCGGCTCCTCGGCCACGCCATCCATGCCATGGGAACCCATCTGGTCGTACTGGCCCAATATCTGGAACATGATCATCATATCAGTCATGTGAATCTCATCAAAAATATTTTTCAAAATGCATCATTATATTTGAAAAATCAAAAAAATCATAAAATCAAAAAATTCTTACCAATCTCGCCCCATGCTGCGTTCGGTGGTAACACTAGATCAGGATCTCCTCAGAAATCCAACCCAGCATAGGGGTAGTCACCCACGGCGATGATCTGCTGATCCCACCAGGTGAAGAAATCATCATCGAAGGAAGTCCTTGGGACCTCCCCACCCCCCAGACGTTTCATCAAATCGGCCCACTGGCCCATGCGTGGATTGCGTGGGGTGCTGATGGAAACTGCTACCCTGGGGCAGAGTGCGGGAACCTTCTTGAAAAAGAAAGTACACAGGATAGTCCCATATCCAAAGTTCTTGGTCTATCCCCTCTTGATAGAAGTGAGCTGGCTCTTCATGTTGGCCAGGAGAGGAGTACACCAGTCAAACACAGTAGTGAGACAGTCAACTGCCACGTTCATGATGACCCGTGACACCTGATGCAGAGAGGATGATCCGTTCACTTGAGCTATGGTGAATAGGATTATCCTAAGTGACAAACTCGCCACATGTGTGATAAAAATCTGGCTCCCAACCTTCTTGGGATGTCTCGGGCAGTATATCTGTACATAGTCCTCTATCGTGAGGCTACTCCATGTCCTGCCCCGGGAATGTACTACCTCTCCCCTTTGGGAAAGGTCCGTGATAAAATAGATATCCTCCACTTCTACCCTGAGCGGCATCTGATCGATCATAAAGGCTTCCTCCTCGACGTCCCAATAATCAATGAGCATCTCAAGCAGACGTGTGTTCACTTTCATATTTGGCAGTTTAAAAAATTTAAGCAAACCGCATCCCCGTAGGGCATCTAATGCTTCAGGACTGTTCATAACCTCATTATCTACCGCTGTGTGACAGGCATCCTGAGAAAAAATCGATTTAAAACCGTTAGTTTTTATTTAAAAATGGTTCGCGGCATATACGCGGGTCCCTGTGCACACAGTCGCGTATAGGGCCCGCGTGTACGCGGGTTCAATATTACCAACCCGCGTATACGCCGCGAGGAAATTTTTGACAAAAGTTCAACAGTGAAACATCAATCAAAAATCTTAAAACCAGTCACAATCAATTGCAAGCTAAGTATAAGAGTTACCTGGAGGTCTTTGACGAATTTGAACGGTTGAATCTGGCTGTGGGAATTTTGCTCCTTTTGCTCCAAATCCTTTGCTCTCAAACTCAAATGGTAAAAATGGTGAGTCCAAAATGCTTTTTATAAGTTTTGAAAATGCAAAATTTTTTCAAAATTTTATTTTGTTTGGCCTCATGTGACTTTTAACTTGGGAGCTTGGAATGTCGAGAATGGTTTGTTTTTCAGGACATTTTGGACGTTTTTCAGTTTCGGGACAGTTCCATGACTGCTGACCCGTCATGGCAGGTATCATTTTCTCACTGGCATATAGGTTAGGGACACCATTTTTTCCGTTGCATTATGCATACTAGCCTCCATTTGCCGATACATCTGCCATAGGGTCGATCCCATCGTGTTATGGTTCGTAAGCCATTTTCACTCGCTGATTCTTTAAATCATGACACGATGGTAGAGCCATCCTTTACATGGGCATCGTAGTTAGCACCTCACTAACATTTGTTGCCCATGCTGCTCCATTGAGTAGGCTCAGGAGTCCTCTGTAGTCCCGCCATGACTTATGCGTTGAAGACTCATTCCTCTTAACTTCCCCGCTTTGTTCTGGCCTTATACCCTAGAGGCTCCTTTGTGTTGAGTTGTACTACTGCATTGCATGTTGACCGCTTGCACCTTTTGGCCTAGAGCCGGCTTCACTTGGACTCATGTTTAAGCCAACTTTTGACCATGACGACTGCAAAATCAACCTTGCATACCTTTGACTTCTGCAGCTTGACACACCTTGACCCGTGGAAGGAACACACCTTTGAGTGTCACTGACCAGTTTTCACATCCCTGCATTGAGCATAGGAACATTCCATTCCCAGGAACTAGATCATCTGTTTCACCGACACTCGTTCTTTCCACTATACCATAGCATTCTTTTATTCTTTTTCCAGCTTAAAAATAATAATAATAATAATAAAATAAATAAATAAATAAAATAAAAATAAAAATAAAAAATAAATAAAAAATAAAAAATAAAAAAATTTAATTATTCCAAAAAGAGCGGGAACAGGATAGTATTTCCATTTATTGTTGGCAGCTAGAGTCAGTCGTGTTGCCCTTGAACAAAGCACTCAAAACAAAGTCTCATCCGCATGGGTGGGATTTAGTTTGACTTAGGTACGCCAT
The DNA here is from genome assembly GCA_031772625.1 of Pinus tabuliformis. Classification (NCBI taxonomy): domain Eukaryota; kingdom Viridiplantae; phylum Streptophyta; class Pinopsida; order Pinales; family Pinaceae; genus Pinus; species Pinus tabuliformis. The sequence continues at coordinate 1,512,345,522 of CM062816.1, forward strand.
AATCTTGTTATTGAGTCAGTTCTCCCTCGATTGGTTATCTCTTCCAATCATATGGAGGGTTCGTTCGTGCCTCCTGCATGGCGAACTTATACAGAGTCTTCATATGCTGCCACATAGTCACATTGAGTCGTGCTTTTGTTCAAGGGAAGTTAGCTTGAATCAGCCTCTCTGCAATGTCTCTTGACTCATTTTTCAGTTGGCCACCCCTGGTTTTCAGTGTCATGTCTATCATCACATCAGCTACATTGGTCCTTTACTCGTGCTGGTTTGAGAAGGTCTCCATTGACTTCTTGCTGGCGGGTCTTGTCCTTATCAACGATGACACCTTGCTCTGAGGACAGGCCTAGAGCTGCACCCTGGCCCTATTTTCATTATTGATAGGTCACCTTATGCTCAGCATCGATCAGTATCATGGGTCTTTGACTGAGTGGTTTCCCTTGTGTTCAACATCAGCTTACGTTATCACACATTGGGATTCGTGTAGTACCTTGGTTTCCATTTGACCCTATTGGTGGATACCTCGCCTCTGTGTCAGCTTTCATTATTGGATGGTTCAAAGGGTTTTTGTCGTGTGCTAGCCACATCTTGTGTACGCCGGAAACGTACTTCGGTTGGGTTACTACATCTTTTTCGTCCGATTCCTTCCACATTATTGGACTATGGGTTACACTCGCGCTAGATTGATGAAGGATGCCTTAATGCCTTCCTTCTAGCGGATCTTTCCCTATTGACTCTGACTCATTGCTCTGGGGCAAAGATCTAGAGTCCATTTGGCAGTACCTTGGGGTTTGCAGTCATTAGTGGCAGATCCTTCGCTATCGACAGTGGGAAATCATCATTGTCTCCTGATCGATAGATTCTTACAGGTGTTCGACTCCAGCTCATCTATTCACACTCGTTAGATTGTACTAGGTACCTTGACGCTCATTATCATTATCGGTGAGTAGTCTCGCATTTGTTAACGGTATACATCAATGACCGGTAATCAAACGATTTCTCACATGGTCGACTTCAGATCATTTATTCCCATGGTGTAGAAATGTACCACGGCGGTCGGTGAAGACCTCAGGTTGTATCAGCATTCATTGGTTCACTTGACAGTTGCTCCTGTTGCTGCTAGTTGATACCACTTCCCTTTATATGTTGCAGTCAGTCATGGCGACATTCTATATGCTGGCACCTAAGTTTGCAACATAGTACCATCCTATTCCATCATGTTCAATTGGTACCTTTTGGGATCAGTCTTTGATATCAGTGATCCGTTGCATCTTTCAGCATCATTGACAGTCTTATATATGTACTTGTTTATTATGATTAGATGATCCATTATGTATCTTTCAGTCATTTATACTTGTATACTTAGTGGATCCACTTGTACTTGATATGCGGACATGATTTACTTTTTCTGAGCATGGGTATACCCGCCTCAGACAGTGTTTCTTTCTAATCTCCTTTGGTGACTTGGCAGACTGAATTCTGGTGAAGTCCTCCTCGGTTTTTGACAGACTTCCTTTCCATGTACTCGCATAATATATTTCAGCCATCATGTACCCCTTCTAACCTCATATATTAGGGGGCATCTGTTATAGCTCCAAATCTCACTCTTATGGTTTGTGATGCTATACTCATGGCCTAGGGAAAACCCTCCTTCCAGACCTGGTCCTAAAATTTAAAAAACAGTGTTTTATCCCTTATACGCGACATTTCCCTGAGTTAAACGTGTGTATACGCGGGTCTGTGTATATCCAACCCACGTATATGTATTAAAACACTTAAAAATATATAAAACTCCTTATTTTCGGGCGAAGATCGTGGGTTTTACCTGCTGATCACCTGTTAGTGCCCGTGGCCCAACTGTTCCCAACCAACTCCCAACTAAAAAACTACTTTGGGAGCGGTATAAAAAGACCTCAAAGGGAAGGCCTAAGGGAGGAGAGAAGAGAGAGAAAGGTTATTATGCCGAGATTTTTCCCCTGACCAGGTCTGAAGTCCCTTGTGCCTTCTGCACTTCCCCCATTTGTCCAGGAAACCCTTGTTTCCTTGTGTGTTGATATTCATCCACCATTTATGACATCATGGAGAGAGTCATGGAAGGAGTTTGTTAAAGGCTTGAAGCTGGAACGGATCCGGAAGGAAGCTTTGCTTGGAGCCTGCTGAAGGTGACTCAGGTGAAAATATTCCTTTTTATGTACTTTATTTGTCTATAATAAAAGAAACACATGTCTTGGTTCCCGAAATGAATCTTCTTCATGTTAATGATAGTCATGTTTAGAATTCATATGTAAATGGTTGTTTGGATTTCATAACTAACTACCTTTATTTATAACATGAGCATGGTTTCTTTATAAGGTTTTGTCCATATACTGTTGTGTTCTTTGAATTGGTTGTTTTGCAGGACAAAAGAGAAGAAGGGAACTTCAAGAAGGGTTTGGACCCTAAAGGCCTTCTCAAACATAGGACCTAAGGTACGTACCCTTTACAATAGAATTTGCTTATAATAGCATAATGGCTGTGTGAATGTGTGCTTCTTTGAATAGACAACTTTCAGCCTGCTAAGGTTTCAACCCAAAAAGCCCTAGGGGAACGTTTCCCTCAATCAAATAGGATTTCAGACTTGAATTTTTCACACTCTATATATCACTATCATTCTTGAAATACATTTTGTATGGATCTCTAAGCTTCATTATCAAAATCCAAGGGTCTACAGGGGTTGGGAACTTCACAAGCATTTAAACACTCATTTTTATTAAATGAGCATAGATTAAGAGATATTTTATATTTGACTGATTTAGATCTATGTGTGCTTATATCATCATGTTTTTTTATAAATAACATTTATTATATCATCATGATTTTTGATAAATAACATTTATTATGTTTCATTTATTGATGAATCCTTAAGAAAGTCTTATATTTAATTTATAAAGATAAAGGATGAAGTTTCTAATAAGTTTCATCAATTTATAGATCTTGTGGAGGATCATAGAGGATGCGAAAGATCAAAGTGTTAATATTTAACAATGGGGGAGGGCGGGGCAGGGGGAATGCATCTTTAAAGGTTTTGATGCATTTTGTAGAAAAGAAAGAATCAAGTGGGAGTTGACAATACCTTACTACTAGCAACAAAAGGGATTGTAGAGAGGGAGCATTGGCCCATCATATATAAAACCAAGGCTATGATTCATGAATCACTCACATGTGTCTTTACACAAACGCATGCAATATCATTGTACATTTTGAATCAATTTGCTCATTTGGAATTAAAAGAAAGCCATGAAAGGAATCCTTTACTAGTGACAAACTACATGTGTCTCACTTACATGTATTTGGTTATCCTAATTATATTTAGGATCAGGTGCTCAAGTTTATGCTCAAAAATAAAATTGTCATAATATTGTTAAACTCAGCTTTATAGAAAAGAGTTCGTCATTCTGAATCCAACGGTGAGAACAACACTCAAATCTGAGCTCATATGCAGACGTTAGAGCAAGTCAAATTTCAAGTTTGACTTGTCTACATGGAAGGATTGGGATGATGTGGCAAGGTCCCCAGAATAGCTAGGGTTGCGATGCAATAAAGCAATCAAAAATCACAATAGCAATCGGTGAGGGGAAGGTATTACAAAAATTAGCCCCCAATTGGTTGGGTTGCGACATGATATCACAATTGCATATCGCAGGAAAAGCAAGGCAGCAGATCTTAAGACCCTGGTTCTCTGTTGATTGCAATGAGTGATAAGTTCCTGGACGCGATACATTTATGAGCCATAGTTTAAGTTCCCATCGGATCTGGCGATATCGCATCACACAATCGTCGCTTTGTTTACAAGACCATCTGCCAGGTTTTTACGCAGATTGCGATTTGTGATATAACCGACAAGTTATGGCCAGTGGCACAGCGAAATATTCACCCGGTTAGCAAATTTTGGAGCGGAAATGTAGGTTTTTGCTGGTTTTGGAGAAATTTGTGGAACAAATAGTGGGAGAATTAGGAGAAGTCATAACTTCTTCAGTTCTTATCCAAATTTGATGCAAAAAGAGTTAGATAGCCATTTTTGAGTATTTTGAACTCGTTGAAATAGTTTTCAGAGGAATTTGAGCATTGTAAACATACTTTTGTTGTAATTTTGAGAATAATAGGGAGGCCCAAGCATTGGAAGCTGGACCAAGGAGACGTAGCCCAGGAGGGGTGAACTCCTCATCAAATCTCTATGTTGTGTGTTGTATTTTGATGTTCTTTGTTGTTATTTTGTTATTGTTCAACATATGTTTTATGTTAATTGTTTATAACATATACATAAGAAACTCTCATGGGAATCAGTTAATTAAGCAAACATGGTAAATCCTTAAGCACTTAATAAGAAAATTATAAGAATATTGGGTTTTATTTTGAATGGGGAAATAGCACATTATTCCTAATCTTCTCGATTTCAGATCAAGTTGGCATTAGAGCACTGGTTTTTGCTTATTGGATTTGATTTGTGAAAGATTTAATTGTTTGCAAGTTTATGTCATGCTTACAAGGTTAAAACTCAAAAGAGGAGAAGGAAATATGGTTGGAAGCCCTGAAGTTGGGTCAAGTGGAAGAAGATAAAGGTTTCCAAATTCTTCTACACCAGTACATCCTCAAGTTGCAGAAGTTTCATTTGAGTCTTCAGTGACCATGTCTCATGGAGGAGAACCTACCATGATAGAAGATGAGAAGACCTTTAGAAAGGATTTCTTTGAATGACAGAGATGGTGAAGGTCCTCTATGAAGAGAGGAATAGAAGATTGCAAGGAGAAAGTTCCAAACCTCCCAAAGGAGAAGCCTCTTCAGGAGGAGGTAATGGGAATGGAGACAAGACTCCACCCTCTCCACCATCTTCTTCATCTTCTACTTCACAAGCATCTTCACACTCTTCCACTAAAAAAAACCCTTACTCATACTCATCATCATTCTGCAAAAGGAACTGGTAAGTCACCTTTTCTAAAGCTTAATGTTAAATTCAAGTTGCTTATGTACAATGGAGAAGTTAATGCAGAAAAACTTGATAACTAGATTTGTCACTTGGAGGTGTATTATATAATTTAGAACCTTCAAGAGGATGATATCAAAATTTAGTTGGGTTCATCGAGAATGGAGGGTGCAACACTTATTTGGTGGGAAGCAAGGACTCAAGACGAGATCAAGAAACATGGTAAGATCTCTATTACTTGGCTTGATTTCATTCTTGCTATAAAAAGACAATTCTACCCTTTAGCCCATATGCAAAAAGCTATCATGAATTGGAAAAGTTTCAGACAGTTAAAAGGTCAAAATGTGCAAGAGTATACTTAAGAGTTTAGGAGAAGAGCTCTTATGCTAGGAGTAGACTTGCAGTCATAAGATACTTTGCTGAAATATATAGGAGGTTTTCATAGCTATCTTCGACACACCATTCTTATGTTTAATCCCATGAATCTTGATGAGGTTTTTGTTCAAGCTACACACCTCGAAGCAAGAGGGAAAAATGTACAAGAAGAAGGTAAGAAGAAGAGATTCCAGAGTGGTGAAAAAGGAAAGAATTCTAAATGAAAGCAAAAGAAAAATGCTTCTGTTAAGAAAGAAGGGGAGAAACTCGTGTGCAAGGATTGTTCCAAAGAGGGCCATGATGAAGCACATTGCTGGAAGCTTCATCCTGAATTACGATTGAAGAAATTTAACAATAAAGGGAAATAGAAGACAAAAATTGTTGTACAACAAGACTTGGGTTCTGACTCAGGTGATGAAACAAAAATTGCAGCCACAGTCCCTAAGGGAAAATCCATGCTAAAAGCAAGCAAAGAGGAAGCTGTGGCAAGCACCAGTGCAGCAAATAACTCCAACAACGTTTCAAATGAGGAAAACAAAATTGAGATGTTCCACATCTGAGTTATTTCCAAATAAACCAAGATTGATTTGATGTTTGATAATGGATCCCAGAAAAATTTAATTTCTAGACATTTGGTCAAAAAATTGAATCTGGAAACCGTGACTCATAATAAACTGTATCCATTGGGTTGGATATCCCAGGATGCCAATATTGAGGTCAAAAGGAAATGTGTTTTCAGGTTTTCTATTACTGCCACTTTCGTTGATGAAGTTGAATTAGATGTAGTGCAGCTGGATATTTCTGGAATTGTGTTGGAAGCCCATATCTATATGACAGGAAAGTCGTTTTCCATAGATTTGAGAACAAATATCATTTGTTCAAATACAGAGTGGATTATATTGTGAGACCCCATCAAAGGAATCTTAATCCATCTTTGGCAAGCATAGGGAAAATGAAGTGACTGGTCAATTCCACCAAAAAGGGGAATTCAACACGAAATTCAGCTATAGCAAGACTGTCCACTCCCAAACATCGGTATGTATTGAATGTCAATTCTAGAAAGTTTAGAAATTAAGAAACAAGTCAAGGAATTGTTAGATAAAGGTGTAATTCATCCCTCTACTTCGCCATGTGGTTCACCAATTGTTTTGGTACCCAATAAAGATGGAACCTGTTATCACCCCAAGAAACTCTCATAGGTTGTAGCTCGAAGATGCTCGGGAACATTACAAACTCAACTCAATGTTGGAAATGGATGAATGGAAGGATTGATGCCTGTTCAAGCCAGATAACCTCTTCTACTTTGCTTGACTCTAGACATGTGTGAACACCCCCAAACTACAAGGCTTTAGACCACCAATCACTCATAGTTTAAGGATTGAGTGAATATGGAGAACACTGACCACACCAGCAGATGCACAGGACCCTGTGATGGTCGGCTGCAACCAGTAAAAATTTCTGCAAATCTAATTCCCTAGTGCACAGACAGGATGACAGCTCTCTGTCATTAAGTGAAAAGAAACCTGATTAACAGATTCACTGATACATGCAAGATTATGACACAGAGGTGGGATGACAGCCCCTCTAATGCTAAAAATTAAGAGTTCAGGAAAAATGCATATCAAGCACAGCCTAGAGCAGAATAGAAATGGAAAGTGAGCAATTAACAACAAAAGAAGCTTTGTATTAGCTGAAAATGAAGACGAGACGCTGCAAGTATCAAAGCAGTTACAGTCTCCAGAAGTTGACCCTTACATCAAACAAACAACCATCAACCCTGATTACATCTATTTTCTGGGTATATATAGAGTTTGATTACAAAAATGCTCTGTTATTCTATGCGTAGAGGGGTCATAATGGACCACCAACCGCTTTAACTGTCTGATAGAGTTTCTGATGCAATCTTCCTACTTTAATGAACAAAACTGATCTTCTTGGATGCTCTGTTGTCCTTCTCGGGCAGATGGAGTGTTGTGGAGGATAAAATTCCGTGACTGTTAAATGCGTTCACCTACTCAGACTCTGTCCTTTTCTCCTCAGCCATACTGTTCATGGAGCAAAGTTGTTGAGGAGGAAATGCACCTGGTACCGGAAATTGACTACCTTCGTCCTTTCGGGAGTGTAGAGTGGTTACAGTACATGGATTGTACAGTGGGTGGAGTGGTCAGATGGCGGAGCAATATCGGTTGTTGGATCAGATGGATAGATGGCGGAGATGAGTCAACCAAGAGATCAGAGGAGGCGGGATGATCATAGGCTGTTGGATCTCAGGCGGGCAGATCCAACGGTCGTTGGGCGCGGAAGCTGCACGGAGTTTATCGGGCAGGGAGAGCGGGTTTGAGTGGTAAGTGGTATTGCTCGCACCGCTATCGGGAGTCAGGCAGTAATCATATGTGGTGGAGCGATCCCATTCATCGTATAATGCGTGGCGGAGGAGGCGGGATGAAACCGCTTTTGATCGCGAGTTATTGCGCGATCAGTTTGACGGTGCAAGGAAAGCGACTGCCGTTTGATCACATAGGGGATGATCAGATGGTAGGGATTTAACTATGTGGGTTTTGTCGGATGTGACAGGGGAAAGGGTTACGAATGCACACAGTCACATGAAGACGGTCATGTGAGGGTTTAGGCTTTGCACTCGAGCTTAAGGGCAAAAGGATCTTTTAATATGGGACAATCCAACTCGTGAAATGGGAATGAGAGGAGGGTTAGTGGAGTGAAAGGGGATGCAGAATGACCAGTTATAAACTTCCTTCGAGCAAGAAACGAGGACCTAGCTTACTTCTAAGTCTTCGAATATCTGCGACATGGAGCAGAGCTAACACTAGCTCCTTCTAGGGATGAGATCCTCCCTGTGAGGTCTCAAGAACTTGTAGATCAATGCCTTTCCTATGAAAACCAATTTGCAAAATTTCCTAGCGTTCCATCGGGCATGGAGTCTGACTGATCTTACACTAAAACTGATAAAACAACATATTTGCAACTTTAAGTCCAAGAGACCTTAAATCACATAAATTTTCAAAAAACGCCCATTAACTGGGCCATCAAAAACTGCTTCTCCTCCCATACTTTTCAGCATGAAGGTATTGTTCCCTTGGATCTGAGAAATAATAAAAGGCCCTGTCCAAAAAGCATCAAACTTCCCATGGTTGCCTTTATTCTCCTTCAATGCATCCCACTTCAGAACCAAATCTCCAACCTAGAAATTATCTGATTTTATCTTTCTATCAAAACCTTCCTTGATCTTCTTTTGATGTGTTGTTGACCTCTCAACTAGATGTTCTCTAATTTGGTGCACCTCTGCTAAATCAGTGATCCTCTTTGCCATGTATTCATCCTCATTTTGTCCTTCCTGTAAGAACTTTACCACAGGGAGAGTTAACTAAATTGGGAATACAGCCTCAGTACCATATACCAACCTGAATGGAGAATTCCCTGTGGATCTCTTGGTGGTTACTCTATCAACCCACAATGCATGTTTTAGCTTAGAATCCCAATTCTTTTTGTTGTCTTCCAGCAGCTTTTTAATTATCCTTATCAGGCTTTTATTTGAAGATTCTGCTAGACCATTGCCTTGAGGGTAATATGAGGTGGAATGAACCAGTTTAATGCCCATTGAATCACACATATCCACCAACTCTTTTGCTTTGAAAGCTGCTACATTATCTGTGACTAATTTATGTGGACAACCAAATCTAGTGAAGATATGTTCTGTCAAAAAATTCATGACCACATTATGATCAGCCTTCCTGGTAGGGATTGCTTCAATCCACTTAGTGAAGTAATCAGTGGCAACTAAGATCCATCTGTGCTGGTCACTGGAATGTGGATTGATCTCTCCAATGAAATCCAAGCCCCACTGCTAAAAAGGTCCATTAGCATGTATTGGTTTCAAGGGCCGGGACTTCAATTGTTGTTTTCCTTCAAATCTTTGGCACCTGTCACATGATTTAACAAATGAAAAGACATTAGAAAACAAGGTGGGCCAATAGTACCCAGCTCTGAGAATTTTGTGGGCTGTAATTTTCCAATAATGATGTCCTCCACACATGCTGGAATGAAACTGCTGCATGACTTCAATGGATTGTTCTCTGTCCAAGCATCTCAGAAGAATTCCAAAGGAGTCCCTCCAATAGAGCAGATTTTCATAGATGCAATATTTTTCTGCCCTGAGTTTAACAGTTCTGGCTTGACTTTGAGTAAGGCCTGGAGGAATTTCTAGCTTCAGCAAAAATTTAGCTATTGCAAAGTACTAATCACAAGAAGCTAGATTTTCTGCTAATGACTGTTCTTTCCCTGGTTCAGTTGTTTCTTCCTTTTGTTTGACCATTTTCTGCAATTGTACCCATGAGACTTATATCCAGCGTTCTGGAATTTTCTTAGGCCAATAACTTGGCAAGGCCTTGACCTCTGACAAGCTTGGTGGGCTTCAATTCTATATTAAATTCAATTAACTTTGCAATCCATTTAGCCCTTCTTCCATCAGCATCAGGCTGTGTTAAGACATCTTTTATTGAAGCAGAGGGTACATATGCAATTATCTTGGAATGAAAAACATAAACTCTGAAGGCTTTCAAAGACTTGATAAGAGCATATGCCTGTTTCTCCATAATATCATACCTCAGCTCAGCATCCCTTAAGGTTTTGCTGAAAAAAGCCACTGGATGCTCTGAGCCTTCTTCATCTGCTTGCAATAAAACTGCTACAAGGGTGTCTTCAGAGGTAAAAGAAAATATGTGGAACTCCTTGCTGTAATCTGGACTTATTAAAGTGGGAGCCTCCATAATAGCTTTCTTAATGGACTCAAAGGATCTTCTTGCTATATCAGTCCATTTGATCTCTGACCCCTTTCTCAACATGGAGGTAATGTGCTTTACAAGTTCTACAAAATTTGGGATAAACCTCCTCACAAAATTTATTTTTCCCAGAAAGGACTGGATGTCCTTCTTTGATCTTGGGATAGACAAAGTCTGTATTGCTCTTACTCTTTCTGGGTCAATTTTGACACCTGCAGCAAAAACAACATGTCCTAACAACTTGCCCTCCTCTAAAGCAAACTGTGACTTTTTAGGATTGACTGAAATTCCAAACCTTCTGCACTTCAGGAACACTTTCTTTAAGTGCTACAGATGGTCATGGTGGCTGCTGGAGTATACTATTATATCATCAAGGTAAATAAGGACAAACTTGTCCTTCTCCCCCACAAATGCTATATCCATAGCTCTCTGAAAGGTGGCTCCAACATTCATCAATCCAAAAGGCATCTTGGAATACATAAAAGTGCCCCAAGGAGTGGTGAATGCAGTCTTCTCTTGGTCATCTGGATGTACAACAACCTAGTTATACCCTAAAAATCCATCCAGGAAAGACATCACTTTGGCTCCTGAGACTTTCTGCAGTAGATGCTACATCTTGGGTAGAGGGTAATTATCTTTCTTAGAGCATTTGTTTAAGTTTCTGAAATAAACACAGAGTTTGATTTCTCCACTTTTCTTCCTCACTACCACCAAATTGTCTACCCATTTTGAATATCTGAGAGGGACTATGATTTTGGCAGCCAGTAACTTCTTAAATTCCTTTTCAATCAGAGGAAGGAGCAAAGGATTTATCGGCCTCAGCTTCTGCTTAAAAGGGATGGTGTCTTTCTCTAAAGGAATTTTATGCTGGATGATATTTTTGTCATATTTTTTCAGGTCACTATACTCCTAGGCAAAGACATCAGCAAACTGCTCCATTAAATTGCAGTATTTGGCACTCTGGGCAGCAGATAGATGAGTGGACAGATTTATGTATCTTGGCTGACCTGGACTCCCTATATTATGCTTATAGACTGCAGAGATATTATTTTTGGGCAGCCTTATAAGGCACATCATTTTGGTCAAACAGCTTCTCTAATGGAACTAGACCCTTAGATATATGATTGTTGGGCAGCTGGACAATGCTATCTTTGCCAATTTTGTTTCTAAGATGGGATTGGGGATTTTCTTGCAAGGCTTCACTCTCTTGGTCGATTTTCATTTCGGAAAAATCATTAATGACTTGCAGAAACCTATTTACTTCATCATCATCTTCAAAGACTTTCCAATGCTGGACATTATCAGGCAAGGATGGTCTATATTTCATTTGGACTTCATAAACTAGTCTGGGAGGCATGGGAGGAATAAACATGCTAGCAGACATAGCAAGGGAATTAGAAAGCTGATTTTTGGCTCTAGGGATGTATGAGATACAAAAATTATCAAAGGAATCTTTAATTCTCCATACCTCGTCTCTGTATGCTTTCAGCCTTGGGTGCTTTGCTTGAAATGTTTTATTCACTTGCTGAATGATAAGATCAGCATCTCCAAACACCTTTATGTTTCTGGTTCCTCTATCTTTGGCTGCGTTAAGGCCCAATATGAGAGCCTCATACTCTGCTATATTTTTCGTGACTTGAAAGGCCAGCTTAAAATATAGATGTGTGATTTCTTGTTCTGGAGATATCAGCACCACCCCTACTCCTGCGTTCTCCCTGGAACATGCTCCATCAAAGAACATCTCCCAAACCAGACCTCCTTGCTCAACCTTAGCCTAATTTATTTGTTTCCTAAGCTACATTGAGGCCTTCTGGGATTCGTCAATTTGGAGAATACATGCTCCAAAATTGGTGTCCATAGCATAAATGGGATGATTAGAAGGATTCTTCTCATCACTAATGATGTATGCCAGCTGTGCTTCTCTGTACAATCTCCTGCTTTCTCCTCCAAAAAATGGGATAGTGGCATAAGATAGATCATTCTATAAGGTCCCACCTAGTCTCTTAATCCACCCTCTGGACAACAGCATGCCAAACTTGGGAGGGACATCTGCTAATACAATATCCATGATCATACTCTTCATGGGCAGCTGAGTTAGGTTGATGGCCAGGTCTTTGATTAATCCTAGGCATTTTACCTTTCTTGAATCAAATGAGAATAAATCATGATATGGTCTAGTGATATCAAGGCCTAACTCTTCCATGACGGCTTTAGGCATCAAATTGTGGCTAGCTCCTATGTCTAGCAATCAATTGTGGAGGATTTTGTCGTGAATGGTCAAGGAGACATAAAATGATGGAGAATTATTATCATCAGGTTCGATCATGGGGCTAAGCACAACTGCAAGCTTGTCATCTTGCAAATTGACATAGTCATTGGAGGTTTGTGTGGCTTTCAGCTCAAGAACCTCAAGGATAGGCTTTCTAAAAACTTCACTCTTTATAAGTTCTAACAGAGGCATAGACATTTTTAACTTCTGGACTTCTGACTCAAAACTGAAAGGGGAAGGGGACTTATCAGGACCTCTTACCTCTTGAGCTGGTTCTTTGACGATGACTGGATCAACTGTTGGTCTCTTCTGTCTGATATTCTGTTGCTCTGTTGGGACAGTAGCTCTTTGGGCAGGGTTCTCCTTGACACTGTTTGCTTTTGACCTCAGATTATATCTTTGTTGTTTTCCAGTCTGCAGAACAGCCTCTCTGTCCCACTCTTGACTGGTTTGGTCCTGCAGTAATTATTCTTCGTATGCAATCAATGTCAAAGAGGCAGCACTGCCTTAGTATTCCATGCAATGAATCTCATCCTCTTCTTCAAACTGCTCCTCCCCCATGACTACATTCTGGAAAGGGGCCTTAACTCTTTGTTCTTCATTTGCTTCTTTACCCCTTTTAATAATTTGTAACTATTCATTTGCTCTTCTGAATGGATTTGGATTTTTTGGAGCAAATGTGTTTTGAAACCTTGCTTTCCCAGAACTCTACTCAACTTTTAGCTTAGATATCTCCGCAGCTAGTGACTCTATCATTTTAGTCATCTTATCCAGTTTGGGTTCTAAAGGTGAAGCAGAGGAAGAAGAAGCCTCACTTCTCTGCCTCCCTCTATCATCATGTGTTTTAAGCTTTTCTACAGCCATGATATTTGATTCCACCTCTAGTGCTGCATCTTGCATATCAGCTAGAGTGGCACATCTTCTTTCTCTCAAAAGCAGGCAGAAATTCGAGTCAAAAGCATTGGCATAAGTGATTTTGGCAGAGGTGGGGGTAGGTTTTACTTCTGCTGGTATCTTACTATACATACAGTTAAATCTTTTATTAAAATCAGGCAATGATTCCCCATTCTCCCTCTTTAGGTTACCAAACTCAGTATGGTAATAGAGTAGATCCTTTCTATCTCCCCATTGCTTCAGGAATGCATCATCTAATGCTTCAATGTCAGTAATAGACCTATGGGGCAGTTCTCTGAACTACTTTCTAGCCTCTCCATCAAGGCTCTAAACAAAAGCTCTCATCCACACATCATCTTCACTGATATCTAAGTTATCATCATAACTAGAAAAAGACTCAAGGTGTTCTTCAGCTGTCACTCCCTCTGTACCAGTGAATTTGGGCATATATTTCTGATATTCTCCTGCAGGCATAGCATTCAAAGGAATAGGAAATACCAGGGGTCCATACCTAGCAGCTATGATTCTTTCCATCTTCGAGGGAGCTTGCTGACCTGCCATAACTTGGGTAAGTGGAAGGACACTAGCAGTTTGAATAGTAGGGAGTGATGAAATAGATGACAGAAACAAAGGAGTATGAGGGCCTATATGGGAGACTTTCTTTGGACTAAAATCCAAAGGGGAACTGACTGAACAAGGAGTTGTATGAATCTCTGAAGGTATTTCTTGACTAACAATGCTAGGCTCTAAATCTTCAAAATGTATATCCTCAACTATAACCTTATCTTTCAGAGATGCATAAGATTTCTTGGGCTTACCTGATCCTGATGCTCCTTTCTGTGATGTTTTCTTTTGCTTATCAATTTTCTTAGGGTCAGGCACTGGGTCAGCTGGTGATTTCTGAGGATTTCTCTGGGTATGCCTCACAAACTGAGCCAGAACTGAAATGTGGAGTCGCCACCCGGTAGGTCCTCCAGTAGAGTCGCCAGATAGATGATTACAACTAGAAATGTGTCCAGACTTTGTCTATCATCAAAGCATGGAACTATGTTGTTCTCCCATGGAAGCTGGGCTTCAATCTCCTCTCCCTGGCAACGACGCCAATCAATGTTATCACCCCAAGATACTCTCCTAGGTTGTAGCTCGGAGATGCTCGGGAACATTACAAACTCAACTCAATTTTGGAAATGGATGAATGGAAGAAATGATGCATGTTCAAGCCATATAACCACTTCTACTTTGCTTGACTCCAAACATGCATGAACACCCCCAGAATACAAGGCTTTAGACCACCAATTACTCATAGTTTAAGGATTGGGTGAATATGTAGAATACTGACCACACCAGTAGATGCATAGGACCCTGTGATGGCCGGCTACAACCAGTAAAAAGGTCTGCAAATCTAATTCCCTAGTGCACAGACAGGATGACAACCCTCTGTCATTAAGTGAAAAGAAACCTAATTAATAGATTCACTAATACATGCAAGATTATGACACAGAGGTGGGATGATAGCCCCTCTAATGTTAAACATCAAGAGTTCAGGAAAAATGCATATCAAGCACAGCCTAGAGCAGAATAGAAATGGAAAGTGAGCAATTAACAGCAAAAGAAGCTTGTATTAGCTGAAAATGAAGACGAGACGCTGCAAGTATCAAAGCAGTTACAGTCTCCAAAAGTTGAACCTTACATCAAACAAACAACCATCAACCCTGATTACATCTGTTTTCTAGGTATATATAGAGTTTGATTACAAAAATACTCTGTTATTCTATGCGTGGAGGGGCATAATGGAACACCAACTGCTTTAACAGTCTAATAGAGTTTTTGATGCAATCTTCCTGCTTTAATGAACAAAATTGATCTTCTTGGATGCTCTGTTGTCCTTCTCGGGCAGGTGGAGTGTTGCAGAGGATAAAATTCCATGGCTGTTAAATGCATTCACCTGCTCAGACTCTGTCCTTTTCTCCTCGGCCATACTGTTCGTGGAGTGAAGTTGTTGAGGAGGAAATGCACCTGGTATCGGAAATTGACTACCTTCATCCTTTCAGGAGCGTAGAATGGTTACAGTACATGGATTGTACAGTGGGCGGAGTGGTCGGATGGCGGAGCAATATCGATCGTTGGATCGGATGGATAGACGGCAGAGATGAGTCAACCGAGAGATTGGAGGAGGCGGGATGATCACAGGCTGTTGGATCTCAAGCGGGTAGATCCAACGGTCATCGGGCGCGGAAGCTGCACGAAGTTTATCGGGCGGGGAGAGCAGGTTTGAGCGGTAAGAGTATTTCTCGCACCGCTATCGGGGGTCAGGCAGTAATCGTACGTGGGGGAGCGATCCCATTCATCGCATGACGCATGGCGGATGGGGCAAGATGAAACTACTTTTGATCGCGAGTTATTGCGCGGTCAGTTTGATGGTGCGAGGAAAGCGACTGCAGTCTGATCACAAAGGGGATGATTGAACTGTAAAGATTTAACTATGCGGGTTTTGTCGGATGTGACAGGCGAAAGGGTTACAAATGTGCACGGTCACATGAAGACAGCCATGTGAGGGTTTAGGCTTTGCGCTCGGGCTTAAGGGAAAAATGCTCTTTTAATATGGGACAGTCCAACTCGTGAAATGGGAATGAGAGGAGGGTTAGTGGAGTGAAAGGGGAGGCAGAATGACCAATTACAGACTTCCTTCGAGCAAGAAACGAGGATCGAGCTTACTTCTGAGTCTTCGAATATCTGCAACATGGAGCAGAGCTAACAGAACCTAGTGCATGTGTGTAGATTATTGAGCTTTGAATAAAATTACCGTAAAGAATCGATACCCACTACCCATAATAGATGGTTTTCTAGATCAGTTGAAGAATGCAAAATATTTCTCTAAATTAGACTTGAGAAGTGGATGTCATCAAGTTAGAATAGCTGAGGAGGATATTTGGAACACTGCTTTTAAAACCAAACAAGGATTTTTTGAGTGGATCATGATGCCTTTCGGTCTTTGCAATGCTCCAACTACATTCATGAGAGTGATGAATGTTGTTTTAAGATGCTTTCTTAATGATTTTGTAATTTTCTATTTAGATGATATTTTGATATTCACCAAATCATGAGAAGAGCATGTCAATCATGTGAGGAAAGTGTTGGATGTCTTGAAAAAATAGCAATTATTTCTAAAGATGACTAAATGTGAATTCGGGAAAAATTCCTTAGTGTATTTGGGCCACATAGTTGAAGGAGGTAAGTTGAATATTGACCCATCTAAAGTTATGGTCATTGTGAATTGGCCAATACCCAAATAAGTCACAGAAGTAAGGAGTTTTTTGGGAGTAGTGTAGTATTGGAGGAAGTTCAATGCCAATTTTTCTTCCATAGCAACTCTACTACATGCTTTGATCAGCGTGAAGGTTTTCTTCCAGTGGGGAGGCAAACAACAAAACAAATTCGATGCATTAAAACAAAAGATTAGTTCAACCCCAGTTTTAACATTGCCAGATTTGAAACAACCATTTGAAATACAAACAGATGCAAGTGACTACGCCATGGGTGCATTTATTTTACATCATGGTAAGCCCATTTCATTTCATTCTGATATTTTTAATGGTGTTGTTATTAACTATCTTACATATGGTAAAGAGCTTTACGCATTGTTGTAAAGTGTGAATAAATGGAAGCATTACCTAATGGGAAAAGAAACCATTATTCACACCGATCATCAACCTTTGCAATATCAACAATATCAAACAAAATTGAAGCAATCAAGGAACTTTCATTAGATGGGATTCTTACTGCAATTCCACTTGGTAATCAGGTACAAGAAATGTATTTATAACAAAGTTGTTTAATATTCTTTCTAGATTGGTTGTTAATGTAGCCATTTTACCCAAGAATCATTTTTTTTTCCTGAAAGTTATTTTGAACAATACGCACATGATGCTGACTTTCAAGAGGTATATTCAAACTTGAGTCAAGGCCACCAAGTTGAGGAATTAGACTACCATGTACATGATAATATGTTGTATCATTTGGGAAAACTTTATGTTCCACAGGGAGAGAGTAAATGTCACAAGGGAAGCACACACTTCTCTTATTGTTGGACATTACAGTGTAAGTAAAACAGTGGAAAATCTTTACAGGTATTTTTATAACCTCGTATGCTTGAAAGTGTGTCATGTTTTATCATAGGTTTTTCATTGTGTGCAGTCAGTAAGCCTACTAATAGGAAACTAGGATCGTACACACCACTTCCAGTGCCTTCACGTCCATGGGAGAGTGTTTCTATGGATTTTGTAGGAGGTCTTCCTTTATCAAGAAAAGGTCATGATTATTTGTACGTAGTTGTGGATAGGTTCAACAAGATGTGCATATTAATGCCTTGTAAAAAATAAATTACAGTTGAAGAAACAACTCAACTTTTCTTTCAAAATGTATGGGTTCATTTTGGATTACCTACTTCTATTGTAAGTGATCGTGATTCTCGATTTGTTGGGAATTTTTAGTTAAGTTTATGGAACTTGATGGATACCAAGTTGAAGAAAAGTACAACCTTTCATCCACAAACAATGTTCAAACTAAAGTGGTTAACTAAACAGTTATTCATTTGTTAAGTGGATATTGCAGAAAACATCCTAAGTTGTGGGATGAATAGTTGCATTCTATTCAACATACTTACAACCGAGCAAAACTCTCTTCTACTCTAACTTTTCCTTTTGAGGCATGTCTTGGTTATTTTCCTAAATCACCTTTGGATTTCATCATTGAGAAAGATGTAGCTATAGATGGACATAGTGACATAGACAGAGAAAATAAATTCATTGAGAAAAATCAGTTGATTCACCAAATAGTTTAAGAACAACTAGAAAGGAGTCAAGGTAAGTATAAGGCAAGGCATGATAAGCATCGTGTGGATCATCGGTTTCAAGTAGGTGATGAAGTTTGGCTATACATTAGCAAGGAAAGGCTTCAAGGTGAAGGTAAAAAGCTGAAACCAATCTATTATGGTCCATTTAAAAATCTGGAAAATATTGGTAATAATGCTTTCAAGCTTGATTTGCCTTCATATATGCAAATTTATTTTGTTGTTAATGTTGACAATTTGAGATTGTATGAGCCTCCTTTGATTGAAGATCAAGGAGAAAGTGTACAAATTCCATAAATTGAATATTTTTCTCCAGAATTTCTTGATGAGCTTCAGCAAGACACCATACTTGACAGAAGAACGAGGTCATCAAAGGGGGGAAATTTTGATTATCTTCAAGTGGGTCTCAAAGTTAAAAATTCATCAAAGGAAAAATGGATTGAAGAGGGGAGGGTTATGGAACAATACTCTCATCTGTTCAATAACTAAATATAATCTTTTGGGGTCCAAAAGGCTTCTAGTGGTGAGAAGTGATCAGGTGCTCAAGTTTATGCTCAAAAATAAAAGTGTCAAAATCTTGCTAAACTTAGTCTCAAATTGAAGAGCTCGTCGTTCTGAATCCAATGGTACAAACGCCACTCAAATCTGATCGTGTATGCAGAAGTTAGAGAAAGTCAAAGTTCAAGTTTGACTTGTCTACATGGTAGGATTGGGATGATGTGCCAAGGTCTTCAGCAAATGAGGAGGCACCAAGTGGTAGGCTGCCATTGGCCCTTGAATTTTGCAATTCATAGTCGCAGGTGGAAAGGAATTACAAAATCGACCCCAAAATAGCCAGGGTTGCGATGCGATAAGGCAATCGAAAATCCTAATCACAATCAGTGAGGGGAAGGTATTACGAAAATTGGCCCCCGATAAGTTGGGTTGCAATGCGATATCACAATCGCATATCACAGGAAAAAAAAGGCCACAGACTTTAAGGCCCTGGTTCTCTATCGATTACGATGAGTGATAAGTTATTGGACACGATACATTTATGAGCCATAGTTTAAGTTCCCGTCAGGTTTGTCGATATCGCATCGCACAATTGTTGCTTTGTTTACAAGACCATTCACTGATTTTTTACGTCGATTGCAATTTGTGATATGGCTGATAGGTTATTGCATGCAGCACAGCAAAATATTCACCCGGTTAGCGGATTTTGGAGCTGAAATGTGGGTTTCTAGCAGTTTTGGAGCAATTTGTGGAACAAATAGTGGGAGAACTAGGAGAAGTCATAACTTCTTTAGTTCTTATCCAAATTGGATGCAAAAAGAGGCTAGATAGCCATTTTTGAGTATTCTGAACTCATTGGGATAGATTTCAGAGGAATTTGAGCATTGTAAACACACTTTTGCTGTAATTTTGAGCATAATAGAGAGGCCTAAGCATTGGAAGTTGGACCAAGGAGACGTAGCCCAAGAGGGGTGAACTCCTCATCAAATCTTTGTGTTGTGTGTTGTATTTTGATGTTATTTTCTATTATTTTTCTATTTTCCAACATATGTTTTATGTTAAATTGTTTATAACATTTAAATAAGAAACTCTCATGGGAATTAGTTAATTAAGTAAACATGGTGAATCCTTAAGCACTTGATAAGAAAATGATAAGCATCTTCGGTTTTATTTTGAATGGGGAATTAGCACAACATTACTAATCTTCTCCATTTCATATCAATTCACATGCATAACAAGAAGAGAACTAAGTTTGAAAACTCAAGTATCAAGGATATTTTTGTTCAATAAACTGAAATATCCTAGGCTTATAGAAACTACATTATAGTGCAATGGAAGACATTGGTAAGTAAGGATGTAAGGTTTGATGAGAATAAATTGTGCTCATGTTCATAGGAGCCTCCCATAAATTTTATGGAAACAAAAAAGGTGGCTAATACAAGCTCTAATCCAAAGGATAAATTAAACTAAGATTATGGTCAACAAGATCCTAGCTCAAAAGGAGAGGGATTATTACCATCTAGTTTAGGAAGAAGCCAAGATTGATTACCTAAAAATTAAAGAAAACATAGAAAATAAGAGCACCCAAGTCTTCCTTTTGGATTAGTCATCCACCTACAAGGTATCCTTCTTATATTACATTGATGTCTTTTTTCATTAGCACAAGAACTTCTGGCTGAGGAGCCTAATGTAGAGTAGGTATGACATGATGCCATGGTTTAGGAGTGTAATGTCACCTTGAAAATTAATGTAGGAGAGATTGTGTTAAGACCCATGGGGAAATATTTGATAGGTTCCACATGTCTATTGTTACACAATATTTTGTCACGCATCCTGCACTTCCCTGTGTCATACTCCGGAGTGCCCAAAAGTTGGCAATTATTCAGTGTAGCCATCCTGACGTGCAGTCCAGATCCTCCCTAAAACATTGATGAAAACATGCCTTAATCCTTCCTCGAAGAAGTAAGCTCTAAAATCCTAATTTCAGGACTAGCTCAACTGTGACACTAGCAACTGGTGTTGATGGAAGGTTGCACTATACTAGCCTCGCACTACGAGTGCACTTTTTACTTGGATACTCGTGATGATCCCTAATGGGTAATTTTTCCCAAAGAGGAAAAGAAGCTTCGTGATCTAGAGGCTTCCAGAACGATGAGTTGGAGCTTGTTTGGTGTGGATGTGGTTGAATTCTCCCAATATTTCCCTTTGATCTTATCCCTATGAGCTACCTCCTTGAGATGAGGATATTCCCATATCTATGGAGAGATCCTAACTCCCTCTCCCTACCTATATATTCATCCTCTCCCATTCCCAAATGGTTGGTCTCTGATTATTTGCACCCTTATGCTGAGATAGTGCTTATATGCTACTCATTTGGCTTGGAGAACGAGTGCTTGGAGAGCTTGAGTTTGGACTTGGACATTCACTTAAGGAGAGCTTATTGACATCAAGGCTTGGTTGTATGCTTCCTTCTTTATTTCATTAATATATACAACTGCTGGTTCACTTTCCATAAATGTTTGTGTTGATGCATCATTTATCTTAATTCTCCTTGATCTGTTAAGTGGATTACTTTCGATTATGCTTGTTGCACTTGTATTCTTTGTTGTGTCTTTAATATCTTGTGCAAGTATTCAAAAATTGTGAGCAGTAGAGCTGAGCCTGAGGAGAGAGCGATCAAGATCTTCAACAAAGAAGCGTGTTATAGCATCATAATGAGGTAGGCCTTGTTGTGGGGAAAAGTATCCGACTCGGAATGACCCTATCCCTACTCTAAGGGTGATAGTTCCTTAGCAACAACTGAAAGTAAAGCTTTGATATTTTCCTTTATGAAAGTACAGAGAAGGAAGAAAAGATTGACCAACCGATATCCTTCGCTTTTGTCGATCTTGTCCTCTCTCTTCGTCCCTTGTTCCCAGCTCCTTGTTCTCTTGCCGGCCCAGCTACACAAAGATCCTGCACAAACAAGAGAGGGAAACTACAAGAAACATGTACTCATAACTGATGCATGGATTAGAGTGAATCAGATATACAAGTAAATACAATACATCAATGCAATACAAGTATATAGGAGAACATTCAAAGCTTTATTGATAGAAGTAAAAGGGTTCTGAGAAGGTTACAACCATCAATGGCTCCAATCCAGCAGCACCTCCCCAGCAGCAAGAAATCTCCTCTTCCCCTCTATAAAAGCAATCACCCAATAGCTCTAACTGTAAACCAACAGCACTTCCTTACTTTGCACAAAATTCCAGCCTGCCTAGACCTCATAGAAGAGCTCTATATATAGGGTAGAAGGAGAAAGGATGAGTCAGCTTGAGACTGACATAAAGCTGCCTTGTGTCCTCTCCCTCTTCAGTTAAACTTCAGTTCTTGAGTCCACTTGGAGATCCTTGCTTCCACATGGAGATCAAGTACCTCTTACTCATCATAGGGCGAATTCCTTGAACCAAGTGTCAGTTTGGAAGCTTCCTGGGCAGTTGACACCTTGCAGAATGACTGTGCCACTTGGCCAATCTCGCCCAGCGCAGGTAGCCTTCATTGGTTTTGACTTTCAGCGCAGGTACAAGGAGGAGCAGTTGACATTCAGCGCAGATGCTCAGTGGAGCAGCTGACATGATCAAAAAATAGCCTGTTTTTGAGTGTTTTCAGGTGGAGAACTGATAGGAAGTGCTGTGGTTTGCTGACCTTGTTCCTCTAGGGGTAAGAACAACATGTTTAGGGACTTTGGATCCCTGTAATTATCGACATTTCATGCTCCATGCTGCGAGGCACAAAAATGTCTATAACAGTTGCCCCCTAAAGTATGAGGCCGTTTATCGGGTGAAATGCTTTATCCAGAGGGTCCGAAGTTCATTCAAGTGCTGAGAGGTGCCCTGTAATACAATACAATACAATACATTATTTTTCATTCTGTTTTCATGATCTAGCTGAGGCGGGCATTCCCATGCTCAGCTTTATAAATACATTTTGGTACATAGAACAGACGATCGTCTGATGGTAGACTGATAATTCTCTGCTGAAATTATCATCCTTTGAGTAGGATGATCATCTGCTGCAATGATGTACATGACAAATGTTTTTATATTTCCTGAATATGTATCGCAGCCCGGATGGATGAAACTAGATCCGGGGTCTTCAAACTCGTTCGATCTTCACTCTAAGTACAAGTCGATCCATGTGAGAATTTTGCTGAAGTCGAACATGGAAAGACATCGCTTGATTACCGGTCAATGATGAAAACTGTTAACAAGCGCGAGAGGAATCACCGATAATGATAATGACCCTCAAGGTACTGCAGTACAATTCACGTGGCGTGAATAAAGGACTTGGCGTCGAACGCCACGCAAAATCTTCTGGTCGAAGGTCATTGATGTATACCTGTCGCCGGAAGTGAGAAACTTGCCATTGAGGCATGCAAGCTTCAAAGTACTGATGGGGTTGTTCCTAGATCAACTTCTTGGATAATGAGCTGAAGTCGACAAGAAGCGATCCGTCAAAGGAGGGCCTTAATGAATCCCACATCAATGACACGGAACGGAGCTAATGATTTTAGTGGAGGTGAAAACAAACTGTGACACATGTTTCAGGGTGGCGATCATGAATGGATGAAGGATAATGTATGGCAGTGGATGGGACACGGTTGACACTTTCAGAATGACCTCTCTTGAACATATAACGACACTGATGCGATGGATCGGTAGCATTACCCCAAAATGTGGATGGTTTGGCGAAGACCATGGTGATGAGACCGGTGAATGAAACAACCCAACCCGATGTGGTACGGAAGAAAAGTGTCATGTTCAAGAGCGACTTGCTACCATTAAGCTTTGATGTTCTCCCAATTTTTCCCCAGTCATTTCTGACCAGTACCTCTTTATTTTTGTCAAGCTTGAGGAGGATAACATATGCTTGTTCTATAACCTGCCCTTCGGGCAAGCCCATCGCTATGATTTAACGAGCTTAGCGATAGGGAAACTCGTTCTCGTCTAAAGACAAGTTTGTCGCTATTTAATCATTTTAACGAGTCTAACGACAAGGAAAACTCGGTCCTTTTCATTTTTAGAGAGTCTGAAAAGGTACAGAAAGTTAACTCCATAATTCCTTTTTCGTCATCTAATCCCTTAAGTCCGAAAAAGTATAAAACAATACAGAAGGGATGGGTGTTCGGTACTTTTAACGAGCCGAACAAGACAAGCGCTCGATCTTTTTGTGCAATAATCCCTCGGGTCCAAAAAGATTAAAATTTAGAGGAGGGATGGCTCTTCCGGTCGTTTAACGAGCTGGAAGGCCAAAACTCGGCAAACTTTTCATATTTTACGAGTCAGTGAAAAGAGCTCAAAGAAGACTCGTCTTTTGAGGAACGAGTGATAAACAGGGATAGCAGCAGATTCCAGGTACAGGTTGGAATTTTCCAATCACGGCAGTGTCACAAGGATGGCTAGGTGAAATCACTCTTCGCAGCTGTTTCTCAAAAGAGGTAAACACACAAATGGAGGTGAATGATCGGCCAAATGAAAAGTGGAGGTGACGGTGCACAAACACGACCAAGGCTTTTATGGCTGATGAATTTACGATCTCAAAAAGGGTATTTACCGGTTCATTTTTTCTGAATGAGCTTGAACTCTAAAGGAAAGCCTGCTCATAAACTTATGTTTATTTTTTAACGAGCATGAACTATGCGCTAAAACTGCTCGGATCTTGCGTTTATTTTTTAACGAGCATGAACTATGTGCTAAAACTGCTCGAAATACCAGTCATAAAATAAGAATACCTCCTCTAAGGATCCATTTTTTATAGAGCTTGCGCCTTACCACAGCTATGCTCCAACTCATCCTTCCTTTGTGTAAGTTCGGAAAACGGTTAATCTTAAAACCAGATAAATAACCGCCCCTAGCTTGCACTCCAGAAGGTTTGCATGCCCCCAGGTATAGGGTAGGATTTCGAGGCTGCCCCTCCTCTCCCCCACCTCTGCTTTTCTTTGGGTGTTCACAGCTACTTGTCATCTTGCTAATCTAATGTTAACGATACTAGTCTTCTCGTTATTTTAAGGGATCTTACGCGGTACTCAGTCTTCCCGTCAGCCCAACTTTTAACGAACAGCTATTTGTGACAAGAGAAGAACACTACTCAAAGACAAAACATTGGTATTATTGAGGGAGGCTTGTCTCTTTCTTATTATCCGAAGAGGGTTCTATTTGCTGCCGCAAATCAATCTCTTTCTTCGGCGATGTCTATCATTGGGTTGCCCAAAGATGGTTACCCTCTGTCACAACAATAGAATCTCTTTCTTTGGAGGCTGCCCCTACTTATCCTTCAAAACATTTGTTTTAATGGGTGAGGCTTGCTTTTCCCCAAAGATGGTTACTACTTGTTGCAATAAGGGAATTCCTACTTGGGTAGTGCCCACCTCTTTAGACAAAGGTGAATGACTCTTTTGCCAAACACATAACTTTAACAAAAGAATACTATTCCAGAACAACCCCTCTTCCATCCACGGACGGGGTACGGACTAGTCATATTCTTCTGCGGAAATTCTACCTTATACCCAGGGTTTCTTCTGCCCGAAGCAGACCAGGGTGCATGCCCCCTGGGTTCCAGTCTTTCTTTCCGAATCACTCGCACTCATCGGGAAGGAGGACTGGGGGCGGAGGCAAATCTTGTGTGAACAGACCATTTAGGAATGGTATTTGACTATTTGCGATGCGAGATCCCGGAAATGAAAGTTGGTCTACGAGCTTGACCATCCTTCCTTCGTGTGGAAAACACATTACTCTAAAGAGTGAGGAGACTATCGCTCCCATGCAATAAATATAGTCACGTCCAAGGAGTAGGTTATAATCCAAGGGTCCTTGGACGACCATCACGTTCAAATTAACGGTCTTCCCTTTCAATGTAACAGGCACATTGGGGAGGATTCCTAATGGTCGACTGGTTCCTTTATCAAAACCTGAGAGATTTCATAACTCAGGTAAAAGCGCCGGGGAACCCAGTGCTTTCCAAGCAACAGAGGAAAGGATACTCACAGACGCCCCTTCATCAATGATAGTACCAGCCATGATCATTCTATAGATCTGGACAATGATTCTGAATGGTACACTGGCTGGTAACCGGGGTCTGCCTAGTTGATTCCAATCAAAGGATACAACCAGGTTGCTTGGTGGTGGGACCGAATATACGGCCGGATATGACCCTGATGATGTTCCTTCCTGCGATAAAGGAATGGGCGCATTGCCCTGACGCTCATCAGAGTCGGTGCTGATGAAAAGATCCTGGATGGTGTCATCCTTATTCTCTTCAGTGAGGGTGTCGCATGAAGATGACTCTTCGGCGACGGTGTCATTTGAAGATGAAACTTCTGAAGGTAGAACCGGGTCAACTGCCGTATCGACCTTTGGACTTTCGTCCGGTCTGGATTCAGTAGGTTCATTTTCAGTGACTGACGCTTCAGCCGACCACTTGAGCGGGCCAGCTGTATTTTCAACCAACGAAGGACTTGGCACGAGTTTTTTGTATCCAGGAGGAAGTTTTACCGGTGAAACCGGACGATCTTCCAAAACTCTCTTCGCTTCGTCTAAGAAGGGACAACGGTGGATGGCATGACTGCCTTCACACAACTTACAGGGGAATCTTACTCCCCCTTTTTGTCTTGATCCTTCACTTTCGCTGGTTGACGGAAAGCCATCACCCTGATTGTCAGAGGTTGATGCCCCCGAATTGTGCAGACGAGGGGACCAGTCCCTTAGTATCCGGGGAATACAGGGACAATCTCTGTGGAAATGGTCTCCTCTACATATGACACATGGCGATTTAGGCCCGGTCTGTGCAGTGGGTGGGTTTTCGTCAGATGTCTTTTGCTTGCCCCCAGTCGCCTTAGGCTCCTTCTTCTTCTTTTCTTTCTTCTTCTTTTCCTTCTTCTCCTTGGGAGACTGACTTTTGCCAACTCTACCTTGCGAAGATGAAGGATCAGAGGAAGTATTGTAAGAAGTGGAAGGCTGGTGGGTAGTTCTAGACTGTTCTGACTGTTGATTCGACTGCTCAGAATTAGTGGCGATCTGGACTACATTAGTTGAAAAGAGCCATACAGGGAGGCCGATTGTCAATCCTGGAAGTGACAATGTTGCCATATGAGGCGCACCAACATCTCCCCAAGAGGAGAAGGGATTTGGACTTCCGCCAAGGTTGCCTCCTTGGTTGGTGGGCTCCATACTTTTCAACTGAAAGATCAACGTGGGAATAACAGGTGATTTTGTTCCGCTTAAAATAAATTTTATTAACGACGCTTTCAGACACAAACTTGCTTTTTCATGTTTTAAGAGTCGAGAAAAAGCTAAAGATGACTCTAGTCGCCTTCGATGTTTTAACGAGCCCGAAGTGACAAATGCTCGGTTGGACTTTTTCAGTTATAGAGTTTGAAAAAGGCCAAAAGAAACTGCTCTGGAGATCTAGGCAGAGGGTGTGCCAAACCTTTCGCGAAACCACAGAATACGTTTTACGGTACGGGTGGTCGATCTTCGTGAATGCTGTGTTCACTGCATCGCGATCAGTAGGGCGGTCGACATGGCTTCCTATGGATAAAGGATAATTGCCTATAGGGGTCTCCCAATATATACGCGACGGTACGTGGGAGCACAAGTCCGTATTAGTGCCACCGACTCTCAGGAGGAATCACCCACCTTCGTAGAGATCGACAGTCACTATGTTTAACGACGCCGGAACACGTCTCTACCTAGACCTCTAGATGTTTGCGTTATGTTACAAAGCGTTGTTATGTAAATTGGATTTATTTTAATGTTGATCTTGCTTAGCAGTTTGCCTTTAAGGATCACCACGAGATGTATATATACAACTTCCTAAATGCAATCTAAGATGAGAAGCAAAACTTTTCAATCTTTCAACTTTGAAAACCTTAATCTACTGAGGGAAAAGAAAGACATCAACTTTTCACACAGATCATAGAACACACACTAAATGCACTTTTCCCTAAATCAACATGCAAACTGTCAATAATGCACATGCACAATGCAGATATTTCTTTTCTTTATCCTTAATGTTGATGTAAGACAAAAAGGAAACTGTTGTGTAACTTTGAATCTAATTTCAAGCGGAAGTAAACAAGCTTGTCCAAAATCAAAAGACACCTTAAGATTGACTTGTTTAGACACTGGAAATGTATAGGTTCAAACCACAAGATGAAAAACAAACAAACTCAAACAGCCATGAACAGTAATAAAACTAGCTCTTAAGATCACAAAGACACTTCTACAGTTCAGGATCTAAGAGGCCACAGCTATACTGGTTTGCTTTTCACAATGGGAAACTGTAACTGAAACAAGAAATACTGAAAGAACAATCACAGTCTCATCACACAACTGAGGCGGAATAATGTCAAGGAAAGTTGGTTTACAGCAAGTACAAATGACAAGCAATCAGCAGCAAAATAACAGTGAAAACAGGGCTAAGACTCAGTAGGAAACCTCAGCAAGACATTGGCTAACTGGTTCAGCGCAGGCTCTGGTCTGTCAAACTGACTCTCAGTGCAGTTCCCGAAGGGAGTACCTGCGCTGAAATGCAGACTGCCTTTGGGCAGCCTGCACTGAGACACGAGAGTTGCGTTTACAAGGATTTTCGGGTCATAAAAAGCTCAAAAATTCACTGTTTTTTGCTGAAATAAAAAGCTATAGGTCAAGTACAAGCTAAGGGATGATCAAGAGGATGAAAAGCTATCACAAAGAGCACAAGAGTCTTTTGTAGATCAGCTCTTCAAATCATGAATCTGCTCAGAAAATGAGCAAGAGTAGCAGCCCCTCTACTTCGCTTTTGATATAGTCAAAAGCTTTTCGATTTGGTACTCTTTTCTTCAGGAAATGAATAGCAAAGATACTACAAACACCAACAAGATACTAGGCTCCCCAGTGGAGTCGCCAGTTTGTTGTGGGGAAAAGTATCCGACTCGGAATGACCCTATCCCTACTCTAAGGGTGATAGTTCCTTAGCAACAACTGAAAGTAAAGCTTTGATATTTTCCTTTATGAAAGTACAGAGAAGGAAGAAAAGATTGACCAACCGATATCCTTCGCTTTTGTCGATCTTGTCCTCTCTCTTCGTCCCTTGTTCCTAGCTCCTTGTTCTCTTGCCGGCCCAGCTACACAAAGATCCTGCACAAACAAGAGAGGGAAACTACAAGAAACATGTACTCATAACTGATGCATGGATTAGAGTGAATCAGATATACAAGTAAATACAATACATCAATGCAATACAAGTATATAGGAGAACATTCAAAGCTTTATTGATAGAAGTAAAAGGGTTCTGAGAAGGTTACAACCATCAATGGCTCCAATCCAGCAGCACCTCCCCAGCAGCAAGAAATCTCCTCTTCCCCTCTATAAAAGCAATCACCCAATAGCTCTAACTGTAAACCAACAGCACTTCCTTACTTTGCACAAAATTCCAGCCTGCCTAGACCTCATAGAAGAGCTCTATATATAGGGTAGAAGGAGAAAGGATGAGTCAGCTTGAGACTGACATAAAGCTGCCTTGTGTCCTCTCCCTCTTCAGTTAAACTTCAGTTCTTGAGTCCACTTGGAGATCCTTGCTTCCACATGGAGATCAAGTACCTCTTACTCATCATAGGGCGAATTCCTTGAACCAAGTGTCAGTTTGGAAGCTTCCTGGGCAGTTGACACCTTGCAGAATGACTGTGCCACTTGGCCAATCTCGCCCAGCGCAGGTAGCCTTCATTGGTTTTGACTTTCAGCGCAGGTACAAGGAGGAGCAGTTGACATTCAGCGCAGATGCTCAGTGGAGCAGCTGACATGATCAAAAAATAGCCTGTTTTTGAGTGTTTTCAGGTGGAGAACTGATAGGAAGTGCTGTGGTTTGCTGACCTTGTTCCTCTAGGGGTAAGAACAACATGTTTAGGGACTTTGGATCCCTGTAATTATCGATATTTCATGCTCCATGCTGCGAGGCACAAAAATGTCTATAACAGGCCTCCTTCCTCTTCTCTCATTTCTATTGTAATTTAGGAAATTGTCTTGTATATTGTCACATAGGTTGTTAGTCCCACTCATTAGGCTAGAGTGATCATCTCTGTCTACAGAGAGGATTTACCTAGACAAAAAAATGGTGACTACACTGGGGAAGCTATAACCCTTTCCATCCATTCCTTCAATGAGATTCTCCGATGAGTTTGACCAACCATCGATTTATTGGCTTGTGTGCATTACTGTAGCTATTTGCAGTCACTGGTTTTTGCTTGAGAGTGTTAAGCATGTTCTAATCTTTAAGATTTTTTATTTTTTCCTTATTTTTCTTGCCCAACGCAGTTTCTGCTCTGACAAAAGCGTTTCCAACATTGATTTTCAAATTATAGTCACACTGCTCTACCTTTCATCGCCCTTTTTCCTTTAATAGCCACGCTGACCCTAAAGAATAGAAGAAAAATTAGTGTTTATTCCTGTTTTCAGTGGTTTTCGACCTCTATCAGTGATTTTCCAGTGTAACTACAATGTGTTTGTCTTGGTTGTTATCCTTGTGTGATTTCAATTGTCTCTTGGCTTTGTTGATGTATGTTTGAAGCTTGATTGCCTTCTAGGGTTTCTAGGTCACCCTCTGCTCATTGCTTGGCTTGTCTCTGTGAGATTGATTGCTTCCATTTAGAAGTCTTGCCGCAATCAAGACATCATTTTCAATTTGCTTCTAGTTCGTGATTGTGAAGTTATTTTCATTATTATTGTGTCATATTGGTGCTTTAAAAATTGCTTTTGCTCCATTGTTAAACATAGATTACATTTATTTGCTTTGGTAGGACTGAAAGTGAATGCTTGTTTTGATCTCTTTGTTTAGAAAAGAAAAGTGAAAGATTTCTTCATTTAAGTATTTTCTAAACGATTTGCATTCGAAACCAAAAGTGAACGAAGTTTTCATTTTAGTTTTTTTAGATTGCATTTTTCCCTTTTCTCAATGCATTAGTTTGCATTGTTGAATCAAAGTGAAAGGAAAAGAACAAAAAGATTAGTGCATCTTAGTGAAAGAAAAGTGAATTTTGTTTCTCATAAGATTTCATCTTGGCATTGCATTTGCCAGTGAAAGTGAAAGAGTAGATTTCATTTTTACATTTTTCATTAGAAAGATAAAGAGATATGTTTTGATGCATTTTGCTTGATTGATTCATTATTTAGTTGTCTCTCTTCATTCATTAGTTTATCCTTCATCAAATGAAAAGATTTCTTTTTTATCATTTAGTTGCATTTTAGGAATTCAGGTGACATCGCTGAGCCATAAAACTGAAACCTAATTCAAGATAAACTTAAAATTTACCTCAATCAAACTAAGGAGTATTTGTAAACTAACGCAAATATCTAGAGGTATAGGCTAGAGATGTGTTACGACATCTTTAAACATAGCAACTATCGTTAACTGTCTACAATGTATCCCAGGGGTGAAATCTCGTCCCAATACGGAAGTAAATTGAAGGTTCTCTAGTACTTTCAGGTATATAAGAGACACTTCAATATGGCAAGTATATAGGGATTCTCTCATCGAATGATCATGCATCAGACAATGCTAACACGGAATTGTGCTCCCAGTACCGTTGAGTATATATTGGGAGACCCCACTAGGTTTCTATCCTTTAGCCACAGGTAACTGAGTCAGCCGCCTTGTAAATGTGATACACCAAACACGACAATCAGGGAGATCAATCATCGTACGCCAAATCCTTGGTTTCAACTAATGTGTATATAATGGTTCACGGATACTTGGTAAACCCTCTTGCCTAGCATTACTCGTTTTGATTTATTTGTTGTTTCATGTCATAAAATTAATTTCCAACGATAACATGTCAAACCCATGTAGTTGCTTCTTGGCCCCACATTAAGTAATTCCTTGTAAATTTTAATTTTAATCAACCCTCAATGAATCATCTCTTCTCCTTTTATTCTTGAGAGAAATTCATCGTGGATGAACCATTTTTTTCACCTCATAGTTCCCCTTCATTTTCAACTCAAGGCTTTGAACTCAGAATTGTCCCAAGTATCCAACCCCTTGCTTCTCGTCCTCCACCTCGAGACTCATCATCATATTAGGAATCTGATCCAGAAACCTTTGAGAGTCCATAGAGGTTTGTTTTTTATCCTCCCAATCCGCTATTCAATCCATTTGGGATATCTCCTCAACATGCTTATAGTCCATACGATCAACTAGGTGTTCCTTTGGAGTTATCTCCTTGTCCATCTCGAATTCCTCCTTGCCGGCTGTTTCCACCTATGGCTTTAGAAGGTGAGATTCCAACATCTCCTTAAGGTCCTTCGGAATTCTCCGCTACACGCACTCCTAATGTTGATAATGAATCTAAATTTGAATTCCCTCTGGAAGGCTTTCCTTACGTAGGAAGAGTTCCATCTCAACCCCTGCTGAAAACAGTGGGCCTATGCTTACACATGGTTATACAACCTTGACTCAACTAGTTTTAGGAACTCCCAGTGCTTCTTCATTATACCAAAATCCAATTTGGTCATCAAATGCTATGCCTACTTCTGGTTCGTTTATTCCTAATGCGACCTCTTAGATCCCTGTGAAAACTGTCGTTACTTCAGTTCAGATTCAACCAACGATTCCATCATAGCCATTACCTTTGTTTCAACATTCTATTCTGGTGCAACCGACAATTTCAATTTATACATATATAAGTTTCTCAGTCCCCCCAGCAAGTGGAGAAAATGTATCACCGCCTCATTCACATCTTCGGGGGAAAAATCCAAATATACCTCTTATTTCAGGTGGAAACCATGTGAGTGGATCACAACCTCACATGGTTGGAGTGTGTCAACCTGTCAGTGGTATTCCTAATCTCGTTGATCCATTTAGGGTAGGTAATATCCAGTATCAACAGCCTTATACAGTCTAGATACCTCTCCAACAGTCTTATGTTCCATATGGTTCACAAGCACTTCCAAATCCACCTTATATTCCACAAGAAGGTCCTCATGTGCAACTTGGTCAAAATCCTATTCCCAGTGCATATGGTCAAATCTCAATTGAAACTTATCAGTACCATTAGGGAATCCCTCAAGTAACTATTCAAAAACCTTTACTACAACAAGGGTAACCTTTACAGCAACAAGAGCAACCTTTGCAGAAACAACCTTTGTAGCAACAACCTTTGCAACAGTAACCTTTGCAGCAATAGGGCCAACCTTTGCAACAATTTCAACAACCTTTGCTACAAAAAACATAGTTTGTACAACAACCCACCAACCCTCGTATCCGCAAGGCCAACCGTTGTAGCAACAAGGTCATCCCTTACAGTAACAAGCTCAACCTATATATCAACAAGGTCAAACCTTGCAGACACAAGGTCAACCCCTGTAGCAGCACGACTAACAACTTTATTACCAGGGTCAATAATTGCAACAACCTTACAATCCATATGTCGTGGACAACATTTATCTTCTATGGCAAGTCAATAACAACCCTACCCTGGATAGAATCCACCTTATGGTCAAGGTATCCCTCAGTGGGGGAAATATCAAGCCCCTTATGGTCAAAATCCTCCACTTTGGGGGCAGAATACTTACCAACAAGGTTGGAACCCATAGATTGGGCCTTACTAAAAGCCTTATATGCCTTTTAATCTACAATTGTCATTTTTAGCGACATTGGAACTGCTCGATGTCTCGAGGCTTACTAATGATCTGATACTTCATTCGCCTTATTGGCCTCCTATTCCCACTAAAATTCCAAGCGATTGCCCTAAATTCAAAGGAAAATATAAAGAGGACCCTCAGGCCCATGTGATGACATATCACTTATCGTGTTCTTCCAATTCCTACGTTGACGATTTTGTTCATCTCCACCTCTTTCAGCGAACCTTGATAGGTGTTCCCACAAAATGGTACATCGAGTTGCCTCGAGGTACCTATGCAGACTTCAACTCTTTGGCCATGGCCTTCCTCACCCACTTCCAGTTACCAATTCATTGTGAAACTGGTACCCACTTGCTCATATATCTGAAACAAGATACTGTGACCCATATCTCCGATCACATCCATGAATGGAGACACCGACATCACCTCATCAAATTTGAAATCCCTAATGAGTTGTTGATCGAATGGTTTGCCAAGTGATTCGTAAACAAAATTGTTTCAAATATAGTAATGGGGGGGTTGTGTTACCGAGGATCAAGCTATTACTTGTGCCTAGTATTTGGATTTGGTTTATTCCCAATTTGGCATGCTATATGAATTTTTTCCTCATGCTCCAAGGCCATCTTCGGATCCAACATCTTTGAAATCTCCAGATGTACCACTTGTTGATCGTATAATTGGATAAGTATCCCAAACTTCTACTAAAGCTTCCTCGAAGAAAAAATATGTTTCGAATTATGGTTCTAATCCTCCTTCGAAAACCCCATTGAATCCTGGTAAAACCTGTAAGATCAATGTCGTCCAGTCTACCGCGGCACACAAAGCCTCAAAAGGTAAGAAAAAGGGTGAAGGTAACAAAAAATATGATACCCCGAAATAGGATCCTCCTAAGAAAACTGCTAATGATGCCTCCAAAAGAAAGCCAAAATATCCTTGCCTCATTTGTGAGGAAGATCACTACACCAAGGATTGTCCCCGACATGTAGAAGTTAGTCGTTTATTAAAAGGGACCCCAAATGTACTGAAAGAGCCATTTCCATCTCAGCAGACTCAGTTGGTAGACCAACCACAAATTACAATCCTCTGCCTCATCTAGTTCTTAGGTTTACATGATGATGGGTTCATTGCCTATCTCTATTGTCACCCGATCAAAATATTATCAAACTCCTCAAAAGCATATGGTGGAAAAGCAAGCCACTGATATACCTTCTACTTTTGCTCCACCGAGTTCTAGTCCTCACCATATCGAGAGACCTAACAATGAATCCGTCATCCGACTGCCTCCCAAAGGTGTGCTTCAGAAGTCATCCTATAATCTGAACGCTAGAGCTGCTCAGCATTACAGTATTGTTGAAGATTTAGCTCAAGCACATTCAGCGATGTCTGCCTTGGAAGTTCTCCATACTTTTCTAATGCAGGGAAAATCGTTATTGTCTACTATAGGAGGCATCGATCCTCCAGATTCGAACTTGATTACTTTCAATCTAGAAAACCATGTTCCTCGTCTTCCTCATAAAAATTTATTTTTAATTCAAGTCATTATAAAAGGAAAGATGATTCATTGGACTCTCACTAATGAAGGTGCTTCCACCTGCATCATGTCTATTTCATGTTGGAAAGCCATCAGCTCTCCACCTCTCAACCAGTCCCTAAATACCTTAGAATCCTTTGATGGTAGAGGCTCCCATCCTTATGGTATTCTCACGAGTTTTCCATCACCTTGGAAGGGAATACTATTGAGTTAGAAGTAGAAGTTGTAGATGCCAATATGAATTACAACCTTCTACTTGGGTGAAGTTGGACCCATCCCATGTTTTGTGTGGTTTCCTCTTTGTTCTAGGTCCTTCGTTTTCCTCATGAAGGAAAAATTGTCACCGTCGATCAATTGTCCTTTTTCTCTTTTGGTGCTTCAAATGGAAATGTCCCATATGTGAGAAATACCAATATTCCATATGAGAGTGTGGGGATGGATATTTTCAAAGACTCTGCTTTAATGGGAACTTTTTCTCTCCCACCTCTGCATGTTGCCTCGATCAACATGATATCTATCTCCAATGATCCATGGATCATCCCTACTCGTATTAGATTGATTCGTTTGTTGATGCTATGCTGCTAATTCCTTTCGAACAAGCCTATCAAGAAGTTGTCTTGGCTTCAACGACTGCTTCAGAAAGTCATATTGTTCTCAGTATGCACCAGGATACATATTTGAAATCTCCTTGGCTTGGTTCTTGGGATTCTCTAGATCCCTTGAACGAGATATTCCCCATTGACGCGAGAATTTTTGAGGTTATGTCTCTTGATTAAACTCCTTAGAATGATACCCATCATCGTTCCTCCTTTCTTCCAAGTCTAAGTGAGATTCCTTCGTGTCTTGAGGCTTCTGTTTCTCATAACCTGACGTATCCACTTCAAATACATGTTTTGGTGCACAAAGTTTTGTTTGAAGATAATATGGGAATTATTACTGCAACCATGTCGATTGACATTTCCAGTAAACCTAGAATCGTCGAGAACATTCAAATTAGGGTTTCCTTTTCTCATGATGAGATCGGGGTTTACATTGACCTTTTTAAATAATTTCGCGATGTCTTCGTTTGGTCATATGAGGAAATTCCTGGTATTGATCCAGCTATTGTGGTGCATGAAATACCCACGTATCCTAATGAGAAGCCTGTTCATCAACGACTCAGTCCCATGCATCCTAGAAAGGATACTACTATTAAGGGAGAAGTTGAAAAGTTCTGAATGTTGGTTTTATTTACCCTATCCCAATGACAGATTGGGTCTCTAATATCGTACATGTTACTAAAAATTAGGGCACAATCTGTTATGAAACCAGCTCAAGAAAAGATAGAAAAGATAGATCAACACCTTAGAATTCAGCCTCTTCGAGGGGGCAACCTCCTTTACATTACATAAATGAACAATTCTTGGATGATTCAAATGACAAAACCTCCTTTCTATATATAGGAGTCTATGGAGTCACAATATAATCCAGCCGACCTAAAAATAATAATATAAAGCCACAAAAATAACAATAGAGGGATTCTATGGGACACATAAATAACAATATGGGGGTAATAGGGGCACAACAATATAAATAAGGGGTATAACTACAATAGTAATGGGGTAATCACTAGTATTATAGGGACCCAACATGCCCCTCTCCTTCAAAAAAAGTGTTGTCCTCAACGCTTGAGTAGTTCTGGATACTTCTGCATAAAATTCTCATCCTCCCATGTGGAATCTTCAGCGGATAAGTTCTTCCACTTGATAAGATACTCTGAAATTGATTGATTTCGTAGCTGTCGAGTTCTTGTTTCTGTGACTGCTTCCGGTTCCAATATAATTTTTCCTTCCTCGTCAAGTTCTGGCAATATTGTTTGAATTGGGAGCTTGTCGCCTATAACCTTCTTTAAACATGAAACATGGAAAACTGGGTGCAATCGAGAAGCTGCAGGAAGCTCCAATTTGTATGCCATAGTACCAATCTTTTGCAACACCTTGTACGGACCATAATACTTTGGTGATAATTTATTATCCTTCTTAGCTTGCTTTAGGGACATTTGCTTATATGGTTGTAGCCGTAGGAATACCCAATCACCTACATCAAAACTTCTTTCACTGCGATGTTGATCTGCCTGTTGTTTCATTCTATTTTGTGCCAACACGAGGTTATCCTTTAAGAGTTGGAGGACTTGTTGTTGATGTTCGATGTGATGTTCCACTGCCTGAACCTTAGAATTTTCTCTTAAATATGATGTGATGGATGGTGTTTGATACCCATAAAGTGCCATAAATGGGGTCATTTTTGTTGCTGTATGGAAGGAAGTGTTATACCACCATTCAGCGAGAGGCAACCATTTGACCCATTGTGTTTGTTTATCAGATACAAAGCAACGAAGATATCCTTCCAAACATTTTTTTACTATCTCAGTTTGCCCATCAGATTGAGGATGATAAGATGAGCTATGAGCTAACTGAGTACCAAGACAAGAAAATAATTCTGTCCAAAAATTTCCAGTGAAAATGGGATCTCTGTCACTTACAATAATCTTTGGGTTTCCATGTAGCTTTTGAATTGTTTCCATAAATGCAGTAGAAACTGTACTGGCTTTAAATGGATGTGATAATGCACAAAAGTGTGCATACTTGGTAAGTCTGTCAACTACCACCATGATGACACTCTTTCCCTCAGACTTGGGTAAACCTGTGATAAAATCCATTGAAACCTCCTCCCAACGTTGGCTTGGAATGGATAAAGGTTGTAATAGACCCGGTGTCTTAATTGTTTCAACTTTATTTTGTTGGCAAACCAAACATTCCGCCACAAACTTTTGAATATCTGATTTAAGGCCATTCCAAAAAAATTCCTTCTTAACCCTGTGGTAAGTTTTTAAAAATCCTGAGTGCCCTCCTAAGGGAGAAGTGTGCAATTCCATAAGAATCTTTTGTTTTAGCTGGGAATTCTTACAGAGGTATAAGCGATCTTTGTACCATAACGAATCATTTTGCCAGCTAAATGTATCAGAAGTACTGGAATCTTGTTGTAGCTTTCGAATAAGTGCCCACACTTCTTCGTCATTCTTCCATTCCTTCCTTGCTTCGTTTATCCAATCTGGTTGGATAATAGAAATGGCACACAACAATGCTTCCACATCCTCATTCTTTCTTGAGAGTGCATCTGCCACCACATTTTGCTTCCCTTTTTTGTAGATGATTTCAAAGTCATAACCCAACATCTTTGTGACCCACTTTTGTTGCTCTTCAGAGGATAATCTTTGTTCTAAAAAGTATTTAAGGCTATCATGATCCGTTTTTACCTTGAAGTGTCTTCCCATTAGGTAGGGTCGCCATTTCTTAAGTGCATGGAGTATTGCCAACATTTCCTTTTCATAAATAGCTTTGCTTAAAAACTTTCCCTTGATTGGACGACTTTCAAAAGCAATGGGTCTTTCATCTTGCATTAGAACAGCACCAATTCCATTTCCTGAAGCATCACATTCCACAATAAAGGTTTTTGTGAAGTCCGGTGTAGCTAAGACCGGTGCTTGGCACATTGCCTCTTTAAGATGTTCAAAGGCCTTTGTTGCTTCCGGAGTCCATGAAAATGAATCTTTCTTCAATAATGTTGTTAGAGGTGCTGCTATTCTCCCATAATTCTTAACAAACTTGCGATAATACCCTGTCAACCCAAGAAATCCTCGCAGATGCTTTATGGATGTGGGGATTTTCCATTCCTTAATGGCTTTAATTTTGCTAGGGTCTACCTTAACTCCTTCATGAGATACAATATGACCCAAATATTCCACCTCCTGGACTCCAAAGAAACATTTGGATCTTTTTTCATATAATTGTTTCTCCTCCAATAGTTGTAGCACCCTGTCAACATGTTCAACATGATCCTTCCAAGACTTGCTGTAGATTAGTATATCATCAAAAAATACTAACACAAATTTTCTAAGGAATGGTTTGAAAATTGAATTCATCAAACCTTGAAATGTTGAAGGTGCATTGGTAAGGCCAAAAGGCATGACCAAAAATTCATAATGACCCTCATGAGTTCTAAATGCCGTTTTTGGAATGTCTTCAATCTTCATTCTGATTTGATGATATCCCGAACGAAGATCCAACTTGGTGAAGTAAATTGATCCATGCAATTCATCCAGTAATTCATCAATGACAGGAATGGGGAACTTATCTTTAATAGTGAGCTTGTTGAGCTCCCTATAATCCGGACACA
This sequence comes from Pinus tabuliformis, assembly GCA_031772625.1. Classification (NCBI taxonomy): domain Eukaryota; kingdom Viridiplantae; phylum Streptophyta; class Pinopsida; order Pinales; family Pinaceae; genus Pinus; species Pinus tabuliformis. Next base: position 1,512,384,554 of record CM062816.1, read on the forward strand.
TGCGCCATGATCCATCCTTCTTGTGCACCAATACTACTGGAGCTGAGAAAGAACTTTGACTCGGTTGAATTATACCAGCCTCTAGCATTTCTGCAACCATACGTTCAATTTCACTTTTTTGGGCATAGGGATATCTGTACGGCCTGATGTTTGGAGGAACACTTCCTGGAATCAGATGAATAGCATGATCATGATCACGCATAGGTGGGAGACCTTTGGGAGTCTCAAATACCTTGGAATGATTGTCCAGGACTTTTTGGAGATCTGGAGAAATAGATGATTCCAATGTGGAAACATCTAGCGAACATAATTGTGCAATTACACCTCTTTGCTCCTTTTTAAGAAGCTTAGTCATGCCATTAGAGCTGATTATCTTTCCTGGTTTCCCTGCAATACCCCTTAATTCAACTTCCTTTCCTTCCATAGAAAATTTTATGAAAAGTTCTTGAAAATTAAAAGCTATTGTACCCAAGGATTGTAGCCATTGGACTCCTAGTACAACATCAGCACCTCCCATTGGAATGGAAAGCATTGGGCTAGTCAATACATATTCTCCCATGGATAGCTTGATATTATGGCACTTTCCAGAGAAATTTATTGTTCCTCCATTTGCAATCATCACTTGACACTCTGGTGCTGGATATAGGAAGCAATTCAATTCTTTTGCTACCCTACAATGAATAAAATTGTGGGTGCTTCCTGAATCAATCAACACTATTACCTTTTTCTTCTTGATTTGTCCTTCTATCTTGATGGTTTGAGGAGTGGTAATTCCCGCCAATGCATTACAAGATATGGTCGGATTTATTTGTTCTTCATCTAGGCTTTTTTCTTGGAGTATATTCTCTTCTTTTGACCATTCTTGCTCCTTTTCTTCTTCCTCTTCACAATCTATGTAGAATAATTTCTTCTCAGCACACTTATGACCTTTTGTGTATTTGCTATCACAATTGTAACAAAGCCCTTTTGCTCTTTTTTCTTCCAATTGTTGTGGTGTCAACCTTGTAGGTTGTGGAAGACTAGGGGCAACAACACTTCCGTCTTTATAGTTGTGAGTGGTATGCTTCCTAGTTGCCATAATTTTGCTTTCCATTTTTCTTGCTAACCTGAATGCCTTCTCTAATGAATCAGGTTCCCAAAGGCGACATCATGTTGGATATTATCCTTTAAAGACCCTATGAACACATCAATCCTATGCTCCTCTGGAATATCTTTTACCCTTATGTTCAATTTTTGGAACTCCTCAATGTGCTCCATTATTGAACCCTTTTGTTTGAGACTTATCAATTGGCTAAAAAAAGTGTTGCTTTTTGTATCCTCATAATGTGCTATCAATTCTTCCGTAAAAATTGCCCAAGTGATAAATTGTTTACGAGAACAAAGCCATTGATACCATACAAACTGATTTGGTTCCAAATATACAGTTGCCATACGTACCTTTTGTGCGTTTTTCACATTATTGAGATCGAAGAATTGCTCCATCTGTAATATCCATGTGGCGAGATCCTTGCCATCAAACTTCCTCATATCGATTTTTGGAATATGGTGATTCTTCAATCCAACATTAGCGTCTATGGAATCATGATTAACATTTCTTTTGTTCTCATCATGAGTTTCCTTTAGTACCCTTTCACCCTTAGGGACCATTTCTTGTAGCAACTTATTCATATTTATCTTCAATTCGTCCATGTCTGTCTTCAAATCTATCTTCAAATCATCCATCTTAGCTTCCACGTCAATCATCTTAGCTTCTACGCCTTTCTTTAAACAACCCATCTTAGCTTCTACACCTTTCTTTAAACCATCCATCTTAGCTTCTACATCTTTCTTTAAACCATCCATCTTAGATTCTGTTCCTTTTTGTGCAAGGGACAGTTGTTGCACTTGGTCTTGTAATTTTGATATATCATGTTGCATTTCTTCCTCTTCTTCATGAGTCATGCTAGAGCTTTCAGGTTCCTTACTAGGTGTTTGCATTTTCTTTCCTCGGGGCATCAGTTACCGATAATAATGCTCTACTATGCCCTTTGAATTCCTTCAAAATAAATTTTCAAACCAAGCTTAAGCAAAAATTTAAGAAAATCTACACACCTTTTTTCACTTTGTAGGAGCTCGATATTGCCTCTGATGTATCTCTGTACTTTCCAATCATCTAGTTCTGAATTTGTGATCTGTAGTAGCCTTCTGCGTCCTCTTTCCAATGCCACAAGTCTGAGCCAAATTGGATTCTCCAAGGAAGAGTTATATGAAATCTCCCACAGTGACTTGCTTTTAGACTGGTTCAGTAGAGCAAACTTGTACGACGTGCCACGAGTCACTGTTTCAACCTTTGAATCTAAAACGCACACACAAAACACTACAGTCTGTCCTCTTTCTGTACCTTTTTACTAAATTTCAATCCGATCCTCAGAGAGAGAGTTATGACGATTTTCCCCAGGTCACCTGTTTTGAATGTAATTCAGGAGTCTGCAAAAAGGCCAACTTCCTCAGATCATATCTCTGAAAATATCGCGCTAAAAGCTCTGAAATTTGGACCCAAGGTTCAGCGCCAATTCTTCTCAAATGGGTTTTTTTTGCGACTTCTGAAACGTCACAGAAAAAAAGTTATAGCGAAAATGCCACGATGCCTTGTTTGGAGCAGCGAAACCCTAGAATCCAAAGCTCTGATACCAAATGTTATGAAACCAGCTCAAGAAAAGATAGAAAAGATAGATCAACGCCTTAGAATTCAGCCTCTTTGAGGGGGCAACCTCCTTTACATTACATAAATGAACAATTCTTGGATGATTCAAATGACAAAACCTCCTTTCTATATATAGGAGTCTATGGAGTCACAATATAATCCAGCCGACCTAAAAATAATAATATAAAGCCACAAAAATAACAATAGAGGGATTCTATGGGGCACATAAATAACAATATGGGGGTAATACGGGCACAACAATATAAATAAGGGGTATAACTACAATAGTAATGGGGTAATCACTAGTATTATAGGGACCCAACACAATCCGAGTTTGTGTTGATTACCGCGACATAAATTGCGCATGCCCTAAAGATAACTATCCCACTCCCTTTATTGATCAAATCATTGATGATTGCGATGGGAGTGAGATCTTCTCTTTTATGGATGGTTTTTCTAGTTATAACCATATTAACATATTGCACGTTGATCAACACAAGATTGCTTTCATCTATCCATGGGGGGATTTTTCTTATAATAAGTTCCCTTTCGGTCTCAAAAACACTGGTGTTACCTTCCAAAGAGCAATGACATATTACTTTCATGATATTAAACACATTGTCCAACCTTATCTAGTCGACTTACCAGCTCATTCTGCTAAGCGTCGTGACCATCCAAACCAGCTTCGAGTAATTTTTCTACGTTGTCGACACTATAATATCCATCTCAATCCACATAAATGTGTCTTTTACATAGAATTTGATCGCCTCTTCGGTTTTGTTGTGTCTAAATAAGGCATCCGAATAGATCCTATGAAATTTGAAGCTATTGTAAATTTACCCCCTCCTTCACCATTGCATCAATTGCAAAGTTTGCAAGGAAAGGTTAATTTTCTTCATCGCTTTGTCCCTAATTACGCTGAGCATGCTAAGGGTTTTACTCGCTTTCTTAAGAAGGGGATCCCATTCATTTGGGATGAAATTTCCCAAAAATATTTCGATTCTCTAAAGCAAACACTCATAAGTGCTCCTTTATTGCATCCCGTTGACTACCACCGCAATTATTTCCTGTACTTGGCCGAAACTAACAGTACCATTGCTATGGTGTTGGTCTAGGACAATGATGATGGCAATGAACATGTGGTTTAGTATTTGAGTCGAAATATTATTGACACCGAAACTTGATATGCTCATGTCGAGAAACTTGCCTTAGAAGCAGTCCATGTCGTTCAACGATTTCGCCATTACATTCTTCTATGGAAGACCACAGTGATTTCTAACTGTAACCTCGTGACTTATATTCTGACTCGTCAACCATTGGGGGAAAATACTTTAAATGGATTGTTATCTTGCAAGAGGTTGATTTGGAGTTCACTACCGCCAAATTAAAGAAGTCACTCATTTTTGCTGAATTGATCTACGCCCTTCCTTCTGCAAACACCTCTGCTGATTTTACTAAGCAGATGCCTGATGAAACTTTGTTTCTCATCAACACTCTCGACCCGTGGTATGGGGATATGATTGTTTATCTTCAGACCCAAACTTTTTGATCTGAGTTGTCTCGATACAGCTGACGCCGCATCTGACATCAGTATCAACCTTATCAGATTACTGGTGATACATTGTACTGAGTTGGTGTTGATTCTAGTCTTCGAAGATGTCTAACACTTGAATAGGCTAAACGATTCTTGAATGAACGCCACTCTGGGGCATGTGGTGGTCACATGTCAGGATAAGCCACTGCTCAGAAGATCCTTCGCGTTAGTTATTTCTAGCCTTCTATCTTCAAATATTGTATTGTGGCAGTTCAAAAGTGACATGAATGTCATATTTATAACTACAAATAGAGCGCCCCACCAACACCCTTACGCCCAATGGTTATCATTGGCCCATTTACTAAATGGGGCATAGATTTCATGACATGTAACGCTCGCTCGGTTGGGGGCCATGGCTATATCATTGTCACCGTCGACTATTTTACTAAATGGGCCAAGGCGATGCCCACATATAATGTTGACGGTATCACTACTGCTCAGTTCAGCTTTAATCGTGTCATAGCTACATTTGGTGTCCCTCAAGCCATTATCTCTAACCACAGATCACATTTTCATTAGTACATGATGGCAGAGCTTACTTCTCAGTTGAGTCTTCGCCATGATAGCTCAACTCCTTACTATCCACAGGCCAATGGCCAAGTTGAAGCAATTAACAAAGTCTTAATTACTATGCTTCAACGTACCATTGGGAAGCATAAAAAGGATTGGCATCTCATGCTATTCTCAGCTCTTTGGGCTTATTGAAATTTTGGCTAAGACAACCACTAGTTTTACTCCATTCCAGTTGGTATATGGTTTAGAGGCGACAATCCTAATTGAGTGTGAGATTCCTTCATTAAAAATATCTATTGAGTTACTCCCCAATACCTCACCTGAAGAGGAGCACTTAATTTATCTCGAAAGGCTTGAAGAGACCCATCGTATTGCTGTGATGGTGATCAAAGCATAGAAAAAATGAGTTAAAGCTCATTTTTATCAAATTTTTCTCCACGAGTTTTCACTGAAGGTGACATGGTCTTGTTGTATGACCAAGCCAATGATAAGTTGGGAGCTGGGAATTTCGAACCTATGTGGCATGGGCCATACCTCGTTAAACATATCTTGCAAAAAGGCGCCTATGAGCTAGTTGACTGTGAAGGTAATGCGATATCATAGCCTTGCAATGGGATTTATCTGAAAAATTATTATGCGTGAGTTCTGTGTAATTACTTTTTTACATTAGTACGTGAATTCATTGGTGTGCATTTTTTATTTTTTGGTGTGATTGTTTGCTTTGTAGACATGTTTCCTCTGCTTACATTGTGTTTCACTTAGTTTGTAGATGTCGCCAAACCATTATGTTGGTATTGCTAATGGTGCTTGTCGTAGCACACGAAACTTATCCTCCATAGCTTGGGTGTTGAAATGTGCAACAAGAAATGCTAAAAATAGAAGATGCTAAAAATAGCACTGCTATAAATAGCCAGGCTATAAATAACAGTTTAGCCATTGGAGATCTTAGCAACAATGGGTGAAAAGTGAAAGTGATAAAAACAGATTTTCTAAAAATAGCATTTCGAGATCCCTTATTATTTTAGTCAGTCCCTAGACTAAACATAGCAAGTAAAATTCGAATTTGATATTAACAGCAGTTTGTAAATTGATTAATTAATTCATCTTGAGTTAATTAGTTAAGGAAAATCAAACTTGAAGTCTGTGTGAGGACATGCAACAATTTCTCCTTTGATTGAGGGATTTATCCATCAGTTAAAGAGATAAGAGTGAGTTGTAGTATTGAGTTGTAATTAGTTGGCTTAGTTAACTGAGTCAAGTCTAGTTAGATTAATTTAACAGTTTGTTAAATTAATGAGAGTTTAGTTAGTTAATGCTTGCATGCATGTAACTACTGTATTTCAAATAACTGAAGATTCACTCATGGATAAATCATGCATGTTAGTTCAGTCAGAGACCCAGTTGAGATCATATGGAGGGACAGTGTACTATCAGTTGCAAGAATATTCCATTGTGAATATTCCTTGCATGTAGAAGGAATAGTATTCCTTGAGGATTGCGCAGTTGGACCTGAGGTTATAGTGAGTGTGATGAGGCCAATTCACACATGTGATATCATTGGACCCAATTCAAAACTGCACAAGGAAATAGGAGGCTTGGAGGGCTTGAGGAAGATATATTCTATGTCTATTGAGTCTATGAGCTGTATTGTTTGATTACAAAGAGAGCAGGATAGCTTGAGAGATGACTCTTTTTGTAACTTGAACAAGATTTCCACTTGTATGATAATACAGAGTTGGAGTTTTAGGCTGGTGCTTTCCCCAGTGATATATCTTCTGTGTTATGGTTTATTACTTCTCATTCTCAGTTATATTTGTTCTTGGTTGATGTTTCTCATGTTCGATTAAGCTTCCGCTAAATTGTTTGTAGAAGTATATCAAGTGTATTGCTTTAGTACATTGCATTACCAGGTGATCTACAGTGGGAATATCTACATGGTATCAGAGCAAAGGTGATCAAGGAAGAACAGTATACAAGCAGGAGAAGTTCGAAGTTTGGTTTCTGAATATTGAATTGAGTTCTTATCACATCTATTTCACCGATGGCATTCAGTGGTTTGAGACTTGAATATGCCCTTGATGGTAGTTCGAATTATATAGCCTGGAAGGATCACATGGAGGCATTATTAGAAGATAATGGCCTAAAGGACTTCATTGATCAAGAAGCCCAAAGGTCGATTGATGCTACTCAACTAGTGGAATGGAAAAAGTGTGTGGCTAGAGCTAGGAGAATCATCTTGGAGGGAGTTCGAGATCACATTGTCTTGAGCCTCCATGGGAAGGAGACTCCATTTTCAATTTGGAAAACATTTAAAGAATCTTTATCAGAATAGCAGTGATCAGAGGAAGCTGGAACTGGTAGATAAAGTTCGAAAGATCAAGTGTGAAAACAGCGACACAATCTCTACATTCCTGAACAAGCTCACCACCTGCATGAATGATCTTGGAAGCGTAGGGATAGTGATAGCTGAAGATGACATGGTGATTCTTGCACTCCTTGATCTTCCTAAGAGCTGGCATAGCTACCAGGACTCGGTTAATGGAAGAGAGAAACTACCAAATTGGGAATGACTTTGGTCAGATTTGATGCAGGAGGAGATAAGGCGAAGCACCAGGGATGGATCTTCATCAAAACAAGATGATGAAGAAAATATAGCTTTAGCAAGTAAAGCTAAGAAAGGGAAAGGGAAGGCATCCCAATCCAAATCTTCTCATGGTGGGAAGAAGGTTGACAAGTCAAAGGTGTGATGCTTTCACTGTCATGAAATGGGCCATTATGCTATGAATTGTCCACAGAAGAGATCCAAGAAGGGTTCCTCAAAGGGATCTGATGGTGATGCACTAGATTCACAATTTGAGTTGGATTTCTTGCTTATTGCATGCATGGTTTCATCCATGGTGGGATGTGTTTGGTACCTGGACAGTGGAGCTTCTTTCCACATGTCGGGTGACAAGAATCTTTTCAGTACATTGGAGGAGAAGGATCTCCAAATGCGAATCAAGATGGGTAATGATGGAAAGTATTGTGTCTCAGGTGAAGGTACAGTTGTGTTTCAGAGGGAGCATGGTTCTCCTCTCACTCTATCTGTTGTTAAGTATGTACCAGGTTTGAAAAAGAATCTTGTGTCTCTTGCTATACTAGAAGATAAAGGCTATGATGTAGTCTTTAGTAAAGGAAAAGTTTTCATGAGGCATATCGGCACTGGATAGACCAAGCAAATAGGGATTCGAGTAAAGAATCTCTACAAGCTAGAGGTAGATGATTGTGGTGCACTGAGTTCCAAAGCAAAGGTGGTGCAAAGACAATATTTTGGAGAGCTGTGGCATAGAAGACTGGGCCACTTGCATCATGGGGCCTTGAAGATCATGCAGCAAATTTCTACTGACTTACCCAAGGGAAAACTGGAGCAAACAGATACATGCAAAGGATGCACCCTGGGTAAGTATGCAAAAGCTTCCTTTCAAGATCGAGATAGTAGAGCTAGAGCAATCCTGGAGTGAGTTCACTCAAATGTATGTGGACCATTCTCTACAGCCTCCACCGCTAAGAAAAGGTACTATGTTATTTTTATTGATGATTTTTCTCATAGATGCTAGATCTACTTTATGCAAAAGAAGGATCGGACCTTCTTGAGGTTTTGTGAGTTTAAAGCCTTGGCAGAGAAAGAATCAGGAAAGAAAGTAAAAGCCTTGCGTAGTGACAATGGTAGAGAGTATGTTTCCCAACAGTTTAAAGACTTCTGTACAGCAGAAGGAATTAAACAGGAACTGACGGCACCTCATAACCCACAACAGAATGGGGTGGCCGAAAGGAAGAACAGATCTATTGTGGGAGCAGCTCGAGCAATGCTGCATGACCAAATCCTACCTCTTCATCTGTGGGCTGAGGCATGCAATACAGCAGTGTACCTTCAAAACATAAGTCCTCATCGTATTTTGGGGATGAAGACACCTATGGAGGCTTTTTCATGGAAGCGACGAGAAGTGAGACACTTTTGCATCTTTGGATCACCAGTTTTCTGTCATGTGACCAAAGATGCTCGGAAGAAGCTAGACCCAATAGCTGAGTTGGGGATACTTGTGGGCTACACAGATACACCCCACAACTATCATTTGTTTCTGCCTGCCAGTCAGAGGACCGTAGTGTGCAGGGATCTGAAGTTTGACGAGCAGAGAGCCATGTGAGTGTCACTTGAGAGGGAGCTCAAGTTGTGTGGTGATGAGGAATTTTTAGTTCCAAAGGAGGAGGAGCCTCCTAATGATGTGGATCAACCACATGCAGAGGATCCAGTAGTGGAGACTACCACTCCTAGAGAGTCTTCCAGAGACGGGCGGAAATGCTCATGGGAAGCTGATAGATTGATGCTAGATGCGAGAGAGAATGTGGGGCAACCATCCTCGCAATGCAGATAGAGGAGATCTCCTGAGAGATACACTGGCTACATGGCCCTGGTTGGGGAGTGTGTAGCAACCAAGCCTTCTTCTTTTCAGGAGGCAGTGTAGCAACCAGTCTGGGTTGATGCAATTGTAGAAGAGTACGATTCTATCATACAGAATAGTGTGTGGGATGTTGTCCCTAGACCTGGGGACAAGTCAGTGGCTAGTTCCCAATGGATTTACAAGGTAAAGCAGGCAGCTACATAAGGCAAGGTTTGTTGCCTGAGGTTTCTCACAGGCTGAGGGATCGACTATGATGAGACCTTTGCTCCCATAGCAAGGTACTCATCTATCAAATCGATGCTAGCTCTATCAGCTCAGATGGGCTGGAAGATCCATCAAATGGATGTGAAGATGGCGTTCCTCAATGGGAAGATTGAGGAAGAGGTATACATTGAGCAGCCCGAAGGATTTGAGACCTTCGATCGTGAGTTGCATGTTTTCCGGCTCAAGTGAGCATTGTATGGGCTGAAGCAAGCACCCCATGCTTGGTATACTAGAATCGACAGCTATTTCACCGAGTTCTGCTTCACTAAGAGTGAAGCAGATGTGAACCTTTACCACATCATGGTAGAAGGTAAGCCATTGATTATTGTACTTTATGTCAATGATTTGATTTTGACAGGTAATGATCAGCTGACCAAATCTTGCAAGCAGGACCTTGCAAGAGAGTTTGAGATGAAGGACATGGGCCTCATGCACTAATTTCTAGGCATGGAAGTGTGGCAGAAATATGGGGAAGTATTTGTGTCTCAAGGCAAGTATGCCAATGAGATACTCAGACGCTTTCACATGGAGAAGTGCAAACCCATGCTGACTCCTCTAGCTAGGAACTGGAGGAAGGAGGATGCTACTGGGTTCACTTATGTATTTGGTGAACACATGACCCGACTTATGCTTTGTGGTGAAACAACTGAGTCAAGCTATGGTTCAGCCTACCAAGCTGTTTTGGAAGGCAACGAAGCATGTGCTGAGATATCTCACAGGCACTACACAGTACGGATTTTGGTACAAATGGACAGAGGGAATGAAGCTGCAAGGCTTCATAGATGCAGATTGGGCTGGTAGTCCATCAGACCGAAGGAAGAATTCTGGAGGAATCTTCAACCTTGGTTCAGCTATAGTTTCTTGGTATAGCAGGAAACAGAGATCAGTTTCACTTAGCTCAGGAGAGGCTGAATACATGGCTGCCAGTCAGGCAGCATGCGAGGCCATTTGGATGCGGAAGATTCTAGTGGGATTTTTTGGTCAAATGATGGATCCTACGGTGATATACTGTGATAATCAGAGTTTCATAAAACTCTCTGAGAATCCAGTGTTTCATAACAGGTCCAAGCATATAGATATCTGTTACCATCATCTACGGGACTGTGTGGTCAAGAGGATCATGATGATGCAATATGTTTCAACCGAGGAGTAGGATGCAGATACTTTGACTAAGGCATTGTCAAAATGAAAGTTCGAGTTCCACAGGGACAGGATCAAGGTTACCGATAATCTCTTTCTTGTTGAGAGGGAGTGTTGAAATGTGCAACAAGAAATGCTAAAAATAGAAGATGCTAAAAATAACACTGCTATAAATAGCCAGAATATAAATAGCAGTTCAGCCATTAGAGATCTTAGCAACAATGGGTGAAAATCGGAAGTGCTAAAAATAGCATTTCGAGATCCCTTCTTATTTAGTCAGTACCTGGACTAAACATAGCAAGTAAAATTCAAATTTGATATTAACAGCAATTTGTAAATTGATTAATTAATTCATCTTGACTTAATTAGTTAAGGAAAATCAAACTTGAAGTCTATGTGAGGACATGCAACAGTTTCTCCTTTGATTAAGGGATTTTTCCATTAGTTAAAGAGATAAGAGTGAGTTGTAATATTGAGTTGTAATTAGTTCGCTCAATTAATCGAGTCAAGTCCAGTTAGATTAATTTAACAGTTTGTTAAATTAATGAGAGTTCATTTAGTTAATGCTTGCATGCATGTAACTTCTGTATTTCAGATAACTGAAGATTCACTCATGGATAACTCATACATGTCAGTTCAGTCAAAGACCCAGCTGAGATCAGATGGAGGGATAGTGTACTATCAATTGCAAGAATATTCCATTGTGAATATTCCTTGCATGTAGAAGGAATAGTATTCCTTGAGGATTGCGCTGTTGGACCTGAGGTTACAGTGATTGTGATGAGGCCAATTCACACATGTGATATCATTGGACCCCAATCAAAACTGCGCAAGGAAATAAGAGGCTTGAAGGGCTTGAGGAAGATATATTCTATGTATATTGAGTCTATGAGCTGTATTGTTTGATTACAGAGAGAGCAGGATAGCTTGAGAGATGATTCTTTTTGTAGCTTGAACAAGATTTCCACTTGTATGATAATACAGAGTTAGGGTTTTAGGCTGGTGCTTTCCCCAGTGATATATCTTCTGTGTTATGGTTGATTACTTCTCATGCTTAGTTATATTTGTTCTTGGTTGATGTTGCTCATGTTCGATTAAGCTTCCGCTAAAATGTTTGTAGAAGTAGATCAAGTGTATTGCTTTAGTACATTGCATTACCAGGTGATCTACAGTGGGAATATCTACATTGGGTACTTTTCACCCCTGATGGAGAGTTGATCAATTTAAAAGATATTTTCCTTGGATGAACAACTAATAATATTACTGAATACAATGTGGTTATTGAATTGTTATCGGAAGCAGTTGCTCTTGGAATTAGAAATTTGGCTGTTAAGTTAGATTCACAACTTGTTGTGCTATAATTGAATAGTCATTACTCAGTAAGAAATCCACAAATTTTGCGTATGTATCTATGTGTTTGATTACTGGAAATAAATTTTGATTATATCACATATCAACACATTCCATGAAATTTGAATACATTAACAGATGTATTAGCAAATTATGTTCTAGATAGACAATTGCATAACTTATAAAACCAATCACGTCATCATGATATGTGAACACGTAAGTAGAATATAGAAACATGCATATGTGTGTGTGTGTATATATATATATATATATATATATATATATATATATATTGCATTTGTCAAAGTTTGTTCATCAAAATCTCAAAAAATAAGTGTTTTGGTACACATGGCTTTCAAAGCCTAGAATAGTGCAGCAAAACATGACTAGAAAAGCATATTTGCCCACATGATGCTTGTGATATCACATGACTGCTTTGATCACTTGGCCTAACAGCCGACATAGTCTCATAGACACTCCTACTGTATGCCTCTAGTATCGCCATGCCTCGTCATCTATAGTCGCGTATTCTAAAATCCCTCAGGTAATCACTTCTATATTACGTTCCATCTCTACCATAGGATCTGCTCCTTCCTCGTATGGAGCATCTTCTATCTAACGTGCTATTCATCGTGCTATTAACGACATTCCATGAGGCCTTTCTGGCCCTACATCTGCAAATTTATCACAAGTAAACTCTCAGATACACTTTAAACAAAAAATCATAAAACTTAAAAAAATTCCAAAGACAAGTTTTACCTGCATTGGTCCACTGTTCAACTGGTGGTGGAGGTAGATCTGGATCTCCTATGAAATCTGTGCCTACATAGGCATAGTCATCCACAACGATCAGTTGTTGGTGTAGCCAACCAAAGAAAGGCGAAGGGAAATGCATCTACTAGTCTCCTCCCCCTTGAGGCATGATCTCACTCCATCTAAGCAACCTCAGATCTTGTGGAGCTAGATCCTCCACCTTTACCCACTGGTATCGAAATAGGGGCACACGCTCCAAAAAGAAAGTGACCAAAATAGATCCAAGGATGAACTACTTCAATTTTCCCAACTTGCATTTGGTCAGTTGTCTCTTCATGTTGACTAGCAGTCCCTCACACTAGTTGAACACTGTTGGATTAAGGCAATCCACTGTGTACTGGAATTGGGATTTTGAGATCTCGTGCAAAGCCTTTGCCCCAACTATATGGGCCATCGTGTGTAGAATTGTCCTCAAGGGAATATTTTCGATGGTTTCTATCTTCACCTTCCCGCTCATAGTTGTCTCTGCACCCAGGCAATGCCTTCTCATTAAGGTATTAGTGCTCTCATCTCCAACATGGGCTCCAAAGAGTTGGACTCTTTCCCCTCTTTTGGATAGTCCAGTAATGAAGTAGATATCAACTACTTCCGGCTCTAGTTCTTGATCTCCAATGATGAATATTTGCCAATCAACATCCCATAGACTGATTCGATAGTATAGCAGCTCATTTTGAGCTCTAAGTCCTAGGGTTCGGAATAATTTCAATAGCTCGTAGTCCCTCAAAGCATTGAAACATTGAACACTTTGGGCAACTTTGTGATCTTCTGCCTCATGGCCCCTTTCCTTCCATTCAATGACCATGTTTTTTAAATCTCCTGTAAACAACCCTTATACAAAGATTAAATGTCATTCCACGGATCGAAATTATCAAAATAACTATCAAGAGAGAGGATTTCTCTTTCAATTTTCAAGTCTATTTCTAGCGCAACCATCTTAATTGTTTTTGCGCTGGCAGCGTGAGAGCCTTTTTGGCTCAAGAGCGATCAACGCAAATCTGATGAGCAGACTCGCACTGGTTGCCCCCAATTTTATAAATTGAAATTCTCCCCTTAACCAGCTAAAAATCCTATGAAATGGCATGAAATTAGAATGAAAAGCAAGAGAAAAGGAAGAGATTTTACTTGCAGCTGAAGGTTTGTGAAATGGTGCCTTGGATCCCCCACACTGCTCGCCTGAAGAATCAAGGGAAATAGGGTAAAATGCACTTTCAAATTTACTCCAAGTGAAATGGTAAAAATGTTTTTTCTTTTGGTCTATTTATAAGTTTTTAAACACATTTTTACCAATATTTTACTATTTTTCTCGATATCAGTGATGTGTGGTTGTCTTTGTGTAGTTATAGGCTCTTTTTGGTGGCTACAGTGATCATTTTTTACTGATTCAACGAGTTTTTGCTTTATCTCTTTTTCAGACTCGTTGAAAATAAACGAAAAAGGAACCCCCCTAGAGTCATCTTTAAGCTCTTTTCTAACTCTCGAAATATGAAAAGAACATCGAGTACTTGTCTTTTCGAACTCGTTCAATTAAATGAATTGATGTCATATGAATATACGTTTACCCCTTTTTCGAGCTGAGATTGACTATTTATGAAAAAGGAACACCTTGGTCGACATGGTGAAGAGGTTCTCTCGAATATTATTTTCTACCTTTTTAGGTTCAAGAGACAAATTATGAAAAGGGACATGATGGAGTTTTCTTTTTTGTCTATTTTGCAAAATCTCTAAATATGAAAAAGGCATCGAGTTACTCTTCCGTTGGACTCGTAAAAATTAAACAACGAAAGACTTGTCATCATGACGAGACTGAGTTTCTCCTTCCTAGGACTCGTAAAACTTACTAGGATGGATTCATTTGAAGAATGAACTTATATGACAAGCATATGCTATCCTCTTCAAGCTTGTGATCAAAAATAATTGGGGTACTCACTAGAAATAGTGGGGAAAAATGAAAGTGAAACATATTTTGTATAGGCAAAATGTCAGTCTTGGACATGACACTCATCTATTTCTCGTGTTGGGTTTGGGATATCCTCACTCAATCACTTGTCTTTCCGGGTTTGGGTAATCCATTTTTGCCTCTCATCTGACTATTCCATTTCTTCATCATGACCCTTGGTCTTATGCTGAGTCCAAATGCTGCCACACTCTGGAGTCATGTCATCGACATGTTCAAGAGAAGTCCTATCTGTAGTTTGTTACCTATACATTGTCTGACCATTTGCTATAGTATTGGATCATACTCATTCATTCCACTATATTCCTTGTTTTTTGTCGATGATGGGGGAAACATCATGGCCATCCTTTGATGGGTCACTTCCTATCGACTTCATCTCATTATCCAGGAAGATGACTTAGAGACCCCCTTTCAGTACCTTAGAGCTTGCATGCCTTAATGGAAAGTTCTTCGCATCCGACGACAGGTTTTCAGCATTGTCCTTCGATCGGATGATTCAATGAGTGTTTGACTTCAACTTCATTTTCACATTCACATATTGTATTGTCGTACCTTGAGAGCCATTGTCATTATTGGTGGTTTCTCTCGTGCCTGTTAACAATCCACATCATTGGATGGTAATCAGCTGGTTTTCTATCAAATTTGACTTCGACACATCCATTTTCAAGTTATAATTTGTACTTTGATCGGGTTGGGATGGAGTGCAAGACCCTGAATTTCGTCTGAACTCAGGTTGCGTGGAGTTATGTATTATTCATGATTGTACACATGTTTCTTCTATATGGATAGCTGCGACCATATCGTGGGAATTTATATTTATGATGATGATGATGATTCTATATTGAGTGGCTGCATCCATACCTTGGATCTTAGATTTTCAGACGATCTTTTTCATTTGGATGGCTGCAACCATGCTGTGGATATTTTCACATAATCCTTTTTATCTGGATGGTTGCGTCTATATCGTGGATTCATGTTTTCATATCATATATGTATATGTATATGTGTCCTTGATTTGTAGGTCTCCTGACAGTGTTTTTTCTCATCCCTGCAAATCTTGTGATGCATCTTAGCGATCACTCCCTGTTTTGCCTTCATACTTTAGGGGGCATCTGTTACACAGTATTTTGTCACGCCTCTTGCACTTCCCTGTGTCATACGCCGGAATGCCTGAAACTTGGAAATTATGCAGTGTACCCATCCTGATATGCAATCTAGATCCTCCTTAAAACATTGATGAAAACATGCCTTGAGCCTTCCCTGAAGAAGTAAGCTCTAAAACCCTAATTTCAGGACCAGTGCGACCGTGACACTGGCAACTAGTTTTGATGAAAAATTACACTATATTATCCTCGTACTGCCAACGTTCTTTTTACTTGGATACTCGCATTGATCCCGAAAAGGAAATTTTTCCCAAAGTGGACAAAAAGCTTCATGATCTAGAGGCTTCCAAAACGACGAGATGGAGGTTGTTTGGTGTGGATGTGGTCGAATTCTCCCAATATTTCCCTTTGATATTATCCCTATGAGCTACCTCCTTGAGATGAGGACCTTCCCCTATCTATGGACAGATACTAACTCCCTCTCCCTACCTATATATTCATCCTCTCCCATTCCCAAATGGTTGGTCTCTGATTATTTTCACCCTTATGCTGAAATAATGCCTAGATGCTACTCATTTGGCTTAGAGAAGGAGTGTTTGGAGAGCTTGAGCTTGGACTTGGACATTCACTCAAGGAGACATTATTGACATCAAGGCTTGGTTGTATGCTTCCTCCTTTATTTCATTAATATATATGACTGTTGGTTCACTTTCCATAAATGTTTGTGTTAATGCATCTTTTATCTTAATGCTGCTTGATTTATCAAGTGGATTATTTTTTATTATGCTTGTTGCACTTGTATGTTTTTTTTCGTCTTTGATCTTTTGTGCAGGTATTCAAACGCTGTGAGTAGTATAGCTAAGCCTGAGGAGCGAGCGATCAAGATCGTCAACAAAGGAGCGCATTATAGCATCATAACAAGGTAGGCCTCCTTCCTCTTCTCTTATTTCGATTGTAATTTAGGAAAGTTTCTTATAGATTGTCACGTAGGTTGTTAGTCCACTCATTGGGCTAGAGGGATCGTCTCTATCTACAAAGAGGATTTACCAAGAAAAAAACTATACAAGATTAAGCATGCAACCAATGGGAGCATATAGAATTAAGAAGATGGATTTGTAGCAAGAGCTTTTGTCAAAAAGAAAGAGTTGACTATGATGTGACATTTTGAACTAGTTGCAAGGTATACTTATATCAAAGTAATCATCTCTATTGCATTAATTTTCAGTTATCCTTTATACTATATTGATGTAAACACTTCTTTTCTAAATTCTCTAATTTAAGAGGAAGTATAAATTAATCAACTGGGAGGATTTGAGGTGAGTGTCAAATACCCATGAGTGGAGGTCGAAGAAGGGGCTGAAGTAGACACCAAGTGCATGGTACTCAAGGACTAATGGGTACTTAATGAAGTTGGACTTCACCAACTTGATTGTGTTAGAGTCGGTCTGGTCATCCCTCTGTCAGAGATCATTTCTCTTATTTCATTTCATTTTTAGGTGTCTCGCTCGATTCACTCAGCTGCATTTCGCTAGGGGCATGCCATAATCTGACGGAAGGGTCTTGTCATTCGTTACCCCTCATGCCTTATCATTGTTGGCTCAGGTCTGTTCATCAAAATCAAGTTTTAAAGTCACTTACAGTCCTGTTTCAGTTTCTTGATCAGCAAGAGTCATTTCAGTCACTAGGTTTAGGGTTAATTGATTTGGTCTTCG
The DNA here is from genome assembly GCA_031772625.1 of Pinus tabuliformis. Classification (NCBI taxonomy): domain Eukaryota; kingdom Viridiplantae; phylum Streptophyta; class Pinopsida; order Pinales; family Pinaceae; genus Pinus; species Pinus tabuliformis. The sequence continues at coordinate 1,512,402,119 of CM062816.1, forward strand.
ACAATGTCCAACAATTCCAGCAAACCCATGAGGGAGGTCCTTGCTCGACCATAAGGGAGAGGAGAGGAGAGGACCCTTTAGGGGGCTCGACTGTTAAGGAGAGGAGAGGAGAGGTGCTCGACCAAAAGGGAGAGGAGAGGGAGAGGAGGTGGAGGTTTGAGTGCTCCCGATGGCTGCCTTATATTATATTGGGCCCCCCCCTCTCCTTATAAGTGAATTTTGGGGGGTTGCCTTATATTGGCCCTAATTTTTAATATTTTCATCATCATATGCTCGACTATGACTTTTCTTCAAAACTCTGTTTTGAAGAAAATTCGTCATTTCGTTTTGTAATAAGTTGCCATGTACTTTTCAAAAGTTTTTCAGTTGTTGAATTCTCCAGGCGTAGCCTTGGTCTTCCTTTGTCAAGACATGCTACTATCCCTGCAAAAATTGCCAAAAGAAAACATCATTCAAGCCAAAAAATCAAAGAGGAAACAAAAAAGACAGAGTTGTATTAATTGTGAAAAAGGTGCCAAGTCAAAACATTACAAAGTGGGTTTGTGAGAAACAAAAATCAAATCCATCACTATAAGATGTTCTCATTGTTTTAAAACATTCATTTGCATCCAAGAGATCAAAGAGGGTCGAAGTCTAGTGGTGAGAGGGCGAAATTGTAAATTTTCAAGCCAAAGTTGTGTTCAAAGCCGGCGCAGCGCATAGAGCAGGTGGCGCGGGTGCACTGGGTGCAACCATTCAGTGTAAAATAACACGGGCACGGTGCACCGGGAAGGCACGGCGCGTTGGGCAAGCTGCGCTGCGCATACAGCTGGTTGGCCCAAAATGTTCCAGAATAGTCTCCAATTGCCAAAATCACATCCATTCTCTTGATTTCAAAGTTTAGGCACATCACTAAAAGAGCAGTCCAACACAGTTTTCATACACCAGCATCTTTTTCTCCAAGGCATTTTGTATAGCAGTCATGGCATCTGAGCATTCATCTAATTATGGAATGGAAACCCACAGTGACTCACCCATGGAGGAACATGCACCCCAGAGGCCTCATAGAGGAGGCAGAAATATCAGAGAAGAACTAATCACCCTCACTGAATTACAGATCTTCCCTCTAGCCATCTTCCGCTTTCAGCATCAGTCATGTTATGAGTTTTGTGAGAAGGTGGCTAATGTTAAATTTCATCATGAGTTGGCTCGTCTATTTGTACTGCATTTACATGGAGATCATGTTACTTTGGCTGGTGTCACCTTCACACTTACACCAGAATCTATCTCACTGGCAACCGGCATACCCAACATTGGCGAACCATGGAACAAGAGGAAGAAGGTTGACCGGAAGCATTATAAGCCATATATTAAAACCGATTTCTTGAGGCAGCTCAAGAGAGTGTTTCCATTCTGATATCTTAAAGATGAATATGCTCCACTAATGAAATTAATCATGAAGTATTTCAGCTGTGAGGGATGTTTCTCTCGTTTATATGCTTATCACATCAGGTTGCTCATGCATTTCACCAGGGTACGGATGATGAAAATTTTGTATTTCATTTGCTAGAACATAGAGAAGATGACCACTCTTGTGCAGCACAAAACCCCTCAGCAGCAACTTAACAGTGTTTATCATTTTGCTCTTATTAAGATTTTGGTGGTTCATCAGCTTGGATTACAGGGCATCACTTGGGATGATTTCATCTCCCGTGATTTCTTCAGAGCTTCACAGGGGCTTTCAGAGGTTAGGCATGAGACAGGTGGACCTTCTCATCAGTATGAGCGCCATGAGACCGTTAGCGTGCCGGTATTCATCACATATAAGAGGGGCACTAGACATTTGTTTGAAGCAGCGAAGCGAGTATTATCTCCACCCGGTGTAGAAGGGGCCTCGCTTCTGACATTAGCACCACAGGTACAGGACAAAGGCAAGAGGCCAATGCAGGATGAGGGGCCTTCAGGTGAACGAGAGACCGACTTCATTCTCATTCATGATGATGATACAGATATGGGCCCAGAAAGTGCCAAACTTAGAGATATCATCCAGGAGCAGAAGACAGAGATCAAAGCCTTGTCCCTCGACTTGGAGAGGGATAAGTGGAATATTAAATACTTGGAGCAAAGAAATAAGCAGCTTGAAGATCAGCAGGCGATTATGGAATTACAAAACATCAGGGAGAATCGTCAAGTTGCTCAAAGGAGGAGAATTGAACTCTCTTCATTGGAGCAAGAGATTAATGATGATCGGGAGTCTTGGCTCGAGAGAGTCAACATCCACTTAGAGGGACTGCTGGACAAGGCTGATAGAGACAAAGCATTGCTGAGACACATGGCTTTCCACTACATGGCGCGGAACAAGGTTTGCAAGGCACGAATAAGGAATCTAAAGGCAAAATTAAAGAAGGCAATAAGGAAGCAAAAGAGGCAAAAAGAGCATGATCGACTCTGGATATTGGCTGAGGCATCCTTGGCCCATCATAGCTCTTGATGAAGAAGTTTCAGCCCAAATTTCAAGAAATTTGGAGCAATTTTTGCATTTTGAAAATTTTTTGCACTAAAAAACAAGGTTTTCCTCCCTATGCGCCGCGCCACGTGGCGCTCACTTTCGCTAGAGGGCTTCAAATCCAAAAAACTTTGCATTTATGGATTTTTCATGATAAATTATGGTTTCTGGTGCATGGCCAAGAAATTTGGGCAGGTTTTGAGCCCTCAAAAGGTCAAAAAACACTCAAAAAATGACCTCACTGCCCTTATTTTGACACACAGGAAGCAGTCTTGGGATATTGAAGTTTTGGAGGGGAAAATGACATCCAAATCTAGAAATTCCACTTGGGTTGGAAAGTAGACAGGCAGGGCTTTCCAACAAGTACACTTGGGCTCAATTTAGACTTCAGGAAGTGTCTCAAAATTAGCTCCAAAGTCGCGCGACACATAGAGAATCAGGCGCGACGCATAGAGGATTTTTGCCTATTTTTCACTGTTCAGCTCAGAAATTCGCCCAGTTTTGACCAATTTAACTTTTTGATGTTACACTTGACCTTTCATGATGTAATTTGATAACCATGATGTAATATTGGCACATTTTTACTTGTTCTAGAGGATTCATTCACTAAAAGGTGAAAATTAAATGAATGAATCAGTTTCCTAGCATATAGGGGTAAGTTGTTTGACTACCTAGATTTCAGTTCCTTGTTTAGAATTGGTTCAAAAATCTCCTAGAACGATGAGCTCGACCCCTAGAGGCATGGGAAGGAGTTAGGCTTGTCTATATCTTGTAATTTCTCAGTCATTTTCAGGGTTGGATACTTGGGATTGCTTGGCACTCTATTGTACATTTCATTTATGCAATTTTGGCAAAGGAAAGACCAGTGTTTTGCATCACTTGCTGGGATCCATGTGGCTCTGTGTTTTGATGGTGTTTTTCTCTATGTAGTTGTAAGTTCACTGATGTTTATGTGTATCATTTTCCCTTCTCTTGTCTTATGCAATTAAACAAATGAGTGATTAAGGTAGAATTCATTGGACTGCGATGCTCTGCCTTGATATTTTGTTTAATTCTTCATGTTTTAATCTATTTGAGGAGGACTCTTGAGACCTTCTTTCCCTCCTTGGCTCCTCACCAGTTTGATCCATACATTCATTCAATCCTAAGCATCAAAACAACTGCCTATCTTGCCCCTACCTGAACTCTGCAAAAATTTGGCCTCATCCCCGGACCCAAAATTTGCCTTTCCCTTTTTCCAACAAAACCCCCAAAAACTCAAAACAAATCCTTGTACTTCATACCTAGCCTAAAATTAGTTTATATTTCAGTCATCTCAAGCCCCATAGATCATCTTTTGCTGAGATTGACCCGGAGAGAGCCCTCTCCTGTCCTCGTAGGGCTAGCTACGAGGCTGAGCGTGGTTTGATGTTGACCTAGAACCTTGTCTTTTCAGCCTGAGGCAAATCTAGGCTCTAATAGATTGCAACAAATCCAAATCCTATTATAACTATAAATTTCTTGTTTTGGCCTTGTATGAAGAAATTATGATCCTTACAAGTATCTTTGAGGATTTTATTGCATGGTGCAAGAACAAATTGTTGGCATTATGACACGGGTTTGGCACTATGGCGTATTGTCCTTGATGGAAACTCACTTAGCAAATCACTCAGATGGCAGTTCAGGCTCACAAGTTCTCAGAATACAGAAAAATAAGGTATACGCAGGTTCCTATTGACAAAGTCGCGTTTACACGCAAGATATCCGATCAAAAGGCGCATATACATATGCACGCACTTTGATGCAAGGAAAAGCACGTACATGTGGGAAAACTAATTTTTTAGTCCATGGTATTTAGTCCTTGGTATTTGGACCTATGGTTTTGGACCATGGTATATCGTCCGAAATGTTGAACCCAGGTATTGGGTCCCAAGTATTGGTTCTAAGTGGTTTTGGACCATGGTATTGAGTAAGGCCTAAGACTATAAAAGGGGAAGGAGATCATTAGGCAAAGGCACACTCAAGGATTAAATATCTTATGAAGAACAAGATCTAGAATACAGGTCATTGGGTTATGGTGCATAGCTGGATTTGAATGAAGGAGGAACTTGAGTGCTAGAAGAAGGTTAAGTTCTATTGATGGGTCAAGATCTCAAGGCTTGAAGAGAAGTATCTTTGTGTGATTTTGATTTGTTATATTTGGCGCATGTCTTGATCTATAAATCTGATAATTTGGGTATAACTGATGTCTGAATAATTGAAAAGGGTAGATTATATTTTATAGATCTGTACGTAGGTTCAACTTAGCAAAGGTGTGTATACACACTGGTTCAGTATTACAAAACAGCGTATACACAGGTTTGCCGTAATACAGCAGCATATGCATGTAGGTTCTACATATTGAAGTAGCATACGTCTCATAAAATATGTTTTAGCTACTTTTGTTTATTGTTGCAGTATTCCAGGCTTAAGATTGGTTTCTGGTTATTGTTATTGTATTCTGGTTACAACATTCAGAGAAGTGATTGTTAGATTCAGTTTTTGGTTGGTGCAAAGGAGATTGGTTGATGCAGATGTATTTGATGTTTGATTAGTGTTATTGATGGATCCAGTCTAAAAATTTATGAAATGTGGTCCCTGGAAGAAAAGAGAAGGTTGTAGACTTCTATAGGTCAGCACCTACGTACTAGTACAAGAGCTAAGGGGATTGTAGCTCCCTTCCAGGAGAGTCTGGAGAATGAGAGAAGGTTGTAGCCTTCTGCAGGTAGAAGCCTGCATACTGGTATAAGACTGCACCAGTACAGAACCATTGTAAAACGAAGTTTCTTATTAAAAGAAGATAGAGATGAATTGCAGCAGGTGGTTTTCACCCACATTGGGTTTCCACCTTATATCTTGTGTTCTTGTGTGTGACTGTCTACTCTATTTTACTGTACCTAGTTAGTATTTATATGGTTCTGAGGCACAGATTAATGATCAACATCTGAAGAATAGATTAAATTATAAGTCTGCAGGTTATACGCTAGTTTCCTTAACAACAATTGCGTATATACGCAGTTTTCACTAACTGAAGTAGCGTATACAAATCTGATTGTGAAACAAAAAAAATAGTTGACTTGCTTATACTGATTCACCCCCCCCCCCAACTCCTTCTCAGTATTATTTCCAACAATTGGTATTAGAGCAGGTCCTTCAAAAGAAGCTTGATTGCTTGAAGGAAGATCTATCATCATAAACAACTACGAAAAAAAGGCAGCTATCAGGCCACCAATCTTTGATGGGAGCAACTTCGTCTATTGGAAGGTAAGAATCACAACCTATCTTCAATCTCTTGGTATAGAAGTTTGGGATATTGTGGAAGGAGGATACACATTTCCATCAGCAACTTCTATAGATACAGTTGGTAAAAAGCAGTATGAAACAAATGCAAAAGCTATCAATACTCTATTAGGGAGTCTATCTCAATCAAAATTCGTCAAGGTTATGCAGCTCAAAACCGCCAAAGAATTATGGGACAAGATCGTTCTAAGCTATGAAGGAGATGATCAGGTAAAACATGCAAAACTACAATCTCTCAAAATTCAATATGAAACTCTCAGAATGAAAAATGATGAAAGTGTGGCTAATCATTTCTTATGTATAGATGAGATTATTAATCACATGAAAAACTTGGGTGAAGAGATAAAAGAAGTCACTTTAGTTGAAAAGGTTCTAAGATCTTTGTCCTCTAAGTTTGAATCAAAGGTTTATGCCATAGAATAAAAGCAGAATCTTTAGAGTATTACCATGTCACAACTGCGCGAAATCCTAACTGCTTTCGAAATGAGAAAAGGAGGTCCATCAGACATGAGATAAGCGGCATTCAAAGGAGAATACAATGAGTCAAGACATATATAAGAAGGAGAGGAAGAATCAAACTTTGTCAAAAACCTTCAAAGGGGTTCTGGAAGATTCAGAGGTAAGCTACCTTTCAAATGCTTTGGTTATGGAAGAGTCAATCACTATGCAGCCAAATGTCCTCATAAAAATAAGCTTGATAAAGGTAAGGAACCAGTTAAATGGAACAGAAAATAGAATGTAAGTAAAAAGAGCTATTATACACATGAAGACAGTGATAGGTTTTCAAATAGTGATGAAGATGAACATGGTAATGATTATAGACTTTTGATGGCTTTTGAAGATGATGATTTCTTGGATGCTATAGATGAAGATGATATTTATGATGAAATTTCTAAACTTAAAATCTGTTTAGAAGAAAAGAGTATGATCATAGATACTCTGACATTCCAACTTGCTGAAAGGGAAAAACACAATGAAAAGTTAGAATGTGAAATTGTGGGACTTAGGAAAGATATTGAGAAAAAAAAAGCTCTTAATCTTAGATTTGCTAAAGGATCTGAAACTTTAGATGAGATTATCAAAGTGTAGCATTCTCCTCTAATAAAAATAGGTCTTGGATATACGGAAGAAACATCTCAAGCATAGAAGCCATCCACCTCCATAAGTTATCTTGATGCAGCAAGGAGAAGTGAACAGGTTGACAATCGTCAGCAAAGGCATAAAGCGGATCACCAGGTAAATCAGGGTCAATCTACTTCAAGGATGAACAGAAGCTACAACCAACCTCAGGTAAATCATTCTCAATTTGCCTCAAGAATGAATGTCATTGGAAACTACAACCAACCGCAGGAAAATCATTCTCAATTTTCCTCAGGAATGAATTTCAATGGAAACTACAATCATCTGGTTGGTAGGTTTGATAATCACAGGAATTTCTTCAATGGCCAATGTTTCTCTTGTCATAACTTTGGACACAAAGCTGCTCAATGTGTTTCCTACAAGACCATCATGACTAGAGAAGCACGAAATCAAAGAAGCGTGACTAGGATCATGAAAAGGACCTATAATAACTTTTTTTCTCTTGAAAATGAAATAGAATGTTCTATTTGTAATAACTTCAGTCATGAAGATTCTGAATGAAGGAGTAGGTTTCGGGAAACATCTCAGAAGGAGCAAGCTTCATTGGGTCCCAAAACATGGAGAAAGAAAGAACCGCAGCCAGAAAGATGTGGTATAGCTTTATATGCGGAAGGACAGGAAAATCAGTGGTACATCGACAATGGATGCTCGAAACATATGATAGGTGATAAAGAAAAACTTCAGTCATATAGTGCCTTAGAAAAGGAAAGAAAGGTCTCATTTGGAAATGACACCCCTGCACTCATAAAAGGTAAAGGTTCTATTCTTTTGAAAGAAAAGGTCAAAGCTAGGAATGTTATGTATGTTTATGGCTTAAAACATAATCTATTGAGTGTTAGTCAAATGTGTGATCAAGGAAATGAGGTAATATTTCGATCAAATGGATGTATTGTTCGTGAGCTTGATATAGGAGAAACAGTGATCAAAGGCATAAGAACTCCAAATAATCTATACATACTCAAAGGAGGATAGCAACATTGCTATCTAAGCAAAAATGATGAACATTGGCTGGCACAGAAGATTGGGGCATCTAAACTTCTCTCAGATAAGGAAAGCATGCAAGTATCAGGCTGTTTGTAATCTTCCTGACATCAGAATTCTAGACAATACAATATGAAAATCGTGTCAGTTTGATAAGAAAACTAGAACACACTTCCCTGAGAAGGAAGGATCAGCAGGTAGGCCACTTGAACTTGTCGATACTGATTTATGTGGTCCATCAAGGAAAAAGTCACCTTGCGAAGAAGAATACTTTATATTGTTCATTGATGACTTTTCCAAGATGTGTTGGATAGGACTTTTGAAGCATAAAGACGAAGCTTTTGAAAAGTTCAAAGCTTTGAAAGCCTTGGTTGAAAATGAATCAGATCACAGAATCAAATGCCTTAGGTCTAATCGAGGAGGGGAATTTACCTCGGATGAATTTTTTTATTTTTGTAAAGAACATGGAATAAGAAGGGAATTCTCTACTGCAAGGACTCCTCAACAAAATGGAGTAGTGGAAAGGATGAACAAAACGGTTCAACAAATGGCTCGTGCTATGCTTGATGATTCTGGAACTCCTGCAACCTTCTGGGGTGAAGCTGCATTTGCTGTCGTTACTATTCTCAACAAAACAAACGTACGGGTGAACAACACTCAAACTCCTCGTGAACTTTGGTATGGTAATACTCCTACAGTAAAATACTTCAAATTTTTGGAAGAAAATGTTACATCAAAAGGATTGATGAAAACCTTGGAAAGTTTGAACCTAGAGCAGATGAAGGCATTCTCCTTGGTTATTCTTCCCGAAGTAAAGGATATAAGTGTTACAATAAAAGACTTCGAAAAATTGTTGAAAGTATTGATGTGGTGGTTGATGAAGCAGGCAATAATCCAAAGTAGATAAAATCCGAATATTTTGAAGACGATGAGGAATATCCCTCAACATCAAATCAGAGTAATGATGAAGAAGAAACCTATGAGGCACCAGAAGAACAAATAAGGGTAGAAGAAAAGACTCCATCCAGGTACGTCCAGAAGAACCATCCAAAGACTCAAATTGTGGGGCAGAAAGAGGTAGGTGTACAAACAAGAAGAACCATTACAGAAGCTTCAAGCTATCTAGCATTGCTCTCCTCCATTGAACCACAAAATGTAAGTGAAGCATGCAAAGATGAATGTTGGGTCAAGGCCATGAATGAAGAAATTTAGCAGATTGAAAAGAATAACACTTGGGAGTTGGTTCCTAGACCAAATGATAAGAATGTCATAGGAACAAAATGGATATTCAAAAACAAGTTGAATGAAAATGGAGATGTTATTAGAAACAAGGCCAAACTTGTTTGTAAAGGGTATGCTCAACAAGAAGGAATATACTTTGAAGAAACTTTTGCACCAATTGCCAGACTTGAAGCCATAAGAATGTTCCTTGCTCTTTCTAGCTTTCAGAAGTTCAAAGTATATCAAATGGATGTGAAATCTACCTTTCTAAATGGAGACTTAGAAGAAGAAGTGTATATTGAGCAACCAGATGGATTTATCCTTGGAAATGATCCAAAGCTTGTATGCAAACTCAAAAATGCTCTCTATGGTCTTAAATAGGATCCAAGGGCTTGGTATTATCATCTGGACAAATACCTCCATCAACAAGGTTTTTCAAAAGGATCAGCAGATAGCAATCTATATATAAAAATTGAAAATGATAAATTGCTAATATTTGTTGTGTATGTTGATGATATCATCTTTGGTAGTAATGAAGAAGACATGAGTCAAAGCTTTGCCTTGGTGATGCAGAAATAATTTGAAATGTCCTTGCTTGGTGAGCTCACGTATTTTCTTGGTTTACAAGTCCAACAAAACAAAGGCGGTATATTTCTATCACAAACCAAGTACGTCAAGCAGATCTTGAAGAAATATGGGATGGAAGATTCGAAACCAGTATGTACTCCTATGGTAACAGGATGCAACCTTAGTGCAAATGATGAATTTGCAGTAGCACATCAACCAACCTATAGATCCATGATTGGTAGTCTACTCTATCTAACAGGTACCCGACCAGACATCATGCATGTAGTGAGAATAGTTGGAAGATTTCAGGCAAATCCAAAGGAAGCTCATCTTCAGGCAGTTAAAAGAATTTTCAAATATCTTCAAGGAACTCAAAACTATGGCTTATGGCATCCTAGAGATACAGATCTCACACGTCATGCATAAATAGGTACAGATTGGCATGAAGAGTGGATGATATAAAAAGCACTAGTGGTGGTGCATTCTTTATGGGATCCAGATTAGTATCTTGGTTTAGCAAGAAACAAATTTCAATTGCTTTATCTACAGCTGAAGCAGAATATGTGGCTGCTACAACTTGTTGCACACAACTCCTTTGGATGATGCAAACATTGCAAGACATTCAAATCACTTGTACTCCACCCATCTCCATTCTATGTGATAATACAAGTGCAATCAACATTTCAAAGAATCTTGTCATGCATTCCAAGACCAAGCACATACCTATCAAATATCATTTTCTTCGAGAACAGGTGCTTGAACAAAAAGTCAAATTGGAGTATGTTCCCTCCAAGGAACAGGTTGCTGATATTTTCACCAAACCACTGCCCAGGGAGACATTTGAATACCTCAGACAGAAGCTGGGAGTAATTGATGCATCATCTTGCTGTTGACACTTATCCGTTTCAGAGAAAAGTGGGTGTACGCGAGTTTCATGAAGTGTATCCGCGTATATACAGTGGTTTCTGTGGATACAGTCATGTATATGTTGGTTTGAAGACAAATAGTGGGTCAGACTCAGGATGAAAAGAGTTTGATATGGGTCTGACAGAGACCATTTGGCACAAGTTCAGGGGGAGCATATACTTCTAATAATGCATTGTTGGCATTATCTTAGAAGATCTTGTTGGAACAGTTGCAGAGGGAGATCATGGTTGTCGGTCTGAATGAGGATTGACAAATGCTGCTAATGTTAGTTGCTGATGACTATCATAGTCTTGTCTTAGATATTTAGTCTCTATGTCATGTATTTCTTTTATTATCAAGGTCATGTAATGGCCTATTTTGCTTTCCCCACTATGCCTGGATGGATGATGTAATGTTCTTGTTTTATCATGTGTAAACTTTTGGTGTATCCCCACTTGGTTGGGTGGATGAGTCAATCCCCACTTGGTTGGGAGATGGATGTATGTATGATTCTTTGGTGATAGGAAGGTCTTTTATGATGTATAGAGTCATGTTCTTTCTTGTAGAACATCTTTTTGTAGACCTTGCCTACAGTCAGTGGGAGCATGGATAGCATAGTAGAGCAGAGATTTCAGCATGTACTCAGGGGGAGCATAACCCTTTTCCCTTGATGACAAAGGGCGAGAATGACTTTGAGTATCTTGGGGTTGCCATCAAGTCCATAGGGGGAGATTGTTGGCATTATGACGTAGGTTTGGCACTACGGCGTATTGTCCTTGATGGCAACTCACTTGGCAAATCACTCAGATGATAGTTCAGGATCACAGGCTCTCAAAATAAAGAAAAAGAAGGTATACGCAAGTTCTTGTTGACGAAGTCGCGTTTACACGTAGGATAGCCGATCAAAAGGCACGTATATGTATGCACGCACTTTGATGCAAGGAAAATCATTTACATGTGGGAAAACTAATTTTTTAGTCCATGGTATTTAGTCCTTGGTATTTGGACCTATGGTTTTGGACCATGATATCTCATCTGAAATGTTGAACCCAGGTATTGGGTCCCAAGTATTGGTTCTAAGTGGTTTTGGACCATGGTATTGAGTAAGGCCTAAGACTGTAAAAGGGGAAGGAGATCATTAGGCAAAGGCACACTCAAGGATTGAATATCTTATGAAGAACAAGATCTAGAATTCAGGTCAATGGGTTATGGTGCATAATTAAATCTGAATGAAGGAGGGACCTAAGTGCTAGAAGAAGGTTAAGTTCTATTGATGGGTCAAGATCTCAAGGCTTGAAGAGAAGTATCTTTGTGTGATTTTGATTTGTTATATTTGGCGCATGTCTTGATCTATAAATATGATAATCTGGGTATAACTGGTGTCTGAATAATTGAAAAGGGTAGATTATCTTTTATAGATCTATACGCAGGTTCATCTTAGCAAAGGCGTGTATACACGCTGATTCAGTATTACAAAACAACGTATACGCAAGTTTTCCATAATACAGCAACATATGCACACAGGTTCTACATATTGAAGTAGTGTACATCTCATAAAATATGTTTTAGCTACTTCTGTTTATTGATGCAGTATTCTGGGCTCAGGATTGGTTTCTGGTTACTGTTACTGTATTTTGGTTACAACATTCAGAGAAGTGATTGTTAGATTCAGTTTTTGGTTGGTGCAAAGGAGATTAGTTGATGCAGATGTATTTGATGTTTGATTAATGTTATTGATGGATCTAGTCTGAAAATTTATGAAATGTGGTCCCTGGAAGAAAAGAGAAGGTTGTAGCCTTCTGTAGGTCAGCACCTACATACTAGTACATTAGCTAGTACAAGAGCTAAGGGGGTTGTAGCTCCCTTCCAGGAGAGTCTGGAGAATGAGAGAAGGTTGTAGCCTTCTACAGGTAGAAGCCTGCGTACTGGTATAAGACTGCACCGGTACAGAACCATTGTAAAAAGAAGTTTCTTATTAAAAGAAGATAGAGACGAATTGCAGCAGGTGGTCTTCACCCACATTAGGTTTCCACCTTATATCTTCTATTCTTGTGTGTGATTGTCTGCTCTATTTTACTGTACCTGGTTATTGTTTATATGGTTCTGATGCACAGATTAATGATCAACATTTGAAGAATAGATTAAATTATAAGTCTGCAGGTTATACGTTAGTTTCCTTAACAACAGTTGCATATATACACAGTTTTCACTAACTGAAGTAGCGTATAGAAACAAAAAAAAAAAATTGACTTGCTAATATTGATCCCCCCTCCTCCCTCCCTCTCGGTATTATTTCCAACACAAATTGATCAAGAGAATATGAAATTAAGGACATTGGTCTTATGCACTACGTTGAAAGTCTAAAGGATTTTTAAGGTATAAGCAAAGTCTTATTTGGTAAATGGAAGTATATAGTGGAGATTTTGAAGAGTTTTGATACTTTAGACTACAAACTTTGGCCACTCATATGGTGCCAAATATGAAGTTGTCTTATAATTTAGACTTTAAATTGGTAAATCAATCTTTATATGATGAAATCATTGGGGGGAGGCATTAAGTGGGGAGAGGAATATACAGTTGGAACTCTAGTCATCACAACCCTCTTTTTCGTGTTGCCTTGCCTTGGTTTCTCCACCGCCTCAACAACTTATTCATCGATGCTTCTTCATGTCTCCAGATGTTACCATTGAATGTGGTTCCACATTTTCCTAGAGATGGTTTCATTATTGATTCCTCATATTGCTGGTCTTGTTCGTGGCTCAACTTTTTTGGGGCTTCAGTGGGTTTTTCCCGCTTCATTGTGATTCTTCCGCACCACATTATTGGATTTCTATTATCGAATTTCTCTCATCTATGCCACCACCACTCCTCTGTTCGGGTTCTAATGATGATCTGTTGCAATGCTTTTCCTTGGTTCTTGGGTGGTAGTTTCATGCCACCACATTTCTTTGCGTGATGCTTGTTTCTTTTGGGTGCTAGTCATTTTGGGTTGGCTATGTGGATTTTTTTTGTCTGTCATGGGGTTTTTAGATCCACATATTTCATGTAAAACCTAGGGTTTTTATGTGGACCCTTGGGGTCATTTTGTAATGATGTGGTTTCTCTTTTGGGGGAACAAGTTTATTTTGTTACTAGTGCCTGGTTTTTCTTCGATACTGTGAGGTGTATTTCCCGAATGTATTCAACATATACAAAATGTAATTTTCTTCTTTCTTTTGGACGAATAAAATTACATGTCTTTTTCTTTGACTTTTCTTTTTAAATCCATCTTTATATACGAATTTTTTCGGTTCCTTTATGTATGTTTCAAATACTAAGTTTTATAATTTTTTTGCAGTGAATAGCTTGACAAGTTCATGGTTGAACCAAACTTATTAGAAGGATACCAAAAATATGGAACATAGCTCATAATGTGATGACGTATGTGAGAGATGGAGAGTTATTGAAACATGAATTTGTAGATTCGTATTTGGAAAGAGATGTAAACATGAGGAAAAATACTTTGTTTATTTCTTCAACTTGGGATTAAGTATAAATTCTTGGTTCAGTAGGAAGTATGTGATAGTGCACCTAGTTCAATGGAAGAAGAGTATATGTAGGCATCATCAACATCTTGTTAGTACGTTTGGCTTCACAAGTGGATTATAGAGTTGAATGATTAGATGTTGGACCCCACAATTATGCATTGTGACAATCAAAGTTGCATTAGGTTATATGTGAATCCATTGTTTCATGATCATTCTAGGAACATATGTATCTAATATAATTTCGTAGGAGATAGAGTACATAAGGAATTTATGATAGTTTTATTATATGTGACCTATGTTACATGGTGGTGTGATGATCTTCTTACATGTGAAGTATGTTGCATAGTGACGTGATGGTTTTCTTAAATGTGAAACAAGATAACAAGGTGGTGATTCATGCAACGTGACTATAGCACTTACTAGCTTTCATAGATTTGTTTCCCATCTAATCTCATATCTTTCATAGTTCACAATTGTTATAAAACATAAGTTATTTAGCATTTGTATGAGTGTGGGATTCACATGGAACAATTCTTGTATTAATAGGAACCAAGTATGTTAGAGAAGCATTATGTCTATTTATGACATATATTTAATAAAAAACATATAGATAGGAATATTTGCAACCATTTAAAAAACAAGAAATGAGAAGAAACATCAATTTGAGATCAGTACAATGATTACTTACACAAAAATCAACTATTCCATCACCACTAGCACAATTTGTAAGGCCATGACAGAGTGAAGGCGGCAAACACACCACATAAGTTTCGAATTTGGAAACTCTTCATTTCATTTGTCAAAACAATATTCTGATATCATTAAATCTAGACCATCCATACATTTTAATTCTTTTAAAAATAGAAGTTTTGGAAGCCCTGTTCCAAAATAGACCACACCTATCATCATTTGTGTGTTGAAAATAAAATTTGTATGCATAAAACATATACTTTGTCAATTCAAGTTAAATTCTCATCATCTTGTAGTAGAAGTAGGGAGATGGAAAATTCTAAATATTGAAGATGTTAAATCACTGATGAAAGTTGATAGGCTTAGGACAATGATGCAAGCAAGAAACACATGGTTGGGAAGAATTCAAATATTAGGGTTGAAAGTAAGCTATGTGGCTAAAATTATCTTTTAATAATACAAATAATTACAAATGCTCATTTATAAAATGCAAGTAACTCAATAAATTTGATCACAACCTTTCATTAAACATACATGTAATATTTGTAATAAAAACTCTAAAGTTTGACACCCTCTTGACACCCTCTTTCTAATATAATGAGATGCATATGATCATTAGAAGATACCAAATAAACATACAATCCTTGTTAATGAAATATAACAATGATTTGTGAAATATGACAATGATTTGATTAATAAAATTTATAATAATGTACCCACCCATGTTTTGAATTTCAACTTAAAACTTTTTAAAATAAAACACACATGTTCTTATCCTTAAACCTATTCAAATTATATTAAAATTTAATACTTTTCAATATTTCTTTATAATAAAAAAATAACAAAAACTCAAATAAAAATTACTATCCTCCATTGATTGAGAGATAGGTCACAACTGTCAGCAATATATAAGCTCCAGGATTTACTGGAGTCCTTATGACAGTGCAAACAGCGACAATGGAGTTCGTGTCTCTTTCGGCTTAAAAGCGAGAGCGTGAAATGAGAACACTGGACAGTCCCAATTTCAGGTCGTCAGAAAGTGGGAACTTTCCAACTTGGCCTTTCAACTGCTGAAGGTATAAATTGTGGTGCAGAGGAGCGCAATCAGCGAGAAATTTCGTTTAGAGGCTTTGATTCAATGTATGTTGAAACTATAATGTTTTCGCTACGTTGTAGGAGAAGCGAAGCAAGGGTGGTCAGAGTTACACGTAATGATAAAGCCTGTCATAAGCGACCAGCATTATTCAGAGGCCCATGATGCGCGTGCCACAATCACTTCAGTAGTATTTACAGACAAGCCTGCCATAAGCGGCCGACATTACCAATCCTTCAGAAGAACTTAAAACCTCTCCTGGTCCTGTCAGAATATGGCTGAGAATACCATTGGCCTTCCTTCATAATGTGTGTGGATGCGGACGCTTCCTTGCAAATTGGGGCATCTCTCCTGGTACTGTCAGAATATGGCTGAGAATACCATTGGCCTTCCTTCATAATGTGTGTGGATGCCGATACATCTTTGCAAATTGGGGCATGGTAGATTTTGAGAATATTTTGATGGGGGCATGGCAGATTTTGAGAATATTTTAAAATCTGATCATCAAAAAGAGGACAGTTATTTTCACCCTCTTGAATTTTTTGTAGGTATCTTTTCACACATTGTACCTATCACTGATAGACTGTATCCTCCCGCACTTATTTATTCAATTTTATTGCAGTGAAATCTCTGAATAACCACTCTGTTTGGAGAAAGATATATTGTTTACAGAGAGCTTTGCTCTAAAAGTTATGGAAATTTTGGTAATATTCTGAAAAAATTTGGTAAGCGTCTTTGTAAATTTGAAGTAAAAGTTGTCAAAATTTTTAATATCAAGTGTTTTATACGTTTTTGATGGTGCTGAATTCATTGATTCAAATACTACATCTACAAAAAATTTTGGAATTTTTTTACCACGGATTCTGGCCACTTTTGACTGCTATTACAAATTATAGAAATATTCTAAAATTCAAAACTAGATTTCTTTTTCTTTGTCAAATTTCAAAATACTCACAAAATAACTGCCTTCAAATTTTAAATATTCTTAAAATTATCATCAAATTAAATTCAACTCCAAAACCACGTCCACGTTCAATTCACATAATGTGAGCGGCTCCATTCATGAAATCTCAGGTCAATAGTCCCAAAACAACGTTAGACGACCACAGTATGGTCACATTCTGGAACAACATGCGTCAGCCCTTCTTTCATAACCAAGTCCAGCCTCCTAAGGAGCTGAAAGTAGCCATCGATCAAGTGCTAATGACCCATTATTACAAGACCAAGGATTTTTCTTCTTCACATGACCATATATTGATTTAGGGAAGAGAAAGGAAGGGAAGGATTTTTCTTCTTCACGACCAATATATTGATTTAGGGAAGGGAAGGGATGAATTTTTAAAAATACTTAAGAAATTTGAAGCAAAGTCAAATAATTGATTTTATTTATGTTCGATTAACCATAAACATATAATTTTTCGAATAATTTCTATGATAATATCTTTAAAAAGATGTAGATTAGTTTTATGATAATATAGTAGACACAGGTTAAATAAACACCTCTCCAAAGGTGTTTCTAAATTGGGTAGAGACAACTTGCTCAATTTTCTCTTACAACTACTCATGTTGACTCAACCATGATGTATCCAGTGTCTTCCTCATCTCTCATATGTCACAATGCAGCTATTTGATGATGTAACCAAGCATTGATGTAAGTGGAGAGTCTTACAGTCTTAGTGAGTATTGATGGTGGTGGATAGTGCTAAGGTCTTTAATAACAAGTGACAATGGTGCTTACCAATGTGGGACTTAACAATGCTTCATAATCCTCTAATTAATTTATTAATGTTGTCATGCTATGTAGGATATAATCTATTTATAATAATATGTAATCACCAATGTCCAAGTTGTGATATTAGGTGACTTGTTGAGGTAGTGCCCCTTCATACATAACACTCTCCACTTTATGCCTTTACCTCTAATTCATTCATGAAAAATGAGTCCCCCCTTTCAACCTTGACTTCCCAAAGATCATTATTCAAAGAGGTTAATGTGAAATGAAAGCATAAATGCATACAAAAGCTTAATTGCAATGAAAAGCCTCGGGTTGTTTATAGAAAATCTAAAGGAGAAAAGAGGTGAAAATAAAATATTAAATTGAATGAACATTGAGCTCATGCCACCTAATTAAATGGCTCTCTCTTAGTCCCTGATTTATGTAAATAATATCTAAATGTAAGGGATGTGTTCAATGAATTGAACACTTGAAAAAATGAAAATAAGAGGTAATTAAATGATGTTGAGGAATGGCAACTCAATGCTCCAAGCTCCATCGCAAGACGGTTGAAAAGGAATTCCTTGCACTAAAGCTATCTATGAAAAATAATAAATACCTATGTATCTATTGACCATGAAAGTAATGCAATGGAGTATCCTTTTTCATTCCTATCCATGAGTATTTACTAATACAATATATCCTTATCTAGCACCCAAATAAATCATATCTTGTCCTAAGAGTTGATTATATGTGTAATGGTTGATGATAATCTTCCATAGTACACCTAGGCAAGTTAATAAACTAACCTTTACTATATTTTTATCGAAGAGTCCACTAGGTTTGCACCGCCTAAAAAATCATGAAGATTTGCATACCACCATTCCAAATGAAGATATAACTATTCTATTGCAAAGAAGATTGCCACATCAACTATCTACCTTGGACACCTTAATTTATCAAGTATTGAAGGAGATTATCAAAGACATTATGAAAAATTTGCGACTTGTCTTCTAGTTGCACACATAGCTATTGAAACCTCAAATTGAGGAAGAATATGTTCTCAAGGCTGCCATGATTTGTTATGTAAACTATTTTAAGGATGATTTGATTATTACGTAGTAAAAAAATCCCCTCGATGAGTATTTTGAGAGTGAGATTGTATTTATTGTAATATTGCTCATAGTTTGAGGAAGTGATTTGAAGCAATCACGGTTTTGAGTCCACTTATTATAATTCATTTTGAGCAATGAGGATTCAATTTTTTGTAAGGAGGGATTTTCCTCATTTGCAATTTGTCAGAGAATAATGAAGGGGGTGTCTAAGTTATTTGAGCACAAAATTTGTTTCCTTTATGTTTTCTAGTATTATTCAAGGGCTAGTATAGGTTTTTATAACATGTTTTTTGACGCTAGAGTTGTAACTAAGGCCGACAAAGGGAATTTGGCTCCACTGGAAGGACATGCAAATTGAAGTCTCTACTTGGATCTCCTTTGACCATTAGAGATAAGTGGTTTTTCATTGAGGTTAGATGTCCCTAATTCACCCCTCTTGTGATTCCTCCCCTTTGATATCACCTTGTTACACTTGGGTGTGATACTATATAAGACCACCCACCTAGCCAAATCCCAAGAACCCTAATCCCCCTTTAGTAGCATTTGATAAGTAATCCTCCTAGTACCCTCTATAACATACCTATTCCCTTAATTCCTAATTAAATATATGAGGTAACGATATGCGACCTACAAGGTTGTTTTATGGAGATGGAGTTATCAAAATTCCTCTTCCTTCAACCACCTTAAAAATCATTTATGATATCATCATCTTTTTCTTCTCAAGCACTTTCTAATCATAAGGATTTCATCCAAATATGAACTTTGGATGCAAAATTATGCCCATTTAAAAATATTCCCTCCAAGTGCCATGTTAGCATTTATACCATTGCAACATGGAAAAAATGTGGTGGTATTTTTGCCTATGTGTCACTATTATACAATGCCATGTCCATAACTGAACACATTGGCCCACCTATTCTACTGGATATCATATCTATCAATCAACCACCAGAAAATTATACCATCCGGTTAACTTATTTCCTTCTTTGTTGTTTGATCCCAGTCAACTTTGATTGACATATCATCAATAATTAGAATTCTGCCTTTCCATTAACTAGCATTTCTATCCATTATGTCAATAGGCCACTAGGCGACCATAATGCATAACACGACTCCCTTATGACTACACCCAATACTTGATATTCAAGCATGTGTAGTCTAATATCTGATAGTCTCATATCTTGACTACCCAAACACCTAAAATCCAATAAATAAAACTCTTTGACATAAGTTTCTCTGTATGACAAAAGATGTTATTGAAATCTATTAGTATAAAGAGTTTAAATTGGTGGTTGTTTTATTTTTCACTCAAAATCCAATATCCCGACAACTAATATTCCAACAAAATGAAGTTCCACTACTTGATTAATAGAGTGTCAACTAATAGAGACCCACTTTTTTATCTACCAGTGTTTTTGTCCAATGGGTCACACAACTACTAGACAAAATAAAAACTCCGCTCATGACACTTACCTGATATGATAAAAAACATTAACTAGCAGGAATAATCTCAATTAGTTGACAAATTTTTTAAGGATCTATCAATATTTTGGGTTCGCATTAGATGTTTCTCGATGCATTACCCAACATCTAATAGCCTGATACCTCATCAACCCAAAATACAGTCCCTCTAGACTTAAGTTCCTTTTGGCTAAATTATTCTTCTCCTCCCCGCTATACCATAGGAACAAGGGCTAGGGCCAAAGCCTCCAATCCCAAATTTCCAAAACTTCTTCTCACAACCCAAAAAATTATGTTGAAATTAGGTTGTAGATTTGCGGCTTCTCATGAAGTTTTAATCAAGATAATAATACAAAACCTACTCTTATGCTTTGTGGACATTAATTCATAATTTAGAATAGAAATATCATACATGCAACAAGAAATAACACACATGCAACAAGTACTTTTATCTGGGGAAAGAAAATTGCTAGAAACCCCAATGCCTACTTGCATTAATCAAATGAATAGAGATGCATTACAATTTCTTTTCTCAACTGAGCACACCCTACAAGTGCACAACCTATCTCTCTGTTCACTAAAGGCCTCTAACTCATACTTAGTCAAAATTTTCCTTGTCTTGAGCTCCTATTTCCTTGTGTTTTTCCTTGAGAAATTAGGCCCCTATCATTTAGGAAATTCCTTAAATTGGATTGCACAATTCCTTAGGCTGATCATCTGAATGCATGCAACACCTGTACACTAAAGACTAGTCTACAACTCATGTTACACTCCCTTGGAATATCCACCTCAACTGGGTAACTCAAATTCTCTGCATTCACTAGCTATTTTGGGCTAATTAATTAGTTAATTAGATGATTACTGAGTTTGACTGAAGTCCAACTGCTTAACTAACCTTCCACTAGTTCCTCCAATAGTTGGAACTAGTTTAATGTAAAAGAACCTGATACAACTAACCTTGATTGCTGCATATTAGAAATCACACATGCTAAACTAAAATCTAACTCCAACTCAAATTTACTGAGTAAACTAGGTGACAAAATCGATGTCACACAAATTAACATCATTCAAGTTGTTTGCTGATGTGGAAATTTGAATTAACTATGGGTCCCACAGTGATAAGTTCATGTCACGTTGGCATGGCCATTCATTCACTTTCTCACTCACAGCAAGTGACGAATTACCAAAATCAGGAAGTGGGCGGTCCTTATGGATATGGTTCCACCATTAGAACCACGACCAAATCTAACAAGCCCCATTACTACCGCATATCTACTCAATGTTTAAGGTTCACAATTTCATGGCAGTGGATGATCACCAAGACTCACAGTTACACGAGCTAGAATCTTTACCGAATCAACCAATTCTTGTCGCTGCCCATTTGTCAATAAGGTTAGAGTGCCCACGGGTATCAATGGTGAACAATGGTATGTCTCATGGTTCCATGAACTGGAACCTTAGCTAGGTTAGCCTTCTCCTTATCTCCACTTGCTTGTTACAACATGTTACAATGCAAAAAGCATCTCAACGATGAGCAATCTCCTAGTGGGAAGGGTTCCACAGTGGGAACCATATCCGAATCAATCCATCTTCCATCAAAAAATCTCATTTATAAGTTTTCCAAGGTGTGAACATTTAGTGGTAGGTAGTCTCTTGGTGGGTAGGGTTCCAGCTTGCTGGGTGTGTGTTATATTCTTTCCATGACTAGACACACGCATGAAGTAGGGGGTGACAACTCCCCCCTTCATTGTGTCGGGCACAGCAGTGGGGTCACAGGGGGTTTGGAGGGGGGCGGTAGCCCCCTTGCACAAGGTTCGGGGCAACGACCAGAGATTTGTTTTTTTGGACCCTATATTACGTGGGCGGACCTACTTATGGCTTTGTGCATGGGTTTTGCACATGGTTTTCTTCCCATGGTATCTTGTAGATCCGGTCAAGGGAACTATGGTTATGTTCTAATCTAGGGTTAATGTATTGGGGTTTACAAATACTTTGACATGTATATATATGTGTGTGTTGTAACGTTGAAAGAAATATAATGAAAAATCAATCTGGTTGTCCCAGTTTTGAGATCCAAGGGAAAATATCTATGTATTTATTTTGTTTTTCTCGCCATTGTATATTTTCTATCTTTAAATAATTTGTTTGCAGGTAATTTCTATATAGGGTTAAAACCTACAAAGCCTTGGCTGGATCGATGCAACCTTCATCGTCTTTCGTTGCAACCTAGAAGGTGTAAAGGATCATGGCAATAGTGGTCTCCCAACACAAGGGTTCCTTGATTTGGAATCATGGATGCATAGACATAATTCCCATCATAATCACTTGGTTAGATGAAACTATGTGAAAAGGGGCTCAGCAGTGGTTCATGGCCCGATGGAAGGGTTCCACTTTGGATACATGGCCAAATCAGTTGGTCCTTGTCAACTCGCCTAAGTTAGAGGTTAAGGATTAAGCCTTGGTGATGGTCAATCACCTTAGCACAACAGTGTGTGGCATTTTAAATCCCTGACCTAGCAACAATTGATACCATTTACAAGTTAGGACACAGTTTTAAGTAGAAGAAATGTAACCACTCTCACCCACTTTCTATCAGTCTAGTATGAACGTCCATGTCTAACTCTATAACATTGTAATCTAGCTATGTATCTCTAATATAATGTGGTTAACATAAACAAGGCATTCAAATGACCCATATGCTAAGTGTGATACACCAGGCCACCCAACTAATCAAGAGAGTTGCAATTACAGACCCCATAATCCATAAGAATTATTATCAAATAGGATGGAGGAAGAGTTTACTCACAACCTAATACATTCATCATAATTACAAAGTGAATTAGAATTATCTAGTCATTTATCTCGTACTTAAGATACATAGAAACTTAATGAGTATGAGCATAATAAAGGCCCATGCCAGTGAAACAACCTGTTGATGGTGTTGGACCTGCCAACATTTAGGGATCTCCCTGGTATGAAGTCCCAATTATACATCAAACCATTTGGTGTAGGAGTCCCATTTGGTATTATGGCTCAGTTGCCATTTACTTAGCGATTTGCCTTAGCTCTTGATGTTCAGCACATGAGAGTGTTATGTTGGTGTCTTCAAAAGTGAGGCGAGTATGCATGGTGAATGTGTAATGTAACTCATGTCTCAGTTCTCTTACTACAAAGGGAGAGAGTAGAGTGAGCCTCTAAGTGAGAGGTAATAGTACCATCTAGGAAGAGATGCACACAAACCAAAAATGTATGTCCCACATGCAATGGAATAGTCCACGATGGATGCAGCTGATGCAGGAGCATCTGACCACCCTTAATCAAAAGTCAAATTCGAAGCTATGGAGCAGGAGATGTAGGCACTCATGTAAACTGGGAGGAAATTTCTATTAAAAATGAGCTAATTTGATGGAATTGATAAGTCTCGAGAAGACTTAGTTTAATGTAATTATTTGCCATGTATGTGTGTTGAGAGATTTAGGCGATTTGTGAGAGGAAATCATGGATCTGAGATGATCCACACTTATGTAATTTCTTATATAAATAGAATCTGTATTGTGAGAAGAGTGATATAGGAGGGAAGGAAACATTTGTGTAAACAGAGGGTGGATTCAATGTAGTCGAGAGGAGAATTTGTGACTAAGGCTGAAATGCCTTACACTGTAATTATACTGTGTATAATATAAATTGTGTTTTATGTGGAATTCGTATGTCTATGTGTTTTGAGTTAATGCACGTGTTCTTGATCGACCATTGATCACTGTATGGATCGATGGCGATCCAATGTTAACAAGTTAACTATTGTATGAGTGTGAACATAGTATGGCAGAGTTAATGGATGTTTGACATAATTTCCATCATAAGCGAACAAGCGCAGTGGGAGTGTTAGATCGTTTAGGTGGAAGAAGAATGGCAGAGGAATAAACCGTGGGGGATAGGAGTGTACAGATATCTTGATCATGTTTAAAGGCCTGCACTAAATCCCAGCCGTCAATTTCACTTTCAAACACTTATGTCATAGTCAACTACAGGGGTTGAGTTGTTTGGTAATCCACGTGCTAGTTGAAGGGCCACAAATCGTCAGATTGAATGGTAAGATCAATGGCGTAGAGTGAAGCACCTGTGAAAAAGGGAAATTCAACCTGGGACGATTGTTGTTCAATTGTTGTTCAATTCCTGTTCAATTGTTGTTCAATTATTGTTCAATTGTTGTTCAATTGCTATTCAATTGCTATTCAATTGGTGTTCAATTGTTGAGCAGACCTGCGAAGTGTATGGATGCGAGTTTATTTCATTTGGAGTCCAGTTTTGTGCATTTAGGTGGGACCGGTGTTCATTGGTGGATTATATGTTAAAGCGTTGTTTGGTGATTGCTCGGGTTTTGTTAAAACCACCAATGTAAATGTTTCTAATTTTTATAGGTGGCCATAGCTCATAGGTTCACATAAGATTATTATGAAAACCATGGAAATTTCCTTTAGGTGGTTTTTCCTACGTCAAAGTGGTATCAGAGCAGGGAAATGTTTCCTGCGAGAAAGAATATTTTGTGTGTGAAAGAAGGAGGTATAGTTATGTTGAAGACTGGTGAGTTGTGGTCTTTACACTGTCATATAGATAGCGGCAACAGAAGGTGAGAAGAATGCAACAGCCTAGAGCATGAAATGCTCATATGGTTCCACAGAAGAGAGAACCAAAGAGATGTCGAAAGACTAAGCTCGAGGAGAGAAGCTTGGTGAGGTATCGTGTAGCAGAGGAGACTATACTGCAGAGGTATGTTGCAGCTCACATAAATATCATGAAGGCAATTCCACTGAGGAAGTGGGTAGAATTTCTATGGGATGAGGGAGAAGCATATGACCAGGAGGTCATAAATTTTTGTACCTTGGGAGTCTGATGCAGGAGCATCTGACCACCCTTAATCAAAAGTCAAAGTCAAATCTATGGAGGAGGAGACATGGACAATCATGTAAAACCAGGAGGAAATTTTTGTTAAAAATGAGCTAATTTGATGGAATTGATAAGTCTCGAGAAGACTTAATTTAATGTAATTATCTGCCATGTATGTGTGTTGAGAGATTTAGGTGATTTGTGAGAGGAAATCATGGATCTGAGATGATCCACGCTTATGTAATTTCTTATATAAAGAGAGTCTGTATTTTGAGAAGAGTGATATAGGAGGGTAGGAAACATTTGTGTAAACAAAGGGTGGATTCAATGTAGTCGAGAGGAGAAATTGTGACTAAGGTTGAAATGCGTCAGACTATAATTATACTGTGTATAATATAAATTGTGTGTTTTGTAGAATTCATATGTCTGTGTGTTTTGAGTTAATTCATGTGTTCTTGATCAGCCAATGATCAATGTAAGGATCGATGGCGATCCAATGTTAACAAGTTAACTGTTGTATGAGTGTGAACAGAGTATGGCAAAGTTAATGGATGTTCAACGTAATTTTCATCATAAGCAAACAAGCGCAGAGGGAGCGTCGGATCGTTTAGGTGGAGAAGAATGGCAAAGGAATAGACTGGGGGGGATATGAGTGTACGGATGTCTTGATCATGGTCAAAGGCCCGCACTAAATCCCAGTCGTCGATTTCACTTTCAAACGCTTATGTCACAGTCAACTATAGGGGTTGAGCTATTTGGTAATCTGCGTGCTAGTTGAAGGGTTGCAGACCGTCAGATTGAATGGTAATATCAACGACGTAAAGTGAAGAACCTATGCAAAAAGGGAAAGTAAACGTGGGAAGTCAACATGGGATGGTTGCTGTTCAATTGTTGTTCAATTGTTAAGCGGACTCGAGAAGTGTATGGACACAAGTTTATTTTATTTGGAGTCCGGTTTTGTACATTCAGGTGGGACCGACGTTCGTTGGAGGATTATATGTTAAAGCGTTGTTTGGTGATTGGTTGGGTTTTGTTAAAACCACCAATGTAAACACTACCGATTTGTATAGGTGGCCATAACACACAGGTTTGGTAATATTTATGAAACGAAGGGGAGATTTCCTCTAGGCGGTTTTTCTTGCATCAGCAGTAGTCATTAAAACCGAAGTGAAGGGGACAACACATACACCACCTAGCAGAGTAGTCCACATGGATGTGATGGTCATTGGAAGCAGAACACAAAGATGGTATGTTAAGTATCTTCCGAAGTAGTCCACAAGGATGTGACAATGTGATAAACAATAAACAAAGGTGGTCTATAGTATCCTGTGAAGTAGTCCATAGGGATGAGACAACAGTGATAACTCGTACAACACATTCCCAACAATGTAAGTACTAAAACAACCAAAATAGTTCAACTATCTTAGTGCAGGTGAAACAAACATGCATTACAAATGTTGAAAGAATAGTCTTACAAAAATATACAAAACATGCATGAAAACGTGTTGGCCTCAACAGGCTTCTGTATTAAGAAAAATTCCCAAGACACATTTGTACACCATACATCATTATTCCTAGTAGTGGGACGTTGGAGCCACTCCTCGCTCCTCAAAGATTTTGCTGTCTACTCTCAAGGCTATGTGGGAGGAGCCAAGGTGAAAAGTCCTTGCTCATACAATAGGAGGGGTATATATAGCCAAGGGTGATGCTTGACCCTTGTGACTATTAGACTACCCTCATGACCGTTGAAATTCCTATGACTTTTCAACTGACATGACTCTTCAACTTCTTGTGTGTGTCCATTGAACTTCCACTTTACATTACATTTAGTTACAACAAATATGGCCCATGGTGGTGATGTGGCCTTGACAACTCATGACACAAATTGACACAAAACTGCTAACATGTACTGGCTGGTTGTGGTGTCCATGTCAAGCTACCGCACTGTTAAGCAATGGATGTACTCTTAGGTGTGCTTTGTCTTATCCTCTGCATGGCTTGGTGTTGCGGGGTCTTCAATGGTCTTGGTCTTGTGAGATGATTCCATGCATGTGTTCCTTGCGCTTGCTACTTGGCGTGCTTTGTTCGTCCATCCAGCTACAAGTAAGTCTTCTATCATGTACTCTCCTTCTTCATTCCATTCTTCATCTCGCCATGATCTACCAATGTACTTGTGCCTGCAATTCACTCATGATGGGATGACATCAAATCCAAAACCTCTTAGTCTAGCATGATGCAAAAGAGTGAAGGGAAACTCTACTTGAATGGTTCATGTGGAACAGTTCTTACTAAGGTTTTAAAAATGGGGTAGCAAGCTAAATGGTCTTGGTTGTAGGGAAAACTCCACAATTAAGCATGCTTGAGCTAGAGGTGATCTAGGATGGGTGAGCTCCCAGGATTTCTTGGTTACTGGGGGCAAGCCCTGTGGAGCAATAAAAAGGTGTCTTTTTAACTCCTAATTATCTTCACATTAATTGTCAACCCAGGGACGACTTTTTATTCCAAGAGTGTACTCAGTCTGAGGCAGCTATTTACTCAAGAGTAATGTTTTGCAGTATAGTGCTTAAAAGTAAATGGATGCTTGAAAAGAAATCTAACTACAACAACATAAACTCAAATGCTTTGTAATTAAATCATTCACTCAAACAACCATAAATTGAGGATACAGTAGCAATAACTCATTCCTCTAGAGATTGATACAATTGAAAAGGAACTCAAAAAGAAAGATCATCAAACTGGGAACTAGACAGCATATGTCAATGTTCACTATAGTCTCAGACCTACAAAAAAATTTAAATTTTTTTACTGCGAATTCCGGCCACTTTTGAATCCTATTACAGATTATAGAAATATTCTAAAATTGAAAGCTAGATCAAATAATAGACTTTCTTTTTCTTTGTCAAATTTCAAAATATTCACAAAATAACTGCCTTCAAATTTTAAATAAATTAAATTCAGCTCCAAAACCACATCCACGTTCAATTCACATAATGTGACGGGCTTCATTCATGAAATCTCAGGTCAATAGTCCCAAAACAACGTTAGACGACCACAGTATGGTCACATTCTGTAACAACATGCGTCAGCCCTTCTTTCATAACCAAGTCTAGCCTCCTAAGGTGTTGAAAGTAGCCATCGATGAAGTGCCAATGACCCATTATTACAAGACCAAGGATTTTTCTTCTTCACATGACCAGTATATTGATTTAGGGAAGGGAAGGGAAGGATTTTTCTACTTCATGACCAATATATTGATTTAGGGAAGGGAAGGGATGAATTTTTAAAAATATTTAAGAAATTTGGAGCAAAGTCAAATAATTGATTTTATTTATGTTCGTTAACCATAAACATATAATTCTTTGAATAATTTCTATGATAATATCTTAAAAAAGATGTAGATTAGTTTTATGATAATATAGTAGACACAGGTTGAATAAACACCTCTCCAAACGTGTTGCTAAATTGGGTAGAGACAACTTGCTCAATTTTCTCTTACAATTACTCATGTTGACTCAACCATGATGTATCCCATGCCTTCCTCATCTCTCATATGTCACAATGCAACTATTTGATGATGTAACCATGCATTGATGTAAGTGGAGAGTCTTACGGTCTCTAGTGAGTATTGATGGTCAAGGATAGTGCTAAGGTCTTTAATAACAAGTGGCAATGGTGCTTACCAATGTGGGACTTAACAATGCTTCATAATTCTCTAATTAATTTATTAATGTTGTCATGCTATGTAGGATATAATCTATTTATAATAATATGTAATCACCAGTGTCCAGGTTGTGTTATTAGGTGACTTGTTGAGGTAGTGCCCCTTCATACATAACACTCTCCACTTTATGCCTTTACCTCTAATTCATTCATGAAAAATGAGTCCCCCCTTTCAACCTTGGCTTCCCAAAGATCATTATTCAAAGAGGTTAAAGTGAAATGAAAGCATAAATGCATACAAAAGCTTAATTGCAATGAAAAGCCTCGGGTTGTTTATAGAAAATCTAAAGGAGAAAAGAGGTGAAAATAAAATATTAAATTGAATGAACATTGAGCTCATGCCACCTAATTAAATGGCTCTCTCTTAGTCCCTAATTTATGTAAAGAATATCTAAATGTAAGGGATGTGTTCAATGAATTGAACACTTGAACAAATGAAAATAAGGGGTAATTAAATGATGTTGAGGAATGGCAACTCAATACTCCAAGCTCCATCGCAAGCCGGTTGAAAAGGAATTCCTTGCACTAAAGCTATCTATGAAAAATAATAAATACCTATGTATCTATTGACCATGAAAGTAATGCAATGGAGTATCCTTTTTCATTCCTATCCATGAGTATATACTAATACAATATATCCTTATCTAGCACCCAAATAAATCATATCTTGTCCTAAGAGTTGATTATATGTGTAATGGTTGATGATAATCTTCCATAGTACACCTAGGCAAGTTAATAAACTAACCTTTACTATATTGTTATCGAAGAGTCCATTAGGTTTGCACCACCTAAAAAATCATGAAGAATTGCATACCACCATTCCAAATGAAGATACAACTATTCCATTGCAAAGAGATTGCCACATCAACTATCTACCTTGGACACCTTAATTTATCAAGTATTGAAGGAGATTATCAAAGACATTATGAAAATTTTGAGACTTGTCTTCTAGCTGCACACATAGCTATTGAAACCTCAAATTGAGGAAGAATATGTTCTCAAGGCTGCCATGATTTGTTATGTAAACTATTTTAAGGATGATTTGATTATTACGTAATAAAAAAATCCCCTCGATGGGTATTTTGAGAGTGCGATTGTATTTATTGTAATATTGCTCATAGTTTGAGGAAGTGATTTGAAGCACTCATGGTTTTGAGTCCACTTATTGTAATTCATTTTGAGCAATGAGGATTCAATTTTTTGTAAGGAGGGATTTTCCTCATTTGTAATTTTTCGGAGGATAATGAAGGGGGTGTCTAAGTTATTTGAGCACAAAATTTGTTTCCTTTATGTTTTCTAGTATTATTCAAGGGCTAGTATAGGTTTTTATAACATGTTTTTTTATGCTAGAGTTGTAACTAAGGCCAAAAAAGGGCACTGGAAGGACATGCAAATTGAAGTCTCTACTTGGATCTCCTTTGACCATTAGAGATAAGTGGTTTTTCATTGAGGTTAGATGTCGCTAATTCACCCCTCTTGTGATTCCTCCCCTTTGATATCACCTTGTTACACTTGGGTGTGATACTATATAAGACCACCCACCTAGCCAAATCCCAAGAACCCTAATCCCCCTTCAGTAGCATTTGATAAGTAATCCTCCTAGTACCCTCTACAACATACCTATTCCCTTAATTCCTAATTAAATATATGAGGTAACGATATGCGACCTCCAAGGTTGTTTTATGGAGATGGAGTTATCAAAATTCATCTTCCTTCAACCACCTTAAAAATCATTTATGATATCATCATCTTTTGCTTCTCAAGCACTTTCTAATGATAAGGATTTCATCCAAATATGAGCTTTGGACGCAAAATTATGCCCATTTGAAAATATTCCCTCCAAGTTCCATGTTAGCATTTATACCATTGCAACATGGAAAAAATGTGGTGGTATTTTTGCCTATGTGTCACTATTGTACAATGCCATGTCCATAACTGAACACATTGGCCCACCTATTCTACTGGCTATCATATCTATCAATCAACCACCAGAAATTTATACCATCCGGTTAACTTATTTCCTTCTTTGTTGTTTGATCCTAGTCAAATTTGATTGACATATCATCAATAATTAGAATTCTACCTTTCCATTAACTAGCATTTCCATCCATTATGTCAATAGGCCACTAGGCGACCATAATGCATAACACGAATCCCTTATGACTACACCCAATACTTGATATTCAAACATGCGTAGTCTAATATCCAATAGTCTCATATCTTGAATACCCAAACACCTAAAATCCAATAAATAAAACTATTTGACATAAGTTTCTCTGTATGACAAAAGATGTTATTGATATCTATTAGTATAAAGAGTTTAAATTGGTGGCTGTTTTATTTTTCACTCAAAATCCAATATCCCGACAACTAATATTCCAAAAAAATGAAGTTCCACTACTTGATTAATAGAGTGTCAACTAATAGAGACCCACTTTTTTATCTACCAGTGTTTCTGTCCAATGGGTCACATAACTACTAGACAAAATAAAAACTCCACTCGTGACACTTACCTGATATGATAAAAAACATTAACTAGCAGGAATAATCTCAATTAATTGACAATTTTTTTAAGGATCTATCAATATTTTGGGTTCGCATTAGATGTTTCTCGATGCATTACCCAACATCTAATAGCCTGATGCCCCATCAACCCAAAATACAGCCCCTCCAAACTTAAGTTCCTTTTGGCTAAATTCTTCTTCTCCTCCCTACTATACCATAGGAACAAGAGCTAAGGCCAAAGCCTCCAATCCCAAATTTCCAAAAATTCTTCTCACAACCCCGAAAATTATGTTGAAATTAGGTTGTAGATTTGCAGCTTCTCATGAAGTTTTAATCAAGATAACAAGACAAAACCTACTCTTTTGCTTTGTGGACATTAATTCATCATTTAGAATAGAAATATCATACATGCAACAAGAAATAACACACATGCAACAAGTATTTTTATCTGGGGAAAGAAAATTGCTAGAAACCCCAATGCCTACTTGCATTAATCAAATGAATAGAGATGCATTGCAATTTCTTTTCTCAACTGAGCACACCCTGCAAGTGCACAACCTATCTCTCTGTTCACTGAAGGCATCTAACTCATACTTAGTCAAAATTTTCCTCGTCTTGAGCTCCTATTTCCTTGCGTTTTTCCTTGAGAAATTAGGCCCCTATCATTTAGGAAATTCCTCAAATTGGATTGCACAATTCCTTAGGCTGATCATCTAAATGCATGCAACACCTGTACACTAAAGACTAGTCTACAACTCATGTTACACTCCCTTGGAATCTCCACCTCAACTGGGTAACTCAAATTCTCTGCATGCACTAGCTATTTTGGGCTAATTAATTAGTTAATTAGATGATCATTGAGTTTGACTGAAGTCCAACTGCTTAACTAACCTTCCACTAGTTCCTCCAATAGTTATAACTAGTTTAATTGAAACAACGTGATATAGCTAACCTTGATTGCTACATATTAGCAATCACACATGCTAAACTAAAATCTAACTCCTCCAACTCAAATTTACTGAGTAAACTAGGTGACAAAATCGATGTCACACAAATTAACATCATTCAAGTTGTTTGCTGATGTGGAAATTTGAATTAACTATGGGGCCCACAGTGCTAAGTTCATGTCACGTTGGCATGGCCATTCATTCACTTTCTCGCTCACAGCAAGTGACGAATTACCAAAATCAGGAAGTGGGCGGTCCTTGTGGATATGGTTCCACCATTAGAACCACGACCAAATCTAACAAGCCCCATTACTACTGCATATCTAATCAATGTTTAAGGTTCACAATTTCATGGCAGTGGATGATCACCAACACTCACAGTTCCACGAGCTAGAATATTTACCAGATCAACCAATTCTTGTTGCTGCCCATTTTTCATTAAGGTTAGAGTGCCCACGGGTATCAATGGTGAACAATGGTATGTTTGATGGTTCCATGAACTGGAACCTTAGCTAGGTTAGCCATCTGCTTATCTCTACTTGCTTGTTACAACATGTTACAGTGCAAAAAGCATCTCAACGATGAGCAATCTCCTAGTGGGAAGGGTTCCACGGTATCCGAATCAATCCATATTCCATCAACAATCCCATTTATAAGTTTTCCAAGGCGTGAACATTCAGTGGTAGGTAGTCTCTTGGTGGGTAGGGTTCCAACACTGAAGCTTGCTGGGTGTGTGTTATATTCTTTCCACGACTAGACACACACACGAAGTAGGGAGTGACAACTCCCCCCTTCGTTGTGTCGAGCACAGCAGTGGGGTCACAAGGGGTTTGGAACAAGGTTCAGGGTAATGACCAGAGATTTGTTTTTTTGGACCCTATATTAGGTGGGCGTACCTACTTATGGCTTTGTGCATGGGTTTTTCACATGGTTTTCTTCCCATGGTATCTTGTAGATCCGATCAAGGGAACTATGGTTATGTTCTAATCTAGGGTTAATGGATTGGGGTGTACGAATACTTTGACATGTATATATATGTGTGTGTTGTAACATTGAAAGGAATATAATGAAAAATCAATCTGGTTGTCCCAGTTTTGAGATCCAAGGGAAAATATCTGTGTATTTATTTTTTTTTTCTCACCATTGTATATTTTCTATCTTTTAAGAATTCGTTTGCAGGTAATTTCTATATAGGGTTAAAACCTACAAATCCTTGGCTGGATCGATGCAACCTTCATCGTCTTTCGTTGCAACCTAGAAGGTGTAAAGGATCATGGCAGTAGTGATCTCCCAACACAAGGGTTCCTTGATTTGGAATCATGGATGCATAGACATAATTCCCATCATAATCACTTGGTTAGATGAAACTATGTGAAAAGGGGCTTAGTGGTGGTTCATGGCCCAACGGAAGGGTTCCACTTTGGATGCATGGCCAAATCAGTTGGTCCTTGTCAACATGCCTAAGTTAGAGGTTAAGGAATAAGGCTTGGTGATGGTCAGTCACCTTAGCACAACAGTGTGT
The DNA here is from genome assembly GCA_031772625.1 of Pinus tabuliformis. Taxonomy (NCBI): domain Eukaryota; kingdom Viridiplantae; phylum Streptophyta; class Pinopsida; order Pinales; family Pinaceae; genus Pinus; species Pinus tabuliformis. The sequence continues at coordinate 1,512,435,915 of CM062816.1, forward strand.
GGCATTTTAAATCCCTGACCTAGCAACAATTGACACCATTTACAAGTTAGGACACAGTTATAAGTAGAAGAAATGTAACCACTCTCACCCACTTTCTGTCAATCTAGTATGAGCGTCCATGTCTAACTCTGTAACATTGTAATCTAGCTATGTATCTCTAATATAGTGTGGTTAACATAAACAAGGCATTTAAATGACCCATATGCTAATGTGTGATACACCAGGCCACCAGGGCTCCATTTCCTGCACTTTGTCAGAAAGCATCTGCTTCTCTTCCTTCATGGAATTCAACTGCTCTCTAAGTATGCTACTCTTTTTTCCATCATCATACATTTCTCTCACCTTGTCCATCATGATGAACAAGTCATGCTTCAAGTCTCCATCAAAGAGTCTTGTGATGAAGAGGGAGGAATTTGAGGATACAATTGAGGAAGTTGTCATTATGCCAATGAACGAAGAACTTCAAACAAGATTAATAAAGATATTATTTAAGAAACCTCTTGTGCTTTGGATTGCCTTGAGGTCCTTTGGGATAGAAAAATGCCTTTAGCCCTTCTTCCTATTTGTCCTTCCTAGACTGAGCTAGCAACAGCTTTCCCTTTACCTCTACAAACTTAGAAAATAGTCAATCTATAAAACAAGCATACCATCAGCCTCTTGTTGTTCAAACACCTTTCAAACAAGCAGTCTTTTCTTTGCCAATCAAGCATTCTGATATAACCATCTTTGAAGGTGTGGTTAACCAAACGATAGCTCTGATACCACCTGATATGAAAATGGGGCACTTCGGCTTCTTGGCTAAGTTACAAGAACCTCTCCCACTTCCAAAGCTTGAAATATTCCCAAGTCTTATTGATTAACCAATGCGGAATTAAAAATGCTTGAAAACAATGGTGTATGCTTGTATTGATTTTTAACTGTTCATGTGCTGTAAATTAATGTGCTGAAACTGATATATAAATGCATATAACAGTAAATAAAACAGCAAAGACAATGCAGCAATAAAACACACACAGAAACAGCAATTTAATTAAGATTTCACCCACAACTCTTGGGCTACATCTCCATGAGCTCTAGTCAACTCAACTAGACTCTCTGGGATTATGGTATAAGTCCTTTTTACAAGCTCTTGGCTCAACTCCTACTATTCTACACAGAAACAGTGGGTTCAAACACCATTTTATCCCTTGGCTCTTGAAGCTCTGGCTCTTGGTTCTAGCTCTTTGGCTCTGACTCTAGCTCTTCAGCTCTGGCTCTTCGGCTCTGGCTTCTTTCTACCCTCTCTCAGTTTACAGCCCTCTTGGCTTTTCAATTGACTTCCAAGTGACTCCCTTGGCTACTCTTTTTGCTTCTATGTTGCCTCCTTCACCTCAACCTCTAGCTTTGGCTTCGTTTTCAGCAACAAAAACCACCAATAACCTCAGCAACCAACAAAAAAACTCTTGTCTCTGTTGTTCTATGGCTTTTTAAGCCAAATCGGTGTTGTTGGTTCATTTTCCCTCTCAGGCTCTCTGTCTTCTTGTTTTGGTTTGCTCAAATCCCTTCTCTGAGCGTTAGCAATCATGGCTAAACACCCTCGAGGATGGATGCCACCTTTTCTGTAACGGAAGGGTGCATCAGGCTTGTGAAATCCCTGAAACGGCCGCTTTCTGTTAACACAGAGAAATGCACTAACACGGGAAAAATCCGCAGAGAACATTGTTCCCTGGACTTCAAATGTCCTTAAATACGGTCTATACTCCTATCGGGTCCACCCACAAGTCGTTGTCGCAAGTCGCAAATGGCCTATCCCTTTGTATTTTAGAAATACATTACAATATTGCAAAATCCCATAGAAATGGCTTTATATCGGATTTGAAATGTTTATGGAATATCATTTTAAAGTGCTATCAGGTCCGGCAATCAGATCACATATATATATTTAACATATGTCCGCTCCTCTATAATGCACCGATGCGATATTTCGATGCGACTTGTCGCAATCGCATATCACATCAGCTCGAGGTCTTGCCATATAGTATGGTCTATACAATGCCAATTGCGATCTGCCTATATCGGAAATCGTGGTATCGCATCAGCTCGGTCCCATCCCATTTCATGCCTCCGATTGCCTCTAATAGCTATCGCCGATTGCGATTCGCCGATCGGATCTGGACCGTTGATCGACTAGATCCGACGGCTCTGATTCAAGGTTGCTTTGTCCGCCGATAAGCCTTTTTTTGCTCATTTCTTCATATTTTTAAGGTTTCGATAGTGTAATCTGATATTTCTAAGACTTCCCATTTTTCAATGGTTTTGATCTTTTAGGAGATTTTGAAGACTTGAAAATTTAGAGGGTTATACAGGATCCATTTTTGGATCATTTTCCTTCAAGGATATGAACTTATATTTATTCTCCAGTCATATGCGTTGAGCAACCACTGTCAATGTACCAAACGTTTCTGTTGCTTTGAGCCTTGAGAGCAATAGCACATTTTTCGGTCTTCTTTCTCCATACTAGTTCATTATGATTTTGTGATAATTCCTTTGAAGAGCTTCCAAGTCTGCAATCTTTAGCCAAATGTCCAAAATTGTTACATTTGTAACATTCGACATCATCTCTCAAATGATCAAAACTGTTGATATTTTGTTGAGTTCTGGAATATCCATTTCTGAAAGATCTCTTGGAACTATATTCATTCCAAACATACATTCCACATTCTAAATCTCTATGACCAAACCTTCCACATGAATAGCAATGACCATAAAAGATAGTTTGATAAATGGGAGGAAATATTCTTCAAGTAATTCTTTTCCATGGTTCTTCCTACGAGTCTTGATCTCTTTTTTTAGCTAAGAGATCTACCTGCTTGGTAGATTTTGCATATCCATCTTCTTTTGTTGTCATAGAAGGACTTGACTCCTTTGCAGATTTTTGTTTGTAACCAAGACCACTCTTGTCACTGCATGATCGCTGATTGTTGATGAGTTATTCCAATGCCTTTTACATGTTAGTGTAGGTTTGAAGAGTTTTTCGATTTTTTACTTCCTTTCGTAGAGAGACTATTTCAGCTTCCAATGCCTCTCTTTCCTTGTTGTTTTCCTTTAATTCTTTCCTGAGCAATTCTTTAATTTGTTTGTATTCTTCAACCTTGATTTTAAGATTTATGACCTATTCCCTTTTTGTCTTTAATTCATCTTCGAGAGTATTGACGTGCTTCTTCTCAGCCTTGAGTTTGATAACCCTGATCACTTCATTTTGAAATTCAACCTCAATCATCTCCTTCTTCATCAAATGCCTCTTTCTTATTGTGCTTGGCCATAAACAAGACCCTTATATTGATTTCTTCTTCGTTATCAATGTCTTCATTGCATGAGGATCTATATTTATTCTTGCCTTGCTTGTTGAAATTCCTAGGGCCTTTCTTTCCTTTCATAACAGCCTCATTTTTGTGAGGACAATTGGCTACAAAATGCCCAACATCACCATAATAAAAAAAATATCAATGGAAGTTTACCTTTGAAATTTCTCATACCTATTCTCATCTTTCATGTGCAATAGGCAAATTATTTATCTCAAAATTCATCTTCATCTTCCTCCTTTTCTTCATCTTTACAACTGCATGTTTTGGATTTTTGAGTCTGCTTGTCCTTACCAGTCTCCTTGGATGTGAAAAATGTTGTTTCTAAGTGATATGTGTCACCCTCTTCTTTAATTCTCATTTCATATACTGTAATAATTCCATGCAATTCGTCTATGCTGAGATTGGTCAGATCCGATCTATCTTCCAAGACAGATACCTTTGGGTTAAATCTTGTTGGAAAGGTTCTGAGGATCTTTTGGACAACAATTTTCATGCTGACAGGTTCTCCCAAACCTTCCAATGTATTTTTTGTTTCACAAACAAGATGAAAGTATGAAACATTATTTTCATCTTCCCTAAATTTGAGTTGCTCAAATTTTTCCCAGTAAATTTGAAGCTTTGTTTCTTTCACCTTTGAGTCGCCTGCATATATATTTTCAAGCTTGCCCCATACCTCTTTAGCAGTTTTGCAACTCAATACCTTAAGATAAACATATTCTATAAGCCCACTGATAATAAGATATTTATCCTTTGCATCATATACCATATTTTTGTTACCTTCTTCATCCTCGGTCAGTGTGAAGCCTTTGTCAACGATTTCCCATACTTGGTATCCTTGCACCAGCAAATGAACCTGCATTCTTCCACTCCAAAGTGCGTAGTTATTTCCATTGAAAAAAGGAACTATATTCTTAGTATACTCCATGATCTCCTTCCAGTTGTTAGACTACTATTGAAGGAACCAATCTCTGATTCCAAATGTTGAAAATACAAAGAGGGGGGTTGAATCAGTATTCCTTAGCAATTAGCACTTTTAAATCTTCTCAGAGAATTAGTTAACCTTCAATTATTATTAATGTTTATCTAGTAACAATAGTAAACAATAATAAAAAAAATACGCACAAGAATTTTAGGTGGAAAACCCCCTCCGGGTCAAAAACCACCGAACGTTTTTCTAATAAATTATTTAATCTTCAACCCCAACTAAAATCAAAGTTACAACTTCCTAGAATTCTAGAAAAGCATTCTTCTCTAGCTCCCACTGGAAGGATGCCCCAGTGCCCTGATTTCTTCATTAGTCAACTGAAACAATGCCCCAACATCCTAGACCAACCTACCACCCTGAAGTATTCACGGGCTCCAACCTATAGGTGACTTCATGCACCAACCTAGCACCCCCTTGCCACCCCATAATGATCAAAAGTGAGACAAGAGTGTGGACCCCCGTACCAGGGACAATGATCCATGATACAATATGATTTACAATGATCTTCTTGTACTTGAACGAACACCCAATCACACTATGACCTGCAACCCAACCATGACATCATCCCAACAGTGACTCCTATACCTCCCAACAATGACTCTTCGACTCTAGGCAGATTGACTCTTTTACAATAATGACTCTTTCAGTGATGACTCTTTTACAACACTGGATTTTTTAAAAGACCTTACATTTGACTCGTTATTGCTTCTTGGGTCACTTGTATTTGTTGAGGTATTGTTGTTCTTGTTTCAATTAATGGTACTTTAGCATTGCATGTCCTTCTAGTATGTGTTTGAGTTGTTCTAAAGTGTCATCCTTCATGCACATGCATTAACAAGCAAGACCCAAACAAATATAAAAAATATATACTTACGTTGTCCTGCAAAAACATATGTCAGAGATGATACTAAAAATTCAAATGAAAAAATTAATCATACATATCTTGTTGTAGCATACTTACCCTTGATTTTTGGTATGTGATCCTTACTCCAGTGATCCTTGAATGCATACCTTTTCTTGACTTCTAGGAGCTCAATATTGAATCTATTGTATCTATGTAATTTTGAATCTCCAAGGTCTCAAATTTCATCCTGTGGTATCCCTCTGAGTCCTATTTCCAACCCCACATGTCTAATTGATATTGGATTCTTCAAGAAAGTGTTATGCCCAATCTCCCACGATGACCTAATTATAAGATAGTTCAGTAGAGCAAACTTGTACGAAGTGCCACGTGTCACGGTTTCAACCTTCGTCCCTGAAAGCAATATTCAACAAACTATAGTCTATCCTATTTCTGTCACTATTTACGAAATTAAAATTCAATGCTCAAAGAGAAATTTATGATGATTTTTCCGAGGTCACCTGTTTCACATGGAAATCAGGATCCTGCTAAAACCATAACTTCCTTAGAACATATATCTGAACCTATAGAGAACCAATATATTAAATTTGGTCACAAGGTTCATCAAGGTTTCAACTCAAATGGGTTTTAATTTCAGCTTCTGAAGTTTCATAGAAATACATTTATAGTGAAAATTCCATGATGACGTGTTTGAAGCAGTGAAATCCTAGAATCCAAGGCTCTAAACTTGCTTCAAAACAGACCTTCAAAATTGATCGTAATTTTGTGCCCAAACCAGATCTCAACGAAACCTTAAACTCTATGCAAAATATCCTACATTAGAAGTTCACGAGGGCCAAAAAATTACAGAGGTCTTCTCACAAGATAGGTCGTTAAAAAGTGCTTGCTAGAGGAGGATATGAGGGTCACTATTTATAGAAATGTCTTGAGTTGAGAGGGTTCTCAACAAGTGAACATTGGAGGGCTTTTAAGAGAATAAAACATTATTAATTATTGACTATTAAATGACCACAACCAATGATGAGTGCCATGCCACAACCCCATGGGTTGTAGCCCACTAACTGGGGTTACTAACTTCAAACATGAATAACTCTCAAACCGTGAAGAACTACGTGGTGTGCCATATATCAACGGAAACATATCGACAAGTAGAATCCATGTAGATGATCCTTGACTCGGAATAGGATGAATTTTCAAGTCAAAATTTCCATGAAAGATCGGGGTAGCCGCTGGTGTTGCTTGGGTTGACATTAATGACAACCACTGATCAACATATTCGTGGCAGTGAAAACATGTTATCTTACTAAGGTCCTTCTTCTTGCCATTGTTCTGGCTAGACTCAAGCCTACCTTGGGCCTTATTTTCCTTTCCTGCCAAGGAAAAAATTTCTTCCTCCTGAGTTTTGAATGTTACTCCATCTCTGGTGTTCCTTCGAATTTCTTCCTGCACCAAGTTAGACCAAAGTCTCTCCCAATTTGGTAATTTTTCCTTCCATTTATAGAGTCCTGGTAGTTTTTCTAGGATTTTGGAAGGCCTAGGAGAGTTAGGCTCACTAGCTTAGAAAATGGCACATTTTCCCCTACTCCTCCAAGTTCATCCCGAACTAGAGTGAATCTGGACAGGTAATGTGGAATATTGGTTTCATTTTTTTGCATTCTGATATTTCTAAGCATATCCCTCAATGCCAATTTCCTAGCATCACTATTATTTTCAAATAATTTAGTGAGGGTATTCCACATAGAAAATGGAGTTTCCTTTCCATGTAAATTCAAGGCTGTGTGGTCTCTTACACCCTCCAGGATGATCCTCCTGGCTTTTGAAGTATCCTTCTTTCACTGGGCTAATTGTTGTGCATCTGATGTTGTTGGTTTTGGAATGTCGGTTTTGGTGTATTCTAGCACTCCATTATCATCGAGTACGGCTTCCATCCTGTCCTTCCAAGCTATGAAATTCAAGGTTCCCTCTAGATCATACTCCAATCTCAATCCATTGAAAGACATTTTCCCACATGGAAGAAAATTGCTTCACTGAATCTGCAAATCGAAATTTTTGAGGGAGAAGATCTATTGACTAGTTTCTATTATATTTTCAAGCTCTTATAACATGTAGATATGAAAAGAAATTTACTGCTACTAATGAATTCAAACTAAAATCAAGAGATACAAATTTCTTCTACAATTTGCAGAATAGAAAATCACAAGATAGAAACACATGAAATGACATGCAACCATCAAAACACAAGGAACACAATGATTTTACAAGGAAACCAACTAGGAAAAACTCTCCGCTACATTTCATTAATCAGATGAGAATGAGAAACTATTACAATGTCAACTTCAAGCTTTGAAGCACACCTTGCACTATAAAATTATTCTCTTGATGAATGACTATCTCTATCCAACACTTAGCCTATTCAAGCCCCCCAACTTTTTGATATTTCCTTGAGAAATCATAGAGAAATTGATCTCCTTAAGAATAAGGGAATTCCCTATTTCCTTATGCAAATCCAAGGTAAACTTGCTTAATTTCCAAGCCTGTACACTCAACAAGTATACAATTAATGATTACAATGTGCCTTTTCCTCCACTCCAACTATGCAATCTGAATTCCATGCATGTGTAGGCTATTTTTGGTCTATTGACTAGTTAACTGAGAGATCAGTGAGTTAACAGCAGTCATAACTACTCAAGTGACCTTCAACTAACTCAACTAATGACTAGAACTCAGTTAACTGAGTTCAACTAAAAATAACTGAACTAGATTGCTAAATTTTAGCAATCACTACATGCATAACTCTACTCCAAGCCTGAAAACTCAAATTTGTTGATCTAACTAAGTGAAAAGGCCATGAAACTCAAGATAACAACAATCCAATTCATCCTACTGATGTGGAAAATTGAATTACTCAATTTCACTAAGGCACAAGTCAAATTGAGTCTTTCTTCCAACAATTTCTAACACCTCTCGCATCTGTTAATGGTTTTCATCATTGGCCGGTAATTATATTGTGTCTACCATGTTCAACTCCAACACATATATTCACATGGTTAGACTTGTACTATCAAGTAACAAGGTAAAAGACCCCAAATCTATTTTCATCCATCTGGGCTGCAATTTCAAGATTCATACAAGATCTACAAAGTATGATTTCTATAGGCATACAAAGATTCATCCAAGCATGGTTCCATAATATGTCATCAGTGGACGTGACTTTGATCATTTTACATGTAAAATGGCTTATACGATGAGTATGGGTATGCCTACTTTAGCATTCATATCATGATGATAATGTATTGTAACAATCAAATGATGATCTTGGGTTGTATTCTTTCCACAACTAGCTCCCCCAGTTAACCGAGGGGTTAGACGGCGGGCGGAGACCCCCCTTTGTTGCACTGATTGCGTAGCGGGAGGATCATAGGGAGTTTGAGGGGGGTGGTTAGCCCCCTCTACGAGGTCCAGGGCAGTGTCCCGAGGAAAAAAAAATTGGACCCTATATTAGGTGGGCAGACCTACCTGTGTTTTGTGCATGGTTTTCGCACATGGTTTTGGGCGCGATGGTTTTCGGTCCATGTTATTGCATGCTTTGGCATCTATATATATGTATTGTCACATTAGAAGGAACATAATGAAAAATCAATTTGGTAGTCACGGTTTTGCGATCCAGGGGAAAATCTTTGTGTATATGTGTTTTATGTGTTATGCTCTCGCATTGTTTATTTTCTATGTTTTAGAATTGGTATGCATTTAATTTTTGTACGGGGTTAAAACCTGCACTAACAAAGTTGATTCTTGATCCAGTGTTTTCACATGGTAAAGCACTTCATTCCTCAGCCACAGGTTCTAAATTTTTACTTTATGGGGAAATCTCTTACAGGTCATTTTTCTGCATCCAAACAAATGGCCTTGGACTTGGATCTATCATCTTCCGTTGACACTTTGCAATCATCCCCAATGAAGTCAAAAGCATTCCCTTTCCAAAAGTTACAAGAATCCTGGATTACATTAATTAAAAACCCTAATTTTTGGATCATCGCACTTATCCTTAAGACAGATTGCACTAGCATAGGTTGCACACATGGAAATTGTACTAGTTAGAGTTAGAGCTAGTTTCTTTCCCAAAAAGTACGATTAACACCTGGAAATGAGGAAAAATAAAAATTAATTTCAAAGTTTATCTCTCTAGAAGCTTCGGAAGTGGTTTTAAATTTTTACTTTTGGATCATATATTGAACTCCTAATGTTGAGGTCGAATCTTTTATCTCATAGAACTTACATCCCTCTAATGTGGATCTAAGCCATATGATGGTAAATCCAAAACCACCTCATTTACCTTATAAATGCAGCCTCTACCATAGAGTCTGGGTTAGATTTTGGAGAATCTGAATGATGCCCTTATGTTGCTCATTTGTGTCTAGAGGTCCATAATCCATTCATGTGTTTAAGGTGTGATTGAAATCTTACCATTTTGGAAAAGGAAGGACAATATAGTTGAAGAAAATTCATAAGGTCAATGCCTACAAGGGTTGTAATCCTTTTTTGCTTTTATTAAAACAAAAATGAATTGTTTCTCTTATACTTATGTCTGATTTATGCATATGTAGAACATGAATCCTTGGCTTCTTGTTTAGAGTTGTTTCTATATGATATTTGGTATGTTTTAGTTCTCTTTCTTATTTTGGATGATTTTCAGGTTCCACTTATAGAAATTGGAGTTGGAGCTAGAGCTAACAAGAGAAGGAGGAAACTTGCATTGGATTCCTAGTAGGTTTCTTCTCATATATCAAACATCTCTAAGGAAATCATTACAGTTTTTTCTTGGTTGTTTCTAAACTAAGCTACTAGGTCTAGGGAGATTGCTTCTATCTGCAAAAGGAATTTATCAAAAAAACACTTCTGAATCAGAAAACATTCCACATAATAGTAAAAAATAACAAGAAATCATTTTATGAATTCAGGCTTTTGCAATCTATAATTAATTAAGAAAAGTATTTCAGTTGTTAAAAATTATGGTTAGAAGCAAAGAAATTAAAGTTATGCATGAGTAATTTTAGTTTTTCAAAATTTCATCCATGCCCGTTGTCCATCATCGACTGAAACCATAGAACTGAGTAATAAGTGATTCCTCAAAGAGAAAACTAGACATTTGAAAATAAATTAACAAGGAAAACTAAAAACTTTGTCAAACACCTACCAAAGAATTTCCTAGTACCCAGTATGTGTTATTTGCGATGCATGGTCACATGCTTGACTTTGAAGAAGGTATTGACTCAATGGATGTTGCTTTATCCCACGAATTCCAGTGGAAGTTGTTGATATTTTAAGCAAATGTCGGAGCTAGTAACCCTCTATTATGATGAGCAACAATTGCACTTACCTGTTACAATTGGATCTCATGTTTCTACTCCTGGGAAGCTACCCATGATGTATAATTATAAAATAATAGTGGAAATAATAAAATAAGATTAAATTACATCACCAAATTGTTGGGTTGTGTTATATTCTTTCCACAACTAGCCCACGTAGTTAACTGGGGGGTTAGAGGAGGGGTCACATGGGGTTTGAGGCGTACCCGTAACCCCACTTTATGGGGTCTGGGGCAGCGCCCCGAAAAATTTTGGTTTTGGACCCTATGTTAGGATGGCCGGACCGACCTATGGTTTTGTGCATGATTTTCACACATGTTTTTGGACGCGATGGTTTTCAGTCCATGGTATTGGATGCTTCGGCATGTATAAATATGTCATATAACATTGAAAGGAACATAATGAAAAATCAAGTTGGTAGTCCCGGTTTTGGGATCGAGGGGAAACCTCTGTGTATATGTGTTTTATGTGTTATGCTCTCGCATTGTTTATTTTCTGTGTTTTAGAATTCGTATGCAGGTAATTTCTGTACGGGTTAAAACCTACATTTGGTATCAGAGTTGTTTTGGCTTCAAGGGGACGCCTTTGTTGTTGAGGGGTTTCGCTTGACCCTGTGGTAGACCCTGTTCAGTGGGAGATCTGCGAGATCGATTATGGCGGTGAAAGAAGATGGCGAGCAGTGGAAAGATAGAGATCGAGAAATTTAATGGTCAGAGTTTTGAGTTGTGGAAACTCAAGATGGAGGATCTGTTGGTGGATAAAGATCAGTGGATCATGGTAGATCCGGGTACTAAACCAACGAGAGTGTCCGATGAAGAATGGAAGAAGTTGGATCGAAAGGCAAAGAGCACAATACAATTATGTGTCTCAGATTCAGTATTGCTAAATGTATCAGGGGAAGCTATGGCGAAGGCTTTATGGGACAAGTTAGGGACTTTGTACCAATCTAAGTCTCTAGTGAATAAACTGTTCCTGCAGAAAAAGCTGTATAACCTGACGATGAAAGATGGAGACTCGGTGACAGAGCATTTGAACGCATTTAATATTGTGGTAATTCAGTTAGCATCTATTGATATTAAAATTTCAAATGAAGATAAGTGCATCAGTTTGTTGTGTTCTCTACCAGATTCGTGGGATAGTCTAGTTATTGCAATAGGTAGCAATGCAACTGCCTTGCAATTTGATGAAATAGTCTCAGCCTTACTGACGGAGGAGATGAGATGGAAAAATATGGAGATCCAGAATGGTGATACCTTGTCTGTACGAGGACGATCCCAGAACAAAAACAAAATTAAGTCATCGAGTGGGAGATCTAAATCTAGAGGGAGATCTAAATCTCCAGGAAAACTTGTAAAGGTGGTGTGTTGGAAATGCGGAAAGGAAGGGCACTACAAAAGGGACTATAAATCTAAAACTCCTGATAAAGGAAAGGGATCTGATGATTCTCCTTCTACAGAAGCGAAAACCACCTCAGATGAAGGTGGGGATGTGTACTTGGCTTCTTCAAGTACACATGTAGATCATGAGGCATGGTTGATTGACCCAAATGCATCCTTTCACTTCACTCCCCATAGAGAGTGGTTCTGCGAGTATGAGAAATATGATGGTGGTGATGTCTTCTTGGGGGATGACAGGAAGGCTAGAATCATTGGTCATGGAAAATTAAAGTTGAAGTTGCAAGGTGGAAGGGTTAGAACACTTCCGAGTGTTCTGCATATTCATGCATTAGCCAAAAATCTAATTTCTGTTAGCAAGCTGGATGATGCAGGTGTAAAAACAGTGTTCGAGAAGGATACCTACAAGATGGTTCGGGGAGCACTGATATTGATGCATGGAGTTCGAATTGGAACTCTGTACAAGTTGCAAGGTAGCACTATTATTGATGGGTGCAATATGTAGGAATATACAGGGTAAGTTCCACAGAAAGAATACCAAAAGGACACCGCTCACAACCAGATCTCAAATCAATACACCAGTATTTTTGACGTGGTTAAAACCCTCAGAGTGCAAGGAGGGAAACAGTCCACGGCCTGTCCCAACGTGGGTACTACAGGCAATTTATTAATCAAAGAATGAAAATTTACATAAGCTTCTCTCATGCACGGATTACCCGAACAATGACCCTCCATGCGCTTTAAATAGAACTCATGGACCAATCGGGTGTCAAGCCACGGATCAAGTGTCGGTAATACCGAGGTGAGAGTGAACCGTCGGATCACTACATATCGTGACCGTCGGATTGTAAGTTACAAAATGTACAACGGTAAAGAAACACACTTTACCTAACTCTAACCTAACTCTATGCTAGACCAAGTTGAACTTAACTATATCCTATGTGTCGGAATATCCTAACATCCCCCCTTAAGAACAACTTGGGATAGGATTGAAGGATTTACAAATATGACACAATAGGAGAAGGAAGGAGGCACTAGAGCCTATCCCCCCTTAGTGACAACTTCCTGAACTCCAAGCATATATCGAAGTTTAGTGAACTTCGCCTCTGTGAGAGCCTTTGTGAAGATGTCTGCAACCTGATCATCTGTTGGACAATATTGCACTTCAAGAACATGGTCATGAATGAGCTTTCTGATGAAGTGCATGTGTAGTTCAATGTGTTTGCTGCGCTGATGCTGGACTGGATCTTTGCATAGCTGAATGGCACTTTGATTATCACACCAAAGTGTGGTTGGATGCTGCTGCTCAAAGCCAAACTCTGATAGGATCTGACGAAGCCACAAGGCTTCCTTACTAGCTTCCACGGCACCACGATACTCTGCTTCTGCTGACGAAAGAGAAATGGCAGCCTGTTTCTTACAAGCCCATGTAATAGGTCCTGAACCAAGAGTGAAGACATAACCGGCAGTAGACTTCCGATCATCAAGGTCACCAGCCCAATCAGAATCAGTGAAACCAACTAACAGAGGAGCTGCTTTGGCACTGTAATGAATCCCAAACTGTACTGTACCTCGAACATAACGAAGTATTCTTTTAGCTGCTTTCCAATGACTTTCACGGGGGTTTTGCATAAAACGAGCAACAAGGCCAACAGCAAAGGAAAGATCAGGACGAGTATGGGTTAAATACAAGAGTTTTCCGACAAGTTGACGGTATAAGGTAGCATCAACTTCAGGAGAAGTACAAGAGACTGAAAGTTTGACTCCAGACTGAAAGGGAGAAGGGGCTGGCTTACAGTCTTCCATGTGAAAATGACGAAGAATATCACAAGCATACTTGGACTGGGAAAGGAAAATACCCTCTTGGGATTGCAAGACTTGAAGACCGAGAAAATAGTGTAAGTGTCCTAAGTCTGTCATTTCAAATTTCTTTTTAAGGCTTGACTTCACATGGTTTATAAGGTTGGGATCACTACCAGTAAGAATAAGATCATCAACATAAAGAACAAGGATGATAAGAGAGTTGCCCACTTTCTTGGTGTAGACAGTATTGTCAGAATGACACCTAGAAAAGCCAGATTCTAAAAGAAAGCTATCCATTTTGGCATACCAAGCCCGAGGAGCTTGCTTGAGGCCATAAAGGGATTTCTTAAGTCGACAAACAAGGCTGGAGTCTGTTTGTATGAAGCCAATGGGTTGTTCCATATAGATTTCTTCCTGCAAGTCCCCATGCAAGAAGGCAGATTTAACATCCATCTGATGGACTTCCCATTTTAAAGAGGCAGCAAGGGAAAGAACAAGGCGGATAGAGTTCATTTTGGCAACAGGGGAGAAGGTTTCAGTGTAGTCAATGCCTTCAACCTGTGAAAAGCCCTTAGCAACGAGACGAGCTTTATGTTTATCAACTTTCCCATCTGGTCCATACTTGGTTCTGTAAACCCATTTACATCTAACAAGTTTGCGTCCCTTTGGTAGAGGAACAAGATCCCATGTATCATTTGTCATCAATGAATGATATTCTTCATTCATAGCTGCTTCCCAATGTGGATGGCCTGAAGCTTCTGCAAAAGTGTCAGGATCATGATTTACTGGAGCTTGAGCCAGTAAAGAAGAGGCTCTTTCAAACTGAGAACGTGTACGTCGCTGATCTGTAGGATCACCGGCAAGATCACCTGCTGCATCCCGAGTAGCACGGACCCATCTTGGAAGTTGAGGATCCTGAGAAGGTGGGGGAGGATTATCATCCTCGCTTTCATCATCTGAAGAAGAAATGTTTTCAAAAGTAGAAGAGATAGGAAGAGGTGGCACATCCGCCGGACTAGGCTCGCAGGCCGATTTATTTTCATCAAATTTTACATCTCTTCTAATGATAACATTTTTGGACTTAAATGGAATAAGTCTATAACCTTTTACATCTTCAGAATATCCAACAAAAGTACATTTCTCACTCTTAGGTTCTAAAGCTTTATGCTTTTCATCTGGAATATGGGCCCATGCTTCACTTCCAAACACACGAAAGTGACTTACATCTGGTTTAATGGAACTCCAAGCTTCTTCTGGAGTGATATTCTCTAGAACCTTAGTAGGAGTGCGATTGATTATATAATTTGCACAATTAATTGCTTCGGCCCAAAAACTAAGACTGAGTCCTTTAGATTGCAGCATACAATTAGCCATTTCCTTTAAGGTGCGATTTTTCCTTTCAGCTACACCATTTTGTTGTGGAGTGTATGGAACAGTATGTTGCATTTGAATTCCATTTTCGGTGCAAAAGTTGATGAATGTGTTTTTAACATATTCTCCACCATTATCAGTTCTTAGCTTAAGAATTTGATGTCCAGATTGTTTTTCAACAAAGGCTTTGAAGGCCAAAAATGTGTTAAATACTTCGCTCTTGAGTTTTAAGAAGTATACCCAAGTGCGTCTGGAGAAATCATCAATGAAAGTTAAGAAGTACTTGCAGCCAGAGAATGAAGCAACAGGAAGAGGACCACATAAATCACTGTGCACAAGCTGTAAAGGGGCTGAGGCGTGCCAAGAGGCACGTTTGTCAAAACTGTCCCGATGATGTTTTCCGAGTACACATCCGGAACAAACACCATCTCTGCAAGATACCATAGGAAGACCTGTCACCATATTTTCTTTACATAGATGCTGAAGGGAGCGATAGTTTAAGTGACCAAATCGCTCATGCCAAAGTTTGCTCACTTCATCATTATGAGCAACAAATACTGAGGGAAGATTGGATGACCCAAAGTTGTGAAACTTATACAACCTTTTGGAATCATCAGCAAGACCAGTAGCTAGAATCTGTTTAGGATCTTTTAGATCCTTGATTACAACATCATGAGGTGAAAATTCAACAATTTTACCTTCACCTGAATGAGTTATCTGATAGACAGATAGAAGGTTGCAGGATAAGGTTGGAACACATAATACATCATTAAACTGACCATTGTCTAGATGAACAGTTCCAGTCCCTACAACATTAAGAGATCTATCATCACCAATATATATATTTTTGGTGTTACAATCATTTAAAGAAGAAAACATGGCTTGATTTTTGGCCATGTGACAAGAGGCTCCAGAATCAATGAGCCACTCATGAGAATGAGAAGAAGAAGAAGATACATTTAATGCATAACCAGACTGAGATGATTGATAATGACATGCAGAAAGTGCCATTCCGGAAGTTGAAGTTGAAGTAGGCTCCACATGGATGTTATGTTTCTTCATTGCGGCTTCCAAGGCTTCCATCTTCTTAAAGCATTTAGATTCTAAGTGGCCATCTCGATTACAAAAGTTACAATGTCTATCAGACTTCTTCCATTTGTTTTTATTGGTCTTATCATTTTGCTGAAATGATCTTTCATTTTGAGGCTGAGATGGTTTAGGACCATTCTTTTGAGGATATGACTTCTTAGGATTCTTTGAATTTGGTTGCTGCTGGGCGGCTAACGCTTTCGTGGAAGAGTTTCCAAGATTAAGAAGACCAAGGTGTAAGAGTTTTTCTTGTTCTCTTATTAAGGAATCACAAAAGGAGTCAAAGGAAGGGGCCTTGTATTCTTGTCCTTGACAAATGAAAGCTTCCCTTGTAGAATGGAAAGTGGAAACAAATACAGAGTAGGCTGGTCCCAACTTAGTAAGGATGGAATAAATGAGGTTACCATCTTCTTTCTTAACTTTAACACCTTCCAAGAGATATCTAAGGGTCTTGAATTTGGACAAGAAATCTTCAATGCAAGAAAAATTATTAGGATCCAAAGTAAGCAGCTCATTTTCAAGTTGATGGGCTCTAATTTCATTTTTAATTCCAAAAACTTTAGCAAGTTTTTCTAATGCTTCATGAGGAGTCTCAAGTTCTGCAATGTGGAATCTAAGATCAGGAGAAACAGACATCCCTATCAAACCACGTGCTTGATCTTGTCTATTTTCCCATTTTGCCGCCTTGTCTTCATCTTTTGGTTTCTTCTCTTGGTCTGTGGCTATTCTGTAGAGACCTTTACTTCTAAGTAAATCTCCCATGTAGGCTACCCATTGGAAGTAGTTAGTGCTGTCAAGAATGACTTGGCATGGACTTTCCATTTTAAAAAAAAAACTGAAGCTGAAGATGCTGAAAGTAAGTGTTCCAATGGATAGATCTCGAAAAAATAGGCGGTTTTAAAAAAAACGGCTCTGAAAAAGGCTTCCGGATGAAGAAGTTATGGCTTTTTGAAAAAAAAATGTTGACGTTGCCGGCAAAGTGCGCGAATGTGCGGGAATGAAAAAATCCGCCCCCACAAAATGGAGACTTGAACCCAAGACCTCTACTCTCTTAAAATAGCTTTGAACCAATTGATCTATACAAAAAATTTGAGAGAGAGAGAGAGAGAGAGAGAGAGAGAGAGGGGGGGGGGGGGGGGCCTTGGTTTGCGTGCTTGCCTTGAGAAAGCTCTTTTTCCCTACAAAACACAAAACACAAAACCCAACACGAATATGCAAAGAAAAACGAACCTTACGGCTCGAAGTTAGCTTTAGCCAAAAAAACTAGAAATTTTAAAAAAAATCTCAAAGTTAGCTTTAGCCGAAAAACTAAATATTTTTCTCAATGTTTCTGATTTTCCGAGATCACACTAAGGTGCAGGGAAAAGAGCATACGCATGAGAAAAATCCTTCCTTTCTGTTTCTGATTTGCCCAGATCGCACAGAGTCGCAGGGCAAAGAGCATACGCAGAAATGAAAGGTATAGATCCGGTTAAAAAAAAAGGCTAAATAAACTGAGACCGAAATAAGCAGAGAGAAAATAACAGTAAACTGCAAAAAAAACACTGTATACCTCCCGATCTGAAAAATGACGCAGCTAGGGCTACCGGAAACCTTTTCGCGTGAAACGAAAGGGGTTCCTCACTGGAACAGATGCTCCGAACGCAACAGAGCAGTCCTCTCGGCCCGAAAGCAGTCAGAAACAGCAGATCTAGGAAACGACAGCCGCATGCAGTTCTACCGGCTTCAGATTTGGATCACCAACGGACGCGGCCCTCAAATAGCTCTGATACCATGTAGGAATATACAGGGTAAGTTCCACAGAAAGAATACCAAAAGGACACCGCTCACAACCAGATCTCAAATCAATACACCAGTATTTTTGACGTGGTTAAAACCCTCAGAGTGCAAGGAGGGAAACAGTCCACGGCCTGTCCCAACGTGGGTACTACAGGCAATTTATTAATCAAAGAATGAAAATTTACATAAGCTTCTCTCATGCACGGATTACCCGAACAATGACCCTCCATGCGCTTTAAATAGAACTCATGGACCAATCGGGTGTCAAGCCACGGATCAAGTGTCGGTAATACCGAGGTGAGAGTGAACCGTCGGATCACTACATATCGTGACCGTCGGATTGTAAGTTACAAAATGTACAACGGTAAAGAAACACACTTTACCTAACTCTAACCTAACTCTATGCTAGACCAAGTTGAACTTAACTATATCCTATGTGTCGGAATATCCTAATACAATAGTTCTATGGTTCCCGAAAGTGGAGCAGAAAATCTAATGGTATCTGGAGAGAAGACCATGTTGTGGCATCAAAGGCTTGGACATATTGGACAGAAGGGCCTTTGAATACTTCATGGTAAAGGTATGATAGAAGGTATGAGTAACAGCTCTCCAGATTTTGATTTCTATGAAAATTGTGTATATGGGAAGTAGAATCGGGTGAGTTTCCCCTCTAGTGGAAAGAGGTCGAAACAAATATTAGAGCTTGTACACAGTGATGTGTTTGGACCTGTGAAGGTTCCATCATTGGGTAAGTCTATGTACTATGTATCATTTATAGATGACTTCTCAAGGAATACATGGATATATTTCCTTAAGAAGAAATCTGAAGTCTTTGACAGGTTTAAAGAATTTAAGGCTCTGGTGGAAAACCAAACAGAGAAGAAGATAAAGGTGTTGAGGACATATAATGGTGGAGTGTTTTGCAGTAAGGAATTTGAAGAATTCTGTAAGAAGTGTGGTATATCACGGAAAAAGACTACTCCATATACACCTTAGCAAAATGGAGTTGCAGAAAGAATGAACAAGACATTGATGGAAAGGGCAAGAAGCATGCTCAGTGGTGCCGAGTTAGGACATGAATTCTGGGTAGAGGTGGTGGATATTGCATGTTACCTGGTCAACAGGTCACCTTCATCAGCGTTGAAGGATAAGACTCCACAAGAGGTATGGACTGGTAACAAACCCTCTCTTTCACATCTAAGGGTATTTGGATGTGATGCATATGTACATGTTCCAAAGGAGAAAAGAACCAAGTTGGATAGTAAATCTGAAAAGTGCATCTTTATTAGGTATAAGGATGGTTTAAAGGGTTATAAGCTTTGGAACCCAGTAAAAAGGAAGGTTGTGTACAACTGAGATGTGGTGTTCAGAGAGGTAAAATATGTTATTAAACATGAAGTCCAACCAAAGGAACCTGAGAAGATAGAGTTTGAGTTTAAGGAAGAAGAATCAGACTCTACAACAGAGGAGGAATTAGAAGATGAAGAGCCACAAACTTCGGGTGTGAAAAGATCAGTTTGAGAAAGAAGGTAGCTAGAAAGGTATAGTCCATCTGCTTTCTGTTCAAATTTTTCTTTATCTATTACTCACGATGATCCCAAAACTGTGAAGGAAGCAGTAGATTTAGAGGATGGCAAACTCTGGAAAGAGGCCATGGTTGATGAAATGGCATCTTTGCACAAAAATGAGGCTTGGGATCTAGTGGAGTTTCCGGATGGAAGGAAACCCATTGGCAGCAAATGGGTGTTCAAGAAGAAGACAAATGCAGAAGGAAAGGTGGAGAAATTTAAAGCTCGATTGCTAGCAAAAGGTTATTCCCAGGTGCCGGGAATTTATTTTGGTGATATTTTTTCTCCTGTTGCCAAGGTAACTTCTATTAGATTACTTTTGTCTGTTGTTGCTGCTTTTGATTTTGAGGTAGAATAGATGGATGTGAAGACATCATTTTTTCACGAGGATCTGGAAGAGGAAATATACATGAAGCAACCTGAAGGCTTTGTGGTGAAGGGTAAGAAAGAACTGGTATGCAAGTTAAAGAAGTCTTTGTATGGGTTAAAATAGTCACCAAGGATGTGGTATCAGAAATTTGATACATTTATACGGGGACTTGGCTTCACCAGAAGCAAAGCAGATCACTGTGTGTATTTTAAATTAATTGGTGACCGTGTTATTTATCTGGTCTTGTATGTGGATGATATGTTTCTGGTTGGAAATGATAAAGAAATTATCCAGGATTTGAAGACCCAATTGTCCTCCAAATTTGACATGAAAGATCTTGGTGCTGTAAACTATATTTTGGGCATGGAAATTAAAAGAGATCAAGCAAAGAGGAAGCTCTGGTTAAACCAGAGGAAGTATGTTGAGACAACAGTGTAGAGGTTTAATATGCAAGATAATAAACCAGTGAAGGTTCCTATTTCTGTAGGTGTGAGGTTATCTGTTGAACAGTGTCCCAAGACACAAGAAGAGGAAGAGGACATGTCCCGTGTTCCATATGCAAGTGCAGTCAGTAGCTTGTTGTATGCAATGGTCTGTACTAGACCAGACATTGCACATGCAGTGGGAGTATTGAGCAAGTTTATGTCAAAACCAAGGAAGGAGCATTGGATAGTAGTGAAGCGGGTTTTTAGGTATTTTTGTGGCACTAGTGATTATGGTTTGTGCTACCAAGGAAGACCAGGATTGGACAGAGTGTTGGATATCCGTGGCTTTGTTGATGCAGACTGGGCTGGAGATCTGGATCAGAGAAGATCTACAAGTGGGTATGTGTTTAACCTATTTGGAGGTGTAGTCAGTTGGATGAGTAAGAAACAATCTGTAGTGGCACTATCAACTACAGAGGTAGAATACATGGCAGCCACTCATGCAAGCAAGGAAGCAGTTTTGCTGCAGAGATTGTGTTCAAGTATGGGGTTAGTACAAGAAGCTATAAGGATATACTGTGACAGGCAAAGTGCAATTTTCTTGGCAAAGAACCCCGCATATCATTCAAAGACAAAGCACATTGATGTTCAGTATCACTTTGTGAGGGATATGATCGAAGACAAAAAGGTGTTGCTGGTAAAGGTGGACACTTTGAAGAATAATGCAGATGCATTGACAAAAGTTGTGAGCTCTGAGAAGTTCTCTTGGTGTAGAGAGATAATGGGCATTTCAGGGCTGGAAAAATGACTAAGCTCTCTTGTGGCCCCCTATGGAAAGAAAAAAACAAGTGGGAGAATGTTGGGTTGTGTTATATTCTTTCCACAACTAGCCCACGTACTTAACCAGGGGGTTAGAGGGGGGGTCACATGGGGTTTGAGGTGTACCCGTAACCCCACTTTATGGGGTCCAGGGCAGCGCCCCAGAAAATTTTGGTTTTGGACCGTCTGTTAGGATGGGCGGACCCACCTATGGTTTTGTGCATGATTTTCGCACATGTTTTTGGACGCGATGGTTTTCGGTCCATGGTATTAGATGCTTCGGCATGTATAAATATGTATTATAACATTGAAAGGAACATAATGAAAAATCAAGCTGGTAGTCCCGATTTTGGGATCCAGGGGAAATCTCTGTGTATATGTGTTTTATGTGTTATGCTCTCACATTGTTTATTTTTTGTGTTTTAGAATTCATATGTAGGTAATTTCTGTACGGGGTTAAAACCTACACAAATTTTAGAGGGAAAAAAAAGAAGCAAAAACTACTTTTTCAACTCGTATTTTCAATTTATCTCCCTATGGGTTTACTCAAATTTCAAGCGGGAACACTCGTTGGATGCAGAATTTGATTCCTCATCCAAGGAGTACCCATGTTTCATACTTTTGATGGACTATGCTACACTAAAAATGAGAAATACATGAAAAATGTGATTACAATCATGTTTTTCATGTAGCAGGCTCCATCAAAAGTATGCAACATGGGTACTCCTTAGATGAGAAATTAAATTTTACATCCAACGAGTACTCCCACTCGAAATTTGACTAAAACCTTAGGGGGATAAGTTGAAAATACAAGTTGAAAAAGTGGTTTTATTATTTTATTATTTTTTAATAGTTTTACTTTTTTACCCCAAAAATTGTGAATCATCCCCTATAGTTGACATCATCATCTTGAATCATATTGGTTCTTATAAAGTTTATTTTTGTTGTACATTTTTTTAGGAGGCCCATTTTAGACCTCAAAAGTTCTCTAATGAGTCCATCTTACTGAAAGACCAGCCGAGGCACAACAATTGAGCGCACACACATCGAAGATTCCTTTGGGAGCCCACCTTATCAAGGATAGGGTTCATTATCTATCCATTAGCTATAATAATTTGACACCTATTTCTCACCAATGTCATTCATGTGTCATTTAACTATCAATGTTTGCAGAGAAGGTTCTATGTATTTACTTTCACTTTTTTCCTGCCCATTAAAGGAGGAAGGCAAAAATTGGTATGCAAACCATATCGCATTTACCTTCCACATCAATCGGAATGGTCATGGGTTTGAAATATGCTTCTAGACATTCTAAAATTATATACCTAGTGGCTATGATCTTTCCTCAAGTTATTTTAACACATATCACCAATTTTCATGGTAGACAAACTGGACTCGATGTTGTGTGTTCCATTCCCATGGCTTGAGAAATCCTCCCTCTTGAACGATGGCTTTCAAGATACGTTGGATCATGGGAACCCATCTAATATTGTGGAATATCATGGGCTACAATGATAAGTCCATCAAATATTTGAAGTTAATTCCTTTAAAGCTTAGAAATGATGGGATTACAATTATTTTTGGACGTTAATGCCTAGGCGAAATTCTGTGGGCATCGGTGAACACTTGAAGGCACTGTTTATTCTGGAACTATATAATTGGTAAAAGTAAACTAATAACAAAAAGGTTTTTTCTATAAATCAAGTGACAGAACAAATTGAATTTACTTTGAGGATTAGTTATAAATTATTATTTTGACTATAAAGCAACTATAAAAGGGGTTAATTCCAAAATTAGGGAAACATATATCGATTAGCTATAAAGAGTTACTTGGAAGAGAGAACTTGAATAGGGTAAGATTCTCACAAAACAAAGAAAGAAATAATGTAGAAACTCATAATTTCATGGCAGGAAGGGAAACCCTTAGTAGAATAATGTCAGCAATGAGTAAACCTCTAGAGGAATTATAAAACATTTGGAGCACGGAATGTCTATTACTACATGAAGGTGTACAAAATGTTGCAAAATGTAACTAGTTTCAGTCTTCATAATTGTCATTGTATTCATGTAATTTTGTTACAAGAAAAATAAGAAATAAAAATACTATTTTTAAGCATGGGTTTGATGCTTCATTTTATTGGTCATCTAGGTCAAGCGTGCACTTCATGCTCCTAGGGTTTTTCAATTCAAAGGAATATTTTTTTCTTGAGTCAAGAGAGCCCTTGTCAATTGTATAAGACCATATTAGGAAAGTTGTAACATGTAAAAGATATTAATTAATAGTCTAGAGAGTCAAATAAGTCTCCAAACACAATTTGGCCCTGCTAATAAAAATTCGGCCTAAAGAGGCCTAATTCAACCACAAGAGAAGCATATATATATATGAGGGACTTCGACCTAATTGAGATACACTTATGCAATTCAATCTCTTGA
Organism: Pinus tabuliformis; assembly: GCA_031772625.1. Taxonomy (NCBI): domain Eukaryota; kingdom Viridiplantae; phylum Streptophyta; class Pinopsida; order Pinales; family Pinaceae; genus Pinus; species Pinus tabuliformis. The sequence continues at coordinate 1,512,459,523 of CM062816.1, forward strand.
AGAAGAAGGAGAGAAGTAAGCAAGAAAATTGAAGAAAGAAGTCAAGGTTAAGAGAGGAAGAAAGTGAAGTCCTAAGAGAAAGAAATCCACCCTAGATAAGCTCACAAGTGCGAAATTTGAAAATTATAGGGAGGTTGAAGTTGTAGGTCTGTTGAAAGGGGGCTGAAATGTTTTGTAAGAGGTCGAGATATTGATGCAATGGGATGAAATTTGAGTTTGAGGTTGATTGGAAAGGCTTGACTTAAGTTGACTTTGACTCTTGAAGAAGGAATTTATTGAGGGATGACTTGGTACTTGGAGAAGGTTTTGACTTTGATCTTAGGGTCTTGGATTTCTCATTTTTACTGATTCTATAAGAAGAGAAGAGATTATTTTTTGGTTTTCCCCTTGGAGGTGTTTTTCCCTAGTTTCGAGCCTATATTTTGTGTACTCTATCTTTTATGATTTTTATGGTTTATGCTCTTAATAATTGTTTAATGTAAAGAAATCAATAAAGATAAATAAGAAGATAAATAAAATTGCACAAGTTTTTATCAAGGATAAGGAGAATCTGTTTAAATAAGATTCTCTACTACATTCTCCAACAAAAAACCCTCTAAGAAATTGACCATCACAAATTTAAGAAAACTGAGTTGTGGGGTTCTTGAATAACTCAGGAAAATTTTCACCATATTCGCAAAATCGTACACACACAAAGGATAAATTATGATCCATTTAGATCAACTCAGTTTATTGAGCTCATATACCTCCACTTTAGGAAAAAATTATCGTCCCACACATTTAATTTCAAGTTTGGGAGTATGGATTCAAATTTGGTCATGTAACCATCACATTACCGACTCAAAAAATAATTGAATGGTTCTTTCTCACATCACCAACTCAAAAAATAATTGAATGGTTCTTTCTCTAGAAATGCCAAGAAGCATGCTCAAAACCACCTTTGTGTCCATGTATTTTACAAAATGATACACCTTCCCAGATTTTCAGTTCAGAGGCTCATAGCACGACAACATTGATTAGTTAGAAAATTAATTAGGAGGCAGTTTCATCTCATGTCCATTCAACAAGTGTCAATTATCAATTCAATGCGGACATACGATGAAAGTCGCTCGAATACCTCTCCCTTAAAGAATGCCTTTGGCGTAATTAGCTTATGATTTCATCTTAGTTTCTTTCTTCATTAAGTACTTATTGGTTCAAGGATTGATTATTCTTTATTCTGATTTCAATAAGTTAAATTTACATTTTCTTCCAAGACTACAACCAAGTATCCCTTAGTTGTGTAGCTATACAATTTCTACTCATCACTTACAATTACTTTATATTCCTTCCCCTTAGATAGTTTAGAATAGTTGCATTCTCACATTTAAGATAGTTTTCAGCTTAGTAGGTGCACCCCTTGTTATGATGATCAAGTACATCTCATAGCATCCACCCAAAACCAAGCAAGGTAGTCGGGTCAAAACCTAAATGAGTCTCGCATATAAAATTGCATGAGGTCTAATTCTGACCTCATACCAAAGAGATCCCCTAACTTTTGTTGAGACATTCTGCAAAGTCAAAACTATATTTAGGGATAACCCCAATGCTCCAACGCTTTCTTACTTTATAATTGTAGTTTTCCATTTTCCATTCATAGCACCCAATGTCTAATTTATAGCCCACAAATATGGAGATCCTTGGTCAATCCTCCCTTAATATTAGGTTCAATATATTCCTCGTTTACATGTAGGACTCGTTATAACTTCCTAGTCTTAAATTGTGGTTCTAGTGGTTCCAACCAAAGTTTACCTTCCTTGGGGCCTAAAGAGATAATAATTTTCTCCATTACCTTAAGCTTTATCATATCTTCATTTAAAGAGATTGTTGCTTTCATTTTCCTTCTCCAATATCTTCCCATAAGACCTACATAAATTGTTCTTCTTGCCACTAATCCAGTGATCTCAAATTTGGGTATGCTTGGTACTCCCATAATGCTTATTTATGCTCCTTTTAACATCCTCATGGGCTATACAAGTCAACCATGAATTAACAAAGAGAAAATATGTATATTTCTAAGTTGACTTTAGGATCATAGACATCTGTTATATTATTTCTTTGGTATAATTAATAATGATTCTTAATTACTCTTCTTGCATTTTTCTGGTTGTAGTTCTCCAATATATTCAATACAAGTTTGCTACATGATATTCTTCAATTAACATATCCAAAATATCTTCAACAACATGATTTTTTTCATTATTTATTCTGACATAGATTAGCTCAATATATTCTTCTTCCTCAATCATCTTTATAAACATGTTTATAGGATTATTGATGTATCTTATATATACATCAGTTTTTGGAGTTTTACTTGAAGGGTTCTTTGTAAAAATACATCTTTCCAATTTTCTCTCCCTATGCTATGACAACATTCAAATTCTTATAATTCAATACTTCATATTTTTGTATCATTTGTAGAGTATTTACATTTCTTCTATTCCTTATTTTCTTGAGAATTATTGTGAAATGCTTTAACAAGTCATGTCCAACCCCATAGTGATTGCAAAATATAAATTTATTCAACCACTTCAAGGGGCAAGCAAGACTAAGGTGACTTATTTTAATTAAAAAAACAATACTTTCTTTAGAATCCAACTTTTCCTCCTCTTCTTCCACCATGGCCTCCTCTTCCTCTTTAATCACACCCCTTCCTTGGCTTCATTGGGTTTGATATATGATCTATGTATGGCAAATAGTTTGATAGTTTGTTTCGTTCTTCTTGTTATGGTGGAAATATATTGTGGCAAAAACATTAACTTCATAAATAATTCACCACATTTTCTTATTGTTACTTATATGATCGGTGAACTCTCGTGTCATGGTTTGTCATTGTTTCACAAATTTCATAATAACAATGAGTTTTTATCTCTCTAGCATCTTGGGAGACACTCATTGGTGTCTTGAAGGGGATTCTTCATTTGTGTGTCACTAATCATACATGTAGTATACCAAAGATCTAGCTTCCTTGACTATAGTACTAGACCTTGTATATATTTTTGGATTCTTTCAAGCTTTTATTCCAATCCTTTGGTGACCAATGAGACTACCTAGTCCTCTTAAGTTTCAATTTTTTGTTCTTTCCTTAATGCTTCTACATGGGTTTTTATCCCATGCATTCTCAAGGAAACTTTAATCCCCCACAAAAAAATATCCATGAACCGTTATACAAGTAACTCGTTATCTATCACATAAGGAATCTACCTCAACATATCCTTAAATGTTCAATTATAATCTCACAAATATTTATTTGACATTTGTTTTGGGTCTTAATGAATGACAAGAAGTAATCATTTATTAATCTCTTGTTTTGATATAATTTTTTATAAAATTTATCAACCATATTAATTCTTTTCTTTTTAAATCTCCCATAAATTGTGCCATTTATTATACTTCACATATAACATCTATTACACTCCATATCCTTTCACATATAAACTAGTGTCATCAAGGGTCTTCCTATCCTTCTTATATAAGTAGCCTCCCATTGTTAAGGTGCTCCATGTTTATTGGCAACCACTAAACAAGTGTTGATTTAGGTTGTATTATAGAATTCAACTACTCTTGCTAACCAATTGGAGGATCCAATATACTTCAGTCGTAGTCACTTTTCTCCTCTTTTGCTCCCTCTTCTTTAAATTTAGTCTAGCAATCATATCTTTATCTTCTACCACACTATGCCTTTGTAGCCTTCTTTCTTCCATAATTGAATTGGCATGATTGTCAATTCAAGAGGTTTTTGTTTCTTCATTGATAAAATTCAATGAGGGGCACTTCTATGAGACTCTTGACTAAAATTAGTAATTCATTTTCCTTTTTCAAGGACAATATTTAATAAACTATTAATAGTATAAGGTATCTATATCCATATTATATTAATAATTTGACCATTCTCATCTAATTGAACCCAAATTCAGGCTAATCCAAGTTCAATGTGAAATTTATGCTAGAAGGCTTCATTTATGTTGAGACTTTTCCTTCTTGATTCTAACATTCTTCTTATCATCAGCTCCAACTTGTTTACCTCCATATATTCAACATTGTTTTATAGTTTCAAGACTCCCAAATATGAAAAAATTCTTCTATATCAAGAACCATCAATGCTTCTTCCACTTTCATATTTGGTTGATATTTTAGACATGACATAGACATGGTTAAAATGACATTGACCTATGATTTTGATGGGTCTATAAGCTCAAGAGCCATCATAGTTTCCCCCTCTTTCACTCTTGAATTACCCTTCCAAACTCAATTCAGGTAGGGTTAGCTTTCTCTTGACCTAACATTATAATGCATATTCTTTTCTTTTAGATTAATGAGGATTTATAACCTCTTGTGTCTTATATCTCCTCTATTTTATCTTGTCTCTCAATGTTATAGCTCCAAATCTCACTCTTATGGTTTGTGATGCTGTACTCATGGCCTAGGGCAACCCCTCCTTCCAGACCTGGTCCTAAAATTTAAAAAATAGTGTTTTATCCCTTATACGCGACATTGCCCTGAGTTAAACGCGTGTATACGCGGGTCTGTGTATATCCAACCCGCGTGTATGTATTAAAACACTTAAAAAAATATAAAACTCCTTATTTTCGGGCGGAGATCGCGGGTTTTACCTGCTGATCACCTGTTAGTGCCCGTGGCCCAACTGTTCCCAACCAACTCCTAACTAAAAAACTACTTTGGAGATGGTATAAAAAGACCTTAAAGGGAAGGCCTAAGGGAGGAGAGAAGAGAGAGAAAGGTTATGCTGAGATTTTTCCCTTGACCAGGTCTGAAGTCCCTTGTGCCTTCTGCACTTCCCCCATTTTGTACAGGAAACCTTTGTTTCCTTGTGTGTCGATGTTCATCCACCATTTATGACATCATGGAGAGAGTCATGGAAGGAGTTTGTTAGAGGCTTGAGGCTGGAACAGATCCGGAAGGAAGCTTTGCTTGGAGCCTGCTGAAGGTGACTCAGGTGAAAATATTCCTTTTTATGTACTTTATTTGTCTATAATAAAAGAAACACATGTCTTGGTTCCCGAAATGAATCTTCTTTATGTTAATGATATTCATATTTAGAATTCATATGTAAAAGGTTGTTTGGATTTCATAACTAACTACCTTTCTTTATAACATGAAGATGGTTTCTTTATAAGCTTTTGTCCATGTACTGCTGTGTTCTTTGAATTGTTTGTTTTGCAGGACAAAAGAGAAGAAGGGAACTCCAAGAAGGGTTTGGACCCTAAAGGCCTTCTCAAACGTAAGACCAAAGGTACGTACCCTTATCATAGAATTTGCTTACAATAGCATAATGGCTGTGTGAATGCATGTTTCTTTGAATAGATAACTTTCAGTCTGCTAGGGTTTCAACCCAAAAATCCCTAGGGGAACATTTCCCTCTATCAGAATTGGCGACTCCACTGGGGACAACACTCTTGTTGTTCCTAGTTTGGGTGGTTTTCAAGCCAATCAGGGCTCAGCTGCCTTGTCTGCTTGCTGTTACTGTCTGGCCTGTTCTTGAACTTTAAGCTTTGCCAATTTCTTCAGTTTGTTTTTTTATTTTTCTTGAAGCTTTTCATATACGCTGTTTTTCTTAGATACAGAGGCGTATATACGCTTGTTTCTTTGAGTGAACCCGCGTATACACAGGTTTCCTCAGATACAGTCACGTATACACGCAATCTGTACTTCAATACAGTCGCGTATATATTGTAATTTTCAAGATTTATAAATCTTTTTAGTCTCTGAAGGTTTGTCTGGTGGTTTGAGTCAGTCTGAAACAATCATTTTCCAGTATCAATTATTTGTTTTACAGCGAGCATCTTGTTCTGAATTCTCTCTGATTATAAGGAGTATTGGTCTTGTTTTTTGTTGATTGCAAGCGTCATCGTTTTTTGCTAAAGCACGCCAGATTTCTTGCTAGGAATCTTGGCTGCTCTGTTTCATCAGGGTAGGAAGATGATCACAATTTTCGTGTTGATCTTGCTTTTGGTGACTTTTTGTTTGCTTGACAAAATCGCTTTTTGTGACCATCCACTTCTTTGTTTCACGAAAGTTGTTTATTGACACTTTCTTGGAATTTGTCTTTTTGATCTTTTTGCTTTTCATTGCCAAAGCTTTCGTTGTTGCTTTTGATTGTTAAGAGCGATTGCAAACACATTTATTTTTGTTGGGTTTTCATCCATTGAGTGGTGTCGATTCACAAAAGTGTTTAATTGCCTATTCTTCAATCACAAGTTTCAGTGTTGTTGAGAGCATTTTTTTTTAAAAGACTCTTTTGTTTGTTGCTTTGAAGAAAATCTTTTGAAAATCTTAGTTTTGCTTTCTTGAACTTGCTTTTCATTTTGTTTCCTTTTATGAAGTGAAAGTGTTTTATGTTTGTCTTAGAACTTGTTTTTAGTGTTTAGACGAAATGAATGGTAGCATCTCATATTCCATCTAGGCATCGTAAGTGGCAAGATAAAGTTTGATAAGCAAGCAACTTTCATTTTTGGTTTTTAGAGTAGTTTTAAATCTTGCATCCACATATAGTTGTTGCATTAGGATAGATTTGCATCCCCTTTTAGGCATACATAGCTTTGTTAGCTTTTGTGAGTGCGAAGTGTGAATTAATGAAAAGAAAAGAAAATTTTGTTTTATTAGAAGTACCTCTGAACCCTATAGAAATTGCTCTTCATCGAAAAATGAAAAAGTGCATGTGCATGTAGTTAAGTTTTTATTAATTTCTTTTGCGTCAAAAAACACCACTAGTTTCACTTCCGTTACCTTGTGACTTAAAGCACAGCCTAATAAAATCAAGCGCTAACTAAAATTCACTAGAACTTTTTGTTTTAGTCAGTTACACCAACAAGATTAGGATTTTAGGGCCTTGGATTAGGCAAGTGGAGAGTTAACTCTCCAAGGCCATATAAACGTCAAACATAGGAGTCTGAATAACGAGAGAAAATCCAATAGCGTTAGGAAGACCAGGAAAGCTCCGGATCTGGGAGTTAAGCATGAGGGTCTGTGAAGACAGGGAAGAGAGATACCCCCTCTCCTACTTGTCCGAACTTACCTCACAACTGTTCCGCCTGGCTTCTGCGACGAGTTGGTATCCATAGTTTCTACTCCTAGGGAACTGCACAGGTGGCTGCGGAGGGGAATCTCGTGGCACCTGAGGTTGACGTTGCATCACTCTCGACAGTACTACTGGAGGGCACCCTTGTGAAGCTTGGGGGCTTGCACCGGCACAGGCTATTGTTAGGAGGTCAGCGTAACTTCCTCTAATACCTTCGCTGATAGGACTGGGCCCTCATCATCCCAGACTATCTTCGGAAGACCCCTTATTTCACTTTCTCATATTTTGGTGTCCGGTCTTAATCACCCGGAGCGGAAATACTTGGAAGTTGTTTGATTGGTTGTATCTTTAGGGACTTTATAGTGTGTGCTCTGTGCTCTTAGTTGGCCTAGCTTTCAATTTTTTGAGTCTTTAGTTAGATCATAACAAAAAATTCAAAGTGGTTAACCGATCTCCTAGACGGTCTCGAAGACTTCGTGGTCTTTCGCCACCAAGTTTAGAGCCTTCTCCTAGAAGGCACAGAGGCAATACTACCGGTGGGTTCCATCCCACGCTGGTTGACGCATCGGGGATTGATCCTCCTGTCGAGGGCATTAGCGGCCAAGCAAGGCCTGGCACTTCTGAACAAGAGAGGGACACTCCAATCCTTTCTCGAGTTCTCTTTCAAGTGGAGAATAACATAGAGGTAGAAGAACTCTCAGAGTCGTTAGCGGCTCCAAATTCTCCCTTACCATCTAGTCATCCAAACGTATTGCAATACGTTGGGACTCCGACGCATAGACCGTCAAGTCCAGGTTACGCTACGCGCTTACCATCAATGACCACTACTAGAAGCATGGCTTCTACAAGTGCTACGACTATGCAAACCCCAACATCGGTGCAAGGGGGAGGAACCATTTCCATCTCCTCTGCTTCCTTGTTTGGATCTTTTGCTAGCACATCTTTAGTTGGGTCTACCTCCATTCCGTCCATGAGTGGAAATGCCCAAACCAATGCTTTTGGTACTGGATTCTTCCCATTTGGCACCCACTCACAGGGTATTCCATCGGTTCCATTTAGTGCCACTACGTCCATAATGGGCGGATCGACTTCATTCCAGGGTTTTCCTTTCGGAAGTGGTCATATACCACATTCCAACGCGACGGTAGGATCCATGCCTTTTTCTTCTGTAGGACAAAGCAGCAATCCTTTCCAAGGTTGGAATAACCCTGGGGTTAGTAGCGTGAGAACTGGGAATCCGTTTATCAGCCAACAAGGGAATAGGCCGTACTCCACAGTTAGTTCGTTTCAAAGTATTCCTCCCCTTGCTTCGGCTTGGAATCCGTATCAGGGGTTATCAACTCCTTACAATCCTTTAGGAGGAAACTTTGCTGGTTATGGAGGTTATACGGCCGGAGTTGGTCAAACTCCGAATTTTGCTGGATCACAAGGCTTGCCTTTTGGTTCAGCTGGTTCTACAGGTTACTTCGGGCAGCCTGGTGCCTCCCAAATTCCAAGACAATCTTTTCAGAACTTTGGGAGTTCTGCCCAGTCTGGGTGGAATCCCCAAGGTCCTCCTAGGCTTCCGTTTCTTGCAACGTTGAACTTGCCAGATCTCAATAAGTTAACAAATGACCCAATCAAGTACAATCCGGCCTGGCCTCCGATCCCAACCAAACTCCCTTCGGACATTCCAAAATTCGAAGGGAAGAGTGGTGAAGACCCAGGCGACCATGTAACCACATTCCATTTGTGGTGCTCATCTAACTCCCTTATCGACAACTCGATTAGGTTGAGACTCTTTCAGCGCACCTTGACTGGTAATGCGGCCAAATGGTATATAGAGTTGCCAGTGGGCAGCTTTACATATTTCGCTGACTTAGCCAATATTTTCTTAAATCACTTCCAGTTGCCTGTCCGCTATGATGCCGGAACTGAACTTCTGGCCACCTTTCGTCAGGATAAGGCAACCCACATTTCTGACCATATTCAGGAATGGAGACGGAGAAAGAGGCTCATTAAAGCTGAAATCCCTCCAGAGTACTGTCTCGAGTTGTTTTTGAAATCTTTACAACTCGAGATCTCCAAGGATGTCTCCATGTCTGGGGTCTATTCTGAGGAGCAAGCCATTTTTAGGGCCCAGCAATTAGAATTGATTTACTCTCAGTCTGGGATCCTACAAAAATACTTGCCAGATTCTCCTGGATCTAAGGTTGACGTAGCTAAGTCGAAGCCAGGTCCACACGCGGATGGTATCGTTGGGTCAGTAGACACAACTACAGTGAACTTGTTGAATCAATTGCAGCAGTTGTCCTTGCAAATTGCTTCTAACAACCAAGTCACATCGTCTAATCCCCCCGCTTCCCAAACTTCTTCAATTAATGTCGTCCAATCTGATAACCCCAAAGGAAATCAAAATTCCAATGGGAAAAAGAAAGGACGAGGTAAGAAAAAGAACCAGGATGGGAAGCCTGATGCAAATAAATCCGGCAACAACGCTGGTGGTGGTAGAAATGAGTCGAGAAAGAAAGTCAAGTTTCCATGCAAGTTGTGCAGTGGAGACCATCTAACTCATCTCTGCCCTAAGATTGAAGACGCTCAGCGCTTGTTAGGACAGCAAGGGACTTCTAGTTCTCAAGCTGTGTTAACCAACCCGTTTCCCCAAGGGCAGCAACTTCTTGCTGGCGCAAGTTCAAACCCTGGAACCTCCGCAGGGGGAAACCAGGAAGGGGAAAAATCGTCAAATGTTTTCATGATGGGTTCTAACGTCCATGTGGCTACTCGGTCACGTGATTATGGTGAAGCCGAAACTTCCAAGGACAAGGCTATTCCCGGAAGTACTGACCTTCATATTGAGCAACCCCCTGTCGAGACTATACCACGGATACCGAAAGGTTCCGCTAAACGCGCGACTATTAATCCTAATGCTAGGGCCGCCCAAAATTACTCCATTGTGGAGGATCTGGCTCAGAGTCCATGCGCCATGTCCGCTTTAGAGGTTCTCCAGTCGTGTCCGACTCAGAGAAGTGCTTTACTCTCCGCGATTGGAGCGGTCAATCCAGCTAACTCTTTAGTGCTCACTTTTGACATGTTAAATGTCAAAAAGTGACTCCCTCATCATATGGCTTTCCAAATAAATTCTACATACCGGAAAATCAATATTTTTCACACCGTTATAGTTGAAGGAGCTTCCACATGCGTCATGTCGATGTCATGCTGGAAGGCTATTGGATCACCTTCGGTTGTTCCTTCACCCACCGTCTTGACTGCATTTGATGGTCATTCTCATAAGCCGCATGGGATTATCCCAGCCTTTCCTATATGTGTTGGGGAAAGGTCGTCAATATTGAAGTAGAGGTCGTAGACGCTAACCTAGACTATAATCTCCTATTAGGAAGGAACTGGGTATACGAGATGGATGTCGTTGTTTCGACTCTATTTCGTGTCATTTGCTTTCCTCATGAGTGGAAAATCGTTAAGGTTGATAAATTGGACTATTGTCCAGTCGATCCTCAAGCAAGCTATGACTCTACTGTCCCTTTAGTGAATAACCCTCGCCCGCCGACTGAGAATTTAGGAGTAGGGATATATTCCTCATTGATGGGTACATTTGATCTTCCCTCTCCTTTCGCTAAAATCAATGTTATTTCATCATCTAAGGAGTCTCCTCGAGAAGAGTTCTTCGGAACTCATTATTTTTCAGACCCTTGGACCTTGCCTTCACCTACGACCACATTAGTTGAAGGAAAAGTAAATGGAATGGCATTCCCTATATCTGCAGTTGAGCTTAGATATCAGTCTATCGTAGACTCTGCAGACAACCACTCTACTCCTTTTCCGAAGAGGAGTTAGATGGTCATGTGGCCCCAGCTTGGAGCCTCGATTCTACCTCTACCTTGGACTGCTTAGATTCAGTTTTACCTTCTGAAGAAGCAATCCTCGAAGTAATGATGGGTATAGATCGACCCTGGGAAGACTTACACCATCGTTCATATTTTCTTCCTCCATTGCAGGAAGTAGAATATAGATTCTCCGAGCTCCTCACTAGTGATGTTTGTACGGTGTCAAACCCTTTGGCTCCAGCACACCTTCGTGCCGAAGGAAATATGTCGGTAATTTCAAAAACGATACCTATAAACATCTCTAGGGACCCTAACGTCATCGAGAATATCTTCATCGGAATTGAGTGTTCCCCTGAAGAAATTCAAATTTACACCGACCTATTTAAGGAATTTCGTGATGTATTTGCTTGGTCTTATGAAGAAATGCATGGCATTGATCCTTCTATAGTTCAACATGAGATCAAGACATATGAAAACGCAAAACCGGTTCGTCAAAGGCTTCGACCGGTTAACCCTAGGAAAGCAGCAGCTATCAAAGCTGAAGAGAAGCTGCTAAGGGCGGGTTTTATATACCCTGTTCCTCTTACTGATTGGGTTCCTAATCCAGTCCCTGTGGATAAAAGCAAGGAACAATCCGAGTATGCATCGATTTTAGGGACCTAAACAAGGCTTGTCCGAAAGATAATTACCCCACGCCATTCATTGATCAGATTATTGACGAGTGTGCGGGTAATGAAATTTTTTCCTTCATGGATGGCTTTTCGGGTTATAATCAAATTTCTATCCGTCCTGAAGATCAACATAAGACAACTTTTATATGTCCCTGGGGTACCTTTGCATATAGAAAGATGCCTTTTGGTCTTAAAAACGCTGGAGCCACTTTTCATCGGGCCATGTCATATGCTTTCCACGACATCAAACATGTCATCGAGGCATACTTGGATGATCTCGCTGCTCATTCTCGAAAGAGAACTGATCATCCTAGTCATCTTCGATTGGTTTTCGAACGACGTCGTTTTTATAAAATCTGGTTGAATCCCAACAAGTGCGTTTTCGCGGTTACGTCCGGTCGGTTGTTAGGGTTCATCGTGTCCAATGAAGGGATTCGGGTTGATCCCTTCAAGGTTGAGGCAATAGTTCAGTTGCCTCCCCAGTCCTCAATTCGACAACTTCAAAGTCTTCAAGGGAAGGCTAATTTCTTAAGACGGTTTATAGCAAACTATGCCGAGATCACTAAAGGGTTTATGCGTTTGCTACGGAAAGGAGTTCCATTTGTGTGGGATGACTTTGCACAATGGTCATTTGATGCTTTGAAAAAGGCATTAGTCTCTGCCCCGCTTTTGAGTCCACCGGATTATGGTAGAGACTTCCTTTTATATCTCGCTGCAGCAGAATCAACCATTGGTATGGTTCTTGTTCAAGAAGACGATCCTCTCGCCGAGCATGTGATTTATTATTTGAGCCGAGGCTTAATAGGTCCTGAACTTCGCTATTCTCCAGTTGAGAAGTTGGCCTTGGCAGCTGTCCACGCTATCCAGAGGCTTCGTCATTATATCTTGCTACGCAAAACTTTTGTCTTAGCAGCGGTCAATCCATTTCAATTTGTCCTCAGTAGGCGAGTGATTGGGGGCAAATATAATAGATGGATAGTCATTTTGCAAGAATTCGATCTTGAGTTCTTGTCTGCCAAGTCTAAGAAATCCATGGTTTTCGCGGAGCTGATTTCTGAGCTACCCTGTGGATAGGATACTGTTTATGAGGAAAGTTTTCCCGACGAACATTTATTCCTCATCTCTTCACTCGACCCTTGGTATGGAGATATCATTGTTTATCTCCAGACTTCGAAGTTTCCCTCTACTTTCTCCAAGGATGAATGCCGAAAATTATGTCACCTGGCTAAAAACTATGTTATCATTGGTGACACATTATACCGTCGAGGGGTTGATTCAATCCTTCGGCGCTGTTTAACCTTAGAGGAAGCAGAGTCTGTGCTCAATGACTGCCACAGTGGAGCTTGTGGTGGTCATCTATCAGGGCTTGCTACAGCCCAGCGCATCTTACGTGCCGGCTATTTTTGGCCTTCACTCTTTAAAGACTGTGTGGAAGCGGTCAAACGCTGTCACCCTTGTCAATTTTTTACTCGAAAGATGCGCGCGCATCCAGCTCCTCTTTTTCCCGTTGTCACCGTTGGCCCCTTTACTAAGTGGGGTATTGATTTTACAACTTGTAATCCGCCTTCAGCGGCGAATCACAAGTACATTATCGTGGCTGTGGACTACTTTACGAAGTGGGCTGAGGCCATGCCTACTTATAAGAACGATAGTGACACGGCAGCATTGTTTCTTTTCAATCAGGTTATCTCAAGATTCGGTATCCCAAGAGAGATTGTCACTGACCATGGCAGTCATTTCCAGAATCAACTGATGTCCGAATTCTCTCTTAAATTAGGTTTCAGCCAGGATCATTCATCCCCTTATTATCCTCAGGCAAATGGACAGGTCGAGGCAGTCAATAAAACTCTTAAGACGATACTCCAATGGACGATTGATAAAAATCGGTCCAATTGGCACATTATGTTGTATTCGGCTCTTTGGGCATACCGAACCTCCGTCAAAACGGCTACTGGTTTTACACCTTTTCAGTTGGTTTATGGGATGGAATCTATCTTTCCGGTTGAATGTGAAATTCCATCTCTTAAGTTAGCTATTGAGCTCCTTCTTGAGACTTCGAGTCTCGAAGAGCGCCTAATTCATTTGGAACACCTCGATGAGCAGCGTCGAGATGCCGCCACGGTGAATGAGGCTCATAAGAAAAGGGTTAAAACACAGTATGATAAGTCTGTCCGTCCTCGAGTCTTTGCTGAAGGTGACCTTGTCTTGGTCTATGACCAAGATAAAGACACCTTGGGGGTAAGAAAATTTAAGCCTATGTGGTACGGTCCTTTCATTATTAAACGAGTTTTAGAAAAAGGGTCGTATGAGTTAATCGACTTTGAAGGAAACAAGTTGGCGGAGCCCCAAAACGGGCTCTACCTAAAGAAGTACTTTTCTTAGTTTTGGCCAGGCAATGGCTTCTTTGTACTTTATGTATATTTGTACATATATCGTCGAGAGTTTTCTGATGTCAACACTTTTTGGTCTGCTGTGGCAGGTGTTGATGGATGATTTGGTCTATTTTGGGTTCACCGATGGTGCTAGTCGGCACACTCAGAATCTTGCTTCCGCAGCTTGGGTACTTTATTATCCAACTGGTCAATTGATGGCATCAAGAGGCATATGTATCGGTCCTGCTTCAAACAATATGGCCGAGTATACTACTGCTATTAATTTATTATCCGAGGCAATCTCTCATGGGATCGACTCGTTGGTAGTATATCTTGATTCTCAATTGATAGTGTCTCAATTAAATAACATTTATCGGGTACAGGATCCATCTTTATATCGCCAGTATTTAAGGGTGAGGTTGTTGCAAAGATCATTTACTTATATTAATTATTTTCACATTCCAAGATCTCATAATTGGTTAGCTGATTCTATCGCTAATTAGGCATTAGACTGGCACATCAATCATTCATCATAATAAAATCAAGCATCAAAAAGTCAAACTGTATATATATATATATATATATATATATATATATATATATATATATATATATCGTAAAGTGTCTCAAGTGTACATATGTGTCCAAAAAATATACAAAATTGGGACTCAAATGCCCATAATCATGTCCAGCATATCTAATGCCTCCGCTCAGGATGAGCATCTAAGTATGTAACTATAGCATTGGCCACACGCAGAAAAATGCGAACCCAGTCACGTGGCATGCCAACCACATGACGCTGCATATCCTCAGGAAGGTCCTCTATGACGAACATCAGTACTCGGCAGCTCAGTCTCGCCAAGTGTCGCTGGACGTTGTTTAGAGTCCGTTCTGTATCAGCAGCCGCCTCTTCGGCTCCTCGACCGCGCTGTCCATGCCGCGGGAATCCATCTGGTCGTACCGGCCCAATGTCTGGAACATGATCATCATATCAGTCATTTGAATCTCATCAAAAATATTTTTCAAAATTCATCATTATATTTGAAAAATCCAAAAAATTATAAAATCAAAAAATCTTACCAATCTCGCCCCATGTTGTGTTCGGTGGTAACGCTAGATCAGGATCTCCTCGGAAATCCAGCCCAGCATAGGGGTAGTCATCCACGGCGATGATCTGCAGATCCCACCAGGTGAAGAAGTCATCGTCAAAGGCAGTCCTTGGGACTTCCCAACCCCCCAGACGTTTCATCAGATTAGCCCACCGGCCCATGCGTGGATCGCGTGGGGTGCTGATGGAAACTGCTACCCTGGGGCGGAGTGCGGGAACCTTCTCGAAAAAGAAAGTGCACAAGATAGTCTTGTATCCAAAGTTCTTGGTCTATCCCCTCCTGATAGAAGTGAGCTGGCTCTTCATGTTGGCCAGAAGAGGAGTACACCAGTCGAACACAGTAGTGAGACAGTCAACTGCCACACTCATGTTTTGTCGTGAAGCCTGATGCAGAGAGGATGATCCGTTCACTTGAGCCATGGTGAACAGGATTATCCTAAGTGATAAACTCACCACATGTGTGATGGAAATCTGGCTCCCAACCTTCTTGGGATGTCCCAGGCAATATATTTGTACATAGTCCTCTATCGAGAGGCTACTTCGTGTCCTGCCCCGAGACTGTACTACCTCTCCCCTTCGGGAAAGGCTCGTGATAAAATAGATATCCTCCACTTCTACCCTGAACGGCATCTGATCAATCATAAAGGCTTCCTCATCGACATCCCAATAATCAATGAGCATCTCAAGCAGACGCGTGTTCGCTTTCATATTTGGAAATTTGAAAAATTTAAACAAACTGCATCCCCGTAATGCATCTAATGCTTCTGGACTATTCATAACTTCATTGTCTACCGTTGTGTTCTCTCTTTCACGCCACGTGACAGGCATCCTGAGAAAAAATCGATTCAAAACCGTTAGTTTTTGTTTAAAAATGGTTCGCGGCGTATATGCGAGTCCCTGTGCACACAGTCGCGTATAGGGCCCACGTGTACGCGGGTTCAATATTACCAACCCGCGTATACGCCGCGGGGAAATTTTTGACAAAAGTTCAACGGTGAAACATCAATCAAAATTCTTAAAACCTGTCACAATCAATTGCAAGCTAAGTATAAGAGTTACCTGGAGGTTTTTGACGAATTTGAACGGTTGAATCTGGCTATGGGAAGTTTGCTCCTTTTTCTCCAAAATCTTTGCTCTCAAACTCAAATGGTAAAAATGGTGAGTCAAAAATGTTTTTTATAAGTTTTGAAAATGCAAAATTTTTTCAAAATTTTATTTTGTTTGGCCTCATGTGACTTTTAACTTGGGAGCTTGGAATGTCGAGATTGGTTTATTTTTCAGGACATTTTGGACGTTTTTCGACAGTTCGAGAGGGTTCTGTCAGGCCAGGGTAACTCCAGAATGAGCGGGAGAAAAAACTGATTTTATTATTCATTAGCTAACTCATATTTATATACATAAATACAACGGATCAATTCATCTTCTTGATGACTGTCCAGTTCACCCATCCGTTTCGGATTAGGTGTCAACATTCCCCCCTTAATCTAAAGGGATGTTGGTGAGTCCAAGCATCGTTCTGAATCTTTCAAGATTTTCTCTTCCAAGCACTTTGGTGAAGATGTCTGCAATTTTCTCGTTTGTGGAACAATGACGGAGATGGATTGTTTTGGCCTCAACATGATGTCGGATCAGATGATATTTAGTATTGATGTGCTTAGTACGATCATGGAACTTTGGGTTCTTGGCCAACTTTATTGCAGATGTGTTATCAATCATGAGTGGAGTTGATTGTATTTGTTTTATCTGCAAATCTTCAAGAATTTTCCTGAGCCACACAATTTCTTTCGTTGCTTCAGCTGCTGCCACATATTCTGCTTCTGTTGTGGAATCTGCTGGTACTGATTGTTTGCGTGATCTCCAGGAGACAGCTCCTGATCCAAGACTCATAGCATATCCTGAAGTAGATACCCCAGTTTCTTTGTCTCCATCGAAGTCTGAATCAGAGTATCCAATCAAGTTGAAGTCGTCCACCTGTGTATACTTGATTCCAAGGTCTTGAGTTCCCTTCAAGTACCTTAGAACTCTTTTTGCAGCAGACCAATGTCCCTCACAAGGCTTTTGCATAAACCTGGAGAGGATTCCAACAGCAAATGAAATGTCTGGTCTAGTAGTAGTGAGGTAGATGAGACTTCCTACAAGCTGTCTATACTTTGTTGCATCCTCAAATTCCTTTCCTTCAATAGATGTGAGCTTCAAGTTTTGTTCCATTGGAGTACAAAGGGGATTGCACTCTGTCATGCCAAATCTGTTTAACAAATCTCCAATGTATTTCTTTTGAGAAAGAAATATGGACTTTGGATGTTGGGTTACTTCAATGCCAAGATAGTAATGAACATAGCCCAAATCAGTCATTTCAAAAAAATTTCCTAATTCTTTCTTTATGGATGTAATATAGCTTTCATTGTTCCCTGTCATTAAAAGATCATCTACATATACCACAAGATATACAACTATTTTGCCAACTTTCTTGACAAATAAAGTTGCATCATCAAGATCAAAATGATTGAAGTTGAGTTTCAGAAGATGCTCAGTTAGTTTTTCATACCAGGCTCATGGTGCTTGTTTGAGGCCATACAAGGACTTCACAAGTTTGCATACTTTGTGTTCATGTCCTTTCATAGCAAATCCTTCAGGCTGGGACATAAAAACATTCTCTTTTAGATCTCCATTCAAGAATGCAGTTTTTACATCCATTTGATGGACTTTCCAACCGTTCTGAGCAGCTAGTGCAAAGAGTGTCCGGATGGTGGCCCATTTTGCTGTGGGGGCAAAAGTTTCCTCATAATCGACCCCTTCCTTCTGTGCAAAACCTTTTGCCACAAGCCTAGCTTTGTGCTTGTCAAGTGAGCCATCAGCTTTGTATTTGTTCTTGTAGACCCACTTGCAGCCAATTGGTTTGGTTCCAAATGGAGGATCAACCAGCTTCCAAGTGCCATTCTTTATGAGGGCATCATACTCCTTCTGCATCGCTTCTTTCCATTCATCATGAGAAGCAGCTTCTTTGAAGGAAGTTGGTTCAAAATCTGTAGACAAGTTCAATTCACAATCATAAGTAACATCCATATCAACAGGTGAATTAGAGTTATCTACATCACCTCCATCTTGTCGGTTTGTATTTCTGGTTCCTGTTTTTCCAATTTCATCAGGATGAACACTTTCAAGTGTCTTTGTCAGCCACTTTGGGGGACCTTTCTGAGATGGTCCAGGCTGCTCTGTTGATTGAGTTGGGTCTGAATCAAGATTGAGTCTCCCAATTCTATCAATTACATCACTTAAAGCATCATCCGTTGTTGGAGTGTCATGCAGGGGAGATTGTTCTTCAGAAGAAGATTCCACATGTTGATCTAGTATAGGAATCCCCCCTTCAAGATGTGGAATTTGATTATCAAACTCTTGAAATGATTTCGGTTTTGTGAATTTATCCAAGCGATCAAGTTGCCGCTCAACAACACTGTCAGATTTGGATGATTCAAGAAAAATGACATCTCTAGATAAAACAAACTTTTTATTTACTTCATCATAGAGGCGGTATGCTTTAGATGTGTTTGAATACCCCAGGAAGATACACTTACGACTTCTAGCACCAAGTTTGTTTCTATGTACCTTTGGTATTAAAGCATAACAGGTGGAACCAAAAATCCTGAGATGTTTTACCGAAGGAACATGTCCATACCACAATTCATAAGGAGTCTTGTTTCTTATAGCACTAGATGGACATCTATTCTTTATATATGCAGCACATAGAACAGCATCAGCCCAAAACATTGTCTTTACATTTTTGAAGAAAAGCATGGATCGTACCATATTCAAAATTGTTCTGTTCATTCTTTCAGCTACACCATTCTGTTGAGGATTATAAGGCACAGTTGTTTGATGTTTAATCCCATGTTGGCGAAGATAGTGTTCAAATTCATTTGATGTATATTCTTTTCCATTATCAGTGCGAATAGACCCAATATGAGATTGTGCATCATTTTCAATCCATTTATGAAAATTCTTGAATGTTTGAAAAGCATCAGATTTGTTCTTCAATAAATAAACCCAACACATTCTGGTGTAATCATCAATAAATGTCATGATATATTTAATTCCATTTGCAGAAGAAACAGGTATTGGACCACATAAATCTGAATGAATGAGTTCAAGCTTCCTATGTGCTCTTGAATTTGAATCATGAAAAGACTGTTTGCTATGCTTTCCTAGAATGCAAGCATCACATTGCTTATGTTTTCTAGGAATTGTAGGCAAACCAGCAACACCATTTTTCTTCAACAAGCGGAGACTATCATAGTTTAAATGTCCAAATCTAGCATGCGATAATAAACTTGATGGAAGTGTACCTTCTTCATGATGAGAAATATATGAAAAATGTTGTGCATGAGCAGAGGTTCCTTGCAGTTTAAGAAGTCTTTCTTCTTCTATACCCCTCATGACAAGTGAATGGTCAGATGCCTTTCTTACCTCAAGCTTTCCATCAAACATATGAATGGAGTGACCTTGCTGGCGGATGTGGACCAGGGACAGCAAGTTTCTCTTGAGCTGTGGGAGATATAGAACATGATCCAGAAGAAAGTCTGGAAGACCAGGCAGTTTAAGCCTGATTGTGCCAAGCCCTGATGGCTTGATTTTTGACTGATCTGCAAAGTATACTGCTCCATCAACATTGTCAGTGAAATCTTCAAAAAAATCTTTCCTATGAGTCATATGACAGGTTGCTCCTGAATCAAGCAACCAGTCATTTTTCGAAGAAGCAAGTGAAGCATTAAACAAATCTTCATTTACTCCAATGTTACATTGTGCCTCAATATAGTGAGCGGATTCAGGTGCTTTACCTTTGTCTGTGTCATCAGTTTTACCTTTCTGCTGGTTTCTTCTCTTCTCAACCTTGTCCCATGGTAGCTTGCATGTAGAAGCATCATGTGATCCATTTCTTTTGCAGCGAATGCAATGCAGATCTGCCTTTTCTGCTTGAGAATGTCTGCCCCCCTGCCTCTGAAGTATCTTCCTCTTCCTCTTCGTCCACCTCTTCCTCTTGTAGAATCTTGAGCAGGATGCTTTTCTTTATGAGCAAGGCAAACATTCTCTTCAAAAGATTCAGGGACTATTTTCTTTCCAAAGGCTTTCTCTCTTTCAGCAAACTTTTTCACAAGAGACTCAAAGGTTATGTCTTTAAGATTTCCATTTGCTTGTAAAGACTCAAGATAATTAGAGTAGGTAGGATAGAGTGCTTTGAGAAAGGCAATAAGAGAGATATCCAGCTCCACCTTAGTGGATTTAATATCATGCATTATAGACTTTATTTCAGATGCAAGAGCAAGGGGATCATTATTTTTCAGTTCAAGAGTGAAGAGTTTAATCATGAGCTGAACAACTTCAAGTGCAGAATGTGAATCATAGAGTTCTTTCAGCTTTTGTAAAGCTTCGAAGGCGATGGAATAGGATGAAATATGACGACTTACTTCTTCATTTACAGATGTTGCGATCAATGCATAGGCTTTGCTGTTCTTGCTTTCCAAAATGACAAGTTCTTTATCTTATGTAGGCTGCACAAGGTCTTTGTCTTCTTCTCCGACACACACTCCTTTGCACAACTCATTGTAGATGAGGGTGTGTTTTACCATCCGAGACCATTCAGAATAGTTCTCCTTGCCAGTGAGAACTATTCCGACCATAGAGATGATTGAATGCATTCTGTAAAAAATACTTCTGCTTGATAAAAAACTTCCTTACAGCCTTATGCACTATATTTTCTACAAATCCCTCTAATGTGTGACAGAAGGCATCAGAATTTCATTGAAATATTATATCACTTTATGCTTCAATACAGCATTACCAAAAATAAAAAAACTGTGCAATATCACTATATCACCTCCAAACTCAAAACTGCCATCATAAATACATATCAACAGCACAACATTATGCCACCATTAAAATCATCTCTCTTGTACCTACGTCACTATGAAAGATGATCCACATCCGTTCGGCTTTGCAAAAAAACAATGTGGCAGGCCAGCGCAGAGACCAATGCATACCACAATTAATGTAGCATTGACAATAACTAACATGATCTCATTTTTTAATGCAGAAATAATTCACGCTCATCGAACCACCATACACAGTCTTTGATGTCACATACCATTCAAACACATGTAGCAGTTCAAATGCACCAGGTCACGACCTTAAAAAGACATTCAACGCATAATTCACAACATATAACACAACACAATTTCCTGGCATATTTGAATGAGATGGCAGCCTTCAATGTAGAGTAGGAAAGAGCCAATGATGTTGGTTATACGAGGAGTTAGAGATTCTAGGAAACGCATCCAAGAGAGGTCGATCTCGCAATAGAGGGATCCCTCCTGCTACATGAGGAGGCCTCGCAATAGATGTACCTCTCAGGCCGATTCAAGCCCGTGCAGATCTACCTAAAGCTGCTGCCCAATGTAAATACCACACAACTTCCGACCAGACAGAGGGTTTGGTTTTTCGACGATGAGTTCAGAGTAATAACAGAACACTCAGAAATACATATAGCGTATTTCCGCTGGCATTTCCAAATGAAACACCCTGCATACATATACTTCTAACTCCGAAAAAGAGAAAGCGAGAGGGTCTGCGAATCACAAAACGTCGGGCGATACCAATAACCTCCACGCTCTTATTGAGCACTCACAATAACCAAGGCCGCGGTCTCAGCAATATTCAGTATATTCACGGCTTTGTAAACTGAAGGTCTGCAGTTCGATCCTACGTGGAGGCACCAGGCATAGGCCACTGTGGTGATGCCGAGATCAATTCCCAGCATAGCAACAAAAAAGGGTTGGTCTCAGATACGAAATCCTGAGTTCAAATTTCCGCAGAAGAAAAAAAAGGAGGTAGTCCCAGCTATTGAATCGGATTCAAAGAATGGAATAGAGAGCGTTATGGAGAGATTGCAGTGGCGTTTCATGAACCAAAAACGATGCCAGAGGCCATGTCAGAGGAAGAGCAGCGTAGGACAGAGAACATTATGGAATATGGACAGACGCGTTGGCAGTGCTCAGGGCAGAGGAGCGCAGTCTCAGGACAGTGCACAGTCTCAGGACAAAGGCAGAAACGCTCAGGTATGAGCAGCTCTCAGGACAGCAAGAGTTACAACTATTTCTGGGACCTGTGCTCTGATACCATGTCAGGCCAGGGTAACTCCAGAATGAGCGGGAGAAAAAACTGATTTTATTATTCATTAGCTAACTCATATTTATATACATAAATACAACGGATCAGTTCATCTTCTTGATGACTGTCCAGTTCACCCATCCGTTTCGGATTAGGTGTCAACAGGTTCCATGATTGCTGACCCGTCATGGCAGGTATCGTCTTCTCACTGGCATATAGGTTAGGGACATCATTTTTCCGTTGCATTATGCATACTAGCCTCCATTTGTCGATACATCTGCCATAGAGTCGATCCCATCGTGTTATGGTTCGTAAGCCATCTTCACTCGCTAATTCTTTAAATCATGACACGATGGTAGAGCCATCCTTTACATGGGCATCCTAGTTAGCACCTCACTGACATTTGTTGCCCATGCTGCTTCGACTTGAGTAGGCTCGGGAGTCCTCTGTAGTCCTGCCATGACTTATGCGTTGAAGACTCATTCCTCTTAGCTTCTCTGCTTTGTTTTGGCCTTATACCCTAGAGGCTCCTTTGTGTTGAGTTGTACTACTACATTTGCATGTTGACCACTTGCACCTTTTGGCCTAGAGCCGCCTTCACTTGGACTCGTGTTTAAGCCAACTTTTGACCATGACGTCTGCAAAATCAACCTTGCATACCTTTGACTTCTACAACTTGACACACCTTGACCCATGGAAGGAACATACCTTTGAGTGTCACTGACCAGTTTTCACCTCCCTGCATTGAGCATAGGAACGTCCCTTTCCCAGGAACTAGATCATCTGTTTCACCGACACTCGTTCTTTCCACTGTACCATAGCATTCTTTTATTCTTTTTCCAGCTTAACAGAAAAAGACAAAAAAAATTAAATATTCCAAAAAGAATGGGAACGGGACATTATTTCCATTTATTGTTGGCAGCTAGAGTCAGTCATGTCGCCCTTGAACAAAGCACTCAAAACAAAGTCTCCTCTGCATGGGTGGGATTTAGTTTGACTTAGGTACGCCATAACCTTGTTATTGAGTTAGTTCTCCCCCGATTGGTTATCTCTTCCAATCATATGGAGGGTTCGTTCGTGCCTCCTGCATGGCGAACTTATACAGAGTCATCATATGCTACCACATAGTCACATTGAGTCGTGCTTTTGTTCAAGGGAAGTTAGCCTGAGTCGGCCTCTCTGCGGTGTCTCTTGACTCATTTTTCAGTCGGCCATCCTTGGTTGTCAGTGTCATGTCTATTATCACATCAGTTATATTGGTCCTTTACTCGTGACAATTTGAGAAGGTCCCCATTGACTTCTTGCTGGCGGGTCTTGTCCTTATCGACGACGACATCTTGCTCTGAGGACAGGCCTAGAGCCGCACCCTGACCCTATTTTCATTATTGATAGGTCACCTTGTGCTCAGCATCGATCAGTATCATGGGTATTTGACTGAGTGGTTTCCCTTGTGTTCGATGTCAGCTTACATTATCTCACATTGGGATTCGTGTAGTACCTTGGTTTCCATTTGACCCTATTGGTGGATACCTCACCTCTGTGTCAGCTTTCATTATTGGTTGGTTCAGAGGGTTTCTGCCATGCGCTAGCCACATCTTGTGTACGCCGGAAACGTACTTCGGTTGGGTTACTACATCTTTTTCATCTAATTCCTTCCACATTATTGGCCTACGGGTTACACTCGTGCTAGATTGATGAAGGATGCCTTAATGCCTTCCTTCTAGCGGATCTTTCCCTATCGACTCCGACTCATTGCTCTGGGGCAAATATCTAGAGTCCATTTGGCAGTACCTTGGGGTTTGTAGTCATTAGTGGCAGATCCTTCGCTATCGACAGTGGGAAAACATCATTGTCTCTTGATCGATAGATTCTTACAGGTGTTCGACTCCAGCTCATATATTCACACTTGTTAGATTGTACTGGGTACCTTGACGCTCATTATCATTATCGGTGAGTAGTCTCGTGTTTGCTAACGGTATACATCAATGACTGGTAATCAAACGATTTCTCACATGGTCGACTTCAGATCATTTATTCCCATGGTGTAGAAATGTACCATGGCGGTCGGTGAAGACCTCAGGTTGTATCAGCATTCATTGGTTCACTTGACAGTTGCTCTTGTTGCTGCTAGTTGATACCACTCCACTTTATATGTTGCGGTCAGTCATGGCGACATTCTATATGCTGGCACCTGAGTTTGTAGTGTAGTACCATCCTATTCCATCATGTTCAGTTGGTACCTTTTGGGATCAGTCTTTGATATCAGTGATCCGTTGCATCTTTCAGCATCATTGACAGTCTTATATGTGACATTCAGACATGTACTTGTTCATTATGATCAGATGATCCATTATGTATCTTTCAGTCATTTATACTTGTATACTTAGTGGATCCACTTGTACTTGATATGAGGACATGATTTACTTTTTCTGAGCATGGGTATGCCCGCCTCAGACAATGTTTCTTTCTGATCTCCTTTGGTGGCTTGGCAGGCTGAATTTTGGTGAAGTCCTCCTCGGTTTTTGACAAACTTCCTTTCCATGTACTCGCATAATATATTTTGGCCATCATGTACGCCTTCTGACCTCATATATTAGGGGGCATATGTTATAGCTCCAAATCTCACTCTTATGGTTTGTGATGCTGTACTCATGGCCTAGGGCAACCCCTCCTTCCAGACCTGGTCCTAAAATTTAAAAAACAGTGTTTTATCCCTTATACATGACATTGCCCTGAGTTAAACGTGTGTATACGTGGGTCTGTGTATATCCAACCCGCGTGTATGTATTAAAACACTTAAAAATATATAAAACTCCTTATTTTCGGGCAGAGATCACGGGTTTTACCTGCTGATCACCTGTTAGTGCCTGTGGCCCAACTGTTTCCAACCAACTCCTAACTAAAAAACTACTTTGGAGATGGTATAAAAAGACCTTAAAGGGAAGGCCTAAGGGAGGAGAGAAGAGAGAGAAAGGTTATGCTGAGATTTTTCCCTTGACTAGGTCTGAAGTCCCTTGTGCCTTCTGCACTTCCCCCATTTTGTACAGGAAACCTTTGTTTCCTTGTGTGTCGATGTTCATCCACCATTTATGACATCATGGAGGGAGCCATGGAAGGAGTTTGTTAGAGGCTTGAGGCTGGAATGGATCCGGAAGGACCCTTTGCTTG
The DNA here is from genome assembly GCA_031772625.1 of Pinus tabuliformis. Taxonomy (NCBI): domain Eukaryota; kingdom Viridiplantae; phylum Streptophyta; class Pinopsida; order Pinales; family Pinaceae; genus Pinus; species Pinus tabuliformis. The sequence goes on from CM062816.1 coordinate 1,512,484,899, forward strand.
GAGCCTACTGAAGGTGACTCAGGTGAAAATATTCCTTTTTATGTACTTTATTTGTCTATAATAAAAGAAACACATGTCTTGGTTCCCAAAATGAATCTTCTTTATGTTAATGATATTCATATTTAGAATTCATATGTAAAAGGTTGTTTGGATTTCATAACTAACTACCTTTCTTTATAACATGAAGATGGTTTCTTTATAAGTTTTTGTCCATGTACTGTTGTGTTCTTTGAATTGTTTGTTTTGCAGGACAAAAGAGAAGAAGGGAACTCCAAGAAGGGTTTGGACCCTAAAGGCCTTCTCAAACGTAGGACCAAAGGTACGTACCCTTATCATAGAATTTGCTTACAATAGCATAATGGCTGTGTGAATGCATGTTTCTTTGAATAGATAACTTTCAGTCTGCTAGGGTTTCAACCCAAAAAGCCCTAGGGGAACATTTCCCTCTATCACTCAATTTTGTACAAATTGATTTGGGATTTATACTCTTTTATTCTTCTTTATTCTCTTTTCTTTAGTTCTTATTCTAATGTATAATATCTTATTTTCTTAGTCTATGTTTTATTTATTTAACTCTTAAGCATTATTACTGCCTTTAATAATTTTTGTTTTCTTCAATGTGATTAAATTAGGGATTTTCTTCTCTAACAAACATCTTAGGATTAGTTATCCCCTGTCATTGGTCCAAATTCCACTCTAGAGAATGACAGATATTACATCGTTCATTGGCATGCTTTATTTTCACTTTGTAATGAATAATTCCCACTCTTCTTACTCCTTCCAATTTGTATATAATACTATCACCAATGGAAGTCTTGAATCTATAAGATAATGCATCATGTAATCAAAAAGGAACTTGTGAAACAATTTTAGTAATAAATAGAAGAATTTTTTGTGTGCATCAATGAATAAACTCCTATTTGGATCATCAAGGGATGTATGTTCTTATATTGCTTTATCTTTGTAGAATTTGTCACAATTTTCTCAAACCATTCATCCAAGTTTAGTATACCTTCATTAATGAGTTTCAAAGGTAAGTTATGATCTTGTTTTGTGGTTATGTGGTGTCCTCTCAAGAAACTTATTTATCTCCAATGCCACTAACCATGAACTTTTTGTGGATTTCTGCAAAAAACCATGCCCTAAACTTTAGAAAGGTTAGTGGATTCCTTCTTGCAAAGTTTTTCAAGTAATTTTTTAATATACTTTCCACCACTCAATTATTTCTTTTTTTAGTGCACATATATGCATGTATGCATCTACTAATATGTAGTTTTGTCCTATATCAACATTATCAACAAAAAAATCAACATTGTAATATGAGGGATTACAATTCAATATGGTCATGTTGTAGCAGCTACAACACCCTCCAATATTTTGGCCTGCATCCAATTTTGAAGCCTTCCTTGGTTTTTCCTTTATGATTTCAAACACTCGGGCTCATCTCATGAGCTCGTATTGAGTCTTTACATCCTCTTTGCTTGATTGTTCACTGGTCGTATTTTAGCATGTTGGTTACAATGTCATGCTTGTGGTCTTGTTCTGCATATGTTCAAGGTCTGTCTTTGTGTGTACAAGTTGTGTTTTCTATGTAATAATTTGTTTCACTCACACATAAAGTTTTATGTAATGTCACGCAAGTGTCATCACGGTCATTCAACAATCTATCTCAAGTGTCGCACTTTTTGCTCGCACCTTTAGTCATTCACATTGAGCATGTTGTCTTGTTGGTTTGAGGTGTCTTGTCGTCGAGTCATGTTGAGTGTGTGTTCACAAGGTCATGTATACATGAGTTCACTTAACCATTTTTCCAAAGATCTATCGACCGTAACACCCTCCATCAACTGGACCTCCACTGAGTTACACTACGCAGTCTCAACCCTCAGTGACGAAGTATTTTTTCCCAGAACTGCACAGAGCTTGAGGCTACCCTCCAAGCAGTCTGCACTGCACAATCCTAGAACCAACATAGCAGACTGTCACCTAGAACAACACAGAAGTTGCCAAAGAAGTTATCTCAGTCAGCGCATCCTGCAAGCCTATCCATCAAGCCTCCTGCTGGTCAACCCGAGAATTCGACTTAGGCAGTGACCTAGGGCTACACTCATCCCCAAAATTGAGTAGAAGTTGTCACCCTGCCTGCCTGCACTGCCTAAAGAAATTGCACAGATAAGAGGGACAGGCACCCACTGCTTGTCACTGCACTGTCTTTGGAAATTGCACAATTTGTTAGTCAGTCCCCCTGCCGGCCTGCTTGCCACTCCTCCTGAAAATTGTGCAGTTTTCAAATCTAGCTATTGGCTAGTACCTTCTCAGCCTAGAAACTACGCAGACATGTCCTGCATGACTGCCTCCCAGATCTGTGCAGTTCTGTCCAGCAAGCTCCCGCAACCCGATCCCGGCCTCGTCTGGAAATCTGTGCAGTTTTCACTGTCAGTGCCTCCTGCTGCCCACACCACCTTCCCAGTAAAAACTGCAGAATTCTTCCCCCAACTGAGCAATATCCCACAGATGTCACTTGATGTCCCGGACTGCTCAACCCAACCCCTAAGTGACCTCTGCGCAGTTTTTCCTGACAGTGCCCCGAAGCCTCACATCCCAGCCTGAAATGTGCTTTGCGTAGTTTCAGAGCCTTGTCCTCTCTCTCGGTCACTTTCACCCAAAAAAGAAAGATGATGCGTCATGGTAGACTAGGGGATTTCTAGATTTGATGTCGTCTTGTCATGAGTGATTGCAGAGATGGGTACATAGATGAGACATGGCACGACGACAAATGGGATGAACAAGGAGCGCATATTAGGAGACTTGTTTGCAAACAGATGAACACATGAAGCATGCCAAGTACCAGCGAAGGGGACACATGCACATGAAACATCAAGCGAACACCAAGACCATCGAAGACTCTGCACACCTTGTCATGTGGAGGTGAAGCTATGATACACCAAGAGCACACTCATCACTCAGCAACATAATAGCTCGACATGGACACCACCATCAGCATGAACATACCAGCAGTGTCATGTCGAGTCATGTCATGAGTCGTCTTGGCCACATCACTACTATGGGCCATAATGCTGTAATCAATGTAATGCAACGTGGAAGTCCAAGAGACCCACATATGAAGTTTAAGAGTCATGTAAGTCAAATAATCATCTGGGAAGTCGAAGAGTCACAAGGGTCAAGTTCACCCTTGGCTATATATACCCCTCATTTGTACATGTAAAGGACTTTTCACCTTGGCTCCTCCCACATAGCCTTGAGAGTCCGTAGTCTTTTCTTTGAGGAGCAAGCAGTGGATCCAACACCCCGCTATTGGGGTTAGTGATGTATCGTGTATGGATGTGTCTTGGAACTTTTGCTTAATTCAGAAGCATGTTAACAGGCTAGCACTTTTTCACACATGTATTGTATTCATTTGTAATACTATTCTTTGGACGCTTGTAATGCATGTTGCTTTAACCTGTACTAAGATAGTTGAACTATTTCAGTTGTTTTAGTGCATATATTGTTGGAAATGTGTTGTATCAATTGTTATCATTGTCTCGCTCATGTGGACTACTTCACCAGACACTAGACAAATTCATTCTTGTAAACTTGTTATAATGGTCATCACACTCGTGTGGACTACTCCATTGGATGTTTTACGTGTTATCTATTCACTTTGTGTTTTTGACTGCCGCATCTGTGTGGACTACTCCGCCGAAAGTTGCGTAGATCCTACTATGTTGTGTGTATCTAACTGAGTTGGGACTATTCCCTTTCAAATTGAGACTCGCTCTCACCCTCTCCCTCTGGAATGAAAGAAATTAGACACAAGTTACACTAAGCACTCACTAGGCACACAAACCTCGTTGTTTGAAGACTACGTATACCACTCTCATGTGCTGACAAGCAAGAGCTAAGGCATATATTTAAGATAATGGAAGTTGGGCCATCAGACCAGATGGGACTCCCACACCAAACGACGTAAGGTCTGGGGAGATCCCCTAAATGTTGGTGGGTCCAACACCGTCAAGATTTCTGGTGCTCTAAGGAGGGCCACCAGTTGTTTATGGTTGAATGTCCTCCCACTCCCACAAATCAATCATCTGGTCAAGGTAGTAACTCACACTCCCTCTCACCTACGTGCAACTTTGAAATTGGTTACTCCTCGCCTCTGAGATGTGAACAGGAAATTTCATATCATTGCCTCCGCTTTGTCCATCCCATCACCCGTTAGTTTTCCAAAGTAATCGAATTGATCCCAGGAATACAAGATCTTCCATACGCATCAAAGAAGCCAAAGACCACTCCCACAGGAGCTTTTGTCTCATCAGTGGAAGAAGCAGTTCTTGCCACTCTCGAAGTTCTAGTAGAAGTTGTTAAGAACGGAGAGGAACCTCCAATCTTCTGACAAGGAGAACAAGACAACCTCGTGATCTTGGGCTCAGAATCTGGTACAGGAGGTAGAGGGGAAGGCAGTAGAGGAGGTGGAGGTGAAGAATAACAAACCGACTCAGAGGCAGAACCATCAGATTCTAAAGAAGAGGAGGAGGACGAAGAAGAAGAAGACATGGTAGACCAAAACTTGGAATGGATGACTCAAGGACCATTAGCTCTCCTGGGTACTTTGCATAAGATGCCAAAACATTCGGAGAGGATTTTGACAAAGTATGACCCTGACAAAATAGTGAAGGCAGAATACCACTTGGACAACTTCTACCTACAACTGCAGACACTAGAGGTACGATACGACAACGTTGCATGCAGACTGTTCCCATGTACCTTGGATGGCCGAGCAGCGGTATGGTACCACAGCCTTCCTGTCAAATCCATCCAGCACTAGGCTATGTTCAAGAGAATGTTTCTGGAAAAAAAAAAATTGATAACAAGACCCCTACCATGTTGCTCAAAGAGTTAGGCAGTCTCAAGATGGAGTCAAAAGAGAAAGTGAAAGACTTTAACCAGAGGTTTTTATGCATCTTGAACAATTTTGCAGCAGACACAAAACCTCATGACCCCATCACTATCGACTATTACACATCTGCACTGAAAACCAGTATTGCGTAGTTCATCAAGCAAGTTGTGAAACCAGCGTTACTTGAAAATTGCAAAGAGGCAATCGTTATGGAAAAAGACTTACATGTTATTGGAGTCATCAAGGATGATGAACCAGCAAAGGACTCCAAATATGTAAGCAGGAAGCCACAGGCTGTTGCGAGTAAGGGGAAATACAAGGACGTAAGTGACATTGAAACCCTTACTTTTCTTGTCAAGACCTTGACAACAGAGGTGTCTAAACTAAAGCAACAAATGGTCGAGACATCTGCTAGCAGTTGGCCTCCCAAAAAATAGAAGAGGATCATGTCATCAGGCAGCAGCAACTTCCTGGCTAAAAAACAATGTAAACTTTGAAACGGGAACTGATACTGTTACCCGTTTCGTAGAGATAGCAAAAAAATGACCCTATTTTCAAAAGTGGTGATGCAGAATACACATGTTTTTTTTAGAACACGGTTTTTGGAACTTTAATTTTTTTTCATGTTCAAGGATGAAATCAAGTTTTAGAATGGTAGTGATTTTCATGCTGATTTTAAAAAGTGAGTATTCTGCATCACACCCTTTTTTTAAAAGACCTATTTTTTGACTTTAAATTTTCTAGTGTGTGAAATGTAAATAATTATTTCGTAACCCTTTTTTTAAAAGACCTATTTTTTGACTTTAAATTTTCTAATGTATGAAATGTAAATAATTATTTCGTAAATTTAATAATTTTGGAAGTGATCTTTTTCTTCAAATTTTGTAGTTTTTATTTTTTTTATTTTTATTTTTGTAGTGGAGCTTTTATTGATTTGCATATTTAAAGAAGAAGGTCGATATTTTACATTTTCGATATTCTACATATTTATACATCATTAATTAAATTTTCAATCCACATGAAATAATTGTCTCTAAAAAATAAATATAAAAATATATATAAAAAAGACAAACAAAAAATAAAAAATGTTAAAAAAAATTTATATCATAAACCATAAAAGAATTTGGAAAAAAAAAACAATTATAAATATATATATATATATATATAAGTAAGTAAATATTGAGAAATAAAATATATATATATATATATATTAACAAAAACTAGGAAAAAAAAATAGAAACAAACTAGTTTAAAGAAAAAAATAGAAAAATAACGAAAAAAATTTAAAAAACTAGTGAAATTAATATTTAAAAAAATAAAACAAAAAATGTGAAAAAAAATAAAATTTCACAAACCATAAAGAATTTGGAAAAGAGAAACAAAATTTAAAAAAAAAAAAAAAATATATATATATATATATATATATATATATATATATATACAAGTAGAAATAGAGAAATTAAAAAAAAACATTAGAAAAAACTAGGAAAAAAAATAAAAATAAAAATAAAAACAAACTAGTTTTAAAAAAAAAAATAGAAAATTAACTAAAAAAAAAAAAAAATAAAAAACTAGTAAAATTAATATTAAAAAAACAAAAATTAAATTAAATTATAAAAAAAATAAACCAAAAAAATGGTTATTTTTTATTAAAAAAAACAAAAATACAATTATCTTTTATTAAATATACCTATTTTATTTAAAACTAAATAAATAATTTATTTTTTTTTAAACAATCTTGTCTTTTATTAAAAAAAAAAAAAAAAAAAAAAAAAAAAAAACAATTTTTATTATTATTATTTTTTAATTTAAAAATTCAAATTATTAAAACTACATTTTGTATTTTCAAAAAAAATAAAAAAAATTAAACCTACATTTTATGTTAAAAAAAAAAAAAAAAAAAACATTTTTTTTAAACCATCTTTTCTTAATTTAAAAAAAAAAAAAAAAAAAAAAAAATTATAATGTTTTTTTAAACAATATGTTATTTATGTCAAAATATAAATCAGTAAAAAAAAAAAAATTAAAACCAATTTTAATTTTTTAATTTAAAATTTAAAAAATTAATAATTTTTTTTAAATTAATATATTAAAAAATTTAATTACAATTATGTGTTGTATAAAAAAATTAAAAAATATTATTAAAGTTTTTTTTATTTTTTATTTATTAAAACAAAATTTTTAAAACTTATTAAAATTTTTTAATTATTATTAACGTTTTATTTAAAAAATAATTAAAAAAATTTAATTTTTTTAAAACAAATTTTTATTTTTTAATTTAAAATTTAAAAAATTAATAAAAAAAAATTTAAATTAATATATTAAAAACATAATAAAATTTTTAAAACCCACCCCCGCCCCTCCCACCCCCCCGGCCCCCCGCTCCCACCCCACCCCCCCCCCCCCCCGGCACCCCCCCGTCCACCCCGCCGGGGGGGGTGGGTTTTAAAAATTTTATTATGTTTTTAATATATTAATTTTAAAAAAAAAATTATTAATTTTTTAAATTTTAAATTAAAAAATTAAAATTTGTTTTAAAAAAATTAATTTTTTTTTTATGATTTATATTTTGAAATAAATAAAATATTGTTTTGAAACAAAGTTATAAAAAAAACTAAAATTTAATTTTGATTAAAATATTTTAATAAATTTTTTTTATTAATTTTGTTTTTATTAATTTTTTTTAATAAATTAAAATTTAATAATTTTTATTGCTACGGTTTAATGAATTTTTTCTTTCAAAATAAATAAATAAATAAATAAAATTAGATTTAAAAAAAAAAAAAAATTATCTTTAATTTTTTTTTGTTTGTTTTTAAATAAATAATGAAAATTTAATAAAAAAAAATTATTTATTTATTTATTCATTCTTAAATCAAAAAGACTTTTTTTTGTAAGTTGAAAATGTTCTTTTATTTTTTTTATTGAAAAATACCTATATTTTTAAAATTTCGATTTTTTTTAGTTTTTTTTTTTAATAATTTGAGCTTATTTTTGTCTTTTTATTTTTTTCTACATGTTTTTAATATTAATTTTACTAGTTTTTAATTTTTTTTTTTGTTAATTTTCTATTTTTGTTTAATCTAGTTTGTTTTTTTTTTTGGGGGGGGGCTAGTTTTTGTTAATGATTTTTTTAATCTTTATATTTTTACTTACTTAAATTTATATATAAAAAAATTTTTATTTTTTTATTTTTTTTTCCAAATTCTTTTATGATTAAACAATTTTTTTTTTTTTATATTTTTTATTTATATTTTGTCTCATATATATGTATTTTTACATTTATTTTTTAAGTAATCATCATTTTAATCTTAATTTCACTAATTTTTATTTTTTATTTTTGGTTAATTTTCCTTCTTTTTTTTTAAATCTAGTTTGTTTTTAATTTGAATTTTTTTTTGTTTTTTGTTAATGTTTTTTTTTTATTTTTCTATTGCTACCTATTTAATTTTATAGTTTTTTAAATGTGTTTTTTCTTTTTTTCCCAAATTTTTTTATGGTTTACATATTTGTTTTTTCCCCAATTTTTTTTAGATATGTTTTTTTTACTATTTATTTGTTTATAATTTGTAATTTTTTTCTAGTTTTTTAATTCTTATTTTTTATAGGTTAATTTTGTTTTGTTGTTTTTTTTTTACATTTTACATTTTTATGATTGATTTTATTTTTGATGTTTGATTTTTTTTGTTTTGTGTTTTTTATTTTATGTTTTGTTTTTAATATATATTTTTATTTATGTTTTGTTATTTTTATTTTTTGTTTTGTGTTTTTTCATTGTTTTAATTTTTATTTTTATTTTTATTTTTATTTTTATTTTTTGAAATTTTAATGTTTTTCGGGGTCATGATAAAATATTTTATGCTATTATTTTGAAATGTTGAAATTTCACCCTTGAAAAAAAAATTGTTATCCCAGCATCAACACTTTTCGTTTTGAGGGTGTTTTTTGCACAAAATTTACCATTGAGAAAAAAAAAATGTTATTCGATCATCAACACTTCGTTTTGAGGGCGTTTTTTGGACAATTTTTGCACCAAAAATTGGTTTTCATCGTCATTTTTAAAACATGTTGAAAATTTAGCTTGGAAAAAAAAAGGTGTTATTCCAGCATCAACACTTTTCGTTTTTAGCACTGTTTTTGATGTTTTTTCGGGGTTTTTTGGCCAGAGTTCCCGTTTTGAGTTTATAGTTCCCGTTTCAAAGTTTACATTGTTAAAACTGTACAGAGATCCAACTCAATGTTCTAGACAGAAATGTGCGCGAACTCCGATTTTTTCTCATCCCATGAAGACCATCACATGGAAAGGACTTGTCCGGATTGGAAATGAGTTGCGGACTTGGTATACAACGGTATGAGGAACATGGTAAACAATGTGTAGTGTCAAACGGAGGAAGAAGATGATGAAGAAGATGTACATCTGATAAGGCACCATGTGTTGGACAGGTGATCAACATGTATCAATGTGAACGTGCAACACAAAAAATGAACACCGAGAAGCAACCCCTAAAGAAAAATGGTCGATACAATCTCAAAAGTCAAGGGGTTCCCCTTACTATTGGGGAGTTGCAATAAAAGCTTGAACTGATGAGGAAGGTTGATCTACCAGTCGTCCCAGAGCACAAAGCACAAAGCAAGCATGGGAAGACAGTTGTAAACAAGTGTACATCCATGAGCAGTAAACTTCATAACACTTCGCCAGACAGTACAAATACAAGTCTAACCTTAGACACCTCAGTGAGTTTACCCGTTCTTGACTACAATATTGTTGAAGATATGAAAATCATGCAAACATCTCCTTGTTTGAGTTAGATAATCTCAAGGGTCGGTGGGATATTTTGTTGCGCTCATTGGGGAAAATATCCACAAACGGCACAGCCTCTACCAGCAAGGGAGAAAGCACATCTCTCGGTTCACTCACAACTGTTCTCAACACACTCTGAGTGGAAGAAGAAAACTTTGTATGCCCTCCATTCTTGCTCTCATTTGAAATATTTAACTACAATGTTCACAGTTGTTTGGTTGACTTTGGCACATCAGCTAATGTCATGCCACTCTCCATTGCCAAGAGGATCAATGCGCAATGGAGCAAGACATTCGTGCATATCATCCAACTAGATCAAACATCCGTACCATCCATTGGTGAGCTACAGGATGTGATAATCTAGTTATCTCATGATGGTCGAGTTTGCCAATGCATCAACATTGTCATTATGGACATACCGAAAGCATATGGCTTACTGCTTAGTAGAGACTGGTCCAGAAAGTTGAATAGATACTTTTCTACAAACTGGTCACACTTATGGCTTTCGTACAAGGGCAAAAAAAATCAGATCCAAGTGTTATCCGAGAGATACATGAAACATAATGGCACTGCCATCAATGGTGAGAATGAACCATTGGCTTTCGCGGAACTAATGTTCAAAAACTATCTCTTGGAAACACATCTGGGGTGTTATCTCACACAGCCAGCCCCAATCCCACCAGACATGCAGTTGGGTCTCCTTCCTTTCCCAATAGATGGAAATGAAACATGTACAGTACATTGTAACACTAGTAGCAGTAGTAATATTAGTACTAGCGCATCAAGCGATATGTGTACAGATGAGGTGTGGACCATGTATTTTGACGGATCAAAGACACGATATGGCTCTAGAGCCAGATGTTTCTTCATAGACCCAAAGCATAGGAAACACTTGATCTCAAGCTGCTTGGAGTTATAGTGCACGAACAACACTATTGAATATGAGGAACTTGTATTAGGCTTGCACAAAGCCATTAGCCTCAATGTTGTTGCACTCAAAGTGGTAGGTGATTCAGAAATCGTGGTATGGCAAGTACATAACACCATACATTGTTTGTCACCTCATCTCAAAATTTATCAACAAGAGGTATGGTGATTGATCTCTAACTTCCAAGCTTTCAATATCATTGTTGTGCCAATAATGCGTAATGCAGTTGTCGATACCTTAGCTAACGCAGCCGCTAGGATGACACCACTTAGGGATAGGTTTACTGTTGAAATTTTGTATAAGCATTCTATCCTTGATAACGTAACTAATTTATGTGTTTTTAACAATGATCAATAGATATTGCGCTTCATGGTCAACATTGATGTCTTCAAGGACGTAGGTATTGACGAAGATGAGTACGAGCAGTCTCTGCAAGCCACAGCTGATGACAAGAAAGGAAACCTTATCCCCATGGGTGTGGTATCTCTTAAAAAGCTCTATGACTTGCAAAACCTCTTTCAAGGGCCAAGGAACAGAAAAACTCACATTTCCACCATGACGCATGAACAAATTAACTTGGGAACAGAACAAGATCTGAAGTTTGTCAATCTCGTACGTGTTGCATACCGCGGAAGTGATAAGCCTTTCTATGCTTCTTCAAATAGTATCGGGATGTGTTTGCATGGACATACGACCGTCTGAAAACATATGACACATGAATCATCCAACATGTGATTCTGATCAAAGAAGGGGTCAAGTCATTTCAGAGAAGCTGAGAAAAGTACATCCGTCACTTGAACCCCTCATACAGAAATAACTAACTAAGTTGTTGGATGCATGGATCATTTATATAGTTCATCATTCTATGTGGGTTTCTAACATAGTTCCTATATGTAAGAAGTCTAGGGAGATCCGTTTATGCGTTGATTTTCGAAACCTGAACCGCACCTCAGACAAAGAAAACTAGCCCATGCCATTGATGGAACATGTTTTACAGACAATATCTGAAGCAGAAATGTTTTCTTTGCTCGATGGTTTTTCGAGATACAACCAAGTTCTAGTAGCGAAACCTGATAAACTAAAAACTACCTTCTATACCAAGTGGGGTACGTTCGCCTACAGAAGAATTCCATTTGGGCTTGTAAACACAGGCGCAACCTTTCAGCGTGCCATGGACATCGGCTTCCATGGAATTATCGGATAAAGCGTAGTGGTTTACCTTGAAGACGTGACTATCTTTTCTAGAAAATGGTCAGACCACATATGCCATCTGAAGAAGATATGTGAACGATGACGAAAATACGGGATATCCTTGAATCCCAAGAAGAGCATATTTGCAGTGTCTAAGGGGAATCTCCTTGGGTACATCATTGCAAAAGTGGGATCAAGATTGATCCAGACTAAGTTCAGATGATTACACAGATTCCTCACCCAGCCAATAAGAAATCCATGCAGTCCTTCTTGGGAAAGATCAACTTCTTCTAGAAGTTCATCTCGGATTATGCGTAGATAGTGAAACCTATGCAAGACATGATCAAGAAGGATTCAGTCTACAGCTGGGGTAAACAGGAAAAGAATGCATTCACCTGTATCAAGTAGGCTATAGCATATGCACATGCACTTTACAACCCAGACTTTAACAAGGATTTCTTGTTATACACCTTCGCCTCCAACAATTCGCTTGCTACAGTACTCACTCAGAAGGATGAGCTGAACGACGAACATCCCATCTCCTTTGTGAGTGAAAGCATGCAGGGACCTGAACTCAACTACCCCACCATCGACAAAGAAGCATACACGATATACAAGGTGGTGAAACACTTCAGACCCTACTTGTTGAATAAGCATTTCATATTCTTTGTACCACACCCAACAGTCAGATCACTGCTTGTACAGCAAGACCTGGGTGAAAGACGTGCGAACTAGAGGATAGGATTGCAAGAGTATGATCTTGACATTAAGCCAATTCACACTATAAAGGGTCGTGGCCTCTGCAGACTCGCAGCTGAGACATTCCATGCATAGGAGTAAGAAGAATAGCTCGCTAGTTGGGAGCAAGAAATCGAGATGTACGATGTAGAGCGAGCACCACCCACTTCATACAGAAACCCTTGGTATGAAGATGTGCGCTAGTACCTTGAGCATGGCACCATACCCTCTCACTTCTCCATAAGATAAAAGACGTCAATTCGCCTCAAAGAATTACCTTATTAGTTGGTGCACAAAGTGCTTACAAAAGAATAGCAACGAAATTTTTCTCAGGTGCTTAGAGGCACATGATTCAGAGAAGGTCTTGGATGATCTGCATGACGAACCAACCAGGGGCCACTTCGCAGGAAACACCATTGTGCACAAAGTCATGCAAGCCAGTTTCTACTGGCCCACATTATTCAAGGATGCACATGCCTATGCCTGCAAGTTCTCAATCTATTAGCGATGCGTCAGTAGAACATGAAGGTCAACGGTCCCACTGCACCCTGTTGCAGTGAGTGAAGCATTTCAACAATGGGGCTTAGACATCATCCGGGAGATCTTCCCACATTCGTCAAAATAGCACCGCTACATCCTGACAACTACAGATTACTTCACGCGATGGACAGAAGCAGTTCCTCTTAAGTAAGTGAACGAATAGGAAGTCATCAGCTTCCTTCAACAAAACATCATCTCACGATTTCGTGTTCCAGTATCACTTGTTTTTGACAATGCAACTTACTTTTCATCTTTAAATATTTATGATTTTGCATTGCAATATGGTATCGTGATTAAACACTCAACTAACTACTACCCACAAGGAAATGGTCTCGTTGGATCTATGAATAAAAACCTTATCTGCATCATCAAGAAGATCATTTACTCTAAACAGTGAAACTGGCATTCTTCTCTGACGAATTCCTTATGGGATAACTGTGTAACACTAAAACCCTCTCTGAACACTTCGCCATACTTCTTGGTTTATGGGAAAGAAGCCATCCTCCCACCAAACATCTACTTGCCTGCTCTCTAATTGTCCCAAAAATCCCAAGGCAAGCCTTTTCTATTAGTTCAGCATAGGATGGATACACCTCACAAGCTACAGGAAGAAAGGATGAAAGGAAAAGAAAAATTCGCACTCCACCAGAACCGTATCAAGAGACAGTTTGACAAGAAAGCAAGGAATGCTAACTTCAATGTGGGTGACTTAGTCTTAAAATGGGACAAACCCCATGAAGACAAAGGCAAACATATGAAGTTCCAATCCCTGTGGATTGGTCCATACATTGTCCAGGAAAATCTTGGCCCACACACATACCATCTGCAATCACTTGACAAGAGGATTGACAACCTTCCTGTCAACAGCTAAGACTTAAAGCATTATTTTCAGTAAGTCGGGACCACGCCCCGTGCTATGTACATAGTTTGTTTAGTGCTTGTTGTTTTTTCATTTTGCTTTGCTATTTTTTCTTCGCTTTGTTTTGTTTGCCTAATATCATGCTATTTTTGGTCTTGTCGATAAGTGATGCCCTCTTTGAATGAGTATGTGGCTGAGATCCAAAGAGTCTTGCAACACTACAACACTTGTGTTGTTGGGAAAAGTATCCAATACGGAATGACCCTATCCCACTCTAAGGGTGATAGTACCTCAGCAACAACTGAATGCAAAGCTATTCAAGATTACTTCTTTATGAGATGTAAGAGAGAGGAGGAAGAGATCCACTAACCGTTATCTTCCGCTAATGGTTGATCCAATCTTCCCTCTTTGCTGCTTGCTCCCAGCTCCTTGCTCTTTCACTGGCCTAGCTACACAAAGATCCTGCAAAAGCACAAGAAAAGGAAACTACAAGAAGCATACATCCATAATTGATTCAAGGATTAGAATAAATCAAATATACAAGCATCAATACGCCACAAAGACACATGCATATAGAAGAACCTCAAATGCTTTATTAATGGAAGAAGTAAAGTTCTGAGAGTGTTACAACCATAAGAGGCCCAATCCAGCAACACCTCCCAGCAGAAAGAAATCTCCTCTTCACCTCCTTCAAAGCAATCACCCAATAGTTCTATACACAAACCAACAGCACTTCCTTACATTCACAAAATTCCAGCCTCCTTAGACCTCATGAGAGAGCTCTATATATAGGATATTTGGAGAAAGGATGAGTCAGCTTGAGACTGACATGAAGTTGACTTGTGTCCTCTCCCTCTTCAGTTATACTCCAGTTCTTGAGTCCACTTGGAGATCCTAGCTTCCACTTGGAGTTTAAGGACCTCTTACTCATCATAGGGCGAATTTGTTGATCCAAGTGTCATTTTAGAAGCTTCCTGGGCACCTGACACCTTGCAGAATGACTGTGCCACTTGGCCAATCTCGCCCAGCGCACGTAGCCTTCATTAGATTTGACATTCAGCGCAGGTACAGAGTGGAGCAGTTGACATTCAGCGTAGATGCTCAGTGGAGCAGTTGACATGATCCTGAAATTGCTTGTTTTTGAGTGTTTTCAGGTGGAGAACTGATCTGAAGTGCTGTGGTTTGCTGACCTTGTTCCTCTAGGGGTAAGAACAACATGTTTAGGGACTTTGGATCCCTTAGATTATTGACATTTCATGCTTCATGCTGTAAGGCACAAAAATGTCTATAACAACTTGGCCAGTCCTATGTTCGTCTTATCTGTGCTTGGTTAAAACCTTCGGCTGATGAAGTCTTTACAAAAAATATGAGTCATTTGTAAGGGAAGCTCTGGTCCATCCATGAACCTGTGTCCACATTGGAAAATGCCATGCCTATACTTAGCTTTCTGCTCTATGTTTTCAAGCTCATCCAACTAGTAAAAACGGAGAAGGGGAAAATCTAAACGAGGAAACCTAAATTAGAGGTATTACATGCTTCTCTGAAGGAACAACCTCTTCTGCTTTCAATAAGTCAAGATCCCTCTTCCACCCCAAATATAAATAAATGCATATGCACAATCCTCTTTTCAAAAAATACAAAGGCGAAAGAAGAGAAAAGCTTCCTACGCAAAGAGGCAAACCATACAACTCCATAGGGGTACTGACCAGGCTCGATGGCAATGGAGAAATGAGTGTGTTCCTTCGTGACTCCATCGAGGTACTGTCTAGGCCTGCTGGCAATAGAGCAACACCAGAGATGAAAACTTATACTCTGAAAATTTTAAACTCACAAGCCAAACTACCCTTCCTGATTTTGAAACAATGTGATCAAGCTTAAACTTGTTGTTGTGTTTGACTGTGTTGGAAAAAGGTAAACCATGTATGTCCATGGAGTAAAGGGGGAAACCGAAGTAACCCGCATAGCAATTCAATACTCCCTGACAGACCAAGGCCCTGTGTTGTCACTGAATTGAAACACGAACGCTGGTATTTAACCATTGTGTTGCCAAGTGTAGTAGCAGCTGCAACATCCTCCAAAATTTTGGCCTGCATCAAAATTCGAAGCCTTCCTTGGTTTTTCCTTGATGATTATAAACACTCGAGTTCATATTATAAGCTTGTGTCGAGTCTTTACACCCTCTTTGCTTAATCATTCACTGGTCATCTTTTAGCATGTTGGTTGCAATGTCATGCTTGCAGTCTTGCTCTGGTTATGTTCAAGGTCTGTCTTTGTGTGTACAAGTTGTGTTCACTATGTAAGCATCTTTTGCACTCACACACGAAGTTGTATGAAATTTTGTGCAAGTGTCGCCGCAGTTGTTCAACGATCTATCTCAAGTGTCGCTCGTGTCACTCACACCCTTTAGTCAGTCACACTAAGCATGTTGTCTTGTTGGTTTGAGGTGTCTTATCGTCGATTCATGTTGAGTGTGTGTTCGCAAGGTCATGTATGCACAATTTCACTCGCTCACACACTTACCATTTTGCCGAAGATCTGTCGACCGGACCACCCTCCATCAATCGGACCTCCACTAAGATGCACTATGCAGTCTCAGCCCTCAGTGACCAAGCATCGTTGCCCAGAACTACGCAGAGCTTGAGGATGCCCTCCACGCAGTCTACACTGCACAATCTTAGAATCAACATGGCTACTATCACGTAAAACAGCGTAGAAGTTTCCTAGGAAGCTATCTCAGTTCACTGATCCCACAAGCATATCCATCAAGCCTCCTGCTGGTCAACCGGAGAATTTGACTTGGGTTGTGACCCAGGGTTGCACTCATCCTCAATATTATGCAGAAGTTGTCAACCTACCTACCTACATTTCTTGAAGAAATTGTGAAAACAAGAGGGACAGGCACCTGCTACCTGTCATTGCAGTGTCTCTGGAAATTGTGCAGTTTTGTCAGTCAGTCCCCTTGCCGGCTTGCTTGCCACTCCTTAAAATTGTGAAGTTTTCATGGAAAGTCCACCTGCTTCCCGACACCCCGCTCAGCCCAGAAACTGCACAGACATGTCCTACATGATTCCTCCCAAATCTATGCATTTCTCTCTAGCAAGCTCCCATAGCCCAACCCCGGCCTCCTCTAAAAATCTGTGTATTTTTTGCTTCCAGTGCCTCCTGTTGCCTGCACTTCCTTCCTTGGAAAAAATATGAAATTCTACCTCCTAGCTGAGCCAGATCCTGCAGATGTCACATGTTGTCCCGGATTTCTCAACCTAACCTCTCAATGACCTCTACGCAGTTTTTCTCGACAGTGCCCTGCAGCCTTGCATCCTGGCCTGAAATGTGCTTTGCGTAGTTTCAGAGCCTTGTCCTCTCTCCTGGTCACCTGCACCCAAAAACAAAAGATGATGCATCATGGAAGACTAGGGGATTTATGGATATGATGTCGTCTCATCTTGAGCGATTGCAGATACAGATACATAGATGATACATGGCACAATGACGAACGAGATGGACAAGGAGCGCATGCTAGGAGACTTGTTCGCGAACGAATGAAAACATGAAGCATGCCAAGTACTCGCGAAGGGGATACATGCACATGCAACATCAAGTGAACTAAGACACATCGAAGACTCTGCATACCTTGTCATGTGGAGGTGAAGCTATGATACGCCAAGAGCACACTCATTACTCAGCAGCACAGTAGTTCCACATGGACACCACCATTAGCGTGAATATACCAGCAGTTTCATGTTGAGTCGTGTCATGAGTCGTCTCGGCCACATCACTACTGTGGGCCATACCGATGTAATCAATGTAATGTAATGTGGAAGTCCAAGAGACCCACATACGAAGTTAAAGAGTCATGTCAATTGAAGAGTCATGTAAGTCAAACAATCATGAGGGAAGTCGAAGAGTCATAAGGGTCAATTTCACTCTTGGCTATATATACCCCTCATTTGTACATGCAAACGAATTTTCACCTTGGCTCCTCCCACATAGCCTTGAGAGGTCGTAGTCTTTTCTTTGAGGAGCAAGCAGTGGCTCCAACGCTCTGCTATCAGGGTTAGTGATGTATGGTGTACGGATGTGTCTTGGAACTTTCGCTTAATTCAGAAGCATGTTAACAGGCTAGCACGTTTTCACACATGTATTGTATTCGTTTGTAAGATTATTCTTTGGACGCTTATAATGCATGTTGCTTTAACCTGTACTAATATAATTGAACTACTTCAGTTGTTTTAGTGCGTATGTTGTTGGAAATGTGTTGTATCAGTTGTTATCATTGTCTCGCCCGTGTGGACTACTTCACCGAACACTAAACAAATTCATTCTTGTAAACTTGTTATAACGATCGTCGCACTCATGTGGACTACTCCGCTGGGTGTTGTACGTGTTATCTGTTCACTTTGTGTTTGTGACTGCCACATCCATGTGGACTACTCCGCCAGAAGCTGCGCAGATCCTGCTGTGTTGTGTGTCTCTAACTGAGTTGGGACTATTCCCTTTCAACTTGAGACACACTCTCACCCTCTCCCTCTGCGATGAAAGAACTTAAACACAAGTTACACTAAGCACTCACCAGGTACACGAACCTCGTTGTTTGAAGACTAAGTATACCACTCTCATGTGCTGACAAGCAAAGATAAGGCATATCTTTAAGATAATGGAAATCGGGCCATCATACGGATGGGACTCCCACACTAAACGGTGTGAGGTTTAGTTGGTACTTCATACCGAGGAGATCCCCTGAGTGTTGGTGAGTCTAGCACCATCAACAGGCTATTAATAGTGCAGTAATAAACCATAATATGCAATCTATATGTACATAGGCATACACACATAGATAGAGAGAGGGAGAGAGAGATGAATAAGTAGCATTTTATTGATCCTTGATAAATCTTTTTAATTACAATGATATGATGATAGATATTTATACTCTTCACACAAAGGAATTTAGTTACAAGTATTCTAACTATATCTATCAAGTGACATAACCAATTGATCAATTGACATATACTTAGTCGATTCTTACGTATAAATCTTTCGTCAACTCTTTATGTTAGTCAACTAGTCAATTAAAGCTCCTACAACTCTCACTTACCCATTCACTTGGTCACATGTGTCAAGTAACAAGGAGACATATGAATGTTTTACTAAAAGAATCCAATAAATCTATTTATTTCTCATTACATGTAAATAAATCTCCCACAAATGATGGTTCTAAATGATACAACCATTTCATACAATGAATGTGGGATAATTTTAAAAAATCACCAAGTCACCTGCTCATATATATTATGTAACAAGGAGCCATGTTGATGTTTTACTATAGGAATCCAATAAATCTAATAGTATCCACTTATATGTACATAAATCCCCCACAAAAGATGGTTTTAAAGGCTACAACTACTACCATAATGATATTAGTTACATCAAAAATATGACTACTTGACAAATAAAACCTCTATTAAAAAACCCAAATGAATATAATCATGTACCAATGAATGTATATAGGTGCCCCACATTTTATGACTTTAAATTCTACAACTACAATAATAATCACATGTATAACAATAAAAGTGGCCACTAAACAACATTACCACATAATCTAACTTTTCACCTAAAGTTCAATAAGGGAATAAAAGCATATTCATAATATTAAATTACTTTAACAATCCCATGTAATGGAAGTTTTATTCATGATTTCAATAAGTTTCATAAATGGATGAATGGCATTTCAATCAAGAAGTTATTAAAGAATAAGAGAAATGCTCTAAATTAACAATATAATTGGTAACAATATCCTAAAGGTAGTCGCTAACATATGTGTCCAAAACATTTGACATGAGAGTAAGTTATGATGGAATATTCCTTCTACCATATGGAACACTAGCATCAAAACCTATAGCTTCAAGTTATACCCATAGGCATTTAATAATGCATTTCCAATGAGACATGTACCATTTTCTCGTTGTTCTTCCAAAATAGATAATTATATAGTATGTATAAGCTCTTGGATGTCACTATTTGATAAAACATCTCAAACATTTAGGTTTGAGCACATAAATGTCAACTCGTGCACATCTACAAGTTTGTATTCCGTTCTGAAGTACCCAAGAATCAATCACTTAAATCAAAATTTGCCAAATTTGTTTCCACCCATGGAAAGTAGGTAAAATAAACACCATATTAAAAAATAATAATAATAATAGTAAAAAAAAAAAGTGTCATATGATAATGTTAAAGCCCTTATAAGTTTATTTAAAATCATAAATTTTAAATAAAATTATTTTTCAAAATAAAAAAATTTAAATATAATTACTGATAGAAATTTTCAAA
Organism: Pinus tabuliformis; assembly: GCA_031772625.1. Taxonomy (NCBI): domain Eukaryota; kingdom Viridiplantae; phylum Streptophyta; class Pinopsida; order Pinales; family Pinaceae; genus Pinus; species Pinus tabuliformis. The sequence continues at coordinate 1,512,505,183 of CM062816.1, forward strand.
AATAGTGTGGGACAAAATTTTGAAGATTAAAATGAATAATAATAATAATAATAAAACACCTCCCTCCTAATTTTCTATGTATGTGCCTTTTATCTCACTTGGAACTACAATTTGTCCAAAATTTTCACTTTATCAATGTGGCTTTAAGAAGTAATTTCATTTGCACAAAGTCCAAATTGTTTGAAATTTCACACCTTTTTTCAATCCGTATTAGAGATAACCTCATTTTTTCAATACAAAATATAACCTCTAAACCAAAAGAAATAGAAAACACTAACCATGGAAAATTGATGTGATATAATAGACAGAGGGAAAAAAAATATATATATATATATATATATATTCAAGCTTTATAGACAATAGTGCTAAGCTATATGTATCTTTATAAAATGAACTTCCTTTCAAATTAATTTTAAATCTAGAAAGAAAAGAAAATAATTTATTCCAGATAAAAAATTAAACCATTAAAATTAATAGCTTTGATATACCATATTAAGAAAAGACATAACCTCATGACATTTTCTTATATCCTATAAATATATATTAATTACTTGAAACAAATTAAGCTTCCAAAAACATTCAAGCATAAAGATTTTCATTGATCCACCTTGATGAATGATCCACATCAATTGATGAATAATGATATAAATGGTTCTTCAGTATATAAGCTTTTACAATGAAAGGACCATTCATATTATTTACCATGTAAAATAATAAAAGCCACCTAGAAAGTCTCTTAACCGCCTTTATTAAGTAACAAAAAGTCTCATAACCACCAAAAATAACTTAAAGAAAGTAACATCATCCAAGTACATGTTCAAAAATGCCTCACAAATGGACGTTAACTATCATCACAAATATAACAACAAATCTGATTACTAAACCATAAATACTCCTTTAAAAATATCCTATAAATATAATAATATTTCTCATAAATAATAATTTACATGCTTCAACTACCCTCATAATAAAGTATAATAACAAAAATTACCACTAAACAATATGACAACATATTTCAACATTGAACTAGAACAAATTGTAGAGTCGACATATAGAAGCCAATGGTAATCAATATGAATTATATTTAGCTACCATGAATATGAAATATATTTATGATATCATGTGAGGCATGGATATGTATGTCAGACGAAGGAATATTTTTTTCCCGGTGTATAATTTTCATATATCATTCATGTCCATTAATATTTTTCCTCTCAACATTGTGTTTATGAGTATTTGTACACATTTTCGATAGGGGCCACATATATATATACCTTCTCACTAGTTATAAGCCTTTTCATATGTATAAGTTTATATATATATTCAAAATTATTTAAAATTATCTTCTTATCATTTATAAGCCTTTTCATATGTAAAAAGTTTTATAAAGGGGAGGGGCAATTCTAAGAATCACTATTTTCTGTTTAAAAGTATTTTTATATAAAAAGGTTTATAAAGGTGGAGGGATTCATAAAAAGGCTTATAAGAGGAATGGGGTGATTAAGAATTAAGTTTCCCCTTTTATAAGCCTTTTTATATGCAAAAGGAAAAGTCTTGGATTAACATTTGATGGATTGGAAAAACTTGGGAGGAGGATGGCGCAATCGCACAGCATTAGAACTTTGACTGAGAAGGGTTAGGGTTTGCACCCAAATCTACTATAGACACCGTAGTTGCCTTTCGCCCTTCGCTTTGCTAGCTTCACCGTCACGATCGACAGATTGACCTCTCACCTTGCGCTCACTTGGATTCCCTACCTATCTCTTGTTGTCATCGTTTTTGTCTACAGTATGTCGGAAATGGATGTCGACATGGTTGACTACTTGGAGGATCCCAACCCCAACGAATCCATCTGGAGGAGCCCTAATTCTGTGTCGGAGTCAACAGTTAATGGACCCTTGGGCACAGAATAATAGTTTCTACTAGATTTGTCTCAATTTCGTTCAGACCCGGGTCCTTCTACTCACTCCTTTTCGTTCATCGACCTCTCCATCGGGTTGTCGGGTCTCAATTGTCCTCCCCTCTCACCAGCTACCCTTCATTATCTCGTTTCCTGCATCCCACCATCCCCTTCATTTGACTATGTGCCGTTGGAACCCTCCCAACAAACTCCCCCCTCCGTTAACCCTTCTGAAGCCGGACAAACCTCTGCTTTTTCCTCCCCTCCGCACTCGAACAATCCTATACACCTATCCTTGGCTATTCTAAGACTCTCTACCTCTCTGTCTAGGTGTTTTGACATCCCCACTGTAAACCCTCGTTCCATCTCTCCCCTACCTCAGAGGCACTCATCGAGCGCATAGGATCACCCTACTTCTCCACGTTAAGGTGAAGACAAGAAGCATAAGTGCGTAAAAGCCTCCCAAAAGCATATGGAACTCAGTTTCAGTGTTGGAGTGCACATGGGGGAGGTGGTGGACACTGCCAATAAGGTATTGGTTGGTAGAGTTTGAGGGCGTGCTTACTCCGCTGCCAGATTGCGCCTATGGGTTATGGAAATTTGGGGGCACATCCTCACGGAACTCCCAACTGTTACTACCTTGGCGCAGGGTTGGTTTTCTTTGAGTTTTCTGAGGGAAGATCATACTTCATGGGTCCTTTCGCGCTATTGGCATATTGAGATGGCCCATGTTCTACTCAAGCGCTAGAGCCCTTTATTCAACCCTAAGCGTGAACAATTAGGTGCAGGTCCGATATGGGTCAGGCTACTGGGCCTTCCCCTGCATTTTTGGTCTGAGGATGTTTTTATGCGCATTGGGAATGTGCTTGGTACCTTTCTTGATTTCGACAAGTCATATGAATCATCCGGAAACAAATCCATGGCATGAATTCTGGTGTATTTGGACACCAAAGAGGGACTGGAGGAACAGATTACTCTGCACTAGCAAAGATTCACCCACATCTAGCTCCTGGACTATGAAGGAGTGCCTTTCTGATGCCAGAGGTGTCACAAGGTGGGTCACCTTTACAAAGAATGTCCTCCGGTGAATCCTGTTGGTTCCCCCACCAAAGTTTTCAGTTGTTGTAGCTCCGAGAGCACCATCATCTACTGAAGAATTGTCTTCTCAAACTCTAAGACCGAGTAGCACAACTTGCGGTGATGCTCATATTCTAGCCTCAACTTCTCTCAAGCCTCCCTCCCCACCTATGACGAGATCTTGGGCTGCTGCTGCGGTTTCTCGTTCTTTGGGTACATCTTCTCCTCTTTACTTTGTCTCTTCAATTATTTCATTTGTTTCTACTTTGCATCATCATGTTGCATTTGCATCCATCCCCGGCATTTCATCGTCCCCTTTATCTTGTCCACTGGACCTTCACTCTCCTACCATATCTACCACTCCACCCTCCATTCTCGAATTGGATACCAATCCCTCCCCGGATATTTCTACCTCCTCTGGTCATACCCACTCATACAACCTCTAGTCTAGGGTTTCTCATCCTCCTGAACATTCTGGGATTGGGTTGATTTCCCCTCCTAAATCTACCAAGTCCTCCAGAGGTAGACACTCATATATCTCCAAGGCTATCATTCAGGCTGGGGTGGATGTGGCTATGGGCAGGAAATCCACTCTCAACAGGGTTCTTAGAGCATCGAACACCCTCTCTTGGTTACTATCATGAAATGGCTCTCTTTCAATTGTAGGGGTTTGGCGAGCCCTGCTAAAAAATATTCCCTCAAAAGATTATTGGATTCTGAGCCCACCGACATCATTTATCTGCAAGAAACCCTCACCAATGCTGACCAGATCATACCTATCCTACATGCTCTGAAGTCAGGATGGACCTTCCATGCACATGATGCCATTGGAAGGTCTGGAGGCATTGTTGTAGGCATCAATCCACGTACTATTAAGATTATCACTACCTGGGGTGGAGCTGGGTTTATTGGAATGGATATCTATTCCTCTAAATTAGGGATGGAGATCATAATCATAAATATATATGCTCCATATCTCAACCGAGCTGACTTCTGGACTCATTTTCTCAACCTATCCCTTGTCAACTCGGACAACCTCATTCTAGGAGGGGATTTGAATTTTTCAATTGGTTATGGGGAATCCTAGGGATGTAATGCCCAGATAGATCCACTTTTGGATGCTATGACCCATCTCATGGAGCAACACCAGTTGATTGATATTCCCATGAACAAGGTTTAGCCAACTTGGCGCAATAGAAGAACGGGAGATGTTGCCTTAGCTAGGCGATTGGATCGATTTCTCATCAAGGAACATTTGATCCAAGCTCTGTCAAATTATCATCAATGGGTGGGAGTGGGTGGTATCTCTAACCATTCTCCTATCTACCTTGAACTATTTGGGCCCTTTCCTAAGCCAAGGGCTCCATTTAAATTCAACTCTACCTGGTTGATGAACCCTGATTACACCAGATTAGTCACGGATTACTGGCATACTCATCCACCATCCCGAGGGAGATCCATATCTGAAGGATTTTGTCAAAATTTACTCGAAATCAAGAGTCTATCAATTAAATGGGCTAAGGAAAAAAGAGATTGGGATGATCAAGCCCTCAAGACCATAGAAGACAAGTTGGCGGATCTTCTGGATGAGCAAGGTAGAGGATTCATATCAGATGAGGCAAAATCTCATCTCACTGACTTAGAGACTCAAAGGTCCAAGATTCTTAAAGAGCGTGAAGAAACTTGGCGACTTAGGAGTCGAGCCATATGGTTAAAGGCCGGTGATGACAATACCAAAAGGGGAGAAAGGCCAATAACACTATTTGGAAAATGCCCACTAAAGATGGTCATTTTTCCTCCTCCTTTCACCAGCTTGCCCATCTCGAAAATTCTCACTTCCAACAATTGTTCAAGCACCCCCTGGTGCAACCATTGCAGAAATAGTTCGGATAGCTAGGCTATTCCCTCAGTTTGTTGACCATGAAGACTTTGATGACCTTATCAAACCTGTTACCATGGGCGAACTGGAGAGCACAATTAAATGGTTCAAAAAAGATAAGAGCCCTGGCCCAGATGGGTGGACAATTGAATTCTATATTGCTTTCTTCGACACCATTGGACAAGATCTACTCAATGTGGTGGAGGAATGTAGACTTACTGGTCGTATGTATGAGGCTATCAACTCCACCTTTATAGCTCTTATCCCCAAAGTGGACTCCCCCAGTTCTTTTAATGATTTTCGGCCCATCTCCCTCTGTAACTGCCTCTACAAAATTATTGCCAAGATTATTGCCAATCGCCTTAAGCCCATCCTATCAAACCATATCTTTCCTGAGCAATTTGCTTTCCTGCACAATCGACAAATCCATGAAGCTATAGGCACTACACAAGAGGCCCTCCACTCCATCAAGAAGAAGCAGCTCAAAGGTGCCATCCTCAAAATTGACCTATCCAAGGCATTTGATCAGGTCAGTTGGCTATACATTAGAATGCTACTTACTCATTTGGGCTTTCCCATATCCTTCATCACCTGGATCATGAGTTGTATCACAACAACTTCATTCAGTGTTCTCATTAATGGCTCTGCCTCCTATTTCTTTCATGCAGAGCGTGGGCTCAGGCAAGGTTGTCCATTATCCCCTCTCCTTTTTCTCCTGGTTATGGAAGGACTCAGTAGACTTATTCATCAGGCCAAAAGGGAGGGGAGTATACTTGGTCTGAAGATCACTGATCATTGTACTATCACCCACCTTCTATTTGTGGATGATGTGCTTATTTTTTTGAATGGTAGTATCCAAGACTTCTCTGTTTTCCATGATATTATGATGCTTTTTTCAGCTGCTACAAGTATGGAATCTAATAGGATGAAATCCACTATCACCTTCTCAGCCTGCTCTCCACAGGAAATGCAGATAGCCACACAGAAATTTCCTTTTCAAAGATTACCATTGGAAGTAGGCCTTAAATACCTTGGCTTCCGGATAAAACCTCATGGTTACAAAATAGCATATTGGACATGGCTGGTGGCCAAGGTAGAAAAGAGACTTCTCATCTGGAACCATAGGTTTCTATCAAGAGCAGGGCGACTTGTTCTCATCAAATCGGTTTTGGAGGCAACGCTGGTGTATTGGATGTCATTAGCTTGGATTCCAAAAGGTATCCTCTCTCGGATACAAAAATTATGCTGCAAATTCCTTTGGAACGGACACAAGGAAGGGAGACCCTTTGCTTGGGTGGGTTGGGCCCAAATCGCACTACCAAAAAAGTGGGGTGGTTGGGGATTAAAAGACCTACCATCATTTTCTCATGCTCTAGCTGCTAAGATGGGTTGGCTAATCCTTACCTCTCACAATCTATGGATAGAGGTGGTGCATTACAAATATATTTGGCCCTTACAGATCATGGATTGGATTCGGCTCCCAACTTGGCACAAATTGGGTATTTCTTCAATATGGCGAGTTGTCCTACATGCTCTACCTACCATCAGGAATGGTCTAGTTTGGCGCATCAAAGATGGTCAATCAATGCGGATCGGCATAGACCCATGGACAAGATGTGGTAATATGCACCGACTCCCACCTGATCTCATACAATTCCTCAAGCACAATGACATACACAAGCTCGCAACCATCGTTGACCCGGAGAATACTACCATATTCACTCAAGCATGGAAATCGGCAGGGTTGTTAGGCATCCCAGAACAATGGCACCAATCATGGGTCAATTACATAAATGCTCTGATAGAATCACATGTGCGCATCAAGGAGGGTGTTGATGAACTCATATGGGCACATGTTGGTCATGGAAAATATACACCCAAAGATGGCTATCCCATTATCCATGCATCACACATCCCACATGTACTCATTGATTGGTGGTGGTCTATATGGAAGCTCAAATCCCCTCCTCGCACTAGGCTACTAATGTGGAACATATTAAAGAAAAAAATGCCCACTGGGAGCAACCTGAAGCATAGGTCTTTTCACAGCCCTTCTTGGTGCATTTTGTGCAAACAGGCTGAGGAAACAAATGACCACCTTTTTATTCACTGTCCCATGGTGATTGATTTATGGTCACAGGTTCTCACTTCCCTCTCCATTACTGCTCAATGGATAGGCATTACTGTTGTGGATGCATGGAATCACTAGAGGGCGGGGACTTCGAACCAAAAACATCACTGCTTACCCTTGATCATTTGCTGGACCATATGGTTGAATCAGAATGGATTTATTTTCAGGGACAGAGCTATCTGTTGGCCTGCATCCATTGCTCATATCCTAAATGCTTATCACGAAATACCAAATGATGACAGCACTCCTACTGTCCGGGTAGTGACCACAGAAGTTATAAATCGTGATATGTCATGGGCTTATTTTGATTTTGTTTCATAGGAACATGGACGTGGGGTGGGTATCCTATTACATCAAACTGAAAACCACATTCAAATGGGTCTGGGGACTGGCACTAATAATTTTTCCGAACTCATCACACTTCGTCACCTTCTCCATTTTGCACTTGCTCATGATTGCAGACATCTACAAATATTTGGGGACTCAAAAATCATTATTAATTGGTTTAATAATGCATCTTCATGTCATATGCATACTCTCATAAATATATTGGATGAAGTCATGCTATTTATGCATCTTCATGTCTTATGCATACTCTCATAAATATATTGGATGAAGTCATGTATTTATGCATCTTCATGTCATATGCATACTCTCAGAAATATATTGGATGAAGTCATGTTATTTAAATCCCAATTTGAATATATTTCTTGTCAACATATTTACAGGGAGTGTAATCAGGTTTCCAACCAACTTTCCAAGGCAGCCATGGACCAGCCCAGGGGATATTGGCTCATAAAGGAACAGCATAGTGATGAACATTTCCAGTACTATCATCGGCCATACATAGATCAGAACTACTTGAGGGCCAACAAGCCCTAAATTTTTTGCAGTATATTTTGTATATTTCCTTGCAGTACATGACATATACATATTTGTATATAACTTTTATCTGAACAGCTTACAGTACACCCTGCATGGGTATTTTTGTAAGAACTATTTTTTGATGGCTATGGCCCAACATATGCATATGCCATACAGGCATCTACAACATGTAATTTTCTTTATCTAATAGAAAATTGTGATTTTTTCCCAAGGAAAAAAAAAAGGGAAAAGTCTTTGCTAATTTTTTATTTCAGTTCCTTTTACCTCCATGTCTTCCATGTTTCCTATTAAACTTTATACCATTTATATGTCATGTCCTCCAAAGTGATTGGGATCATTTCTAGCCACATTCTTTTTTCATGGGATCTAATCTCCTTTCACCTCTTTTCACAATCAGCTATATGGCTTTTAGTTGATATTCCAAGTCTAAGTATTGTTATTCAAGTTGTTTTTGCCAATGTTTTCCCTTCAAATATTGCTAGAAAATAGGTCAGGTTTTGGTCCATACATGCAATCGATGAGCATGGGTGTTCCACTAATGAGTAGCATAACCTATGAAGGATTCCTCTAAGCTTTGGAATCAACCTTGTCTCCTACATTTAATGAATAGTTCCTTGGCATGTATTGCAAGTGATTCGCTTTCCTTAATATTTGTAGTGGGAAGCAATCCATGTCTAATTTTATGGGGCTTAGACTTGGATATTATCTAATACTCCTCTCAAAGACAATTAGTGTTGACATTATTATTAAAAAGTATATTTTTCTATCTTTAGGGATAACCCCAATACTCCAACACTTTCTTGCTTTGTAATTGTAGTTTTCCATTTTCCATTTATAAGGTCCTATGTCTAAGTTATAGACCATATATATGGAGATCCTAGGTTCATTCCTCCCTTCACATTAGGTTGAATATATTCATTATTTACTTGTAGGACCCACTACAACGTCCTAAGGTTAAATTGTGGTTCCAGTGGTTCCAACCAAAGTTTACCATCCTTGGGGTATGTAGCAATGATAATTATTTTCCATTCCATTTAAGCTTTATCATATCTTTCTCTAAAGAGATTGGTTCTTTCATTGTCCTTCTCCAAGACCATCCCATAACACCTACATAAATAGTTCTTCCTTCCACTAATCTAATCATCTCAAATTTTAGCGTGGTTTGTATTGCCATAATGCTTATTTAAGCTCCTTTAAACAACATCATGGGCTCTACAAATCTTTGGTCAACTAACTTCATAAAAATTTTGGACCTCATAAATGAGGCATAACCATCTTGACCCAAGTATATTTGGGTAGGACATTTACCTACAACCTAAAGTTAATGATGACTTAATAAAGTGAGAAACCATATATTTTTAAGTTGAATTTAGGGTCATAGTCATTTGTTAACTTATCTCCTTGACATAAATAATAATGATTCTTAATTAATTTGCTAGCATTTATCTGGTTGTAATTATCCAACATATTCAATACAACTTTGCTACGTGGTATTCTTCTATTAATATCTCAAAAATGTCATCAACAACAACATTTATTTCATCATTTCATCTAACCTAGATTAGTTCAATATATTCCTCTTCCTCAATCATATTTCTAAACATTCTTATAGGCTTAATGTTGTATGTTTTATATGCATAGTTTTATCAGTTTAACTTGAAGGGTTCTTTGTAAAGATGCATCTTTCCAATTTTAGTTCCCAATATTTTGATAGCAATCAAATTCTTATAATTCAATGCTTCATGTTTTGGTACCATTTCTAGAAGATTTACATTTCTTTTATTCCTTATTTTCCCAAGCACTATTGTGCAATGCTTCAATGAGTGATCTCCCACCCCATAGTGATTGCATAATCCCAAGTTGGACAATCCCTTCAAGGGACAATCAAGCCTAAGGTGATTTATTTTAACACATAAAGTAATACTAACTTTCTTTAGAATCCACTTCATCCATTTCCTTAACCACCTTTCCTCTTGTTCTTCTACCATGGCCCCTCTTCTTCTTTAATCATACCCCCTTGGATTCATTGGTTTTTGATATATGATTTATGTATGGTAAATAGTTTGATAGTTTGTCTTGTTCTTTTCTTCTTGTTATGCTGGAAATGTATTATGGTGTGAACATCCATAAATAGCTCAACCATTTTCGCATTGTTACTTATATAATGGGGGCACTCTCTTGTGTTGTGGTTTGTCATTGATTCACAATTTTCATAATAAAAATGAGTTTTGATCTTTCTAACATCTTGAGAGATACTGATTGGTGTATTGAAGTGGAATTATTCCTTTTTTTGTCACTACTCGTACATGTAGTACACCAAGGCTCTAGGTTCCTTGACTATAGTACTAGACTTTGTTTAGATGTTTGTATTCTTTCAAGCTTTTCTTCCAATATTCTAGAAACCAATGAACTACCTAGTCCTCATTGGTTTCAATTTGTTGTTATTTCCTTCGTGCTTCTACATGGGTTTTTATCCCACACATTCTCAAGGGAACTCCAATCTTCTACAACAAAATATCAATGAACCACCATACAAATAACTCTTTATCTATCACATAAGGAACCTAATTCATCATATCCTTAAATATTCTATTAGAATCTCATAAATATTCATTTGATATTTGTTTTTCCTCCTTGAGATTTCTTTCTATAAGATTCTTTCTATCTTGGGTCTTAATGAATGACAAGGAGTCATCATTTATCTAATCTCTTGTTTTGTTATAATTTTCTATAAAATTTACAAACCATGTTAATTTTTTTCTTTGTAAATCTTCCATAATTTGTGCCATTTAAGTTTACTTCATCAATAACATCTATTGTGCTCCATATCCTTTCACAAATAAACTAGTTCCATCAAAGGCCTTCATGTGCTTCTTGTAGTGGTAGCCTTCCATTGTTAAGGTGCTCCATGTTTATTGTCAACCATTAAACAAGTATTGATTGAGGTTTTATTATAAGATTCAACTACTCTTGCTTATTGATTAGAGGATCCAATATACTTCACTCCCTCTTCTTTAAACTTGGTCTAGCAATCATGATGTTTATATTCTACTAGACTATGCCTTTGCAGTCTTCTTTCTTCTATAATTGAATTGAAATGAATGTTAGTTCAATAGGTTTGTGTTTCAATTTAAGAGGTTTCTGTTTCTTTATTGATAAATTTCAATGAGGGGCACTACTATAAGACTTTTGACTCAAATTAGTAGTTCACTTACCTTTTTCAAGGACAATATTTAGTAAATTACCATTAGCATAAGGGATCTAGATCCATGTTCTATTAATAATTTGACCATTCTCATCTAATTGATCGCAAATTAAGGTTAATCCAATTTTAATATGAAAGCTATGTTAGAAGGATTCATTTATGTTGAGAATTTTTCTTAATTCTAACGTTTATCTTATCATCAACCCCAACTTGTTGGCCTCCATTTATTCAACAATATTTGATAGTTGTAAGACTCCCAAATATGCAAAAATTCTTCTATACCAAGAACCATCAAGTTTTTTTCCAATTTCATATCTAGTTCATATTTTAGACACAACAAAGAAATGGTTAGCATAACATCGACCTATGATTCTAATGGATCTACAAACTCAAGGACCATCATAGTTTCTTCCTCTTTCACTCTTGATTACCCTTCCAGACTCAATTCAAGTAGGGTTAACATCTTGTTGACTTGAGATTCCAATGTCTCTTCTTTTATTTTGGATTAATGAGGATATACAACCTCTCTTATTCACATCTCTTCTATTTTATCTTGTATCTCCAATTTCATGCAATCAATGTGGGATAAATTTAAAAAATCACCAAGCCACTTCCTCACCTATGTTAAGTAGCAAGGTGTCATGTTGATGTTTTACTAAATGAATACAATAAATCCAATTATATGTAATTATATGTACATAAATCCCCCACAAATGATGGTTTGAAATGCAACAACTACTACCATTATTATATTAAGTACATTAAAAGTGTGAAATCTTGGCAAATAAAAACTCTATTAAAAAACCTAAATGAATATAATTATGCACCATTAGATGTATATAAGTGCTTCACATATATGTCTTCAAATGCTACAACTACAATCATAATCACATGTATAACAATAAATGTGGCCATTAAACAACATTACAACATATTTTAACATTTCCACCCAATGTTCAATAAGGGAATGAAAGCATATTCATAATAATATGGAATTACTTTAACAACCTCATTTAATGACAATTTTATTCATAATCCCCAATAAGTTTCATAAATGGGTGAATGTCGTTTTAGTCCAGACTTGGTGAAGAATAAGATATATGCTCTAAACAAACAACACCATTGGTAGTAAGATCCTAAAGGCAATGGGTAACATATGTTTCCAAAACATTCGGCATGAGAGAAAATTATGATGGAATACTCCTATTATATGGAACACTAGCGTCAAACCCTACAGCGTCAAGTTATACCTATAGGCATTTGATAATGTATTTCCAATGAGGCATCTAGTGTGTACCCTTTGTTCTTCCACGTAGATAATGATATAGTATATGTAAGCCCTTGGATGTTACTATAAGATAAAATGCCTCAAACCCTTAGCCTTGAGCACATAAACTTTAATTCATACACATCTACAAGTTTGCAATACATTGTGAAAAACCCAAAAATTAATCACAGAGTAAAATTTGCCAAATCTAATTCCAAAATGGAAAGTACCTAAAATAAATACCATAAATTAAAAAATAAAAAATAAAAACATCATATGATAATGTTATGTCCTTATAAGTTTATTTAAACACATAAATTTTTCAAAAATAAAATTATTCTCAAAAGAGAAAAATTTAGAATAGAATTACTAAGAAAATTTTACAAAAATAGTGTGGGATTAAATTTTGAAGATTAAAATAAATAAATTTGGAAAAAAAGATAAATAAAACACCTCCCTCTTCATTTTTCATGAGATAAATAAAATCTCTTATCAATTGAATATAGAGTGTTAAAAAAAAATTGCATTTTATAATTGATTCCAAAAAATAATTTCACCCACTTCACACCCATTTTTCAATCCAACATTAATTTTCGTATACAAGATACAACCTCTAAACCAAAAGAAAAAGACAACATTGGCCATGAAGAATTGATGTAACTCAAAGGAAAAAACATATCCATCTTCATGTAACACATATAGGAAAAAAACATTTCTAACATTATAGAAAATGGTGCTAAAATATTTCAAGGTTTATAAGATGAACCTTCTTTCAAAGTCCAAAGAATCTTCTATTCATGCTTGCAAACTTTGAAAGGAAAGAAAATAATCATACCAAAAATTAAATCAATGAAGTTGGTTTAATAATTTTAGTAGCTTTAATACCATATTGAGGAAAAAAACAAGACTTTATCAAGAATTTTCTTATTTCTTATAAATACACATTAATTACTTAAAAACAAATCAAATTTTCAGAAGTTTTAAGCATTGAATCACCTTGATAGATAATCCACACCAATGAATGAATAAAGACATAAAACACTCTTCAAAATAAAGACTGCAACAATGAAAAACCATTTCATATAATATATGTGTGACAATAAAAACTCACATAATAAGTCACTTAATTGTTTTTATTAAAAAAAAAATCACACAACCATATTATTTATAAAAAAAAATTTAAAGAAATAAATAATATCTAATTACATGTGCATAAATGTGACAAAATAATGACTTTAACCACTATCATAAGTACAGCAACAAATATGGTCACTAAAACAGTAAATACTCTACTTTAAAAAATTCTATAAATTTAATAATACTTATATAAATTTGTAATGACTAATAGTTTTTCATATTTCAACTACCATCCTATAACAACAAATTTTACTACTAAACAATATGACAACATATTTTGACATTGGGGCGAACAAATTAGAAAGTAGGGAATCTATATATATAAGCAATGGCGAGGTGATAAATATGAATTATATTTAATTACTATGTAGGGTTTTGTTCTTTAATATTTTTGTGTAGAATATTATATTTATCTTAATAAACATATTTATTTTTAAATAAGACTTTTAGAATTTTAATTTAATTATCAATAATTAATAGATGGAATTTTATTATTAGTAAGTAGAGATTAATTTTATGGATATCAAAAAAATTATTTTTAATAGTCAAGATATATGATTGAGATTTATCTCAAAGACAATTATAGCTTTTTCTGCTTTTCAATTTAATTGTTAAAAAATTGTTATTAAATTAAATTAAAAATATACTATATATAAAATATTTTGACTATGAAATGAATTATGATTTTAGTACTGAAAAGTAATAGTATTAGTCCATAGTATTATAACAAAGTTTATATATAGAATAAGAATCTCCATAGTAAAATAGTGGTGAATCATGATGAAGAATCTGGTTATATATATGTGTATGTGTTTAACTTATATATTGATTATTTTTATAATTAATATAACAAGTAATAATTTAAAATAAAATTATAATTTAATTAATTTTTATGAATTTCTTTTTTATTTTTGACAATATAAAATGTATAATAAAATAAGCTTTTTAATATTTATTAATATTTTCTAGTTATTTAATTTATATAAAATAAAAATTTAATTCTCAACTTTATTCTCTCTGTTACATTTCTGAAATATTCCTAAATCTATAATGAACTAACTTAAATGTATTTGTGTACATTTTCTGGTGCTAAATCAATGAACAATTATAAATTATGAATAAAATTAATTCTTCGACTTTATTCTCTCTGGTACATTTCTGAAATATTCCTAAATCTAACTACATTTCTGAAATATTCCTAAATCTATTATGAACTAACTATAATGTATATGAGTACATTTTCTGATTGCTAAATCAATGAACAGTTTGGTTCGATAGAATCGGCATTAAAGGAAGTTCGACCTTGGCCACTAAATATATTGTCGGTGGCAACACAACTGCAAAATTGTTGGTCAAATTCTTTATTCGTGGAAGTAAACTTGTCTCAGTAGATGGCCAAATTCCATACACTCTTCTTTTCACCCTTTCGCACATCCTGCCAAGTTTCCATGCGCAAATTTCATCCTGCACACTCTGTTCGCAGATACATTTTTTCCCATTACGAGAATTGAACCAGTAACCTACTCGTATCAAACATTCATAGAATCGAACCAGTGACATACTCCTATCAAACATCCATGAGATTGGTTTTGCCAAATGGGACCCCTCCTTGTAGCTGTTGACAGATACATTTTACTTTTCGTAACATAAATTTGATTTCAATTCACGAGATTTAAACTTCCGTAACATAGATTTGATTTCCAATGCAGAAGCTTGAACTTTTTTCTTTTCAATTGGTTGTTCAGATCGAATCTCTGTTGCCGGGATTTTAAATTCCTCTCACAGGCTGTCTATTACCACCATTAAATGTTAAAAGGAGTCAAGCTTGTGCACTGAAATGGAAACTCTGTTACAGGGGCTTTAAATGCGTCTCACCGGCTATGTATTATAAATGCGAACCTGTGAATTGAAATCGAATCTCTCTTAAAAGGGTTTTAAATACCTCTCAACGGCTATGTATAATTATAATTAAAGGGAAAACAGAATGGAGCTTGTGAGTCAAAATCGAATCTATGTTACAGGAGTATTAAATGCGACTCACTGGGTATCTGTTATTACATTTAAAGGAACAGAGAGTCGGGCATGTGAATCGATATCGAATCTCTGTTTTAAAGGGTTTTAAATGCCTTTCTTCCGCATCAGCAATTTACAAGCATGGTTGTTATTTATACATTAATGGTTGAAATTTAGAGTAAAATTCGTTGGTTGTTTAATTTTTAATTAAAAAATTGTGATAAATAAATGTCATATAAAAATATTAATAGTTTGGTGGGTATATGGTATTGATAAGTTATAATATTAATTTATAATATTGATAAGTTATATTATTAGCTATAACTAAGTTTATTTACAAGTTAACAATATCTATAATAAAGTAAAAATAAATTTTATTGTTAAAATTCTTGTTATAAGTGTTTTTCAATATATATATATGTTTAATTTATATATTAATTTTTTAACAATTAATAATAAAATAAAGTAATAATTTAGTTAATTTTTATGATTTTTGTTTAATTTTAGCAAAGTGAAATATATTATGTTTTACTTTTTTATTATGGATCAATGGTTTTAAGCATTCACAAGCCATTTATTTATATGCTGTGCCTAGTTATATCAATTAATGACATCAACCTTTGCACTGTTGGTGAATCTTTTAATAAAAGGGAATTTCATAATTATTGGAAAACAATATGTCATTACAAAAACTCATCTAGTTTTTAAATGGTGGGAAAGCCTATTTATCTTGATTGTTATTATTTGTTGTTATTAGCAAATGGAAGAAAGATACCGACGCTGAGGAATTGTTGGGACGATCAAAAGTAGCCAAAATCTGAGCAAAAAAATCTCAAAAAATCTTCCAGTGGTAACAGCGTTTGAATCATGTTTTTGATGGTGGAAATGGATTCAGTACAATCAAAAAGCTATGGGACAACCAAAATCTTGAAATTTGACAGCTATAACCTGGATTTACAAAAATCCCTGCCAAATTTTATCAAAATCTCGCTGGAGTTTCCATGATTTCAAAACAAATGTTAGCTGATTTATTATGATATTCAGGAAAAAAACATTTCCCTTGAAATAACTTGAGAAGCAAGCTTTCACTTCTACTGATGAAACAGGTTTTCATTCTTACTAAATGTTTCTGTATTTTGAGTCATTAATCCAAAGTGGAAAACAAACTCTAAAACAAACAAAAGCACCAGCATGTGTTTTCCTCTAGTTATTTTGCTCAGAAGCAAAACTCTTAGTTATTATAAAAATAGTAACCATGGTACCCAACAAAAAAAAATGCAAGGGCTTTTGTTTTCAAGGAAGAAAAAAAAAAAAAAAAAAAAATAATATTGGATTCTATTATACGAAAGAAAACCAATCCTAGTCTACAATAAAGATTCAACATAAAACTGTATGCTAGGCTTCAGACTTCAGTCCTAAAGGTACATCTACATTGCACAGAAATCCATCATAATAAGAAAACCAATACCGATCTACAATAAGGATTCAACATAAAACTGTATGCTACGCTTCAGACTTCAGTCCTAAAGGTACATTTACATTGCACAAAAATCCATCATAATTAACTGTCATGATTTCAAATTTGAGAGCTATCGACTATCAAGATTGCACTGTATATAGCAACCAAAAAAATCAAAATGACCCAGGTATGATGCTCAAATGAAAATGGATGGAGTCACTCCACAGAGAACTCCTTTTCATCTATGATCTCATTTCCCTCTTTCTGCTGATAATGGATGGCGCCAAGGGCGATGCACAATCTTTTCTTTAACCAGGAGTCTGCAGTCTCGTTCCAGTGCCTCGTTCCAGTGCCTGTAGACATGAGAGAATGAGATCTCTGAGAATGAACTTATCAGAATTGTGATGCGCTCCAGCCAATTGGTCAGTGAGGGTGCGAAGAGAACTGCTCTACCATTAACGGTCTTAATAATGGTTTTTGAATCACCATATATAGTAATATGTGGTAAATTTACAAATTAAAATAATCCCCAAAATACTAAAAAAAATCGGCCCTTAATGCCAGCACCATCATTCCAATTTAGAGGTATTGGGAGTGTGGATGATTCTGATCTCTGCCCTCACACCCACCAGTGCCAAATTGAGCAGCCCCATCAAATAAACCTGCAGGAAATTGTAAATGTAAGGAAAGATCTCGGGACCTGGAAGGGCTTTGAGGAAGATATATACCCCTAAATTACCTAACATCGATATTGGTTTGAAAACGGCTGCCAAATTTCCAAATCAAAAAATCCCATGAAGTGAAGTGTCACTGAGATATTGCATTGTCATACCAAAACACACCACGGGTAAGGTATGCACTGATCTACGAACTCTTAGGCCTGAGCGACTCGAGGTGGTGGAATGTTCATTTCAAACTTTTTCACAAGATTCCCGAACAGAGTCGGTAAATGGAATCTGCTTTTACCTGTCAACCCTGAACGGACATGTCAATTTCACATTTTTAATACCCTGAAAGGACGTTTTGCACCAGACTGCTAACATTTGATGATGGGAAATGAAAATCTATTACTAGCCCGTGACAAGAATTTGGACGTTCATCACTGTTTTCAAATATAAGGAACGTGACAAAAATAAGAGTGAAACTTATCAAGTAGATTCTTGCATCATTACCAGACATCCAGAGGGCTAAAATGACAAAAATAAGAGTGAAACTTATCAAGTAGATTCTTGCATCATTACCAGACATCCAGAGGGCTAAAATAACATTAATAATTAGAATTTTAATCTATTTATAAGTTAAGATTACTACTTTTATTTATAAGTTAAGATTGCTACTTTTAAAGGATAAGTTTGTAAATATGATACTGTTGAGATGTATATTAGTTGGTTTCTGTGGGATTTAGGGGTTAACAGGTAATTGGTTTGGATTTAATTTCATGAGAGGAGTTGAGAGTAGGAGTTATTTGTGAGGATTAAAACTGTCATTGAGTCTAGAAGCCCAGTATGTCCGTCTATCATCAAATTTGAAATTTTACTTATGTCTATTAAAAATATATATATATATTAAAAATCTAAAAAAATATTAACTATATAAAACATTTAAATAATGTTAGTTCATAAAAAAAATCAAGTGAAGAAATTGGATCCCTCTCGGCTCATGTTAAATCCATATTTAAAATGGATCTATACTGATATACAGACTCAATTGAGCCTTGCACAATGCTAATAACATACCCAACAGCATCTTGCAGTTGAACAAACAATTCTTTTATCCCTAGGCTGTCCAAAAAGCAATAAATATACCATCTATTGAAGAAGTTGTAATTCTTTTCTTTTCTGATATAACTGTAAGTCACTATAAATTACATTAGAAGATAAATCAATAAGCATGAAGTCCTAGTATTTTACTTTTATAATAACCATCCTTCGAAACAATCTTACTAGTCTTTGTGTAAATGAATCTTAAAAATTGAGACCCATGTTGCAATTTTTTATACCCAACCATATGTATGACATTGTTTTGATTCTTTGAAGAATTTGCCTATTGCTTGTTCCTATTTCAGTGATGAACATCTCATGGGGTTGACCTGCAATTAACTTTATTAGTATTTAATTATTATGTGAGGTTGTTTGCCCTAACATGGATGTGTCTATAACGTGGTATAGAAGAACAATGTTCACATGCTGTCATTAGCCTGTATCATTCATATGTGAATTATATTTTTCTGTCCTTTAAACAATCTTGTCCTTCCTCTATGGATTTTAATGAGTCATTTGGATCTTAATTTACACTAATACAGAGCTGTTCCTAATCACAAAGACCCTCCTACTGTATGAGCTATTTCCACTGTTACTGATATCATGTTTGGTGTTAACCCACCGGCGTAGATATTGTGATTTTGCTTTACTGGTCATTGCAGTTTTAATGAAACACTTATTATTTTGGTCCCTTGTCAGAACAATATAAGTACTTTATCTCTGCAATTAAGTTTCGGCTATGGAAACTGCATTTGTAACTCCCTTTGCATAGAAATAAACATTTTATTTTATTTCTCTAAATTCCTATTCAATTTTTCAATAGCCTTGTGCTTTATTTCCCATCATAAATTCAATTTTTCAATGGTGTTGTTGTGCTTTATTTCCAATCATAAATTTGACGGTCAAAAGAGCTGAAATGTTTTAAAAAAACAGAGATCTCCAAAAGATTAGTAAAAATAACTATAAATAAATTATGGCAATCAGCGGTCAGACGATAAAGAGGAACCAAATGCAGAAAATCTGCAAACTACAATTTCAGAAAAGGATACTAATGAATATCTAAAAGTACAGGTTGAGGACTCGGTGCTTTTTAATAGAGAAGAAAACCAGAATACCTTGATAGTGGATGGTGGTAATTGCAAATGAAGCTCCATCAAGTGGGAAAGAAGAGACTTCATGAATCTAACAACTCTGATTCCATTAAGGAGTCTGTACACTATTTGGATTCTGAACATCCAATTTTTTATACAAATCCTGACCATCTGATCTCTGAATACCGTTAATCACTCTGGAATCTTCTCAACCTGAATTGCTTAAGTTTTTAAAAAGAAAAATAAAAAGATTAAGTTTTTATAAAGAAAAACAAAACAAAAAATTAGGATCAAGAACTAATTTTCAGAGACAAAAATAATATATACATTAATGTATAACATTAAATTTGTCATTACAGTATGCACTTAAAAATATAATTTCCATATTAAATAAAAATAACATTTTTTGAAAAAATAACAAATAATAAATAAATAAAACTCATATCAAACCCATCACGATTTGAAGCCAAAATGTTAGATTCAATGGTTCATCAAAACTAGTATGCAAAAACAGGAACACATCTGACATCACAAAAAGTATTGAAAGGTAAGTGAAAATAAAGCGTAATTAAAGCCCACACCAGAGTTCAAGTCTCACTGTAAAATGTTCTGACCCAAAGCCATTCATTAAAAAATAACTCCAAAACAAACCAACAGCCTTCATATTATGGTGCCCTTCTAGTACTAGGCCAGGCGAGGCAAGAGTTTTTACGAAACCAAGGGCACAATAGGGGCTAGTGTATCAGGACTTGGTCTATGGAGTGGATATTAAGTTATCATTTTATACCCTGGCAAGTAGATTTGCTCGGGTGTGGGTCATAAACTACTTTGCGATTAAACAAAGTTGACAGTTCAGTGAAGCTTATTATCACTTAAGCAGAATGCTTAACAGATAGTGCAATCACCTGAATCAGAGAATTCCCTGCTAAACAAATTTAACCTAAGCTTCTTACCAGTTAAAGAGGCCAGTAGATCCCTTTCAATTACAATAAAGCAGATTATCATTTCCAATAATATTCTCCCAACAGCACAGCCACCTGCAAGCTTCTCATCTGATTTTCTGTGCTTGTGATTGAAAGCATCAAATGAGCATGAAAACTCCAAGTCAAGGATGTTTCAGTGAAATAATTCCTATCCAAAGCTTGCAGGAAACATATGGTCAACAAAATAAAATTGTTCAGTTGCCCAGAGAAAAGCCGGGGGCTCTTCAGCTCGGGGAAATAGATGTGGACATAGATCTGCAGTGCTGATAAACAAGAAAATACTAACACCACCAAAAGATTAAAACATTCATCTTAACCTTTCATTTGAACATAGGGCATAGAATCATCTTAATCGTCAATTTTTATGGATAAGGATCATTTGGGCCTTTTTTAACCCTTCAGGGTGCTTAATAAATCTCAGTTAAGATAAATTTAAATTAGTAAATAATCTACAATCATCTTGCCATAATTCCTCTTTGAACTACCATTATTCCACTGCTTTGGAACTCTGCAGCTCAGTCATAATAACAAACCAACATCAGTCAAAACTAGAAAAAAATCAGCTCGTAAGCAGGGATCCTAGTCACTCGTTCAAGGACCAAAATTCAAGACCTTAATGCCTTTCAAAAATCATTTATTTTCCCATCAAACAAAGAGCAACAATCAAATTTCAAATTTGCTAGTCAAAGAATCAAAATTCAAGACCTTAATGCCTTCCAAAAATCATTTATTTTCCCATCAAACAAAGAGCAACAATCAAATTTCAAATTTGCTAGTCAGAAGAATGGTAGCAACTTTTAAATGTAAGAACTCCCTTCTCTGGTGATAGCACATTTTGGTTTTGAAAGGAACTTCTTTTCCTGATCTTTTAAATAACAGATTCCTCTCCAACGGACCCTTCAGAAAGACCCTTTTTATTCAACTGATTGAAATAGGTAAGTGTCTTTTGTCTAGTGCTTTCTGAGTTATTGAACTTAAGGGCACAGGTAAAGAGACTGCTAGACAAAAAAGAGCAGAGTGACTGAATGTCAAATGGCAATCACATTGAGGAATCTCTTCAGATTTTCTCATGTGGGCCTTCTTCAACTGATGAGGTAGTAGGAACTTTCTCGGCTCCAACTCCTCCAGAATAAGGGGTGGAGAATTATGTTAAGTAAACTACTAGATCTCAAATCAAAATATCCATCTTGGTGATTGTTGTGGAACAACTTCTTTGTTATTTATTGCATGTAAGTTGCGCTTTTTCATAATGGATGAGACAGTTGGGCCAAAGTACTCAGGACCTCTATATGAGGAAATTTGCATGCTTATTTTTTTGCTACATGAAGGATGCACTTGGTTTTTATGACTAGGTTGGGCAGACTTCACCCTTCCAGGAAATGACTTCCTTCTATCACATTCCCAATGTTGAATTCCTCTGATACTACTCATGGAACTCTGACTCAGCCTTACAGCTGGAATGTTTTTCTTCCCATAGCTCTCTCTCGGGCTATAATTCCGGCTTTCTCTTGTTTTTGTCGAATACATTGTCTCTATATCACTGTTGTCTGTCTCTTTTTGAGTGCTTGCTTGAATCAGTGAGCTAATGTGGCTTATCTAGATTCCAAAATCCTCCACTGACCCATTGTCTAAAGAGTCCTCTTCTATTTTTAATTCTGCTACTTGGTCCTCTTTAGCCTTTTCAGCATCGTCTGCTTCTAAAGAATCAACTCTTCTTGATAAGTCCCCTTTGGCTTGCTTTTCTTCTTCCATATGCTTCAGATCTAAATGAATGGCACTTGAGATAGGCTTCTTGACATTTTCTAAATTCCATGATTTTTCACTGCACTTCTCATGTTTATCAGGGAAACTGGATTCTGCACATTCAACATTATGCCTTTTCAGGGCCTGTTGTAAGGTTGGCAGCTTTTCTTCACCATGTCTCCTTTCTTCTGTATGCTTGGCTTTGATACAAACAATTGGCACTGGCTTCTTTAACTGTGCACAACTAATCAATTTTCCCCTATTTGCCTCATGTTGACTAGATTCTGCATAATCAGTTGTAGGTCTCCACCACACCTCTTCCATATCTGATGGGTTATGTTTCATATGTTTCTTTTCATCCAGATCACTAAGCATATGAATGCTCGACAAGGGATCCTTCAATGCTGAAAAAATCAGAGATCCTTCCCCTCTTCTCTCATGTTCATTAGAAACACAAGCTTCTTTAAATTCATATTGAGCTGCACTCTGGCCATCTGGCATACTTGATGTATAATCTTCAACCTGTTTCTTTCCCTCTGTATTATCAAGTTCTGCATAAATGTTTGACATATGCTCCTTGAGTTGTGAAAGAGTTATTTTCTCCTTACCTTTATCATGTTTAGGAGGAAACCTTATGTCCAAGAGCTGGTACTTTTCCTTCTGGACCTCAGTGGAGCATGTAGGAATGATTTCCTCATGCGTCACTTTAGGAAAACTTATGTCCATATGCTGCTGACTTTTCTTGTGAATAACAGTTGGATGTGAAGAGCTAGTTTCTTTACATACCAATTTTGGAATGGCGGAATTAAAATGCTGCAGCTTTTCTTTCGGAAGCTTCATTTCTGATGCAGTATGGCTGACATTGTGAATTTCATTTTGATGAGCATGAATGCTTTCTTTATGCACTTTTTTCGGTGTGTGCAAATTTTGTGTCCCTTTCAAAAGCACATCTTTAATGGGTTCCTTTGCATCTATCTCCTGTTGAGTATTTACAGTGGAATTTTCCTTTAAACACCTATCCTCATTTCCAGGCCCACTCTGATCGCCACCAACATTGTTTGCCTTCCCTACATAATCTTCCATTCGCAGTGCACTAGTGCTACACTCCAGATATTCCTTCTTAATCTGGCTTTCCCCTTCATGGTTTCTAGATCCTGAGATCTCCCATTCCCCTTCAGGAATTCCTGATCTGACAAATTTTAAATTATCAGGCAATATTGGAGGATGCATCCTCAAGTTATTGTTCTTTTTCTGTTGGGTTTCTCCAACATCTACAGAAACAATCTCTGATCTATACGAAAGTTCATGTTCAGGCCCAACTGCAGTGCTGGACACTTCTTCATCCTCCTCCATTTGCCTTTGGAAGCCCTTAAGACTCTCTGAATTGTTTGATGACTCCACACTTTGGTCATTCTCCTTATGAACCCTCTTGAGTTTCAATGAACTACTGGAAGACTCTGCACTCCTCTCCTTGTGGCGAAACTTCAGTCTCGAAGGAATCCTTGGCCTATCAAGTTCCTCTATGTTGCCTCTCCAATGTTGATTCAACCAATGCTGGATCACTGGGACTGGAATCCCAAACTGCTTAGGGAAATCCTTCTTCCAAAAGGCAGTAGCAGAAATTCTTTTCCTCTGAGGTGCAGAAACAAGCTTCATTGGGTCACAAACCATGAACGCTAAGTTACCATGAATGTCAAATCCCGCAGATCCAGGACTCCAGACTGCCCCATCTGTGGAGAACTTTATCAATGTGTCAGTCCCAACAGTGATCCTGCCATCTCCAACCATCAAATCCTCTCCCTGTTCTTCTGTAAGCTGGCGCCCAAGAAGGTAAACTGCGCGCCCAAAATCAAGAAGGGGAGCAACAGAATTCTGCAGACAGAGTGGCTGAACAACCTCCACTTCAGTTGGATCACAGGCAACAACAGTGAGATCCAAAACTGAATTGGTAATGAAGAATCTGCAAATGAACTGAAAATATGGTCATTTGGGTACTAATCTCATACGCAATCATACAAACCCCAGATTAAAATATTTGGTCACTTGGGTTCCCGGACAAACAATCATATAAAACACCCAGATCAAAAACTTAGATCCCTAGGTGGAAGAACATTGTCATTTGGGCCATGCAGATGTAACTGCTATATTTTTTGTGCAAAACCCAGTAGAGTTTGCCATTTTTGCTCACAATAAAGAAACATAAACGAGAGACAAAAAACAAAAACAAAAAAGTCCAGCAGGCATTGCAAGTGCATCCCACTTACCTTTCAGGAGCAAGACTTCTTCTGTAGTCCTGCGAATCTGCTGCATTGCTCATTCTGGTCACCAGGATGTCCGAGTCCTCTGCAGCAGTTATTGATGGGAGAGTTCCATGAGTAGTGAGCACTAATGCTCCGTGAATCAGAATCCCTGACCCTGTCGAGTTTATGCTTACTATGGCTCCTTTGTTGGACAAGACACTTTCTCTTATTTTCTCTGAACAACCAGGCTCTGCACACAGGTGCCCACAAAGGCAGGATGCATTGCTCAAGAAACCCATAAGGGAAGCCTTTGACTGCTTGCTCCCAGTGCCCAGTGATTACCAAAAGAGCCAAGGATTTTCTGATCAGTTTCTTATTTTAAACCCTTTTATCTCTGCTCTATAAATATATATATTGTCATGTTATGGACAGGTACTAGTGTAATTTACTGCACACAAGAAGACAACAATAACTGGACAGAATTCATCTGCGTGTGATGGAATTGACACGCAAGGATTCCATTGCATTCATGGTCACTACCAGTAAGGGATGACATGAATATTACTCAGTTTTGATACTTTCATGAAAAATGCAGGGCTTCATTCTCTTCTGGATAATGGGAATGATCAAATAATAATTTTCACGAGTACAAGGAGATTATGATCAGAAGCTGGAAAGGTAAAACTTGCATGAGCAGTGCAATAATGTAGACACAATGACATCATAAAAATGTCAGAACAGACCAGAGTAAGGAAAGGAAAGGATTGGATTTATAGCAGTGGGAAGGGCAACAGAGTGTTTTATGATGATAAAAATGTCAATGCACTGAATCTAGTAGTTGAACATTCAGGGGGCTGATGATGAGAAGTGATACTATCTTGGTTCCCATAAAAGGGGATTCTCATTTTTCAGGCACCGGTAATCTCCGCTATCCATTTAAATTTATTAAAGTGGGAAAAATTATATTTATTGAATATATTTCCTTTCTTCCCACTGTAAGCATTGAGCATTTAATGAGATAATATGGTGTTATTGCATCAGTTTGCTTATTGCCGGACAGATATGGAAATTTGGGGATGTTTTGAAAAATTCTGGTAGGGTTTTGGGATTTTTGTAAATAAAAGTAAAAAAATCGGTTAAAATTTATAATCGTTTTAAATATTTGTGATGGTGTTGAATTTATTTTTACTATAAAAAAAAATATGATTTAAATATTGTCTTTACAAGATTTTTTAAAAAATTTTATTTAAATTCTAATTTTTTAATAAAAATTTAACTACCTCTAAAAAAATTTTAAAATTTTTTATTTAAATTCTAAACCTTTATTAAAAACTTAATTATATTTACTGTTTTGAAGAATAAAAACTTAATTATAATTTATGCTTTAAGATATTCCAGGCCTGGTACTTCTTGAATAGAAGTAATGTTTATCGAGATTGATGTAAACGCTTTGAGGGGACAGGGAGGGAATTTAGTATCAATAAATAATTTTCACTTGTTCTCTGGTTTTCTCACGGTGGTTTTTGTTAAATCAAATCCAGTTCAAGACATTTGAACATCCGTTGAAACTGAAAGTAGTTGATGTGGCGTCCCTATTACCAATTTTAAAAAGATTTTTTTATTCGCACGTTGTAAAATAATTTTCATTTCAATTTATGCCATTAAAATTAATATTTATGGTTTTAATCAAATGTGACTTTTAGGAAAGACTTTGCTTAGTTATAAAAATATTAACTATTTATAAAGTGAATATTTTAATAAAAATAAAATTATTCAAATTCAAACTTATGTGATTTAGATTTTGATTATTTGAAAACATTTTTAGAAGAAATCACATTGTTAGATTTAGTGGTTCATCTTGTCTTAGTGATGAACTACACAGGTTGGTTCGAAACGAGTTGGCTTAAATCTACAAATGTGATTTCTTCCGAAAATATTTCAAATAATCAAAATTAAATTAAATATTTATAAAGTGGATATTTTAATAAAATAAAATATAAGTTAATATTTATAAAATTAGTAGTTAGCCCACAGGGTTTTGGATTGATGGTGAATGGGTGCACTGTTAAAGCACTCCTTGCCATAGGTCACTAGTTCAAATCCCTTGTGGGTGCTTACCTACCTAAAAAAAATATAAAATTAGTAGTCTAACTAATAGATGAAATGGTTTTTTTCTTAACATTTTTTCTGGTTAATTTTGTATAAAATTTGGTGGAAATTTATAAAATTTATAAGTTTAAGTTGTATAATCTACAAAGATGAGGGGTTGTATAATCACTTTGAGCACTTTGCATATAAATGGGTGCACTGTTAAGGCACTCCTTGCAATAGGTCACTAGTTCAAATCCCTTGTGGGTGCTTACCTACCTAAAAAAAATATAAAATTAGTAGTCTAACTAATAGATGAAATGGTTTTTTTCTTAACATTTTTTCTGGTTAATTTTGTCTAAAATTTGGTGGAAATTTTTAAAATTTATAAGTTTAAGTTGTATAATCTACAAAGATCAAGGGTTGTATAATCAAAACCAAAGTGCTCAAAATTTCTAAAATAAACTAACAAGATAATAACATTGATTACTAAAGTAGATGATAAGGTCATAGTGTTTTCTTCCTCTAGGAAGGTAGTGGTAGTTGAAACTCCTTTAGGTGGAAGAAAAAGACCTCATGAAAATGATTGATATAAGGAACTAGTCTTTTTTGCCAATCCCAATCTCCTGCCTTTTGACTTGGAATTGATTTTTTTTGCTCTTTCTAGAAGAAAAAGAGAGATTGAAAATTATTTTCTAAAGGACCAAAAATTATGTGTACATTAATTATGTAGTTTCAATCTTGCAAGTACAATGCAGGGTTATTCTCTTATAACTGCAACATGCAAATATGTAAACTAGTACAACCACATTAAAAGTATTAATGTGGTTGATATAGCTGAAGGCTTCATAAATATAGCAAAAAAACTATTTCAACACGAATAATGTCTTACCAATGCACACATTTACCTAATTAACCATGTATAAAAAGGTTATGGGTCAACTTTAATTTGAGAAAAGAAAAAGGAATTATACATCTTATTGTAAAATGGACTATTTTGCTAAGTAAAATTTGCTTATATATAAATTTCTCATCTAATTAGAATATGAACTTATTAGAATTGGAATAAGCTCAAATCTCTAGGATATTGGTGGGCGGGGAGCCACACACAAATCTAATCTAACTTCAAAAAAAAATTACACATCTCATTGTAAAATGGACAATTTTGCTAAATAAAATTTGCTTATATATTAAATTCCCCATCTAATTAGAATATGAGCTTATTAGAATTGGAATAATCTCACATCCCTAGGAAATTGGTGGGCATGGAGCCAAGTGGCACGAATATAATTTTTAAAATTTATTAAGTTGTTAATAAGCATTTAGGCGAAGCATATGTCGAGCATATTCCTTTGAGAATCAATCTCAATCTAGGTCGTGAGATCATCATCCACCTTAAGTTGGAATAAGAAGCCTTAGGCAACAATACGATTTTCATTTAATAATAAAACACAAATTGTAAATATCATTTATAGTTTAAATTTACTTTCTTAATTAACTACAATTAATGAAATTAGTTTGAAAAATACAATAATGCATTGACAACTTTTATAAGAAGGAAGAGATCAAAGTGTAAAAACATTTGAAATTTAAAACTCCATACAATAAAAACAAGTAGTAATATAACTAAGAACTATCTCACACTAATTGACATGTCGAACAAGAAGAGGGAAACAATCCAAATAATTATGAGAGGAAAGGCTAACTCGAATATGTGTAAAGGAAGAGGTAGCAATTAATCAATACTTCGTTCTACATTGTGCAACAAACATATTATTTCATACTAGAAATCAGGAATTAACACTTTATAAAGATGTAGTACAAGATATACAAAGGAATGATATGGAAGTTGATAAATCTTATTAATAGGTTTTCCTTGATGATGTTCACTAAGGTACCTCTACATTATGTGGCTTTGGAGAAGTAATCTATCATTCAAAATCTCAGAATATTTTATATCATTGAACTAGGTGTGATTTTAAATAGCACCACAAAATGGAAAGTCATATATATCTCATTAAGGTTATTGTTGTTGAACAGAGTATTATTCATATCTAAGTATTGGAAAATTTTGAATTGATAACATATTAGGTAATAACATCAATACATATGCCTCCCAGATCCGAGTATCATAGTCAGCCTAGCCACTTGCTCAAGCTCAGAATGATAACGGCCTCCACCTAGCATCCTTTCTCCCAGACTCTATTAACCATGCCAACACCTTCTTTTATTACCAGTCCCTCACCGTGTCCTCGCATGCCTGGATCTAACGCTTGCCTAGATGTCACCCTCCGCGCATTTATTCCTCTCATCATGCCTTCATTCTGGAGTATTCTTCCTTCTCCTTTGGTTCTCTCACTCAACGCATGACCTTATTTTCCTACATGCTCTGCTCCTGCAATCTCTTACATCCATGTGCCTCCTACACACGTCACTCATCCCCAATTTTCTCCCATGATTTGAGAATGACGGTGAGTTCGTCACACTGGCCGTGGAAAGGGAAGAGGTCGCCCACCTATTACCCTTGTTGCAGAAGAAGACATGACCCTTTTTTACAATGTCATCCCGACTCATATTCAACATCAAGTGACTAAATTGGAAACTGAGGAAGTTTGACCAGGGAGGAATTCTCATTGGGCGCTCTGCAATCTCCTCGCGCACCACCTCCTCACTCATGAACATGAATGCTCCAATGTCACCAAACAGATTGTTGAAGTCTCTGCAAATGTCAGCCACACCATCTCATCCCTCCACCACCTCTCTTGCGACCTTGTCATAACCTTCGCTCTAGAAATTCCATCTGATTCCTCCTTTGGTCCTTCAAACTCCATTTATGTTCCTCATTGATCGTGTGATCAAATTTTGCTAGGTTGTGTTATATTCTTTCCATGACTAGCCCATGTAGTTAACCGAGGGGTTAGAAGGGGGGCGGAGCCCCCCCTTCGTTGCGCTAATTGCGTAGTGGGGGGAGTCACAAGGGGTTTGAGGGGTATAGGTAACCCCACTCTATGGAGTCCGGGGCAACGCCCCGGAAAATTTTGGTTTTGGACCCTATATTAGGTTGGGCAGACCTACCTATGGTTTTGTGCATGTTTTTCGCGCATGGTTTTGGACGTGATGGTTTTCAATCCATGGTATTGGATGCTTCGGCATGTATAAATATGTATTGTAACATTGAAAGGAACATACTGAAAAATCAAGTTGGTAGTCTCGGTTTTGGGATCCAAGGGAAAATCTTTGTGTATAAGTGTTTTATGTGTTATGCTCTCGCATTGTTTATTTTCTGTGTTTTAGAAGTCGTATGCAGGTAATTTCTGTATGGGGTTAAAACCTACATTTGGTATCAGAGTTGTTTTGGCTTCAAGGGGACGCCTTTGTTGCTAAGGGGTTTCTCTCGGCCCTGTGGTAGACCCTGTTCAGTGGGAGATTTGCGAGATCGATTCTGGTGGTGAAAGAAGATAGCAGGCAGTGGAAACATAGAGATCGAGAAATTTAATGGTCAGAGTTTTGAGTTGTGGAAACTCAAGATGGAGGATCTGTTGGTGGATAAAGATCAGTGGATCGCAGTAGATCTGGGTACTAAACCAACGGGAGTGTCCAATGAAAAATGGAAGAAGTTGGATCAGAAGGCAAAGAGCACAATATGATTGTGTGTCTCAGATTAGTGTTATTGAATGTATCAGGGGAAGCGATGGCGAAGGCTTTGTGGGACAAGTTAGGGACTTTGTACCAATCTAAGTCTCTGGTGAATAAACTATTCCTACGGAAAAAGCTGTATAACCTGAGGATGAAAGATGGAGACTGGGTGACAGAGCATCTAAATGCGTTTAATACTGTGGTAAGTTAGTTATCGTCTGTTGATATCAAAATGTCAAATGAAGATAAGTGCATTAGTTTGTTGTGTTCTCTACCAGATTCGTGGGATAGTCCGGTTATTGCAATAGGTAGCAATGCAACTGCCTTGTAGTTTGATGAAATAATTTCATCCTTACTGATGGAGGAGATGGGACAGAAAAATATGGAGAGCCAGAATGGTGATGCCTTGTCTGTACGAGGACAATCCCAGAACAGAAACAAAAATAAGTCATCGAGTGGGAGATTTAAATCTAGAGGGAGATCTAAATCTCCAGGAAAACCTATAAAGGTGGTGCACTGGAAATGCAGAAAGGAAGGGAACTACAAAAGGGATTGTAAATCTAAAGCTCCTGACAAAGGAAATGGATCTGATGATGCTCCTTCTGCAGAGGTGAAAACCACCTCAGATGAAGGTGGGGATGTGTACTTGGCTTCTTCAAGTACACATGTAGATCATGAGGCATGGTTGATTGACTCAGGTGCATCCTTTCACTTCACTCCCCATAGAGAGTGGTTCTGCGAGTATGAGAAATATGATGGTGGTGATGTCTTCTTGAGAGATGATAGGAAGGCTAGAATCGTTGGTCGTGGAAAAGTAAAGTTGAAGTTGCAAGGTGGAAGGGTTAGAACACTTCCGGGTGTTCTGCATATTCTTGCATTAGCCAGAAATTTGATTTATGTAAGCAAGCTGGATGATGCAGGTGTAAAAATAGTGTTTGAGAAGGATACCTGAAAGATGGTTCGGGAAGCACTGGTATTGATGCGGGGAGTTTGGATTGGAACTCTGTACAAGCTGGAAGGTAGCACTGTTGTTGATGGGTGCAACAGTTCTGTGGTTCCTGAAAGTGGAGTAGAAAATCTAGTGGTCTCTGGAGAGAAGACCATGATGTGGCATCAAAGGCTTGGACATATTGGAGAGAAGGGCCTTCAAATACTTCATGGTAAAGGTATGGTAGAAGGTATGAGTAATAGCTCTCTGGATTTTGATTTCTGTGAAAATTGTGTATATGGGAAGCAGAATCGGGTGAGTTTCCCCTCTGGTGGTAAGAGGGCGAAACAGATATTAGAGCTTGTGCACAATGATGTGTTTGGACCTGTGAAGGTTCCATCACTCGGTAAGTTTGTGTGCTATGTATCATTTATAGATGACTTCTCAAGGAATACAAGGATATATTTCCTTAAGAAGAAATTTGAAGTCTTTGACAGGTTTAAAGAATTTAAGGCTCTAGTGGAAAACCAGATAGAGAAGAAGATAAAAGTGCTGAGGACAGATAATAGTGGAGAGTTTTGTAGTAGGGAATTTGAAGAATTCTGTAAGAAGTGTGGTATAGCACGACAAAATACTACTCCATATACACCTCAACAAAATGGAGTTGCAGAAAGAATGAACAAGATGTTGATGGAAAGGGCAAGAAGCATGCTCAGTGGTGCCAGGTTAGGACAGGAATTTTGGGCAGAGGTGGTGGAGACAGCATGTTACCTGGTCAACAGATCACCTTCATCAGCATTGGAGGATAAGACTCCACAAGAGGTATGGACTGGTAAAAAACCCTCTCTTTCACATATGAGGGTATTTGGATGTGATGCATATGTACATGTTCCAAAGAAGAAACGAACCAAGTTGGATAGTAAATCTAAAAAGTACATCTTTATTGGGTATAAGGATGGTTTAAAGGGTTATAAGCTTTGGAACCCAGTAACAAGGAAGGTTGTGTACAGCCAAGATGTGGTGTTCAGAGAGGTGAAAGATGTTATTAAACATGAAGTCCAACCAAAGGAACCTGAGAAGATAGAGTTTGAGCTTAAGGAGGAAGAATCAGACTCTACAACAGAGGAGGAATCAGAAAATGAAGAGCCACAAACTCCAGGTGTGAGAAGATCAGTTCGAGAAAGAAAGCAGCCAGAAAGGTGTAGTCCATCTGCTTTCTGTTCAAATTTTTCTTTATCTATTACTGACGATGATCCCAGAACTGTGAAGGAAGCAGTAGATTCAGAGGATGGAAAACTCTGGAAAGAGGCCATGGTTGGTGAAATGGCATCTTTGCACAAAAATGAGGCTTGGGATCTGGTGGAGTTGCCGGTTGGAAGGAAACCCATTGGCAGCAAATGGGTGTTCAAGAAGAAGACAAATGCAGAAGGAAAGGTGGAGAAATAAAAATCTCGGTTGGTAGAAAAAGGTTATTCCCAGGTGCCAGGAATTGATTTTGGTGATATTTTTTCTCCTGTTGCCAAGGTAACTTCTATTATATTACTTTTATTTGTTGTTGCTGCTTCTGATTTTGAGGTGGAATAGATGGATGTGAAGACAACATTTCTTCACGGGGATCTGGAAGAGGAGATCTACATGAAGCAACTTGAAGGCTTTACGGCGAAGGATAAGAAAGAACTGGTATGCAAGTTAAAGAAGTATCTGTATGGGTTAAAACAGTCACCAAGGATGTGGTATCAGAAATTTGATACATTTATATGGGGACTTGGCTTAACCAGAAGCAAAGAAGATCACTGTGTGAATTTTAAATTAATTGGTGACCGTGTTATTTATTTGGTCTTGTATGTGGATGATATGTTGCTGGTTGGAAATGACAAAGAAATTATCTAGGATTTGAAGACCCATTTGTCCTCCAAATTCGACATGAAAGATCTTGGTGTTGCAAACTATATTTTGGGCATGGAAATTAAAAGAGATCTGTAAGGCCAGGAAGTAACTCCATAAAGCAAAAATGATTCGACTGTATTATTCCATCAGGTAAGTCTTTATTATATACATGAGGGAGAGATTGTTCAGTTCATCTCCCGATGACTGTTCATATTTCTAATTTATTTATTTACATAAATTTACCCAATCACAAGGATTAGGTGTCAATATTCCTCCCCTTAATCTGAAGGGATGTTGGTGAGTCCAAGCATCATTCTGAATCGTTCAAGTTTTTCTCTTCCAAGCGCTTTGGTGAAGATGTCTGCAATTTGCTCATTTGTGGAACAATGACAGAGATGGATTGTTTTGGCCTCAACATGATGTTGAATCAGATGATATTTAGTATTGATGTGCTTCGTTCGATCATGGAACTTTGGGTTCTTGGCCAACTTTATTGCAGAGGTATTGTCAATCATGAGTGGAGTTGATTGTACTTGTTTTACCTCCAAATATTCAAGAATTTGCCTGAGCCACACAATTTCTTTTGTTGCTTCAGATATTGCCACGTATTCTGCTTCTGTTGTGGAATCTGTTGGAACTGATTGTTTGCGTGATCTCCAGGAGACAGCTCCTGATCCAAGACTCATAGCATATCCTAAAGTTGATACCCCGGTTTCTTTGTCTCCATTGAAGTCTAAATCAGAGTATCCAATCAAGCTGAAGTCGTCCACCTGTGTATACTTGATTCCAAAGTCTTGAGTTCCCTTCAAGTACCTTAGAACTCTTTTTACAGCAGGCCAATGTCCCTCACAAGGCTTTTGCATAAACCTGGAGAGGATTCCAACAGCAAATGAAATGTCTGGTCTGGTGGTAGTTAGGGAGTTGAGACTTCCTACAAGCTGTCTATACTTTGTTGCATCCTCAAATTCTTTTCCTTCAATAGATGTGAGCTTTAAGTTTTGTTCCATTGGAGTTGTAAGAGGATTGCACTCTGTCATGCCAAACCTATTCAACAGATCTCCAATGTATTTCTTTTGAGCAAAATATGGACTTTGGATGTTGGGTTACTTCAATGCCAAGATAGTAATGAACATAGCCCAAATCAGTCATTTCAAAACTTTTCCCCAATTCCTTCTTTATGGATGCAATGTAGCTTTCATTGTTCCCTGTCATCAAAAGATCATCTACATATACCACAAGATATACAACTGTTTTTCCAACTTTCTTGACAAATAAAGTTGCATCATCAAGATCAAAATGTTTGAAATTGAGTTTCAGAAGATGCTCAGTTAGTTTTTCATACCAGGCTCGTGGTGCTTGTTTGAGGCCATACAAGGACTTCATAAGTTTGCATACTTTATGTTCATGTCCTTTCACAGAAAATCCTTCAGGCTGGGACATAAAAACATTCTCTTTTACATCTCCATTCAAGAAAGTAGTTTTTACATCCATTTGATGGACTTTCCAACCGTTCTGAGTTGCTAGTGCAAAGAGTGTTCGGATGGTAGCCCATTTTGTTGTGGGGGAAAAAGTCTCCTCATAATCGACCCCTTCCTTCTGTGCAAAACCTTTTGCCACAAGCCTAGCTTTGTGCTTGTCAAGTGAGCCATCAGCTTTATACTTGTTCTTTTGCAACGCTTCTTTTTATTCATCATGAGAAGCAGCTTCTTTGAAGGAAGTTGGTTCAAAATCTGTAGACAAGTTCAATTCACAATCATAAGAAACATCCATATCAACAGGTGAATTAGAGTCATCTACATCACCTCCATTTTTCCAGTTTGAATTTCTGGTTCCTGTCTTTCCAACTTCATCAGGATGAACACTTTCAAGTGTCTTTGTCACCCACTTTGGGGGACCCTTTTTAGATGGTCCAGGCTGCTTCATTGATTGAGTTGGGACTGAGTCAAGATTGAGTCTCCCAATTCTATCAATTACATCACTTAAAGCATCATCCGTTGTTGGAGTTTCATGCGGGGGAGAGTGTTCTTCAGAAGAAGATTCCACATGTTGATCTAGTATAGGAATACCCCCTTCAAGATGTGGAATCTGATTATCAAATTCTTGAAATGATTTTGCTTTTGCGAATCTATCCAAGTGATCAAGTTGCCGCTCAACAACATTGTCAGTTTTGGATGATTCAAGAAAAATTACATCTCTAGGTACAACAAACTTCTTATTTACTTCATCATAGAGGCAGTATGCTTTGGAGGTGTTTGAATATCCCAAAAAGATACACTTACGACTTCTAGCACCAAGTTTGTTTCTATGTACCTTTGGTATCAAGGCATAACAGGTGGAACCAAAGACCCTAAGATGCTTTACCGAAGGAACATGTCCATACCACATTTCATAAGGAGTCTTGTTTCTAATAGCATTAGATGGACATCTATTCTTTATATATGCAGCACATAGAACAACATCGGCCCAAAACATTATCTTTACATTCTTAAAAAAGAGCATGGATCGTACCATATTTAAGATTGTCCTATTCATTCTTTCAGCTACACCATTCTGTTGGGGATTATAAGGCACAGTTGTTTGATGTTTGATCCCATGTTGCGAAGATAGTTTTCAAATTCATTTGATGTGTATTCTTTTCCATTATCAGTGCAAATAGACCCAATATGAGATTGTGCATCATTTTCAATCCATTTATGAAAATTCTTGAATGTTTGAAAAGCATCATATTTGTTCTTCAATAAATAAACCCAACACATTCTAGTGTAGTCATCAATAACTGTCATGATATATTTATTTCCATTTGCAGAAGGAACGGTCATTGGACCACATAAATCTGAATGAATGAGTTCAAGTTTTCTATGTGCTCTTGAATGTGAATCATGAAAACACTGTTTGCTATCCTTTCCTAGAGTGCAAGCATCACATTGCTTAAGTTTCCTAGGAATTGTAGTCAAACCAACAACACCATTTTTCTTCAACAATCGGAGATTGTCATAGTTCAAATGTCCAAATCTAGCATGCCATAATAAACTTGATGGAAGTGTACCTTCTTCATGATGAGAATTGTATGAGAAATGTTGTGCATGAGCAGAGGTTCCTTGTAGTTTGAGAAGCCTTTCTTCTTCTATTCCCCTCATGACAAGTGAGTGGTCAGATGCTTTTCTTACCTCAAGCTTGCCATCAAACATATGAATGGAGTGACCTTGCTGGCGGATGTGGACCAAGGACAACAAGTTTCTCTTCAGCTGTGGGAGATATAGAACATGATGCAGAAGAAAGTATGGAAGACCTGGCAGTTTAAGCCTAATTGTGCCAAGCCCTGATGGCTTGATTTTTGATTGGTCTGCAAAGCATACTGCTCCATCAACATTGTTAGTGAAATCTTCAAAAAAATATTTTATGTGAGTCATGTGGCAGGTTGCTCCTGAATCAAGCAACCAATCATTTTTCCAAGAAGCAAGTGAAGCATTAAATAAATCTTCATTTACTCCAATGTTACATTGTGCCACAACATAGTGAACGGATTCAGGTGCTTTACCTTTGTCTGTATCATCAGTTTTACCTTTTTGTTGGTTTCTTTTCTGCTCAATTTTGTCCCATGGTAGCTTGCATGTAGAGGCATCATGTGATCATTTCTTTTGCAACGTATGTAGTGCAGATTTGCCTTTTCTCCTTGAGAATGTCTGCCCCCCACCTTTGAAATATCTTCCTCTTCCTCTTCGACCACCTCTTCCTCTTGTAGAATCTTAAGCATGATGCTTTTCTTTATGAGCAAGGCACACAGCCTCTTCAGAAGATTTAGCGGTTGTCTTCTTTCCAAAAGCTTTCTCTCTTTCAGCAAGATTTTTCACAAGAGAGTCAAAGGTTATATCTTTGATATTTCCATTTGCTTGCAATGACTCAAGATAATTGGACTAAGTAGGATAAAGTGCCTTGAGAAAAGTGATAAGAGGAATAGCCAATTCAACCTTAGTGGATTTGATATCATGCATTATAGACTTTACTTCAGATGCAAGAGCAAGAGGATCATTATTTTGCAGTTCAAGAGTGAAGAGTTTAATCATGAGTTGAACAACTTCAAGTGCAGAATGTGAGTCATAGAGTTCTTCCAGCTTTTGTAAGGCTTCAAAGGCAATTGAATATGATGAAATATGGTGACTCACCTCTTCATTTACAGATTCTTCGATTAATGCATAAGCTTTGTTGTTCTTGTTTTCCCAAATGACGAGCTCTTTGTCTAAGGTAGGCTGTACTGGTTCATTGTCTCCATCTCCAACACACACTCCTTTCCACAACTCATTGAAAATGAGGGTGTGTTTTATCATCCGGGACCATTCAGGATAGTTCTCCTTGCTAGTGAGAACTATTCCCACCATGGATATGATTGAATGCATACTGTAGCAAAAACTTCTGCTGCAAAACTTTTACTCTTAATGAAAAAAATATAGTTCTGATGTGACTGGACAGCAAACTCAAATATCAATTTGCATTCATCTACACAATGTTAAAGTATAGAATATCGCAGTATACTAAAAAAAAATACCCTCAACAGCATAAAGCACTGCGTCCACTAAAAGGCTGAAGAACGTAGTCCTGACATATTATATAATTCAATTGGATGATATTAATGATGGCAGCATTTGACCAAATCGTTAGAACAATATCCTATACTTATTCGATGGTGTAACTGAAGAAATTACAGAGAGGACGCTTTGTATTGAAGCTGGCACTTAACACCACGCTGAGCAGCCACGCCTTAACATCACGCTGAGAAGCCACACCACGCATATGCAATAGAGTCAGTCTTTCTCTTGGCATTGTTCAGTCCAACGTTCATGTCACTGTATTGGGTTCACTGCAAATGTAACCCAATGTATAGAGCATGCAATCTCATTGAGTTTATCAAGGGTCAAAACGGGCTTCACTTCCTCTTTTAGCCACACAAAAGACAATGAACAACAATGGCGTTCAAACGCAAGTCTCCACAGATGACGAATGTTGTGCGCTTCCTGTGTGATGGTGGAGGCCGAAGGATTTTGCAATTGTAGGGTCTCTATATAAAAGGCCTCTAGCTGTAAGGGTTTCTTCCCTTACAGTATCAAACCAATGGTGAAGAAGCTTATCCCCTTGCTTAACAGGGTTTTGATAGAGAAAGTTGTTGCTCTGAGCAAGACCGCTGGCGGCATTTTGCTTCCGGAGAGCACTGGCAAGTTGAACTCAGGAAAGGTCATATCAGTTGGGCCTGGTTCTCGTAGCAAGGATGGAAACACTATTCCTGTTAGTGTCAAGGAGGGTGACCATGTTCTTCTTCCTGAATATGGTGGCACAGAAGTAAAACTTGCAGAAAAAGAGTACCACTTGTATCGAGAGGATGATATTCTTGGGATTTTGCAGGATTGAGTTTTTTTGCCTACAGGAAAACCATAGCGAGAATAACCGTGGAGAGGACGCTTTCTGAGCAAAAAAAATTGTGGATGGACAGCGCTAAAATTACCATGTCAGGACAATGCTTCTTTTATGAAACCATGTCAGGACAACGCTTCTTTTATGAAACGTTTATGGACAGGCAGGACAACATGGACAACACTGGACAGTATGGAGGGGGCAGCTACCATGTCAGGAGCAGCTAATTATATGGAGGAGCAGCTCAGCTATATGGAGAGCAGACTAGGGAGTTACAAGGGACATAAGAGCTAAAAAAGGAGCTGGCTCTGATACCATGTCAGGCCAGGCAGTAACTCCATAAAGCAAAAATGATTCGACTGTATTATTCCATCAGGTAGGTCTTTATTATATACATGAGGGAGAGACTGTTCAGTTCATCTCCCGATGACTGTTCATATTTCTAATTTATTTATTTACATAAATTCACCCAATCACAAGGATTAGGTGTCAACAAGATCAGACAAAGAGGAAGCTCTGGTTAAACCAAAGGAAGTATGCCGAGACAATATTGCAGAGGTTTAATATACATGATAGTAAACCGATGAAGGTTCTTATTCCTGTAGGTGTAAAGTTATCTGCTGAACAGTGTCCAAAGACACAAGAAGAGGAAGAGCACATGTCTCGTGTTCCATATGTAAGTGCAGTCGGTAGCCTGATGTATGCGATGGTCTGTACTAGACCCGACATTGCACATGTAGTGGGATTATTGAGCAGGTTTATGTCAAAACCAGGGAAGGAGCACTGGACAACAGTGAAGCGGGTTTTCAGGTATTTGCGTGGCACTAATGATTATGGTTTGTGCTACCAAGGAAGACCAGGATTGGACAGAGTGTTGGATATTCGTGGCTTTGTTGATACAGACTAGGCTGGAGATCTGGATCAGAGAAGATCTACAAGTGGGTATGTGTTAAACCTATTTGGAGATGCAGTCAGTTGGATGAGTAAGAAACAATCTGTAGTGGCACTATCATTACAGAGGCAGAATACATGGCAGCCACTCATGCAAGCAAGGAAGCAGTTTGGTTGCAAAGATTGTGTTCAAATATGGGGTTAGTACAGGGAGCTATAAGGATAGACTGTGGCAACCAAAGTGCAATTTTCTTGGCAAAGAACCCTGCATATCATTCAAAGACAAAGCACATTGATGTTCAGTATCACTTTGTGAGGGATATGATATAAGACAAAAAGGTTTTGTTGGTAAAGGTGGACACTTTGAAGAATACTGCAGGTGCATTGACAAAATCTGTGAGCTCTGAGAAGTTCACTTGGTGTAGAGAAACAATGGGCATTGTATGGTTCGATAAATGACTAAGCTCTCTTGTGGCCCCCTATGGAAAGAAAACAACAAGTGGGAGATTGTTGGGTTGTGTTATATTCTTTCCACAACTAGCCCACGTAGTTAACTGGGGGGTTAGAAGGAAGACAGAGCCCCCCTTCGTTGCGCTGATTACATAACGGGGGGAGTCACAGGGGGTTTGAGGGGTGTAGGTAACCCCACTCTATGGGGTCCGGGGCAGCGCCCCAGAAAATTTTGGTTTTGGACCCTATATTGGACCTACCTATGGTTTTGTGAATGTTTTTCGCACATGGTTTTGGACGCAATGGTTTTTGGTCCATGGTATTGGATGCTTCGGCATGTATAAATATGTATTGTAACATTGAAAGGAACATAATGAAAAATCAAGCTGGTAGTCTCAGTTTTGAGATCCAGGGGAAAATCTTTGTGTATATGTGTTTTATGTGTTATGCTCTTGCATTGTCTATTTTTCGTGTTTTAGAATTTATATGCAGGTAATTTCTGTACGAGGTTAAAACCTACAAATTTATGCTCAAAAATCAAAGTGTGAGACAGAGCTCGAAGCCTATACCATTGAATAGATCTCGGTAATCTGAATCCAATGCAACTTGAATCGTTCAAAATCGATATCATATGCTCCTGATATAGTGTTCTGATCAAATTCCCAAACAGGTAAAAAAATTGCAAAATGATAGAGCAATTGTACATTTTTGGGCCCGTGGCAGGGTGCCACCTGGCCACTCCAGATTGGTTGAAAATTGGTGAATTTGATTAGCTCAACATTTTTTTAATTATGTTATATGGATAACTGTGTAATTGTTGGACCAATGGTGGGAGGCCGCATGGGCCAATGAAAAGATGTCATGTGGCCTCCAGGTGTTATTTTAAAATTTCTTTGAGGGATGAAGCACCCCACGAAATTCAAACACAAGACCTTTGCCCAAGCATCAAGCCACCTTACCAACACACCATGCACTTTGTTTCTTAACCATATGGTTCTCGACATTCATTTGAACCAACACACAAATGTACTAGGGGAACGGGCCAAGGCTAAGCCCTAGCCCATGGCCACACCCCACACCACATGACCATGGCAGAGGGAGCCTAGGGCTAGGGCTTAGCCCCAACCCATAGTCGCAGCGCCACCACATATAACCACACTAGAGCCACAACAAATGACCATCGACAGAGTTTGTGATCCAGGTGGATGTTGGTGGCCACCCACCTATCCCATCTGGACCCCCACAACTGTCCCTTTCAATTTTTTCAGTTTCCTTAATTATAGCGCAGTTTACTATTTTTAGCAGTTTTTCGGGTCCTAAACTTCCGGAGCCGTTTTGAGGCCCTAAACGACGTTTTTTGGGAAATCTACTGATAGCGATTTTTTCTATCTAAAAATCGTCTTTTCCGTCGTAGTCCTCAGAGAGATCTTTCCAACAGGCTATCATGCGCGTCAAACGGAGATAATACGACCAATTCACAACCCCGAGAAGTTGATGTACCAACTTACCCAAAAACGGGGCCCACAATTTGGCGTTTCATCTTCTAGGGTTAGGTTTTGGAATGTGAAGGGTTTTCCATTGTTTCTCAACAATAAATAGGCCTTCAAGCCTCATTGTAACACAGTTCAGAACAGTTCAGAGGCATGTAGCCGCCACATCTCTTCTCAGAGATAAGCTACCATCGCCCTAGCTGGGTTTATCCAATTCTGTTTGTAAGCATATTTCAGTATTTTACAGTAATGAAATGAAGTATTATTTCCGCTGCATATCTGTCTTTATGGTTATCTCTGTATTTTATTGCGTTCCTGTTTAAATCCGGATCAATTTGTGCAAGGGGTTAGCCCCGGGCCACATGAGCCATATATGACCACAGGTTGGAGGAGGTGGAGGCTAGCCCTAGCGCAGATCCCCGAGCCATATGCATTCCATATAACCTCAGCGATGAGATCCAAAGCACATGGGACAAAGGTGCTAGCATTGGGGGCCAGCCTCGGGCCACATGGGCCATATATGACCTCTGTCTCCACGAAATGGCGTGCACCCGAAATCTCGGAACCCAACACGGTTCTATGACCATAATGTGACCACATTGTAATGCGTTGAGGGCTTGACCAGTGAGGGTAGGCAGTTAGCCCCAACCCTTGGGCACATGGCCCCCATATGACCGTAAATTTTAGAAAGTGGGGGTTAATGGACAATTTAACTGTCCAAAAAATTCGCTTGTCGGGTAGGATTGTAGGCTAGGTTTGCACGCCAGTTCCTAGTTTGGGGTGCTCAAGCTAGGTTTAGGTCGAATTGTAGGATGGTTAACATAGAAGTTCATGAGAGAGCTTGAAAGCTCATAACTTTTGGAGCTTTTATCCAAATTGAGCTCAGAAAGAGGCTGCTTAGGGGTTTTTAGATGTTCTGAATCTATTAGTAGCCTCTATTTTCTTATTTGAATACA
This sequence comes from Pinus tabuliformis, assembly GCA_031772625.1. NCBI lineage: Eukaryota > Viridiplantae > Streptophyta > Pinopsida > Pinales > Pinaceae > Pinus > Pinus tabuliformis. The sequence continues at coordinate 1,512,547,682 of CM062816.1, forward strand.
TCTACAATATATTTTTTCATGTTTGAGACTAAAGGTGTATGGATCAGTCAGGGTTTGGAAGCAGTTATGGGAAGCTTTTGGGCATGGAGAAGACCTTGTAGGGGTATTCTTATTTTCAGAAGGCTACTACAATAGCTGTAACCAGTAGGGTTCAGCCCAGGTTCAACTTCTCTTATCATGAAGTTTTGATTATATGTTTCAATGTGGAATTGAAGCATGCACATGATGTTTTTAACTCATTTCAGTTGAAGTATGTCATCTTTGAAGGAGACGTTTTGAGTTGGTTCAGTTGTGAGAGTTCTTTGTAGGAGAACATTACCTTGTAGGGGTAATATCATCTTATTTACCTACAACAAATGTTTATGTACTTCATTGACATTGAATATATGAGTGGTCTAGTCATGTTGACATGCTTGAAGATGTAGCCCAGGAGGGGTGAACTCCATCAACAAACCATTTTCTTGCTCTTCTTTATGCCTTCATGGATTATGTGTGTTATGTTCATTATGTTCAGTTACATATGAAGACTAATTCATGTTTGAAGAGACATTGAATAAACTTGTTGTTTCAAGACCCATTTTTAATCTTGTAAAGCATTGACACGGTCCTAAGTTTTATTTTATTTGATTTTGGAAAAGAGGAAGAAATCACCTAATTCAATTTCAGATCACTCATGGTTCATCGTCACCTTCCACCATTTATGCAAGCATTGGGCATATCTCGTCGGTTCATAGATCACAGGACATCTTTTCTCATCTAGCAGATGCCCAACTGAATGCTACCAGGTCCTCCCCTCCTCGATCTAGTCCTTATGGATGCAAAATTATAGAAGAACCATCTGCATTTGGTCCTCCTGGCACTGGAGAGACAGTTATAGCTGGCTCATCCAATGATAAATGCGTTCAACAGCAACAGGTCCATGCTCCTCCTGGATTTCGTGGCGCCAACTCAGCTTAAACAAGTTTCCCTTTAGCATGGCATGTTTTGACATTTGTTTTTCTCTCCAAATTTTGGTGGAACAATGGTCATGTTCCATCACAATTCTCTGACCTATAATTTTTATCTCTCTTAGTCGCTATAATGGTTTTAAACTGTAAAATTTTTAGCGGTTTTTCTAGTTTCCCTTATCAGGGGTTGATAACCTCCTTCCTGCACATTTCTAAGGCACCCAATGGGCAATGGCTCCCCAAGTCCTCCTGCTTGTATTTTATGTATTTAATTATATTAATATAATGTGAACTATTTGCGAACTAAAAAAAGAACATCAATACATATGCATAACTTAATCATGATATCCATTTTGATCAAGTCAAATCACCATCTAGATTCAATCCCAAAAATAGCATGATGAGCTTCCATGTAATGACTTTGAGTCTTCTTGTTGAGAATGAATAACCCCTCAAGAACAAGAACATATATGGGTAGTTTAACTAATAGATGAAATGACCCTCTTCTGGGCACTTTTACTAGTCAATTTTGCCCAAAAATCATATATATATATATATATATATATAATAAACTTAAATTATTTGATTTACAATTATTCCTCATATAAAATATAAAAAGATTTACCACATTAAAACAATTATCTATTTATTTGTATAATACAAAATTTATTTAAACTAATTTTTTTAAAATATATTTTTAATTTAAAATTTAAACATTTCAAATAAATAATAAAAATTAAATTATTTTATATTTTCTTAATATAAAATAAGTCATATTCACGCTCCTTGTGGGTGTGAAAAACTTTCCAAGTGAACCACCATTTAAAAATTATCCCCAATAAAATTGATACTTTAATATTTTGGAGTTTTGGTGTTTAGAATAAATAGTCCCACATATGTTTAGTTAGGCCGATAGGCCTTCTTTTGAATAAGTCAATCGTCTACACTTTTAATGTCCGTTTGACATCTATGCACAGATTTTTAGGGCCACCCTTCTGCGCTCCACTGACATTTGTGTGCATTTTGCGGATATTCGTCATGGTCTTCATCCTTCATTTACTCATCATGGTCTTCATCCTTTAGTTACTCGTCATGGTCTTCATCCTTCCATTACTGGTGGAACTCGTCATGGTCTTCATTTACGGGCAGAATGGTGGGCATTTATGTTATGGGCGCCAACAACTGATGGATGCCTTCCACTCGATGCCTTCCTCTCAATGCAGAGATCATAAATTGCCCTTCTCTCTTAAAAGCCAAGCACTTCAGCGGCGGAGATTGTCAAGCACGCACAACCTTATAGTGCTCTTGTATAAACCCTAACATAGAAGCCTTCTTCGGTGCATTTGAGCAGTCAGTAGGAGCCTTATTCTAGCGGGGAAGAGCCAAGTGTATACATCGTATAGATACAGTGCACGTAGGCAGTAGGTATAGATATGGTTTGTTGAAAGATAAGAGAGCAGTGCTTCTATTATTAGTTTGTCTTTGAGGGGTAGTTTTTCCATTACTTTTTAGAAGAGCCCACTGACGAGGAGACAATACAGATGGAGTGAGGCTCCAACCATGGTAAGCGACAAGTGCTTATGTTTCCATATACGTAATAGTTCCTATCAGTGTAGTTCCGGGATTTCCTAGTGTTCCCAGATATTGAACCCTCATCTATGTTGTTAATGGTAAACGCTATGCTGATCGTCTACGTTGTTACAGGTAAACACCATGCTGATATGATCTCCTTCACTATCAGAAGATATGTTAATTAGACTTGGCTTTACTATGTGAATATGAATTTTTCGAGAGCTATATGAACAGGCCATTGAAATATGAGAAATAGTTATTTTGTGTACGTAATACGTTGAATAAATGAAAGTTTGTTCGGCATGATGCTCTATCTTCTGCTGAAGAGACAAATTCTTTCCCTGCATTCTAGCTGCAATATGGGAAAGGACGGGGATGTCGCCCTTTTTTTTTGGATTATCAGGAATCAACACGAGAGCTGCAAATGTCGTGAGATGCACAAAGTGTGTTATTTTTTTTTGCCTTAGGACAAACATATTCATCCAAATTTCACGCACTGCTGACGCTTCAATATTTATATTATAGGTACTGTTAAGACCACTCAAAACAGTTTATTAATTGTGTAGTATTGTGGAAAGGTTTATAACTGATATTGTTTTGTGTAGGGGCTATGTATAAGTGATTAGCATATAGAGACAAAGCTTGTTATTACTACCTATGGCCAATGTGTTTTGTACTATGTAGCAAAGATCCTTGATGCCACACATATATCGCTGCAACACTATTCAGAAGTTACATATGTTGCTGGTATGGTTATGTTTCCAGAGATTGTAAAGACCCTTTAATAATAATAAATTTGTATTTTGTACACCTGTAACATCAATTTGTAATTATTTCTTTTCTTAAACACTTATGTGGAATTGTCGTTGGCCGAATTCAAGTGACTGATCAACAAAGCCTTCAATTCAGCCCCAACAATGCCTTCAATTCAGCCTCAGACACCTCATCACCCATGGTATCTTAGCCACATCAATTGGCATTAAAAAATATAACAAATGACATTTCAAATAAGTGCCACCGGGTCAAGGTCCCACTTTTCATTTCATTTCTTTCATCTATAATATCTTTTTTTAAATTTCTATTTTTTTAAATGAAATTCTATTAGAAAAATATTTAAAATTATTTTTCAGAAATAGGATTTATTATAAAATTATTATTGAAAATGGGACTCTTCGCATGTTTGACGAAGATGGCTCCTCTTTTTAATATTTAAAATTATTTTTTGGAAATAGGATTATTATAAATTTATTATTGAAAATGGGATTTTTGGAATGTTTGACGGTGGTGCCTCTTTTCTATAAAGCAATTGATATATATGTTTTCATATCAATATAATATTTTTTTTTTTAAAGCACGCTCACCATTGCTACCATCCTTTGAAGTCACATAGTGAAATAAAGTGAAATCATTTTGTAGAATCTCTCAAGGTGATTTATAAGGCATGTGATTTTAAAATATAAATTATAGAAGTGTAATTCTACCTGTGAATTGACCTATTTTTTTTTATATAATTAAAGAAATTTAAAAAATATAAACAATATTAATTTAATTATTAATAATTTTGAGTTTATTTAATGATTTATTTTCAATAATTAATTTACTTAATTTGATTTACAAAGTAACAATTCGATCTATTATATTATTGTATGGTTTTCTTGTCTAGTCATCAAAGTGATATCAAAACTTTAGATAACAACCATGATTACATCATAAATTAAAATTTGAAAATATAAATAATATTTTTCTTTTAATATTTTCAATCTGTGGTGGGATCTTCAACAATTCTTTTTTTCTTTTTCCACAAGCTGAAAATGCTCAGATTTGCTCAAGGGCTACCAGACACATGAATAAGATTTGTTCAAGGGCTACCAAACACATGAATAAGTATCACATTTAAAAAGTTCAATGGTTGTTGTTGTATCTATTAACAACATAGCCAACTCACACATCCACATTATTGATAAAATCAATCATTTCATTAAATGTTCAATGGTTGTTGTTGTATGTACCAACAACACAACAAACTCACACATCAACATTATTGATAAAATCATTCATTTCACTAAAGGTTAATAAAACAATTTTGTAATAACAATGTTAAATATGAATAACTCCTTGGTATATTTTATGTTATTATTGCTAGATATTGTTGCTATATTCATGCATGATTTTTAAATAGGTGTAGTGATTTTTATTTTTATTTTTAAATCATTTAAAATTAAAATCTCTAAAGACAAGAATAAGAGGTAAATAAAAAGATGTTGTCAGGTCTCGATCCTAAGATCTATGTATAAAATTAATAGTGTGAATCATGAGCACAAGCATCATTAGAGGGATCAACTAGCTTCTACAAGATGACCAAGTCAGCCATGGCTTACGATGTGAGAGTGGGGAAGAGAACATAAAGGACAAGCCATCAGGGTACACTTTACTCACATGTTTTTATGACAGAAATACATTTTTTCTATGGTTTAATATTTTATTATATTACGTAAAAATTGGAAAGAAAAATGTTTGTAATGAGATACTCTCTCTTTACATTTGATTTTAATTAAATTGTAAAAATTATTATTATAATATTAATTATATTTCTAATGAATTAAATGTTTTTCAAATCCCAACTATCCCAACTCCACTAAAAAGCACTCTTTGATTTGTGGCAAAGATCTTCCAAAAGTATTTAATTTGGATTAAAAAATAGGTTATGGGCTAGATTTTTTTAGTTGAATATTAAAAATATTTAATTTGGTTTTTTTGTTTTTGGGTCATGGACTATGTTTTTTGGTTTACTATTAAATAACGATGAAAAGATAAGACCTAGATAAATGATTTCCAAATGATATCCATACCAAGAGTATATGTAAATGTAAACAACTAAATTTAATACAACAATTATTATTTCAAACCAAAGTATAATTTTTACAATTCAAGAATTCCAATTTAACAATCTTATTGACCTCTCTTTGCACCTTTTGCGGCAATTGCTAGTCTACTTTATTACTAGTACACTTGATGAGACTAACCAATGTTTATACACTTGATGATGATAAATAATAATAAATACCATTGGGGTTGCCATACATCCTTACGCCTTCAAGCATAAGAGGCTATGCTAAACCTAGTATTTAAGAAAAAAACCAAAAAAATACCACCTAAGAGGCCACCTCTTAAAATTACAAAGGAGTCGTCTACCAAGGCAGAGGAATTGCCCGCCAAAAATGGCCGGAATCCGGGGAAAAAAATTCAAAAAATCTTGTAGAAGTAAATAAGAGGTAAATAAAAAGATGTTGTCAAGTTTCGATCCTAAGGCCCGTGTATAAAATTAATAGTGTGAATCATGAGCACAAGCATCATTAGAGGGATCAACTAGATTCTACAAGATGACCAAGTCAGCCATGGCTTACGATGTCAGAGTGGGAAAGAGAACATGAAGGACAAGCCATTAGGGTACACTTTACTCACATGTTTTTATGATAGAAATTCATTTTTTCTATGGTTTAATATTTTATTATATTACATAAAAATTGGAAAGAAAAATGTTTGTAATGAGATACTCTCTCTTTACATTTTATTTTAATTAAATTGTAAAAATTATTATTATAATATTAATTATATTTCTAATGAATTAAATGTTTTATAGCTGATATTGTTTTGTGTAGGGGCTATGTATAAGTGATTAGCATATAGAGACAAAGCTTGTTATTACTACTTATGGCTAATGTGTTTTGTACTATGTAGCAAAGATCCTTGATGCCACGCATATATCGCTGCAACATTATTAAGAAGTTATATATGTTGTTGGTATGGTTATGTTTCTAGAGATTGTAAAGACCCTTTAATAATAATAAATTTGTATTTTGTACACCTGTAACATCAATTTGTCATTGGCCGAATTCAAGTGACTGATCAACACAGCCTTCAATTCGGCCTCAGACACCTCATCGCCCACGATATCTTAGCCACATCAATTGGCATTAAAAAATATAACAAACGACATTTCAAATAAGTGCCACCGTGTCAAGGTCCCACTTTTCATTTCATTTCTTTCATCTATAATATCTTTTTTTTTTGTTTCTATTTTTTAAAATGAAATTCTATTATAAAATTATTTAAAATTATTTTTCAGAAATAGGATTTATTATAAAATTATTATTGAAAATGAGACTCTTCGCATGTTTGACGAAGATGACTCCTCTTTTTAATATTAAAAATTATTGTTTGGAAATAGGATTATTATAAAATTATTATTGAAAATGGGATTTTTGGAATATTTGATGGTGGTGCCTCTTTTCTATAAAGCAATTGATATATATGTTTTCATATCAATATAATATATTTTTTTAAAGCACGCTCGCCATTACTACCATCCTTTGAAGTCACATAGCGAAATAAAGTGAAATCATTTTGTAGAATCTCTCAAGGTGATTTATAAGGCATGTGATTTTAAAATATAAATTATAGAAGTGTAATTCTACTTGTGAACTTGACCTATTTAATATTTTTTATAATTAAAGAAATTTAAAAAATATAAACAATATTAATTTAATTATTAATAATTTTGAGTTTATTTAATGATTTATTTCCAATAGTTAATTTACATAATTTGATTTACAAAGTAACAATTCGATCTATTATATTATTGTATGGTTTTCTTGTCTAGTCATCAAAGTGATATTAAAACTTTAGATAACAACTATGATTACATCATAAATTAAAATTTGAAAATATAAATAATATTTTTCTTTTAATATTTTCAATATGTGGTGGGATCCTCAATAATTATTTTTTGCTTTTTCCACAAGCTGAAAATGCTAAGATTTGCTCAAGGGCTACCAGGCACATGAATAAGATTTGTTCGAAGGGCTACCGAACACATGAAGAAGTATCACATTTAAAAAGTTCAATGGTTGTTGTTGTATCTACTGACAACATAGCCAACTCACACATCTGCATTATTGATAAAATCAATCATTTCATTAAATGTTCAATGGTTGTTGTTGTATGTACCAACAACACAACAAACTCACACATCAACATTATTGATAAAATCATTCATTTCATTAAATGTTAATAAAACAATGTTGTAATAACAATGTTAAATATGAATAACTCCTTGGTATATTTTATGTTATTATTGCTAGATATTGTTGCTATGTTCATGCATGATTTTTGAATAGGTGTAGTGATTTTTATTTTTATTTTTAAATAATTTAAAGTTAAAATCTCTAAAGACAGGAATAAGAGGTAAATAAAAAGATGTTGTCAGGTCTCGATCCTAAGGCCTGTGTATAAAATTAATAGTGTGAATCATGAGCACAAGCATCATTAGAGGGATCAACTAGATTCTATAAGATGACCAAGTCAGCCATGGCTTGTATGGGCCTGACCCAGGTTCAGAGGTGATTTAGCCAAGCAAATCCTGGTACTATTAGCCCTTTTAGCAACATTCTGCGGAACGCGGACTGAGGTCTCACCTGAAGTAGTATGTGAGGGTGCTAGAACCATGTTTCCGCACCCTAGGGATGTCTGATGGGCTTCTAGAGGTTCGCAGTCCGACCCATCGCTACGCACACTTGTTAGTCCTTCGCAACTCGTGCTATTGTTTCTACACAGCCCTACTCGGGGCACGACCCGTATAATACCAAGTTCCTTGCTAATTAACCAATTACTTAACTTGTGTGTGTAAGATTTATGGTTATTACAACATATTCAACAATCATATCAGTGCGCGCGATACATAAACGAATACAAACATAAAGAAAATAATGCACAACAAATACGCAGAAATAAGAATGAACTTATCTTTATTAATCTTCAATCCCGCTTACAAACTCGACACCGCCTTGCGCACTCAGCTGCAGGGGTCCGCACACTCAGCTGCGGACTCTACTAGGCCTTTGCGCACTCAGCTGCAGAGCCTCTTCCTACTACTACAACCCTATACACTTAGAATCCTACTCTAAGCTTGAACCATTCCTTCGCTACTCACTCTATCATATATTATCTTTTCAACTTAGAGCCTCCCTCTATTTATACAATCCCATGGTCCACGGACCATGGTTAGGCCAACATGACTTTACATTACATTACATTACTTTAGGGCGGACAACCCTATGACTTAACCTTTACTTCGTGCTCTGTGCCCGCAATTCACAGAGTCTTACAAAACCTTTGACCAAACTTGGGTTTTGAGCCCCAAAACATGCTGTGGGGGGATTCCATGCCCAACAGTAAATAAAAAGATGTTGTCAGGTCTTGATCCTAAGGCCTGTGTATAAAATTAATAGTGTGAATCATGAGCGCAAGCATCATTAGAGGGATCAACTAGATTCTACAAGATGACCAAGTCAGCCATGGCTTACGATGTCAGAATGGGGAAGAGAACATGAAGGACAAGCCATCAGGGTACACTTTACTCACATGTTTTTATGACAAAAATTCGTTTTTTCTATGGTTTAATATTTTATTATATTACGTAAAAATTGGAAAGAAAAATGTTTGTAATGAGATACTCTGTTTTTACATTTGATTTTAATTAAATTGTAAAAATTATTATTATAATATTAATTATATTTCTAATGAATTAAATGTTTTTCAAATCCCAACTATCCTAACTCCACCAAAAAGCACTCTTTGATTTGTGGCAAAGATCTTCCAAAAGTATTTAATTTGGATTAAAAAAATGGGTTATGGGCTAGATTTTTTTAGTTGAATATTAAAAATATTTAATTTGGTCTTTTTGTTTTTGGGTCATGGACTATGTTTTTTGGTTTACTATTAAATAACGATGAAAATATAAGACCTAGATAAATGATTTCCAAATGATATCCATACCAAGAGTATATGTAAATGTAAACAACTAAATTTAATATAACAATTATTATTTCAAACCAAAGTATAATTTTTACAATTCAAGAATTCCAATTTAACAATCTTATTGGCCTCTCTTTGCACCTTTTGGGGCAATTGCTAGTCCACTTTATTACTAGTACACCTCGTGAGACTAACCAATGTTTATACACCTGATGATGATAAATAATAATAAATACCATACATCCTCACGCCTTCACGCATAAGAGGCTATGCTAAACCTAGTATTTAAGAAAAAAACCCAAAAAATACCACCTAAGAGGCCACCTCTTAAAATCACAAAGGAGTCGTCTACCGAAGCGGAGGAATTGCCCGCCAAAAATGGTCGGAATATGGGGAATTTTTTTTCAAAAAATCTTGTAGAAGTAGTGTTTGAATCATGTTTTTTATGGTGGAAATGGATTTAGCACCATCAAAAACTTCTAAGGCACCTAAAATTATGAATTTTGATAGCTTTTACTTGGATTTACAAAAATCCTTGCCGGATTTTTTCAAAATATGGCCGGAATTTCCATAACTTTCAAAACAAAAAAAATAATTGCTAAACTACAACAATCACAAATACTGCCTTTTAAGAAATCATAGTAACGGTGTAGAATATATTTTTATTTATTTACAACGTCTTAGATGTGTCATTTTCCTTAAATTTCACCTACTAAATTAAGTGGAAAATTGGCGATAGTTACAGGGGTGATGATAAAGTATTTTTATATTTTCGAAGTTATTAAGTAGCTTTAAATCGACCTAAAACTCTAAAAATTTTAAAATTCGCTTCATCTAATTCTGAGTGGATTGAAATTCTCTAAATTATTTTAAATAAAAAATAAATGGTTTTATCATTTAATTAATAATTTGAGAAAATATTTATTTATTTATTATTATTATTATTTTGTAATTAAATTGAAGTTATCTTATTTATTAGATGGGAAAATGATTTATTCATAATGGGATGTTATTACTAAGATTATCCTTTTAGACACTTTTTGGGATAATTTAATTTCCCAAAAATAACTTTCATCCTTAACTTTTCTTCTAAAATTTAAGAAGACTAAACCCCACTCAAACCAATTAATCTATATCTCTAACATTTATATAATTTTCATTAGATTATATAATATTTTTTTGCTACTAATAATTTTATTAAAAATGAAAAATATCATTATAATATTTTTTAAAAATATTTTATATCTTCAACTAAAAATATATATATGTTCCACTCTTTTCATTTAAATTATTTAAAAATCAAAAACTTTGTACATACAGTAAGAAGTACATAGTGAGTTATCCCTAACATTTTTTTAAAATATATATGTTTTTATATATATAGATGGTTCAAATTCAATAAAAATATTAAATTTATTAATAAAAATGGAATATAATTAAAAATAATAATAATATTAAAATAATAATATTTTTTTTAACTACTGCAAAGAAATTCAATTTACATATAAATAATTTATATATTATATTTTTATATATTATATTAAATTTTTAAAATATATGTAATTTATTGAATGAAAATGATAAACAGTACCACCTAATCATAGTAATTAATGTTGTACAAACAACTGCCACATGGCGCACATATATTTAACCATATTATAAAATCTAATCACACAACTAATTAATGTTGTACAAACAACTGCAACATGGCGTTCATATGTTTAACTATATTATAGTATGAGTCCTTTGACTATAATGGAGGGCCAATGATATAAAATACCCTCCACATTTAAAGTATATAATAGAGTTCCTTGAAAGTTGCTATTGAATTTTGGTCAGTGTACATGAAATAAAAAACTATAAAGAAATTCAGTCAATTTACATAAAATTATTAGAATATTACACCTTTGGAAGTTGTCTCCAGTCATTTTACAAGGTCAGGCTGCATGAACTTAAAAAAGCCATAAAGATTTGCAATCATTTTACCTAGAATGTATTATAATATTAAATTTTTGGAAGTTTTCTTGGAATTCTAGTCACTTTACAAGTTGTTATTTCATTCTACTTAAGATGTATTATAATATTAAATTTTTGGAAGTTGTCTTGGAATTCTAGTCAATTGAGTTTTCATTCTAATCAAGATGTATTATAATATTAAATTTTTTGGAAGTTGTTTTGGAATTTTAGTCACTTTACAAGTTATTGAGTTTTTATTTTGGGGAAAAAATTATGGGTAAAGATAATTATCATTAAGTATGGCATTTTTTTATGAAGTAATATTTTTTTAAAGTTTATTATCGAAGGGATTTTTTTTAAATGTATTATTGGATTTTTTATTAAAAAATTTTATGATTGCATATATAGAAAAATAAATCAAGACATAAACAATTTATTTAAAGTTAGCATTTATGAGAAAGATTTTTGGACCATAGTTGAAGAAAAAAATGGATATATAGTTGAAGAAAACAATGGATATTCTGAAGAATCTCATCTTTGCATGCTATAGGTTTAGCTCACAAGGTCAACAACCCCTAGTTCATGTTTTTTGCATTTTTCTAGTAGGATTTTACATGAAGAATTCTCCAATGTTGTCTTATTCCATGACTTCCAAGCCTTTTTTATTCCATTTTTCTATATTTTTGTGATTATGGCCTTCTCTTGTATATATCAATGTACAGTTCATGACAGTCTTGTATTTTTTGTTGTCTCTAGCCTGTGATGATCATATGTATATGTTAGTCTTACTCTATAGACAGACAAATGTCCATATTGTGTAAATTTGTTGTATATATGTTGAGGAGGGTTTCTCTCATATGATATGTTGCTACACTCTTTTTTGTTTTTGTTGGATTATCTAGAAATACACTGAAAGTGTATCTGCAAGATATATTTTCATCATATCTATGAAAGAAACTAAGTCTTTTCCCTGTGGAAAAAAAAAAAAAAGTTACATAATTATGATTAAATATTTATTAATGCCTAGTTTAATTAATAGATGAAATGGTCATTTCAGAACACTTTTTTTGGCTTGTCCAAAATTCAGTAGAGATATTTAAAAATCACAAGTTTAAGATGTTTAATTTGCAAAAATTGAGTTCCTGATATGTAATGAAAACTTGAAGGTGATGGAAAAATTTGCAAGTAAATTTTTATGTATTTTAAGCAATGGATCACTTTACAAAAGACATAAAATAATGGTTTTAAATCTTAGTTAACAACATAAAACAGAGACAAAATACCATATCAGAAACACATGACAACAAAAATGATAAAGGAGTTCACCCTCTCCTGGTCTAGCTTCCAATATTGGGCCTCTTTCATTAAGTGCTCAAATTTGTGTTTACATGGATTTATAGTGCTCAGAATGTAAAAATTATGTCTACAATGACTTTAGAACAGTAAAAAAAAACCCTAGTTGGGCTCTTGTTGGGTTCAATTTGGCAAAAAAACTGAAGAAGTTATGCTCTCTAAAAGATTTCTCTACTAATTTCTCTACAAACTGCATTGACGTACTAATCATTCTACGAATCCGCATTTTATAGAACTGCTAAGTGACAATTTCACCCCACGCTGGCGAGATTCGCATTGAAATGGGTGCATTTTGTTGCCTCGTTTAAATGCCTAATAAGGCCTATAGGCGGAAAAATTTGGCCACATGGGGCCATGCGCCCGGGAGCTGGGGCTAACAACTTTATCCCGTTGGCATAGCCCCCAGGCTCGTCGGAAAGTGGTTCCATGGCCACCATAAACCTGGGGTCGTTCCCCAAAACTTCGTGCCTATCTACCAAAAACTTCGTCGCAATGACATGTGGTTCCATGGGACCGTGGTGACCATGGGCTGGGCTTAAACTGTTAGCCCCCAACGACTGTTGGCACTTCAACATATTGTTGTGGTCCAATGGGTAGTTCATATGGACCCGGAACCTGGATGGGGCTAAGCCCGAGCACTCGACTCCTGCTGCTTGCGGTCCCATGGCGGTAAGGTGACTGGTGACTAGGGCTTAGCCCCGGCCCCGTCCTCCAACATCGAATTGCAGAGAGTTTAAATAAATGTTCACCACTATGCATATCAAGTAACACCTTACACGCTAACAGTAAGGCGTTGTGCTGTCATTCCATAGGTCTTGTGTTCAAATCTTCGGAGGCCCTTTTGGCCTTAACCAATTTTTTTTACCCTCGGTGTGCCATGTGGTAGCCCATGACTGGGCCACATGGCATCCCACCATTGTTCCACCTAATAAAATCCAACCACCAATCAAATGCTTGCCAAAAATGAACCAACCACATGAGGCCACTTGTGGCCTGCTATTGGCCCAAATTGTACAATTAGCTTGTCCATTCACCTTGCCTAGTCAGCAGTCCTACATCCAACCTGCAAATTTTTTACCTGTTTGGGAAAATGATTTGAATGTGATATCAGGAGCTTTGCATTGGATTAAGGTCGTCTAGATCTACACTTTCGTACAGGTTTCAAGAACGTTTGAACACTTTGAATTTTGAGCACTTTACTGATCCCTTGGATCACTCCTCCCAACTGGAAGCTTTTGGACCTCTAAAGGACTATTTTCAATCAAAAAATAGAAGAGGGTACAGTTCCCTCACCCTTCCAATCTTAATCCATTTGGCTTTTCCTGGTGTTGTCACTCACTGCATTGTGAGTTTCAATTGGCCAAGATTGCCCAAGAGAAGTGAAGTTTGGAGCCTTTGTCCCAGGCCACAGAAGCTGTCAGAGTCAAATTAGACCCTCTCCATTGCGTAGTGCTATGAAAGGCTTACCACTGGTATATAGAAGTCCGAAAATAGACTCGTGGAGCAGAAGTTAAAGCATTTTTAAGATTACATTGGAAAATCCCAACAAACCAAGAAAAATGGCTAAGTCTGAGGGACAAATTGCAATCAGGACATGAGAGGTTCATCACAATCACATATCTGCATCGGCGGGTCAAGGCAGGTAAGGAACGTTGGTGGAATGAAAAGCAGCGATTCGCCGCTATTGCATATCGACAATCGGTAAGGTTCCGGGGCAAATATGTTTATCGATGAGTTTCAAGGTCGAGCGCCGATATCGTAGATCGACAATCGCAAGTGCAAAGGGGTGCACACCAATGCAAGGCTAGAACCATCGCCGAACACCGATATCGTGGGAATTGCCGAAGAACTGGGCCTTAGTGTTAAAGCACCAGGGGGGCCGAAATCCGATTCACAAAGGAAATCGAGGGAAAAATAATAAGAGGAGATCCACCCCAATCAACTTCGAATCCAATCCACCCATCCCACATAAACCGCATGAGAGGACCCATGTCATCAAAGTTATCAAAAAATGGAAAGGCTAGGTTGAAAATACTGTCACACTTGGAAAAACCCATGCCATGGTAGAAAAGAAACATATGCAATCCCATGCATGTTAATTCTAGCAAGGAAAATACACATGCATGTCGATACCTACAATGAAGCCTGGTGTAGCTACTTGATCCTGCCTTGCACTGCTTGATCTTTACTTCTTGCCTTCTTTTCGTTTCTTTCTCCAATGCCAAAGTGCTTCAAGAAACTCTAAGTTTCCAAGAGTGAGAGAGAGAGAATAATGAGAGAGATTCAAAACTCAACTAAAAAAAGGTTACCAACTGATCCTCATAAGCCTTTTTATGAATGGGGCCCCTATTTTCTTCATTTTCCATTATTTTCCTTCATTTTCCTCCTCACATGCAACATGTGACATTTCACCTCCCTTTTCTCCTAATTTCCATTATTTTCATAAATAAATGTGTCAAAAATGTCATTTTGCCTTCCCAAAGCCTTATCCATTGCCTTTGCTAATTTCCTTAGCCATAAACAACCAAATGAACACCCCCTAGGATGTTTTGCCCAACATTCAACTTGGAATAAGTGTCCCATCAACCGTGGTTATTGTTTAGAAATTTTATTACATGGAATTTTCACCAGGGCTATTACAATGCTTATCATGTCTAGCCTTGTATTTGGCTTGACTCTTCACCAAATTTGATCACCATCGCCATGCTCCATCCTTCTTCAAAGCAAAAAAATTAGGAGACTTACAAGAAGATGTATTAGAACTAATGTCCTCTTTGTCAAGTAGATTTTGCATCTGCTTCTTGATCCCTACATTCTCTAATATTGACATCTTGTTCATACCAATGTTTGGATTAGGACAATCCTGCTACAATTGAAGTTCATGTTGTTTTTCTCTTTTAGAAGGAAACACATTAGATTCTTGGAACATCTTATCACATGTGTTAACAACTTCAACTAAATTAGGTTTTAATCTTGCATCACATTCTTGGAAGGCTTCAGAATCATCAACATCTTTATGTT
This sequence comes from Pinus tabuliformis, assembly GCA_031772625.1. Classification (NCBI taxonomy): domain Eukaryota; kingdom Viridiplantae; phylum Streptophyta; class Pinopsida; order Pinales; family Pinaceae; genus Pinus; species Pinus tabuliformis. The sequence goes on from CM062816.1 coordinate 1,512,563,344, forward strand.
TAATCATCAACAATAGAAAATTCTGATTAGCATTTACAAACCTCTTCATTTGTACAACATTCACAAGAGACAAATTCAACTTCTTGCGATGTGCTCTAACAATATACTCAATGTAAATTTTTAAACAAATGATACTTGTTTTCATGGCGATGAAAGATGGCCTTCCTGTCATATAAGTATGGGCTTCCTAAAAGAATCTCACAAATGTCAAGTGGTACCACATCAAGTTCTACCTCATCAATAAAATTTGCAGTGATGGCAAATTTAAGTATACATTTTCTTGTCACTTGCAATTTGGCATTTTCATATACCCAACCTAAAGGATAAGGTTTAGGATGAGGAATGGTTTTCGAATTTAGTTTCTTGATAATGTCTTCTGAAATAAGGTTTGCTTTTGATCCACTATCAAACAAATTATCTACTTTGTTATGTTTTATGATAACTATGATATGGAAAATCTCTATTCTTTCTCTTTCATTTCGAGTTTCAATGGGCTTGCTATAAGAACTAGTACTTGCAATAGAATACTAACCTTTCAATCCCATGGCTATGATTTTTGTTTCATCTTCGGAATCAGATCCGAGATCTTGTTGTGTAGTTGCAACAATTTTTTCTTT